>CM075194.1:7225991-8450991 GCA_037577475.1 Chaunax sp. Z400 | reverse complement strand
GGGCTAGGGTTAGGGTTAGGGTTAGGGTTTGAGCTAGGGTTAGGGTTAGGGTGAGAGCTGGGGTTAAGGTTAGGGTTAGGGTTAGGGTTTGAGCTAGGGTTAGGGTTAGGGTTAGGGTTTGAGCTAGGGTTAGGGTTAGGGTTTGAGCTAGGGTTAGGGTTAGGGTTAGGGTTTGAGCTAGGGTTAGGGTTAGGGTTTGAGCTAGGGTTAGGGTTTGGGCTAGGGTTAGGTTTTGGGTTTGAGGTAGGGTTAGGGTTAGGGTTGACCTAGGGTTAGGGTTGAGCTAGGGTTAGGGTTAGGGTTGAGGTAGGGTTAGGGTTAGGGGCTTAGGGTTCGGGTAGGTTTAGGGGTTAATAGGATAAAAACTCAATTCAGTAACCCTACTGAATCCTATATCTCGGGAACGGAAGGTCGTAGAGACTTGGGACCAATGTCCGTCTGGGGTTTTTTAGGGTCTCTTAGAACGCCAGTCTTTGTCCCGAGTCTCTACGGCCTTCCCTTGCGGAGATATTACATATCCAGTAGGGGGGTATACTGGGTCTTAGACTAGGATTAGGGTTTGATCTAGGGTTAGGGTTAGGGTTAGGGTTTGAGCTAGGGTTAGGGTTAGGGTTAGGGTTAGAGCTAGGGTTCGGGTTAGGGCTAGGGTTAGGGTTTGAGCTAGGGTTAGGGTTAGGGTTTGAGCTAGGGTTAGGGTGAGGGTTAGAGCTAGGGTTAGGGTTAGGGTTTGAGCTAGGGTTAGGGTTAGGGTTTGAGCTAGGGTTAGGGTTAGGGTTAGGGTTTGAGCTAGGGTTAGGGTTAGGGTTTGAGCTAGGTTTAGGGTTAGGGTTAGGGTTTGAGCTAGGGTTAGGGTTAGGGTTAGGGTTAGAGCTAGGGTTAGGGTTAGGGCTAGGGTTAGGGTTTGAGCTAGGGTTAGGGTTAGGGTTAGGGTTAGGGTTTGAGCTAGGGTTAGGGTTAGGGTTTGAGCTAGGGCTAGGGTTAGGGTTAGGGCTAGGGTTAGGGTTAGGGTTTGGGCTAGGGTTAGGGTTTGAGCTAGGGTTAGGGTTAGGGTTTGAGCTAGGGTTAGGGTTCGGGTTTGAGCTAGGGTTAGGGTTAGGGTTTGAGCTAGGGTTAGGGTTAGGGTTAGGGTTTGAGTTAGGCTTAGGGCTAGGGTTAGGGTTAGGGTTTGAGCTAGGGTTAGGGTTAGGGTTAGGGTTTGAGCTAGGGTTAGGGTTAGGGTTAGGGTTTGAGCTAGGGTTAGGGTTAGGGTTAGGGTTTGAGCTAGGGTTAGGGTTAGGGTTTGAGCTAGGGCTAGGGTTAGGGTTAGGGCTAGGGTTAGGGTTAGGGTTTGGGCTAGGGTTAGGGTTAGGGTTTGAGCTAGGGTTAGGGTTAGGGTTAGAGCTAGGGTTAGGGTTAGAGCTAGGGTTAGGGTTAGGGTTAGGGTTAGGGTTTGAGCTATGGTTAGGGTTAGGGTTTGAGCTAGGGTTAGGGCTAGGGTTAGGGTTAGGGTTAGGGTTTGGGCTAGGGTTAGGGTTAGGGTTTGAGCTAGGGTTAGGGTTAGGGTTAGAGCTGGGGTTAGGGTTAGGGTTAGAGCTGGGGTTAGGGTTAGGGCTAGGGTTAGGGTTTGAGCTAGGGTTAGGGTTAGGGTTAGGGTTTGAGCTAGGGTTAGGGTTAGGGTTAGGGTTTGAGCTAGGGTTAGGGTTAGGGTTTGAGCTAGGGTTAGGGTTAGGGTTTGAGCTAGGGTTAGGGTTAGGGTTAGGGTTTGAGCTAGGGTTAGGGTTAGGGTTTGAGCTAGGTTTAGGGTTAGGGTTAGGGTTTGAGCTAGGGTTAGGGTTAGGGTTAGGGTTAGAGCTAGGGTTAGGGTTAGGGCTAGGGTTAGGGTTTGAGCTAGGGTTAGGGTTAGGGTTAGGGTTAGGGTTTGAGCTAGGGTTAGGGTTAGGGTTTGAGCTAGGGCTAGGGTTAGGGTTAGGGCTAGGGTTAGGGTTAGGGTTTGGGCTAGGGTTAGGGTTTGAGCTAGGGTTAGGGTTAGGGTTTGAGCTAGGGTTAGGGTTAGGGTTTGAGCTAGGGTTAGGGTTAGGGTTTGAGCTAGGGTTAGGGTTAGGGTTAGGGTTTGAGTTAGGCTTAGGGCTAGGGTTAGGGTTAGGGTTTGAGCTAGGGTTAGGGTTAGGGTTAGGGTTTGAGCTAGGGTTAGGGTTAGGGTTAGGGTTTGAGCTAGGGTTAGGGTTAGGGTTAGGGTTTGAGCTAGGGTTAGGGTTAGGGTTTGAGCTAGGGCTAGGGTTAGGGTTAGGGCTAGGGTTAGGGTTAGGGTTTGGGCTAGGGTTAGGGTTAGGGTTTGAGCTAGGGTTAGGGTTAGGGTTAGAGCTAGGGTTAGGGTTAGAGCTAGGGTTAGGGTTAGGGCTATGGTTAGGGTTTGAGCTAGGGTTAGGGTTTGAGCTAGGGCTAGGGTTAGGGTTAGGGCTAGGGTTAGGGTTATGGTTTGGGCTAGGGTTAGGGTTTGAGCTAGTGTTAGGGTTAGGGTTAGGGTTAGAGCTAGGGTTAGGGTTAGGGTTAGGGTTTGAGCTAGGGTTAGGGTTAGGGTTTGAGCTAGGGTTAGGGTTAGGGTTTGAGCTAGGGTTAGGGTTAGGGTTTGAGCTAGGGTTAGGGTTTGGGCTAGGGTTAGGTTTTGGGTTTGAGGTAGGGTTAGGGTTAGGGTTGACCTAGGGTTAGGGTTGAGCTAGGGTTAGGGTTAGGGTTGAGCTGGGGTTAGGGTTGAGGTAGGGTTAGGGTTAGGGGCTTAGGGTTCGGGTAGGTTTAGGGATTAATAGGATAAAAACTCAATTCAGTACCCCTACTGAATTCTATATCTCGGGAACGGAAGGTCGTAGAGACATGGGACCAATGTCCATCTGGGGTTTTTTGGGGTCTCTAAGAACGCCAGTCTTTGTCCCGAGTCTCTACGGCCTTCCCTTGCGGAGATATGACATATCCAGTAGGGGGGTATACTGAATATGTGTATCTCGGGAACGGAAGGTCGTAGAGACTCGGGGACAAGTCTGGCGTGTTCAGCATCCCCAAAATATGGCAGACGGATCGTGGTTCCAAGTTGCTCCGACCTCCGGTTCACGAGTTATACTTAATTTTATTTTCTCATTGTAGATGAATGGGGCTTGGCGCACCTATATTGAATATGTGTATCTCGGGAACGGAAGGTCGTAGAGACTCGGGACCAACGTCCGTCTGGGGGTTTTTGGGGTCTCTAAGAACGCCAGTCTTTGTCCCGAGTCTCTACGACCTTCCCTTGCGGAGATATGACATATCCAGTAGAGGGGTATACTGGGTCTTAGGGTTTGAGCTAGGGTTAGGGTTAGGGTTTGAGCTAGGGTTAGGGTGAGGGTTAGAGCTAGGGTTAGAGTTAGGGTTTGAGCTAGGGTTAGGGTTAGGGTTTGAGCTAGGGGTAGGGTTAGGGTTAGGGGCTTAGGGTTCGGGTAGGTTTAGGGGTTAATAGGATAAAAATTCAATTCAGTACCCCTACTGAATTCTATATCTCGGGAACGGGAGGTCGTAGAGACTTGGGACCAATGTCCGTCTGGGGTTTTTGGGGGTCTCTAAGAACGCCAGTCTTTGTCCCGAGTCTCTACGGCCTTCCCTTGCGGAGATATGACATATCCAGTAGGGGGGTATACTGAATATGTGTATCTCGGGAACGGAAGGTCGTAGAGACTCGGGGACAAGTCTGGCGTGTTCAGCATCCCCAAAATATGGCAGACGGATCGTGGTTCCAAGTTGCTCCGACCTCCAGTTCACGAGTTATACTTAAGTTTATTTTCTCATTGTAGATGAATGGGGCTTGGCGCACCTATATTGAATATGTGTATCTCGGGAACGGAAGGTCGTAGAGACTTGGGACCCTGATCCGTCGGACATAAGTCTGGGTCTCTGAACACGCCAGCCTGAGTCTCTACGACCTTCCGTTCCCGAGATACAAACATTCCAAAAATCCCCATAAATACATGGCATAACTCGGGAACCGTAGGTCGTAGAGACTCGGGACAACTGCTGGTGTTCTCAGAGACCGAATAAACCCCTTGACGGACCTTATCCCCGAGTCTCTACAACCTTCCGTTGCAAAGTTACCAACCCGGGTGGGGTCCCGATTGAGTTTTTATCCCCATAACCCTAACCTAACCTAACCCTAACCTAACCCTAACCTAACCTAACCTAACCCTAACCTAACCTAACCCTAACCCTAACCCCCAACCCTAACCCTTACCCCCCCAACCCTAGCCCTAGCCCTAGCCCTAGCCCTAGCTCAAACCCTAACCCTAACCCTAGCTCAAACCCTAACCCTAGCCCTAACCCTAGCCCTAACCCTAACCCTAGCTCTAACCCTAACCCTAACCCTAGCTCAAACCCTAACCCTAACCCTACCTCAAACCCAAACCCTAACCCTACCCCAAACCCTAACCCTAACCCTAGCTCAAACCCTAACCCCTTACCCTAACCCTAGCTCAAACCCTAACCCTAACCCTAACCCTAGCTCAAACCCTAACCCTAACCCTAACCCTAGCTCAAACCCTAACCCTAACCCTAGCTCAAACCCTAACCCTAACCCTAACCCTAGCTCAAACCCTAACCCTAACCCTAGCTCTAACCCTAACCCTAACCCTAGCTCAAACCCTAACCCTAACCCTACCTCATACCCAAACCCTAACCCTAGCCCAAACCCTAACCCTAACCCTAGCTCAAACCCTAACCCTAACCCTAAACCTAGCTCAAACCCTAACCCTAACCCTAACCCTAGCTCAAACCCTAACCCTAACCCTAGCCCAAACCCTAACCCTAACCCTAGCTCAAACCCTAACCCTAACCCTAACCCTAGCTCAAACCCTAACCCTAGCCCTAACCCTAACCCTAGCTCTAACCCTAACCCTAACCCTAGCTCAAACCCTAACCCTAACCCTAGCTCAAACCCTAACCCTAACCCTAGCTCAAACCCTAACCCTAACCCTAGCTCAAACCTAACCCTAGCTCAAACCCTAACCCTAACCCTAGCTCAAACCCTAACCCTAGCCCTAACCCTAACCCTAGCTCTAACCCTAACCCTAACCCTAGCTCAAACCCTAACCCTAACCCTAGCTCAAACCCTAACCCTAGGCCTAACCCTAGCCCTAACCCTAACCCTAGCCCAAACCCTAACCCTAACCCTAGCTCAAACCCTAACCCTAGCCCTAACCCTAGCTCAGCCCTAACCCTAACCCTAGCTCAACCCTAACCCTAACCCAACCCTAACCCTAACCCTAGCTCAGCCCTAACAACCCTAACCCTAGCTCAAACCCTAACCCTAGCCCTAACCCTAGCTCAGCCCTAACCCTAACCCTAGCTCAACCCTAACACTAACCCAACCCTAACCCTAACCCTAGCTCAACCCTAACAACCCTAACCCTAGCTCAAACCCTAACCCTAGCCCTAACCCTAGCTCAGCCCTAACCCTAACCCTAGCTCAACCCTAACACTAACCCAACCCTAACCCTAGCTCAACCCTAACAACCCTAACCCTAATCTAACCCCAATGCTCCTTTTCCTCCATTAATGCAATTCTTTCCAACTTTGATGTGTAAGAAAAACTTCATTTTCTATAGTGCATTCATGATACTTATGTTTTCGGTTAGAAGGCATAGAGTCCTACAGATACTATTATTATGAAGTACTTTTACTTTTTACTTTTGGCGTAATCCTACCTTGAAATACCATGTAATGATCAAAATATCACCTGCCTCATCCTCTAAAATAAAAATGCTAGAAAAGGTGCAGCACAGAGAGAAGGCAGTTTAAGAAATAAGTCTCACTAACAGACACTTCAGCCTTACGTGATGGTGTGTGGTGTTTAAATTATTCTGATTTTGGACCAGCAAGTTCTCTGGACTCTTCATGCATGAGAAACTCTACGGTTAATTAGATGATCTGACCTCAGATCTGCTGACAATCTGCTAAATCATCCCTGTGAAGATACGAGTGACAGAAAGCGACACAAACAGTGAGTCCTGATGCTTCAACATGTCCTACAGAGTGAACCCTTCTATTATTGCTGAGCCCTCCTCTATAAATACATGCTGACAAACAGCAGAGGCCTGCGATTAAAAGGCCTCTGCCTCTGCCTCTGAGACCCGCTGACTGCTGCTGAACTTCAGTAATTATTCCTCTGTCATATAAACCTTGTAATTACCTCGAGGAGACCGAAGCATCCTCTTTCTGCGAGGCTGTCAGGACTGTACAGAAATAGTTTCTCTGCCTCTACAGCTCTTGTCTAGAGGAACACCGAAGCCATGATCCTGCTCAGAGCTCCTTTCCTGACACTTTGTCTCAGATATAACCAGGAAGTAGGAGCTCTATGGTAGGAACCGCTCCAGGAAGTATATTGTGAAGGGTATGGGAAGTGTTGAGGTACCTTGATGTTATTGGGATCAGAGGATTGGTTGTTCTACATGGTGGATAAGTAGGTAATAGGCTTTTTCATTCTGTAGACATGAATTGACAAGATTATGAGAAAAAGCAAACCAACAAAGAAAAGCAGGCAGCTGCATTTCTAATTACTGATTGTTTAAAAAGTTGTGTACTCCAGTTGTGTCACATGAGAAATTTACAGTGCTTGTGTTTTTGCTTATTTTTTGTTCCGTCTCTTCATTAAGTTAATAATTAACAAGATACAGGTTGTTATTTCCATCTGACCTAAACTACCAAAGTTAACACAAAGTTCTTAAAGTGGGACGAGCCTTGAGAATCTTTCTCTATAATGACGTCATGGTTAATTATTCCTGATAGGTAAAGTTCTTCAAGGTTGTCCTGTTTCTGGCGGACATGCTGCTCAAACGTTGCCCTCAGACATAAGTCTAATGTTGGAGCCTAAAGGCCAAAGCAGTCTATCATTATTGGTTAAAGGGGATGCTTTGAGGCCACAAACATAATACCACGCTAGCCCATTACACAAAGCGCTGTGGGGCATCGCCATTCCCCTGATGATGTAATCACTTCTTCAGGTATGCATCATGAGTCAATAAAAATGTTATAGTAACGATCTCACTGATGCGCATAAATGACAAATATCTATAGTCTGACATTTGACCATAATGGTTGTAGACCTGCTTTCCCAGTCTAACACATGAACTCATGTCACCTGTGCCAGAAAGGTGCACTTGAACACACCACAAAGACTACAGCCAACAGGTAACGGGAAGGGATGTTCTGTTGTCCATGTCACACCAGCAGGTGGCAGTAGTCTGTATTCAGCTGTCAAAAAGGGAAACCAGACGATGTAGGACTGCAGATAAAGACATTTCCATTTTCACACCCCTCAGGCAATTTCAGTTGCTGTATTCCAGATGTCATTGTGAAAATATTCATGTTTTGAAATGATTGCTCGAAAAGGACAAGAGCTTTATGTTTGTGCCAGTATCCTTTTCTAATCTAAATCAACTCTTGGTGGTAACAATATGAGTATATTTACCTCCAATAAGGAGGTTATGTTTTCACTGACGATGGTTTGTCAGGACTAAACTACCAAACTCTCCTGAAGGCAGTTAAAAACCTTAATCAACAATGTAATAATGCCATAGGCTATATAATAAAGTCACAGGGTCCGTTTCTCTGCAGAAGAAGTACTTGAAGTACATTCTGTTCATAATTAAGTACGATTCTTATTGCAGGACATTTACTTTTAATGCAGTATATTTACATGGTTTTATTGATATGTTTACTTTAGTCTTTCCACTACTGGAGCTCACAGCATAGCAGACAAACTCAAAAAGGATTAACTTGCTGTTATTACTTGTCAGATTTGAGGCTCAGTAAAAATCCTTTTCCTCCTGACCTGCTCCTGTGAAGAGATTTAAGATGTTCAAAACTTTTTAATTCCTCCTCGGGGAAGAGTGAGTCAGGAATGCCTAAACACTCTCCTAAACTTCCTGTTGACCTACTGTATGATAATGTTTAAACAGTGGGTGTGTTTCATGTGTCAGTTTAGGGACTTTTAGATGAACCAGATGTGTGTTTCACATCAGGAGACGCACTCCAAAACAAACAGTCTTATCCATGGAAACCGTTGCACGCCTGAGTTTAAAGGTTGGAGAGTGCAGAGGTTTTTTGTCTTCACACAAAATTCAAGACACATAGAGGAGTGCATCAACATCTCCACATTAAACATAATGCAGCTTTTACATTAAGTTTTACAAATGTGATGCATGAAAGATGCACCACACTAAGGAATTATTAGGTGTTATTTATGAACAGGTCATGATAAGGAAAGTTCTGAAAGCCTTCTTGTAGCAGTTATCGATCATTAACTTTACATTCAAAGTTGGTGATAATCATAGTGGTAGACGATTGGTCAAAAGACTAGTTTACCAAAAAACAAAAGATCTGCTCACCTCCCATGTTGATGGAAAGTCAGGTGAAGTTTCTTAGTCTACAAAACATTTCTGGGGCTTCACAGCAAAACCGAACACCTGAAGAAAATGAGGACTCGTACAAAAATGTTAAAAAACAACGGAAAACGTTATTGACACTCTTAGCCTCTAAGCTAAAAGTGTGAGGAAGGTGCTTGATAGTGCGTACATTTGTCGCTGCAACAAAAAGTCCCTCTGCTATAGTCTGATATTACTTTTTTTGTAATAGTAATAGTAACAGTGCAAAATCAACTGCTAATTTAAAAAGCAGCTAGTAGGAGTTAGCAGCTAACTCAAAAAAGAAAATCACCTCAAAATGTCTTCAGATTGGGGAGACAATGCAAAATCCTGGAGCTCCTTTTGACTCTATTGCGCAATCTGTGTAAAAGGGCTGTTGTGTGTGATGAACTACTGGGTAGCAGGTAAACACTGAGGTATGGAGAGACTGTAAGTTCTCACTGAACTCATGTAGCAGCACATATACCTAGACTGTAAAAATGCTGTGTTACAAGTTTAAGTCCTGCATTTTAAATTCTTTTTTTAATAAAAGTAAACATGTGTCGCCATCAAAATGGATTTTAAGAATCAAAAGTAAAAGTACTCACATATATAGAAAATGATCCATTTCTGAGTTTAACTTATGATGCCTTCAGGGTCCTAAAAAATGAAATTTTTTTAAAATCTTAAATACAAGTTATTATCATGTCCAAGAAACACATTTTTTTCAGGAATTCAGGTTCTCTCTTACGGACATAATGATATCAATCACAGCAAAGATCTAATCAGAAACATAGTTGAAAACACCTGAGGCTTTTGATCAATTATTTAATAAGGTGATATGTTTTTATGTATAATTAAATAAATGTAGTTAAGTAAAGGTATAAGGAGGCCATGCTTAGTGGATTTTTCTTCTTGCATGAGTCAAATATAATTTATTTCTTTAAATGGACGTCTTCTTTGCACTGCTGGGATCTTTCTCGCTGGTCCTGAACATTGCAAAGCCAGCCACTATATTTTCCTGTGTTTATACTGCAGTGAGCATATGCTGCTATTTCAGTATCCTGCATACAGGCAAAGACACGGACCACAACAGCTTCCTGAAAGTAAAGCTGCTGTAGACTGAAGGAGAGCCATGTCTACAAACATTTGTGTTCAGTTTTTACTTCTGTTTGAGCCGTCAGCCGTCTGTTGACACACAGCTCCTAGATGTAAATGTGGGTGGGTAGAGGGCGGTGTTAGTGGTAGTAAAAATCATTTACGTAGACTGTAATAACAGTGGATTTAGAATTAGTCACCAAACAGTCTCTTGATGGATGTGTAATGGGCTGGACAGTCACATGTGGGCTGGAACAAAGAGGCTTTTGAGCTGCACTATGGCGCCTGTCCTCCCGACAAATTAGTCATGAAGGTAAAGTTCAATGGTTTACAGTTTGTCATCCTCGTGTGAGTTTTTTTTAAATGGAAAAGTCACATGGTATGTTTGGAAAATTTAAACAGTTAATTCTGCATCATTTTAAATGTGACTGATGTATTCCCAATGGGAGGGTGTGTTGTTGTTTTTTTATATTTGATTAATGAAACTAGAATGGCACTTGGTAGAGCATACTTCTGCACTCTACTTAAAATTCAATAAATATGAAAGTTTAGAGTTTTTATTTCCTAAGCTTTTTCCATGTATACAGAGCTTGAACAAGGCATAATTTGTGGAACATATTCAATTATCTGTGTCTTTGCTCAAAGCGGTAGAGCCAATGGCCAACAATGAATGATGGTGAAATGTTTCTACATCTTACTGAATAAAGAATTGGCATGGATGTTGGACATATACTTGGCCCCTCTGTGTAAAAATGCGGCCCCTTTATAGCCCCTGATTTACAAAAATCCTAGATCTGCCACTGGTTTCAGGAATGATTGAAGAAAAAGGGTGATGGACGTGTTCGTAGTGCACGATATTTTCTCCTCAGTTGAGTCCAGAAATGTTCTCATATTTATGGATACATAATTTGAGACCAATTGGACTAATCTCTTACATGGTTTTCTAGATACGAAGGCAGCAGAAAAACAAACACCAGCCCCATTGTTCCAGTGTCCTGATTATCCTCCTCAGGGTTTAGATAGATGAATCAATCATTCCATCATTTCACCTACTTTATTGGTTGTAATGGTCTAACCACATGGAGGACACAGAGGGAACACGGCAGCTAAGAAAACACGTGCTGCCTTATGAACGCTCACACTCAAACCTCACTGGCATCCAGTAGCACGGCAAGCAAGGCGGGATTGTAGAACGCTGCCTTGTTTTTCTCTGGGATTTTTGGTACTTGAGCAAAAACACTCCTGGCCACTGGCCTGCAGAGTTAAAGTAAGAAGACCTCCAGCCAAAAATGCTTCTGCCTCATCCTGCATACTGAAGAGGTGCTCGACTCTCATACCATGAAACTTTGAAGGCAGAAAAGACAAGTTGATATAATTTATCCCCTATTATAGTTATGGAAATCAATAAAAAAAAATGGATGTTAAATTGATTCGTGCATGTTGTTCAGTCAATACAGTTTGTAAGAAAAAAAAATCTAAATTGTACAAAACTCAGATCAAACTGTAAAATTAGGCAGTGCTGACCAATGCATTTATGTTGAGTCAGCCAGTCTTTAGTGTGTGATGAAACATTAATTTTGAATCATGTACTGTGTGCATCATGTGAGGAGATTCTTGTTATGTGTGTGATGAAACCTGACTATTAATTAGATTAGAACTCCTGTAGTGTGAGCCTGGCTTAAACTGTGATCAGTCCAAAGCACACCTGCAGTAATCATGTTGTTAAATTAGCATGTTGAGACATCACACCTGTCAGTAGGATGGACTGTTTTAGCAAAGGAGAAATGCTAACTAACACAGGTCTTCACTAATACCATCTAGTGTGCATAAATTAAACTTTGACTTGTGAGTAAAAAAAAGTGATTAATTTATATTTTTGATGAGAGTATGTTCTATTTATGTTGAAGCTCAAACTTGTTCCAAAAGAAAAAATGTAAGCTGGACAATTTTGTTAAATTTGAACATTATAATTCAATATAGACCTCTGTTTGCTGAACAATGTTTGGCTGCACAGCATAAGTTTGTAACGACTGTTGAAGGGTTTAAAAGAAAAAAACAGCTGGATCTGGATGACATGCTCTGCCAAACGAGACTTATCAATCACTCTAATCCCCAATCACAAAAAAGTGGTTGATTGTAAACACTTTTCCGTTTTGAGAGCACATGATCGACACAGAGAGGAAGATAAATAATGAATTCCAGCACTCCTCTCGGCCAGATCCAGTTGGCATGAGATGGATCTGCAGCAGCAAAAACTTTATACTTTATATAAACAGCTCCGTTATAGTGCAGCGGTTCCTGGTTTAACTTTACGGATTAATGTTTTGAAATATTTTGTTAGTAACTGTTTTCAAGTTTTATTATTTTTAGAAGGTTGTATTTAAGTCCTAGTAAATGTCGTCCAAGGACGTCTTTTCAGAGACATCTTGCTGTTGAGATCTGCAGCCAGCCTCTGGGGTGATTTGAACTAGTGATGGCATGCTAACATGCTAACACTAGCACTGAAGGAGCAGCAAAGAAATTTCAATTCAATAGAAGCTTTTAATATCTGTAGAAAAATAATTCCTTCATGAAAAACCTTGTGGCTTCATTATGTTATCGCACATGATTCCAACCTTCCTCCAGTGCGGCAGAAGAGCTTAAAGAGAAAGTCAGAGAGAGCTAAATGAATGAGAGAAGAAACCAGTAAACCAGCAGGTTGCCATCTGCGTTCACTTTACACTGCAGAACAATAAAACCTTCCAGTGCAAAGTAATCTGTTCCCTATAAATCAACGCCATGCAGCTTCAGTGAGCCGGCAGCTTTAATCCAGCATCTGCTAAGAGGGCTACATGTGCACAATCTGCAATGAAGGGCCTGAAGCAGAAGAACACCTTCCTCTTCTTCAACCCTGAGATTAAACCCCGCTGAACAGCACATGCAGAAGCTGACAGGACAGCACTGATAAGAGATGGAGAGAGGCTCCACTCTTAGTCCGAGGGGAGTAACACCAAGAGGGTGGATTTCACTCCACGTATAGGTGATGGGAAGCTGCACAAGAACAATTAAAAGCTTTAAATATTTGCTTTTTAAAGTCCATTTCTGTCCCGTTCCCTAAAATGTGGTCTTGTGATTTCCTGGTAGCCTTTGACTAGTGTATCTTTTAGTTTGCTGTTTATTTTACTTAATGTATCTCATGCAAATGCGGTCAAATATGTCTTTTTGTATACTTCCTTGTGTTTTTTTGTTGTTGTTTTTTACCCTGATGTACTTTATGTTGTATGTGAAGCTGTTTGAATGAAAAAGAAAGAAGAAGCTGTTTGAATGGCCTTGTTGTTTTAAGGTGCTACACAGTAAACATGAGTGCTGGGTGACATCTGCTGGTGAGAACCAGAGCTCATGACATTTTTCATTTATTTAACGCAGAGCAATAACACAAAAATAATGTTTAAACGTTAAACGTTTAAAATTCCAAACTTTTTGTCCCTCACTGTGACTGTTTTGTTTTGCTGTGCATTCTCATGTCTACCTAAATGTTAGTACAGGATCTGTATGAAAATGAATGTAGATGAATATGAAAACTGGAGGTTTGTATGCAAATGATTGGAAACAACAGACGGGAGACAGTTTTCAGTTAACCCTTTATTTAAAGAAATGTTCCAACAATGAAGGAGTGCAGCCAGCTTGGAGTGCAAACACAAAAAAAAGTGGTCAGGTAAAAAAATTATAACCAGTTTCAATGAAATAAGCAGTTCAGGGTTTTTTGGAAGAGAAGAAACCGAGAGTGAAATGTGTATTAAAAACACTTCAGACGCACACACAGCTGCTTTCTGCTCTACAAGACTGAAATGGATAGACTAAAATCAGAGTTTCATTAAAGTGCCTCATGTTCACGATTTCACTGAGAAACCAATGTACACGAAACAACACTTATTTGGATAAACTGCCCTCAGACACAGGTTTAATCTGGTGAATTTTAAGATTACAGTGGGATGATTTGTCCCTCCCTTTGTCAGCAGCTTCATTTTAGTCCTTACTGTTCAAAGCAGACCAGCGTCAGGACGGATATGCCAGATTCTGTCTATAATGGCTCCTCTCTCTCTAGTTGAACTATACATAAACTGTACTGTAGACCTACTGACGTGTGTAAGTAAACATCCCTTAGTAATTACAGAATCACAAGTAAATATTAGCAACAACAAAAAATAAAGCTGATTAAATGATACATCGTGGTTCAGTATCTAAAGGACAACATTCATCAGGCCTTCTTATTTTTATTCAAATCAGCAGTGTGGTCTAGAGAGGTTCCCGCACTGCACATATATGTTCAGACAGGAAAATTAAGATCTGAACTTCTATATCCTGTGTGCAAGTTCTAATCTAAGATGAACCAAAGTACCATATTCATACTATTTATGGTCTGTTTTTTTTCCAGCTGGAACCGTCTAATGCAGTTTATATGGCATTCATTCCCCCCCTGGTTTTACGTTGCCTTTACACGCACAAGGGATTCTCAGCAAACGAGGCATATATCTAACCCAGTTATTGTTTTTAATTTTGTCTTGTTGACATGTGTTTAATGTACAACACTGTAGTAAAAAAAAATGACTGCTCATTCACACCAACCCTGGCTGCTGCGTCACTTTAAAAGCATTCAACGGAACTTTAACGGTGGCTTTTGTGGTGAAGCAATGTATTTGTCTTCAAGAAGAGCACAGACACTGATGGTTTATGAGTCATTTTCAATTTTCATTTGTTTTTGTGCATTAATTTTGAAGCAGCAGCAGCCACAGAGAGCTCTTCTGCATTTAGAACAAATCAGGCGTCATTCATTTTACAGTGTCGATAGTACATTTTGGTTGCAGAGGAGCTTGCCGAATTCACCCTGCATCGAAAGGTTACACAGATTCCAGTTTTGGTGGAATGCAACCAGACGTCATGCTGCTGTGGCCAATCACACAACCCTGCTGGTCAACAGTTTTGTCGTTTACACTGTTTACAACTTGCTCAGAGATTATATTATTTAGTTTCTTTGTTCTTTTAGCAGGAGCCCTTTTTACCCAGAGGTCGCACAATAGTGTCGCACTTCTCTACGGTGGCGACTGCATCAGGAGGTACAGTAGAGCAGTCATCCAGGGATTTGATCTAACCAACCCTGCAGTCCACCCCTCGAAGTGTCCTTAAGCAAGACACTGATACACATTTTTCTGTATATCATTTTTCATACCGTTTTTCTATCGGTATGTGACTGTGTGAATGGTTATTGCTCCTTATGAGCAGGTGGCCTCTGCCACCACTGTATGAACATGTGTGAATGGGCGATTGCTGGCTTGTGTTGTAAAGCGCTTTGAATGGTCGGTCATGGCGACAACAATCATTTCCCTTCCCTGTTAACATGGCTCTTGATCTCGTCCTCTGCTCTGAGGGTTAGGAGGTCCACAGACCTCGTGTTGTCGCCCCAAATTGGTGGATTTTCTTCCTGAGTTAGCTGCTAACTGTTCTAGCTGCTTTTTAAAATCTCCAGTTGTGGGTGGGACACATAAGATGTTGTTAAAACATCGACCTCCTCATGGTTCACTTCTTTCATACAGACTTCTATTTGGCACGCTTACTGCCTCCACTGCCGGCTCAGAGGTGAAAAACACGAGCCCCCCCATTACGCCTTTCTAACTTTTATAAAGAGGGGTGAGGCATAATAAAGGAGCAACAGTCCACCTTGAACAGGCTGTGTGGACGCTGCCAACATTGTGCTACCAGGAGGCTGCACCAGCATGAGAGAAGAAATACTCTCTGAACTTTCTGTGGATGGAGGAAGCCTCTGTGGAAACCAGGAGCTATCAATGCAGGGCTTATGGACTGAACAATGATAATTGACCTGTTGTGTCCTCCCACACTGATGCACAAACGTGTTAAAATGCCTGATGTGGTCTGAATGCAGCTTAAGAGCTGGAGGTGACAGGCTGAAAAACTGAAATGATGTAACCTGCTTCATTATGTCATGCTCTTGTATTAAAAACACAAGCCATCTGCAGCATGAAATCAGATCACGGTTACTACTAGCTTATTTCTTCATGAAAACAACACATTTGTTTGGTTGCACTGTATTCAGATAAATCTGTTGCTCTTCTGTGTAGCACTTCCTATCACCATGGTAACCATGGCTATCGAAATTGACCTGGAGTGAAATCTGAAGGATTACAACGGCAACATTTTGAGGTCATTTGTTTCCACTCTTTTCTATATTTTCCATTGAATGACTTATGTGTAAACACTGTTATGTTAACTGTCAGCATCTGTAAAATATATTCAACATAAAATTATATGTGTACATTAGATGAATAGTAAAATGAAGCACAATAAACCCAAATAAACCCAAGCCTAAAATAAATCAGAGATTAACACACAAATCTTTTAAAAATGATGCATAGCATAAACAACACTTCAAATTCCATCTCTACTGCACTTCATACCTAAATGTCAGCCAGGCGATTTGTTTCCCCGAGTGGAAACAGGCGACAGGAGTGCGTTTGCTTGTTCCAGGTGGAGCCTGCTGCTCAGGCGGAGAGTTTTAAAGTGCTCCGGTTAAAAACACGGAAAGAAGAAAAGAAGCGAGGTGTTTCTGGGGGTCCGGAGGAGGAGAGGACGACGGGAGAGATTTAGGGCTCCCTGCTGTAAACACTGCTGCTGGGGGAACCAAGACTCCTCTGCCGACTCCACACTCGTTACTAAAGAGAAGGAGGTCATGTGACTATGTGTCCTCTTCCTCCTCATCCTCCTCACGGTTGCCCACCACCCTCCTCCTCAGAGCTTCGTCAGAGAAACCCTGGCCTTTAGGTTCTGGGCGGCCCTCAGGGGACCCTCTCCTCCTCCTCCAGAGTTCGTCCTGCTCTTCTTCTTCATCATCATCGTCTTCCTCGCCATCTGCCTCATGCTCATCCTCTTGTTGTTGGTGTAATCTTGCCTGATGCATTGTCTGCTTCTCTGCAGAACATTTAGAACGTTGACATTTCAGAAACCAGTTACAAACAAAACTATAGTGACTTTATAATCCATCTGTGCTTCATCTGTCATTTAAAAACGCAGCACTCATTTTTTGAAAAACTTATTTTTTTCTCTTTTTTAAAAACTGGTTGTATATCTTTAGGCAGGGTGAGTTATGTGATAATTCTCAACATACGACGTGTAAGGGGCTGGTAGAACAATACTCAAAGGAAACTCACTCTGGTAGTAATCTGGAGAAGAAAATCGTCGTGAGGGTAACACAAAATCTGCGATGAACACCAGTAACTGCAGAAATAAGATGACAATTATGAATTCACTGGCAACGAAAAACACACACACATATATACATACATACACATATATATATATACATATACATACATATACACATACACATACACATATACATACATATACACATACACATACACATACACATACACATACACATATACATACATATACACATATACATACACATACACATATACATACATATACACATATACATACATATACACATATACATACATATATACATACATATACACATATACATACATATACATATATACATACATACACATATATATATACATACACATATACATATACATATATACATACATACACATATATATATACATATATACATACATACACATATATATATACATATATACATACATACACATATATATATACATATATACATACATACACATATATATATACATATATACATATATACATACATACACATATATATATACATATATACATACATACACATATATATATACATATATACATACATACACATATATATACATATATATACATATATATATACATATATATATACACATATATACATACATATATACACATACATATATATATACATACATATATATATGTGTGTATGTATGTATGTATATGTATATATATGTGTGTATGTATGTATATGTACATACATATACATACATATATACACACATATATATACATATACATACATACATACACACATATATACATACATATACATACATACACACATATATATATACATATACATACATGTATACACATACATACATGTATACACATATACACTTTTTTTTTTAAATCACTAAGGACTGCTGTGCAAGTACTCACCAGTCCCAATGCAAGGCCAGAGAACAGAGTGGCCAAGCCAAAGATGGCATATGAGCCCCAAACAGGAATCCCCAGCTGCTCTGTCATGTAGTTATGACAACGCTGTAAAATACAAAATATTTTAACAGCTAAATATTCACTAACAGCAAACATATGCTACAAAAGGAGCATTTTCAAACAATACATTTGTCACACCCCAAAGAACAATTTACAGCAGCCTGTAAGTTAGACCGAATGTAGACTCTGAACAGATTTGGCACCACAGCAGAATTTTACATACAGCTTAGTGTAGATTAAAGGAACAACATTAACAACATTAACCCTCTGAGGTCTATGCACACACTGCCGTGTTTTTCCAATATTTCTATCGATATCTTCATGATAAAACGGTGTAGAAATGTGGTTTGAATGTTGCTGGAACATGCAGAACCTCCTCTTTCACTTCCTTATATGTATGTATATGTATGTAGTATGAAGCCTTTGTTCAGTCCAAAAATTCTATCTTCAACATTTGGTGAAAGTAGAGACAGACAACACTTCAACTAAAAAAAAAAATACATAAGAAATTGTAATTTTAGACTTTAATTATACATCTATCCATCTGTCAATCACAAAAACAATTTGTCCACATGAGTAAAGGTGTGTTTTCACAAGAGATCTGAAGAATGAGGATTCAGATTTTTGGTCAAATGATCTCTTGACACATTGCTCTAGGACAAACAGGAGCCTTCTCTTACAGAAAATGTTGACACAAACCCCCTGTGTATTAGGCATACAACAAAAGGTTAGTTTAAGAAGATTTGTAAAAATGAAGAAAAAGACCTCAGCGGGTTAAAACCTCACAGACACTGCAGATGATTCCTCAACAGCTGCATGTTTTCCTGTAAGTTTAGCTTTCTGTCCTGTACCATCTGTGCTACATGTGATGCAAATTTCTTCTTTTCTGTCAACACTGTAAAACTGGATTCTGATTTCCTTATGCCATTCCACACTGAGCAGAACATTCATCTTTGTATGGAAAATGAAATACCTCCCTAGATACAAAAATCTACATGTTGACTGTCTTCACTTACCCGGATAAACATGGAGAGCTTGAACAAAGCAGACATTGAATTCATTCTGCAAGAATAGGAAACAACAGCATGTAATTTAAGACAGATTTATCAAACCATAACATCTGACAGAACAAACAAGGAAGGGGGCTGTTTGTCATTCAGATTTTGAAACAAGAGAAAAATGCTAAGAACTGAGCCAACAAGGAAAGTATCTGCTGTTCTTTCACAATATTTCTACAAGAGGTACAGCTATGATATAAATCACTGGACTCCTACTATGATGAGAAATACCAGTTTTGTGATATCACTGGGGAAAACTGAAAAAGATATAAATATATTTTATGCTATCCAGAAAAAGCTGTTTTTGGTACTGTATCTTAATGTTAGCAGAGAAATGGAAAATACGTCCTATGTAACCCTGAGGCAGAACTGAGAACCAGTTACCAACTACACAAAAATGCTAGATAACGAGAACAACAATCTTCCACAAAGTTTTGCTGAATTCGTCTCTGTAGTTTTTGTGTAATTGAGGAAAATGCAAAAAAAAAAAAAAAATTTGACATTCAGGTAAAATGAAAAAGAAAATAAGAGCATGTACCGAATAACAGGACTGCTACAACCCCATCATCACACATTATCATGAAGTGCATGTGAACTTACAGAAGCGAAGACGGTCCCAGCCAAGAGGAAACTGGCTCCACTGCTTTCCATTTCTGCTCATCGACAAAGCTGAGGAAGTCTTCTTTAGTGCGAGCTCCCTGGTACTTCCGGAAGACGCCGTCCTTACAGCTGGAACACAAACAGGGATAAAATTTCTGAGGTGTAAGTAAGTGTTTTATCACAACACATAACGTACATTTCTGTTCTTATAGGCGATTATGTTTGAGCACATTATGCATACAAGATATAGTTATTGAAATGTTGACATAGTACAAGACTTAATGAGGAACAGAGCTAGAACTACATGAGACTCTAAGCTTAGTCTGAACCACATCAACCACATGAAAGAGGAAGCAATGAAAACCACAAGAATACTTACTGGTAAATAGTAGGAAGGGAGGTGATGATGAATCGCCCACTCAGACCTGACAGGAAGAGAAGCTGGTCAGTGAAACAACAGAAACAGTGTGACTCATAACTAAACTGAAAGGAGCTTCAGATTTGGCAGCTATCGAGCAAAGCTGGCTACCAATGATATTAACGTTTTATACAGGGTTGGAAAAAAAAGATCAACACACAGTATAGTAAAATAACATAGCTCTATCGTGTATGTAACAGCTCATTGTTCTTTGGAAAGGTTTCACTTTTCTGACTGTATTTTACAGTGTTGTTAACCAAATCTTTCAGTATCAGTATCTTTCAGTGTCAGTATTTTAATTCTGGATGCCAAGATTCAGTCTCTGTATGCAACTATCTGACATCCTCATACCTCAATCACTTACCGCCACAACTCAAAGAATAATGGCCTCGAATAACTGAGTCATACTGGTCACTGGCTAAACGCACTGGCATCATAAGCATCAGCATATGATGTTACGTACTATGAGTTTTTTTCGTGAACCAATCGAGATTTTATCATACTATCAAGACTGTGGCAATTATTGCTTTGACATTTCTGATGATCACTGTGGACAAACCACAGACATTCCCAACAACTTATTTATAAATAATTGACATGGGTAAGTAGATAATGAATACATTTTTATTTTAAGGTTAACCGCGCCTTTAATTTTCGTGGCAGTAGTGTTGCTGAATTACACTGT
Source organism: Chaunax sp. Z400 (assembly GCA_037577475.1). NCBI lineage: Eukaryota > Metazoa > Chordata > Actinopteri > Lophiiformes > Chaunacidae > Chaunax > Chaunax sp. Z400. The sequence goes on along the minus strand of CM075194.1, from coordinate 8,430,540 downwards.
GCTATACTAAGAGGTGTTCCCAATATTTAGTAAGTGTATTTAAATGTATTTAAAGCAAATCCTATAATGTTATAATTAGAGTGTATTTAAAATTACAACACATGAAAAAAGGTCTCACAAACCATCAAAGAAATCAGAGGTTACTGGGAGACCCTTTACTGGGGTACAGCTACTGGTGTTTACTGCAGAGGCTTTTCTAAGACATTCTGGCTCTCTTGTTCTACAGGTATGACCCTCCTGCCGTTTGAAAGCTCTGCTTTTGTTATGTATGTATTAATCTCGGTTTAGCCTTCAGCTAAGAAAGGGTCATTCAGGCCTACCAGGTTGTTCTGTCACGTCCACCTTGGCTATGTTGACCTCCATGTCCTCCCCCCAGTCCGCAAACTCCTTCCACACCGACTGGAGCTGCTGGCATGCCGGACACCAGGGTGCGTAGCTGAGGGAAGTTAGACAGGTAAAACACTTAATCACCGACTACACGCTAAAATGTACTTATAACCTTATTAGCTACTTGTATACTTTCCTAGCATGTTAATTAGCAAACTAGCTAGCATACAACTCTGCTGTCAAAGTTAGCTAAATATAACAGATGTTAGTATAGTGGGACCTTTTAGCATTAAGACAAAATGGAGGTCGACGCAATAATTAGATAAGATACAGGAATTACGATTGAATCTGAAAACAAATCATTCCCACGTTTCTTTCAACTGAGAATAACTATGATAATTGAAAGACTAGCTGGCCGTTAGCAGTTAGCAAGACACTGACAACTCAATCATCCATTCTCCTGTCTGGATTTCTTCCCAGGTCCCGTCGGTCAGTTCCTTGAGGCTGTCCCGCTTTGCCGAAACTGGCAGCGATGTCAAACACATAATTATAAATAAAATCCATTTGCAGAGTTTTGTTCGCGATGTTGAAGAAAACATTGTTGAGGCTGGACAGCTGCTAGCAAGCAAACAAGCCATGTCTGATCTATTTCAGGAAGCCCGCTCACTTCCGTTATGCGCCCTGTAGATGTCTTCTTCGTTGGATTTTAAAGGTGGTTTACGTCTAAAAACTTAGATCACCGCCCCCCGCTGGAAAATAATCTCAATTCTTATGTTTAACGTAATCAATGAATGAAGGAATTAATGAATAGATAGAGTAAGTTAGTAAATTTCAGACTTTAATATTCAGACCCATTCCAAAATGTAAAGGGTTCTTCCCAGCCTCATGCTCAACCCCCCACATCCCACCAATAACTTTATTTCATGCTCATTTGTTTTAAAAGTCTATCAACAGCAGGTGGTGCTATTGCCATGAAGTCTCAAAAGAGATGTCTGTGGCTGTTGCATGGGAGAGAAAATAGCTATGGATTCATCTTCTTATATTGTAGTGAATGTGTCAATGTGTATGTGAGTTCAAGGTGGCAACTTCAGGTGTCCTGTTTTATCCGATTTTTTAAAAAAAACAATTCATTCACAAAATAAACTTCAGTCATCTGACCTATGCGGCCCCATACCTATGGAAAGTCAGGTGCAGTTTTTTTGTTTTAAATTTTACTTACAAAACCTACAAATCTGTAAAATCATGACCTGCTTAAATTTGTTTTTTTGTGCTCACTTAGTTTCATCACTTATGACCTTCCATATTTTGTATGATTGTGTGTAAGAGAGGCAATCAGCCCGCCTGCGTTTCTCTGCTTGAGATGATTTCACTCTGAGTGAATGTGTTGAATGATTATAGCTGGGAACCTGCGGGCAGATTCCAATGGCAGCCGGTTATCAGAGTACCTCACACTCTAAAAATACCCTCCAGATGACATCCTTTTGTGCCCCTACCATCGCCCCCGTTCTCCAGCCATCAGCTCTGCTCCACTTCAAGCGCAAAACGAATCTCCCTCCTGCTTCACAGTCATCTGCTCTCCTCCTTCAACTTAATGTGGCAGTGGGGAAAATAAGTGGTTGACCGGAGGGTTGTACTGCTGTTTTTTTTTTTATTGTTGTCAGTCTGCTGCTGGTTGGAAGCAGGAGCACTGTGGCATTTCGTCTTGTTTTTTTGTTTTTTTACAACAAATGGCAACACTTAATACATCTTGACAATCACTGAATGAATTTTTCACTTGATTTTTCATTCCTCTAACACAAATGGTGCCTTAAAGTGGGCTCGTGTTCATCTTAAAGACCCACTGGTGTGATAAGATGTTGCTCCAAGCAACAAACACACACTGCTGGCGAAGCTTTCCTAACTTTAGATTAATTTGCTGCTGATTAAACTGTCGATGGCTGACGAGAGGCTCATTGTTGCCATGCTTACTGCTCTGCTGCAGAACACCCTGAAAATGCCGGTTGCTGCAGTCCTGAAACCATTTTTCAATTAAATACATATTTTTTAGGATTCCATTTTTACTTGAGATGAGATTATTTTTGACAGCTGACGCAGAAATTTGATCTGCAATTTGTAATTACTGTAATTTGAATGCCAACAGTTCCTTTTAATTAAACTAAAACCTAATCCAAATTCCAATTATTAACCTAACCTAACAAGTTTGATGAAAATCTGTCAAGTAGTTTATGCATAGTTGATTAAAAAATGAGGGGGAAAGCCATAGGGGTTGCTTCTTTGAAAATTTCAAGGGGGCACACCCCTTCATGACACCCATATCAGAATGCAATTTTCTAATGTGTTTTCCCATTTTCATCATATTTAGAGCATCCTGAGCTGCTGAAAAATATATTCAAAAACCAGAAAAATAGTAATAATTTCTACAAAAACAATAGTTCTTTACACCTCCATTACGGCCCTAGGCATACTCTAAAAATGGAATTGTAATACAACAATACTAATGTAACAATTCTAACTGGAGTTCAGTCAAATAAGTAAATATAACAAATAATAATAATAAATAATAAAATTATAAATAAATAATAATTCATGTGAGCAGCAGAAGAGTACATGTGACCTATTCACTGTGGGAAACACAGGAATGTTGAATTATTGATCTCCTCCCTGTGTATGCTCAACAAAGGATTCAGCTTTCTCACACATGATGTACACATTTATATACAACATAGGCAGACTACATTTAAAACACTATTAGTGCCTTGAAATTTAGACTTTTACCATATTGTGGCTGTGGTTGTTGTGAGAGAAAAAGTCTAGCGTAGCAATTACAGCTAAATACCAGCTGCTCCAGGATCCCCATCTACACCTGAAGCTACTGGAGCAGTCCTCATCACTTGTGAGATTTCATGTTTTGCCCTGTGTCCCCTCATACATCTTATTCATTCTCACACATGAGGACTTCCTGTGGTTGAGACTCTCCAGAGAGATTCACTGCCAGCTGCTCACAGATTGCAGAGCTTCAGGCATCATAGCTACACTCCAGCTGTTGCTGTAACACAACATCATAAGAACATTATTCAAACGAAATTTGATTATCTGAGGATATGTTTATAAGAGCAATCAGGTGTCAATTAATATATTTGTAAGTGGTGATTCATTTGAAAATCATCTTTCTGGACAGTTTAAATTAAAGCCAAAATGTGATCATTTAAATTCCAAGTCTTAAGGGGTCTTAATTATCACTAAATCCATATTCACATTTCAATTTAAAGGCTTTCAAATCTTTGCAAGCAGGATTGTTTTTAGGAATCTGTTTTCCATACATGAGGATAATTTCTGCTGAGAATTTTCTCTCTGTTTTTATTCTTAATTGCTTTGAAAGGACATAAACATTTTGGAGGGCATAAACAATCTCTTATGGAGGCTGACAAGTCTCAAGTCAATCCTAAATCAAGACTGACAAGCCTTCAGTCAAGTCCTATGCAGAGACTGACAATCTCAAGTGAAGCCCTTTTTTTGTGCAACTTTGAATGCCAAACAAATTTGGAAGTTCTCTAATTTTTTTGCTGATTTTTTTTTTCTCTGTTGAGGTTGAGGTTTCTTGAATACAGCTTGAAGTCCCTGTTGGCACCACATGCAAAGCCATTTAAATTTCAGAGTTTCCATGGTCCATGTCTGAGTTCCGATCTCCAACTCAGACAAACAGCAAGTACAGAAGCAGCATGTCTGTAAAAGACACGAAACCCTGTTGGAATACTTTCAGCATAGTTTTTTTAATTACATGACTATTTTGGTAGAAATATTTACTCATCAAGCAGATAATCGATATGCACTTGGGGCTTTACAGATGTTGATTTTGGACCCATGACATTAATGTTAGTTGACACAGGAAATTAAGTGATTAATGGCATATTTTTCCTACTTTGCCCTCACATGTCTTGTTCAGTTAGTCTGTCCCATGTTACACCCCTCAACAAGGTTTTTGGAAATCTGTTCAGTAGTTTATGAGTAATTAGGGAAAAATACTGAAAAACGGCCTATTTAGCAATGTTAAAGAAAAAAATTACTGATATAATCCTGCTGACAAACAAACAAACCAACCACAACCAAATAGCAGACACTGGAGATAATGTTGTGCTTGGGGATACTTGTCAAGTATTTTCAAGTCAAAACGCTTAAGTCCAAGTGAAGTCATTTGGTGTTTGGTCATTGGTGAGTTGTAAGTCTTTTTTGATTTAGTAAAGTCAAGTCTAAAGTCTTTAAATTTGTGAAGAGAGTCTTACTCTACTCCAAGTCACATGACTCGAGTCTGTAAGTCTGATGTTTAGTCTTTTTTTCTACCACTCTTCCCTCCTTTTAGACAATTATGAGTCTTTCTCCTCTTTCTCTCAGTATAAAACCCAAATTAAAGTAGTTGCCTTAGTAACAAAAACACCTCCTGCTCCTCTCATAAAAACTATAAATCCCGCTGCATCTCTAAACACATTAGGGATTCTGCAACATAATGCCTTTTCTCAGTTGTGAAGTCAGCACAAACATTTTCTCCAGTCGTCGGCTGAGCTGCGTGCAGATGTGTGAGAATGTCAAGCTACTGAACCCTGTGGCCACTGTTTAATGAGTCTCTCTCCTCGCTCAGCCTGCAGTCGGTGTAAACAGGACTATCATTTGTTTTCTTGAGTCACCAGCGGGGATGAAGATGGATGCAGCCCACATTTAGATGTCTTTGTCACTGGATGGTGGCCTACATTAATAATGCTCCTCAGACAGACACTACTAATTACTCTACTAGATACTCTTCTGTAAGAGACAACCTTTGTTCAAATGCATACAAATGTAGAATTCGCCAATAGTCTCAAATGCAGCAAATCTATAAAAGGTTCCTTTAAGTATTGGGATTTGCAACAGTTTATCACTGTTTTCTCTGATGAGAAAGATCCCACTAAAAATAGATGGATTCCTCTTCCTCTCTTCCACCTGCTATCCTAGTATAACAATGGGTGATCTATTCCTGACCATCAGCTTATTGTCTGATATTTGTTTTTTCTTGCATGTCCACAAATGTCCAAAAGGGTCCCAAGCCAGACATTTAAATATTGAACCCATGTTACATGTCCATCCAAAATGGATCCCAGTCAAGATGTTCAAATATTGAATCTGAAGATGGGACTGTAGCCTCACCCACGTCCACCAGACGTACCGAAGTTGGACTGAACTGGACTCCAGGCATGAGCTGAATGTCTTCCTGATGTCGCATCTTGGAAAAGCCTTTCAAGCTGGAATATAGACAGATATACAAATAGTTAGACATTCATTCTTAAGTTCAATGGTGCAACAATTATTTCATTCAATTGTTAGAACCGAGATTATACTAAAACTTACACACAACATTAGGTATGGATTTCTGAACAGCTGGTGTAATCCACTCCTGGACACTAAGAGAACTGTTCCTAAATGCGATTTATGACCTTATATCCAGGAGTTAAGACCTATAAATATCGTGAATGTTTCAGTGTTTTTTTGACTCCTGCGTGTCGTTTGTTTTTCCCCCTGCCTTTTGATTTGGATCTATTATTTTAGACTGCATTACCTGTGTTCAGTTACCTGCCTGTATCTGGACTCTGAGCCTGCCTCACCCCTCTGATACTGTTGCTTGTTTTCGGACTGCCTTTTTGTTTTGTTTTTTTACCTTGGACTGTTTACTGTTTTTTTTTTTTTACATTAAATCTCTGAACTGCATTCCTAGTATCTCTGTGTCGTATCTGCAATTGGGTCCTTACCATTCTGGCTGTGAATCCTGACACACTGTAGCCTACACACATATATTTGGCCATGGTGAGATTAGCTAGGAAAGCTTTTAGGTCACTGCAACAGCTGAGCTGAGGTCAGCGTTAAAGTTGGTTTCCTTAGAAGCTTTAGTTTAATCTGAGTGGGAGCCTCCTTATAGTATTAGATGCGTCTCTCTCCTTGTTGTGTGCAATGGTTGGCTTGTCGATACATGTCATTGAATCTTTAGGCTGCTTACATGTGTGTTTTTCCATGATCGTCTGGTTCACTAATCATCAAATGGTGGCGCTGTGTCAGTATTGGTCTTTAGACATGCGAGTCCAACGAGACTCTAATAAGTGATTCTCCCAGCTTATCACTGCTGGGCTCTAGTGTGGCCGCAAAGGAGAGTAAAGGGCTGATGCATTGAGTGGGATAAGAGTACCAGATCTGGTTAAAACTGGAACAGTCGGGACAGTAGGTCACTGGGCCAGGGAGCACCACTGGTTCTGCTGAGCTCAGCTTTCAATCTGATACATTGGCTCATCATGGGGCTTTCAAATTCCTGATCTTTATTGACACTCTATGACTTCCATTAAGGCTGCGAAAGACTTACATTACTGCTTCAAAAGTAATTGATTTTGTTCGTGTCTAAAGATCCACTCGCCAAGGGTTCATTCTGATGCCAAATGAGCTTGTGAATATTTGGCTGTTCTTTTAGTTTTGCAGACTTTTTAAATAAAACCCCCTTGATGTCTCTCTGCTGTTGTGTTTCTGGTATTATTAGATAACAAAGAGCCTCTGCAGAGCATTTTACAGACATGTTTAACAGGGGCTGAAAAGTACAGAGCCCTTCTGGTGACATTGGGAGAAAAAAATAATAATGCACGCATTATTTTATTTTTTTTCCGATGTCACCAGAGGGGCGCCGTAGAAAAGAGGTCAGAGATATTCAAATGCGAATTACTTCATCTGTTGTTGTGTTTTTATTTTACTGTGTGCAGAGCAGACAAGCTAAATTTAAAGACAATCTGCAGCTGTGTATATCCATTTAACGAAAAAGCACACAAGTGCATCTGTTTACATATTCTGTTTGGTTATTGCAAAGCAGCAGGGACAGGTTTATTGGGATTTCCATAATGTCAATTAATTGAGGAACATTCGTGGTTAACCATGTGCAGCCTGGGATTCCTCTTCACGAGGCTCCGAAAATGTGTCAGGCATCAGCAGGGGAAAGCCAACTCTTCTGGTCGCTCTAATTGGATTTAAGTGTGTGGAAGAAGGCCTGGATTCATTTCGAACAAAGGATTTCATTGTAGTCAGCCTACACTGTCCATCTTCTTATTGTTTAACATTTTCAATTCCCTGACTTCCACGCCGGAGCTGAAATGCAGCCAAGAATCGGCTCGCTCATTATGATAAACAGGTTCGGAAAAAGATTTTCAACAAATTCTACATCATGTATATTGTATGCAGCCTTTTGTAGTCCAATATTTGGGAAGAAGCTCTGACATAAGTATATACAGGATGAGATCCTCTATTGTGCTACAGAACCTGTCAGAGCTTCAGGATGCAGTCAAATGTACAAGGACATATAGTCACATTTATTGTGTTGGCTCTGTATTCCTTTAGAGAGAAACAAGTGCAAAATCTCAGCTTGAATTTTACACTATTTCCATTCGTGTCAGATGAACAGAATATGGAGTATATTGCATCACTTTAAAAAGTAACGTTACAATGTAGGTGAAGACATTAATTCTTCAATCTCAAGTTTGTTTTGTTATGCTAATTCAGCTACATGATGTAATCAGTTGGTTTAGCATACATGGAATATTGCCCAGTCATTTCAAACAAACTATGAAACCTTCAAATGAAAATGAAAAAACACTTCTGCCACATTGTCAAATTGCTACTTTACTTTAGCAATAGAGTCGCAGGGTTTTTTCTGTTAAGGCCTAAATTTACATAAAGGCTCCAAGATGTAATATCTGTTATATTAAGCTAATACAGTTACTCATCTTTGATATAGTTATTGCAAACAGCTGATAAAAAGTACATTTTGCCGGTAAACCTCATCCACAATGGGGTTGAACAATTTTGCTACCAACAGTATGTGCAATTACTTTTTAAAAGCACTCCCCTCTCTGCTAGTTTCTGGCTGCACATCAGAAGACATAAAGTAGGTGTTATCGTGAATGTGCTTCCATTGCCTCCTCTCTCCAGCACTTCACAGCCTACCTGAATACTCCCCCCCGAGGAGACACCAAATAACCCTCTTCTATACTCACAATGTACCCGAACATTCATCCGATCTACTTTAAAAGCAGCGATTACAACAGCAACTCTGTTTGTTTTTTATTTGTGACTCAATGTGGATGATTCACCCCCATCCATATATTATGGAACACAGCTCCCTACACCCAAACTTCACATCAAACACATTAACAGCCCTGAGGAGGCCATTAACATTTGCACAAGCTCACATTAATGCTGACACTCTTCTGTACAGATCTGAAGGTGAAGGAGGGAGCTGTTGAGTATGTGTGACATTAAAAACTGTGAAAAAAAATGTCATTGCCTGGTGTCTGATTCACTGCTAATGGCATATTTAATATGAGACGTCTGAAACACACTGACTGTTCATCTGTTGAGGTGCAATGGAGCTGATGAACTCGGTCTGCTTACAAATTAGGTTTTTAAAAAGATGCTGCTTTGTGTTGTCCTATTTGTTAATATGCATGCATGTCTGCAATAAGGCTGTCCGGTATGTTTTCAAATGTTTCAACTATGTTGATTTAATATTATGTTGCTCCAGGTTATTTGATTGTCCAGACATTTCTATCTGGATCTGTGAGCACAGGTTCTGCTTTCATGAAGTGAAATTGGATTTGTGGAGGATCTCTTCCAGATCCTGCAGGGACTCAGAAGTTCATATTTCAACAGTGATTAGTGGTAGAAAGACGTCTTTTCTCATTTAAACTTCATTTATAAAGACAACACACATTAATCAACATTTCTTATCTGTAAACTTTTATCTTTAAACTTATCTGTATTTTTATTTGACGATTTCTTGAATTTCTCAGGGAATAATGCATGGATCTTGATGAAAATATCAGGAATATTTAGGGGCTTGGTATCTATGAGTGTTTGCAATTTGGTGCAGATCTAAATAAAACTGCAGCTCCACCAAATTTGAATATGTTTTCATAAAGTGTAGTCTGCCCTGTAAATGGTTACAGAGCAGTGAGTTTGATTTTAAATAAGGCTTGATAGAATTAAAGTGGCCTTGCTGGAGGTATGCGCTCCGAGGAGTGACCCTCTAGATTTAATTTAGTTTGTGCTGGTTTTCCAGCTGCCATTCCCTGAGAAGTGGATGAATCCTGTTGATATTCCTCAGACAGGTTTAGTACCATACTGGCCACACACTGACGCGATGATGTCATGATGACATTTACATAGCAAAAGAAAATGTGGATATTACACTCACACAATTTTTAACTTAATTGTGTTTATGTTCCTTAACTATTCCAGTGTAATAAGTCAGTTTTGTAATGTTTTAGTAAATCTTTGTCAGATTTCTATCCTCTCGCTCACAGTTTGCCACATATGTAACAACTTAGGCTATTTCTACTCCCTGCAAGCGTGTGCAGCCAAAATAGCATAGCATATTCATTCTTAAACAGAAAAGGACTGTTATATAAGGTGGATTTCCTTTTTTCTAAATATGTATAATGCCCATGTAAGTCCAATCACTCTTGACTCAGTGAAGGATGATGCTCACACAGGCCTCCACTGGTGTTTGAGAAGGAGGAAGGATTGTTGGAAGAAGTGGGCGGACAACACAGGCAAGTGTGAGCAAACACCCTGAAAAGCAAATGGTGGGAGGCAAACAATGGCGTATCATTCACGGACAGACACACACTCATCAGAACCCTAAAAATATAGTTGTGTAACGAGCTTCCTGCTTTGAGCAAAGTGCATGAGTAGACGCGATTCATTAAAAATAGACATGTCCTTTGAAACAGATGCATCTTTCGGCTGTGACGTACCTTTCAGTGAGTAAACGCTACATTGCTGTCAAGATGATGAGCATATTTTGAATTATATCTGGCAGCAACATGAAGGAATTTATTGGCATACAAAGAAGCCTCATTGAACTAATAACAATGAACTTTAAATGTTTTGCAGAAGTTTGGAGTTTTGTGTTAGAAAATTGTATTTTTCTTCTCCACAGAATTTGAAAAACGTCCCAAGGTGAAGGCTCTGGATGAAACAGCCTGCTTCCAAATTAATTGCACATTAATTATTAATGTTGTTGTGTCAACATAACAACAGCTTTAATTTCTTTGTGGGGATGGTTAGAGCAGATAAAAAAGACTATTGTCTCATGTGTAACAAAACAGCGACCTTGGAAAGCCAGCAAATACATCCTTATAAAGTGAGCTACAATCCAGGGGCTTCATTCTGTGTTTACATTGGATTTAAATACAAGCATTTCTTTGTAAAATTGTTTATTACCTCCACCAAGGAGTTTATGTATTCACCCATGTCCGCTGGTTGGATTTCCACAAAACTTGGTTGAAGGATTGGGGATGGGTCCGGAAAGAACACATTAAAGTTTGGAGCAGATCCGGATAAAGAGGCGGATCCAGGAATCCTGTGAACGTGGATGTATGGATGAAAAATACTGGACTCCTCTTTTAACACACTGAGCTACACAGGCTTAGTTTACCTTTAAACACAAGGTGCTGTTCCTTTTTGAGAGGCAGCGTTCAAAAATAGACGCTTAAATGGGCCACAGGCAGCTGCGACTGTAGGGAAGCCTTTCTCGTAATGCATTAGTGCCACACAGACCATCACTGAATGCTTTCAAATGTCAATGTACAGTAGGGTTCCCCTGAACCAATATAAGAGCCCTCGCACTACATGGAGACACTGAAAAGGAGGAAAGAACAACAAATATACCTCCAACGGCTGAGGCTATGGTGAGGTTCTTATTGCTAACATCAATAAAGTTTTTATTCATGTTTCATTCAATGTTTGTTGTCTGTGTCGCATCAGAGGTAAGAACAGCTTGTTGTATCCATCAAGTCCAATATTCCCACGTGTGTTGTAGCTATAAATGTCACATGCAGTTCAAAATATAGGATCCAAATGCAGACACAAAACAAAACAACAAACAAACAAACATCTGAAGATGACATATCCGCCCGACACCCCCCAAATCATTGTACAACAAATTTATCAGTATATGACATGCCCTCCATTCCTTTGGTGAGCCTAGAGTAGTGGATATTATGTTGGATATATGCTGTGGAGAGGGCAACCGACATTCAGATTCACCTTAAAATCATTTTCCCATGGAAATGTAAAAACAAATAAGTTTCAAAAAATCTGCATATCAAAAGGCTCATCTACTTATCATGGTTAATATATGTGTAACATTTGGAATAGCTAGAATGTGTAGTTTGCGAGATATGCTCCAGACAAGATGACAACCCTTCAGGCTCACGCAAAACATGTTTCCATGGAGACCACACAATATAAAATTGATCTGAAATTCAAAATATCAAAAGGCATGAGTATGCATTATGGTTGCATGGCATCTAGGTGGTGACCCCAGGTGGCTGGGATTCCCCATTGAACCCTCTGGAGGTGTCGCGGCCCTATCATTAAAACATCAAGGAGGGAGGGCCCACTTGACAACCCAGAAGATGCCACCACTCACTTTGCTATCCTGCAGAGACTCAGGTATTGCATTATATATTAACATATAATATATATATAATGTATTATCTATATATCTATATAGATAGAGATAGAGATGGATACAGCCAGTCCTACATAGCAGGCATGTAAAGTTTGGTGAAGCTAGCATATTTAGTTTGGGACATATGATCTGGACAAAAAGTGATTATGGATGCACAGGCGGACATAGTGATGACTCTACCCCCCTGTCATTTTTAGATTTAGTTAGGTTTGTCCCTATAATCGAGAGAGATTGCAACAGATTGCAGCAAGAAGTGGACAAGAGAATGACAGACTGCAGCAGCCTCATGTTAGCTTTGGCTCAACAATTGAGTATTTTTGTACTGAATAAGGATCATGGATTTTTTTTCCCTCCCCAGTAAATTGCTACCCACAATCTTCAGTGAATTCCTACCAACACAATGCCACTCTTGCTCCAAAGCTGAAAACAGTTGGTAAGAAAAAAAGAGTGTAATTATCTTTTTCTTTCATCTCGGAAAATTGTTTTGTTTTGTTGGTTTGTACATTTTCATCAAAGACCTGCTGTGAGACCAGATGTTTATAGGATTTAGGCTCCTCACAAGAAATACTGCTTTCCAAGAAAAATTCAAGAGTACGATCATGACCCGTCACCATGATTTATCCATCCAGACCGATGCTGAGCCTCTTATTGCTCCCCAGGGGGGCTACTGGGATGGGGGAGGCATCAATGAGGGATGGATCAATGGTCACCAAGCCAACCTCTCTGTCCTCATACTGTCTGTGGGAGGTCAACACTCAAAGGAGAGATACCTGGAGGGAGACCTGGGCGTGGCTGACCTTGGGAGGAGTGGAATTTAAGGGAAGATGGGGGAAACAAAGAAATGAATAACAAGTAGGATAGAATAGGCAAATAGATAGTAGCATTAAGTTTAGTATAATCAGCGAAAATGTTAAATAACGCCCTATAAAGTGGAAAAACATTCCTAAAACCATCCCTTTATCTGGATTCACAGATAAAAGGATGGATTTGTAATACTGCTAATAACAAAAACAACTAAAAAATAAAAACGGACACAACTGAAAGCCCCTTTAGCAGACCTTTAACATTTCCTAACCAGGCAAACTGCTTCCTCCGTCTCTCCAGGTTTGAAATAATTGCTGTAGCCTCATAAATTTTAATCTGTGAGATCTTATAGAGTGGAGATGGAGGTGACTCATATTTCACCGACTGCTGTTAATGACTCTTCATATTTGATAAAGGTGTTAAATGGGTTTACATCACTCGGCTTCAGGCTATAGCAAGAGGGCTGTTCCTCCATACTTCACAACTCCCAGTGCACTTAACATGTTTTATGTCCACTCCTGGATAACACCATCAATCATGTATTGCTCTAGAATTAATAAATTCTGTGAAAGCATCATCCTATCTTGCATCTTTGTTGTAATGAGGAACAAACACATACAGTGGCTGTAACATCATAAAGACATTTTTTTTGTATTCTTGTATGCTCCACTTTTCTGCACTTGCTCTGTTTTTCCAAAATTAAAGGTAAACAAAGGAGCCGTCATCCCATTAACAAAGGCTGCAGTAACAAGAGCCGATACCATTAGCAGGGAGTCCCTGCTGGATGCTGAGTGGGGGATAGGAGAAGGACTGAATGTCTGGATGGAGGCTTGTGAAGCTCATTGTAACTGTGTTGTGGCAAATGTTGCAGGTTAAAATCACACAGAGGGATCAACATGCTATCCATCAAGGAACCCACTTACATTTGTACACTGTCCAACACCATCACTCTTAGTTTTCTTGGCGTTTCTAGGTTAGTCAGATATTAAATCAGAAACAGTCCTTAGGGTAGATGGTAAATTAAAAACGGCTCTACTCTCCGCGCTGAAGCCCTGTTGAACTACGGAACAATATCATTCAAATGAAGTAGAAGAGCACTCAGTAGAGCACATACCTCTGCCATGGCCCCAACAGTCCCTTTTAATTAAATGAAACCCAAAATTCCAACAAGATGTGTACCATCAAAGTGGCTGCCCTCAGGATTCTACTTATTGCACATGTCCCACCGTCAAGTTTCATTAAAATCCATCAAGTAGTTTATACATAATCGATAAAAGTCCATGTGAAGTGACAGAAATTCATGGATCCTTTATCTAGATCCACTCCAAAATAAGATGACTTCTTCAGGTGCCCCACCTTTCCACCCAGTTTCATGAAAATGTCAAGTAGTTTTTGTGTAAACCTGCTAACAGACAAAAAGCTAAACAAACAAACAGGCACCGGTGAAAACCATAAACCCACCACAATGGGTTTAGTAGCAAATCCCATACCCACTCAAAATAAAAAGATCATCAGGCTATTAATTGCACAGATTCCCTGCAGAGCCTGGACGGTTTGCACAGGAGAAGTGGAGAGTGATGCTGCACGTGGAGACCTTTCCCTGCTCACATGTGTCCTCAGGCAGCCCACGCATACAGTAAAATGATGAATTCTCTGCATTAGCAATGCAGTAGTGTATTGTTGATTGCTTGTTTTGTTCATGCTGACCCTGGCCCCTCTTACAGGGAGGCTGTGTGCAACAAGCATGCAGAGAAATAACCACCCAGCACACAATGAAGAACTTGAAGTTTCAGGCCTTTGTATTTTCACGGACAACATGGCTCTGAGAGGCAGAGAGGCAAAGAGCCAATCCAAATCAGTGGCAAAGAAACACATCATTATGGCCTTCCTCTTTGTGCATGCTCCCTGCAATATCTAAACTCATGCTTGCAAAAGATGTGCAAACAGGCACAGACACTATGTTTCTTTTTACTCCATGGTTTCACTGCATCAGTCATTCCCTTATCCCTTATATCAATAATGCTGTAAGTCTTGACAGCAGTAAAAATGATTTTGGGAGCTCTCCAAATGAACAAACTACAGGGACACTGAGTAGAGGACGTTCCTCTGACAGCAAAATTACAATACAAATGGAAAATTCTGATTTCTGTTGTCAAATGTTTCGATCAAATTATAGGAATAAATATCATAACTTCTTTCTAATGAAGAAAAGCATGGAAATAAAAGCAAACTATCAACTTCAAATAAGGTATTTTATTTCTGTTTATTTTTTTAATAAATGCAAAATACCCATGTGACCTATGTAACTATGCATTTTTTCTATAGGTCATGTTTGTTAAGCACAGAAGTATTCACTCTACTTACCTTTCCACTTCCTCTTTGGGATATATATCAGTCTTTAGACCAAAATGACACTTTAATAATCACAGAGAAAACATCCCAACATCCCCAAATTGTTTTACTCTCATTAAATCTGGATAATATTGAGTTTAGCAGGATTCATTCCCAGTTTTTCTGCCTGAGGGCCTAACAAATAATCACAAATATTGAAATGAGAAAAAGCATTTTTGCGGTCACTGTGAAGGCCACAGGTGGTACTGAATCCATAAACATGAGTTAATCTGAGGTTTGTAGAGCGGGACATCTAGAAGTCAGAGTGACTTTGGGCTTTTGTCACCCAGTGTGTTCGTTCTGCTCCATGAGGATCATAATACCAGATGGTGATGATGTGAGATCTGTTACATAAGGAAAAGTTATCAGAGGTGAATGTACTGTGACTAAGTAGTTTCTGAAGGTTAAATATAGCCATACATTTTGCCATTTGTAAACGTGCCCCTCAGGACTGTGTTCATATTGGCCAATTGTGTACATCATGATTTAAATCCAATTCCAATGTTAAGTGCCTAGAAGTCGTAGGCTTCATCTGACATGCAGGAGAATACGTGTTTCAGACCTCTGTTAACATTCGTAGAAAAGTGTGTATTTTGACCTTTTATGTGAATTTCTCAATAAATGATTAGCTATAGCTGCCAATGGAAAAGAAATCAAGCATTCAAGATTCAATCAAGGATTTTGATGAAATCTTTGGGAGAGGTAGGGTTTGGTCGAAGGAACAATACATTAGGATTTAGTGGTGATCTGGATCATCATCTGGATCCAGAATTTTTTTAAAGGATTCTTAACCATTGTGGGATAAGGACAATTACAAGAGCTTATCTTCTAACTTCATGGATAATTCCTATATTGGACAAAAATGACACGATGACATCCCTATAAGATCTAGCACACATCAGTCTGATCCAAGCAAGTAAAATTCCAGATCTGGTGATTCATAAAGTTTAAATTTATAGGGCTCACTGAAAATTTACTAGTGTGAAATAATAAATAATAATGCTACAGACATGAACTAAGATCAGATTGGAGTTGAAACTGTGCTGATTCAAATTGGTGTCAAATTTGATGTATCTTCAAAAGTTACAGAGTTAGATCCTGAAGAAAACCACTATTAGTGAAATATTGTTGAATAGCTATCAAACTAATAATGATACCAATGTGATTCCAGATTCTAGGACAAGTTTTAATGGTCATGACGCCTCTTCTACGTTACTGCAAGAGGTCACCAAAAGATGAACACTTAATCACAGATTTGGGAGCATTCTGGGATACGATCAGAGACAAATTTTAAAAAGAACATGTGAAGATTTCCTCCCAGAGCTGCCTGCTGTGTGTCCTGGCAGCAGGAGAGTTGCTGCCTGGCGCTGACACAAAAGGATGAAATAGTTTGAGAAGGATCGGCCACTTCTCTGTTTGGAAAGCAGCACACAGGAAGATGCAGCAAGGCCCCAAACTGAAGAGATTACACAGAGAACAATGTCATCATCCTGGAGGCGTCAGCATGCACGCATCCTAAAATAGCTGATGGTCTTGTTTCAAACATTTGGTTTGAGTCAACACTGTATTCGGATAAATCCTGGGAAATATTTGCATGGATAAACTCGCCATTTGTTGTGTGTTTTCACAAATCTTAGAAGATTTTGAGCGGAAACATTAACATTACAGATTATATCTAATGAGGATTATTTAAAGAAAAAATATACATACATTTCCTTAAGTACATGTGCTCTGATGACTGTTATTACTCACCTACTGATCTCAGTGAGAATATTCAGATTTACACTTTTTATGTTTATCAGTTGGCCTATGTTTTAAAGCACTGGACACATTACTGAATGCCAGATTGATAATTAGACATAGACATCCACATTAATGCTCTTCCCATCTCAAACTGCTTTACAATATATGCAAATGTAATCACAATGAGTGGCCTCATGTTACCCTCTGAGGCTCTGAGACACAGGCATTCCTGAAAATGGGATTATTGTGTTTCATCTCCCAATCATCAACCTCACTGAAGAGCTCGGAGTGGGAGCTCCCGTTGCCATGGATGTCTCACAGATGACGGAGGTATTTGGCCATAGAAATACAGACGGCTCTGGAAACTGAAGAAAAAACGTCTTTTGAGTCCAGCAGAGAGCGGCTGCTTTATCTTATATCACAAGGTGTCGGTGTCTGTGTTTTCATTTCCTCCAGCAGCGATCTTTGCTCCCTCATGATAAGAGAAGATTCCCAACAACCAAATAACCCAAATCCTGTAATACAGTCTGTATGAGTATTTCCTTCTGGTGCTCCTTTACCTACATTGTGAAAATATTGTACATCTTACTCCACTTTATGTATTTAACAGATAATGCTGAATTTAGTTCAATTATAACAACATTTCTGACTATAAATCAATCATTTAGGTCATTGATCAAGCCAAAAATTCACGGTTACAGCTTCTTAAATATGAAGATTTGAATTTTAAATGACTATGTTAAAAAATTTGAATTGATAAAAAACTAAATTTTCAACTGTTTCGACTGTGACAGAACATTATCATTATCGACTCACCCCCCTGTTTCTTAGAGTTTCTTGCAGTCCACAAAACACTTCACGAGATCCAACAGTAATTTATAAACACTTTGTTACTTCTTCCAAGGAGGTTGTGTTTTCACCTGTGCCCATTGTTTGGTTTGTTTGTAAGTAGGATTATACGAAAGGAAAAAAAGTTTTAAAGTCTGTATTTATTGTTTATTCATATCTGTCTTTATTTGTTATCAATGTTAATTATTTGGGGTTTTTTCATGTATTTAATTGATATTTATGTATTTTATTTATTAATTGATTTATTGTTTGAAAATCATTATTATGTATTATGTATTTATTAATTTTATTCAGAGAAATTAATTTCTAGAATCTATTATTCATTATTTATTAAATATATTGTATAATATAAATAAATATACTTTATTTATTTGTGTAAATGTTTATTTGTCTAGTATTGTAATTGCCTGAACTCTTCGATTAGATATTTATATCTACAGTCTCATCTAGCTGCTGATGAATCTCACAGTAAAGCTCATAAACGCTCCACACTGACAGTGGATTTGTCCAATGGCTGATTGGAATCCTCTGGTTGTCCAATGGTAACCCTGTGTGAGCTGATGCTGTTTGCCTATTGGTTAGTCTCCATCCTCCGTTCTGAAGCCGTTCCTCTGGTCAAGGTTGCTGTGGCAGTGATCGCAGTAGGACGCGGCTGCAGCTCCGTTCACGCACCGACAGCTGCGGACTGATCAGACTCTGCTGTGCCCACTGTTTGTTTTTGCGCTCCTCGGAGGAATCTCACACCTCACAGAAGCAGCCATGGATGAAATGGAGGAAGAGTTAAAATGTCCCGTTTGCGGTTCTTTTTACCGGGAACCCATCATTTTGCCGTGCTCCCACAACATTTGCCTGGCTTGTGCTCGGAATATCCTCGTGCAGACCCCCGACGCGGAGTCCCCACAGAGCAGCCGAGCCTCCGGGTCCGGCGTCTCCGACTATGATTATCTGGATTTGGATAAAATGAGTTTGTACAGTGAGGCGGACAGTGGATACGGTTCCTATGGGGGCTTCGTCAGCACTCCGACCACCCCTTGCCAAAAATCACCAAACGGTGTACGAGTTTTTCCCCCGACTGTCCCCCAGCCTCCCCCGCAACAGCATCTGCTCCAGCAGCCCGGCTGTTTTCCCCCGATCCCCCGCAATTCCTGCATCACTTGCCCGCAGTGTCACCGCAGCCTCATCCTGGACGACCGGGGGCTCCGCGGATTCCCCAAGAACCGGGTTCTGGAGGGGGTTGTGGACAGGTACCAGCAGAGCAAAGCAGCAGCTCTCAAGTGTCAGCTCTGCGAGAAGAGTCCGAAAGAGGCTATCGTGATGTGCGAGCAGTGCGATGTCTTCTACTGTGACCCGTGCCGGCTGCGGTGCCATCCTCCCCGCGGGCCCCTCGCCAAGCATCGCCTGGTTCCGCCAGCGCAGGGGCGGATAAGCCGCCGCGCGAGTCCGCGCAAAATCTCCACTTGCACAGAACACGAACTGGAGAATCTAAGCATGTACTGTGTGCAGTGTAAGACGCCTGTGTGTTATCAGTGTTTGGAAGAAGGAAAACACGGCACACATGAAGTCAAAGCCTTGGGCGCAATGTGGAAACTGCACAAGGTACGTGCGTAAAAATTAAAATATTTGCTGTGTAGCAGTGCGTCTTTTCTGTGTCACCTTTATTCGCAATCATTCATCATCCTCAGAGCTGAGCAACAAGTCTGTCATCTCCGCTCAGCATCCAGTGCATAAACCGAGTGGGAATGTTGTTTCTGTCACATCTAATGAAATCTTTACCATGCAAAATAAAGTAAATGAGTGAATTTTGCTCTCTGACACAGCTCACAGTCCAGTCAGCTTTATGAGGCAAAGAGGAATCCCCAAACTGGGATCTCTGGTGCGCAAAGCTGTCAGGACTGGAGGGGGCTCTGCCTCTGTCACATCTGAAAATGAATTTACACTGACTCTGGCCTGTTTTCAGCTGTTGACCATTTGGTCCTTCATTCCAGATCCACTCCCTTTCTGTGCTCCCCAAAGATCATTAGGCACGGCTAATATTGGAGCTATGCTTTGCTGTGAGGCAGATGCAGGCCCATGAGAGGTTATTTTGGAAGTTGTTGTGGGCAGGGAGATGCTGTGCTGAATCAGGCTGCAGTTTATCTACCTCTCTGCTGCAGGAACCCTCACCTCCACACTCCCAGCTTCAGTGGTGAGGGAGGATGCAGCTCTAGATAGAGATGCTCTTCAGTACTCACCCACACACAGTGATGGTGGCTCCTGGTTTCCATGTGCCCCCCTACAGCTCATGATTTACAGTAAGCATTGGTTGGTTATTTCTAATTTCACAGACCTCCAGTCCAATCATCTCCTTTAGATGGGGGCGAGATAGTGTGTCACCTCAGATACATGAGGCAATTGTAAAGCTGAGGGGGTTGATCATGTCACTCACATCAAATTGCCATCACTTGAGAAGTTGCAGCTTCATCCTTCCAGGACTAAAGAATCATTCTTAGACACCAATCAGTGTTACCAGGGATATCGGTGCCAATATTCAGCCTCGCATTCTGGTCTCATGGCTAATTTCTGACCTGCTATTTGAAGCTGCTGTCCACGGCAACTGTAACAGATGGCTGAGAGCTCAGAGCTGGCAGCGTTGAGGATGGACATCTGACAGAGCTTCAGGGTGTTCCTCAAATAATTCATCATGGAAAATATGAGACTCGATTCCATATCCTGCAGATATACTGCAGATTTTAATGTGTCACTTGCATTTATGTATAATACATATAGTGGAGAAACTTAAGGGAAATACCCAAAGTGATGGCTTATTTGAAATCTGATTGGTCACTCAGCAGACATGACATTCAGAATACCAAAAATGTATGGGTTATATTGTGAAGTTCTGAGTTCTCAGTTCAGTATGCTCTACCTCACAATGTTATGGAAAGTTATAAGTTGGATCCACATTTTCATCCAGTTCCGCACCAAAATTCTTCGAAATTCAGAGTTCTTTCCAGGCCAATGCTCCGTCTTTTCATTAAATTTTGTGGAAATCTGTCCTGCAGTTTTTGCGTAATCCTGTATACAATCCAACCAACCAATGAAAAAAGAAATGCTCTAGGAGTGAACAGATTATTATTGAATTTTCCTTTCTGGGTGAACTGGTCCAGTAATTATTTATAAGATCTCTTCTATTTTCCAACTGGGATTTTCTTCAAGGTTTTTAATCTGCACCATCATTGTCTTTGTACGTTGCGGCTCTCTCTGTCTCTCTATGTGAAACATTTCTCTCTTTATATAGAGAGTTGAACCACCTGCCACCATGGCAACCAAAATTCCTCTTGATGTTGTGCAGAGCAGCAGAGGTCTCTAAGATATTGGACCCCAAGAGGAATCAATCCCAGATGCTTTACAGTCTTTCCCCTCCTTCTACAGGCATCTCCACGTCTCTGAATCCCCTCTTGGACTGCGTGACCATGTCTAAACCGTGAGGGTAATCAATTTCATGTCTCCAAAGTCAATTTCAGTGACAAAAGACAAGTCGACATTTATGAGCTACACAGTGTGACTCGTCCAGCTCTTGTCTGCCTCTACAGATTTGTGTCAGGACGTTTTTTTTGTCGTGACAGGGTGTCTGTGTTAATCTCTGTGAATCACATTAAAAAGAGTAAAGGCGTCCGAGTGTTAAATCTCTGCACGGCGAGTGGTCCTCAGTCCTTCACGCATGTCATGAGAGGTTATGCAGGACCCTTAATGCATCTAGGTCAAGCTCTGCCGCCTCGGTGGCAATTAAAGGTGAATCACCACATAGAGGTTTAAGTGTAAGATGCATGGCAGAAAATCAGGAACAGATTGCAGCAGAAAATTTGTCATTTGCCCTCCTGCCACGGGAGAGAAGATGCGGGGAAAATGTTCACCCAGACAACCCTCAACATTTCCCTTTGAGCTCTAGTTATTTAAGGAATTTGCAGTTGATTTAAGGAATTTTTGACTTCTAGCGTGCACATGTGCTCCCCTTTAACGTCACCATGTGTTTGATCCTAAACCTCCTGACATTAGCCGACGGCCTGCACACCCTGATTCAAAGATAACACAGACGGAGCTCTGCAAGCTCCCATCCAAGATGCCCCAAAAAAGCAGGCTAATGAGGACAGACAAAAAAGCAGGTGCTGGGACGAATATCAGAAGTCTCATCTCGATATTGAGGCCCATGTTGTCGGCAGCAACTGATTTGTTTCTTGCAGAGCTACCTGCAGCTCTGCAGGAGCAATGGAAAAGCCTTGAAATGTCAGACAGAGGCGGCGGGATCCTGTCCTTCTCTAGCTTGTGACTGCTAATAGTAATGAGGCGAACTGTCTGTCTGCATCCATTGTATCCACAGTAAGTCCTGTTGTGTGGCTGCTCAACGGTCAGGACAACCAGACAAAAACCAGCGTGAAAGTGGCCCATACAGATAACCCTCAGGTGTCTCAGGGTATTTTCTTGATTTTTACATATCGCCTTCAATACAACTACAATACAACATGATACCCAAGGGTTTTATATCACAATTTATAGAACAAGCTCAGCTTCCTCTAAGGTGAGGCTACCCTTTGTCCGAAAGCAATATGTAAAGAGATAATTTGACAGAAAAGGTGAACTCTAATTCTCTTGTAAAAACCTTTGCTCATGTGGATGACTGACCACTCAAAGAGCATTACACAAGCCAGCATTCACCCTTTCACACATCACATTCTCATCAGGAGCGATAACCATTCACACAATCACCCACACACCAATGCAACATGTAGACTGCAGGGGCCTGTGATCGAACCACCAACGTTCAATATGTAGATGACCTGCTAAACTATCCATCCATTTTCGGTAACCGTTTATCCTGTGTAGGGTCGTATACGGGGCCTGGAGCCTATCCCAGCTGACATTGGGCAAGAGGCGAGGTACACCCTGGACAAGTCGCCAGTTCATCACAGGACTACATAGAAAGACAAACAACCATTCACACGCACATTCACAGCTACATCAGACTCACCAGTTCACCTATATTGCGTGTTTTTGGTGGTTGGAGAATTCAACCAAAAAAGTATTCTTTATTCTCCATTTTTTATGACGAGTCAATAGTGTCCCAGCGATGATAACTGCAGTAAACCTTTAAGTGTGTCATCTTTGCTATAAGTGATTCTGTGCAGATATAAACCAGTGTTGTTTAATTGTTCCTGACAGCAAACCGTTATTAACGGATGCAGGGATGAGACAGAGGACGGAGGCGAGACTGAGGTCTACAGAGATTGACATGTCACAGTAGTGGGGGGGGGGGAGCTCAGTTGTCCCAATGCTGTTTAGTTTGTAGCTGCTCCATTACAGGTGGAGCAGCTATTGATATTTACGCCTGGAGCTACCATGTAAAGAGATTAGCTGTGTAAATGTTAATGAAAGAGAGAGATACCGAACAGGAAAACGAGAGTGGCAGAATGACCCAGAATGCCCAAGGAGAGGAAACAGAACGGCGGAAAGGAGAGGAAGAGCGATGCTGAATGTGGTATTTTTGTTTGAACATATCTTTTAGTAACATTTCTTGGTGTGAACACAGAGGGGCTGAATATTTCAACTTTCTCGAGGCGTTGAAATGGAGAGAGATAAAAGCCTTTAAGCTCTATTTTTCTTTTCTTGCCGGACTGGAAAGACAGTAAAAGAGTTTTTTATTCTAAATGAGTTCAAACCAAAACAAGTTTTACAATTTAAACAATTAATTATGTTTTGTTACATCTGGCTGCCCCAGCAAAGTTAAATGAGGACACCAGCTGTGTAAGAAAGTGAACTCAACCTGAAAATTATATGGAGTAAGTGATCAGAATCGGTTTTCATCAACTCTTTTTTTGCAGATCATTTGATGGCCTCCACATGGATCCTCTACTAACTCTTCATTTATCAATTTTTTTGGGATTTTGATATTTATTTCTAACTGACTGCTAAACTGAAAGAGCTTATTTTCATGCAAATAATACAAAATACAATACAGTTTGATTTTGCATGGGCCAGGGGGGATGTGCCATCTCCTGATGGCTCATGTTTACACTGACCTAACTTAAGTCCCAGGTTACGGTCACGAAATATTGTGAAAGCTGAGAAAACTACCTACTAACCTGACTAAACGAGCTGACAAGACCCTGTGAAAAACACACTACCCTCCTCTTCTTCATCTCTGCACATGATGGACAGATCTTTGACACCTTCAAGCTAGATCGGCAGGTAGACTTGTTCATCTGCAGAGGATGCATCCTCTCCAGATAAATTCAGAGCTGACTAGAATAGATCCCCTCTGTCCCATTTCCTGCTGTGCTGTCCCATGTGTCCATCAAATAAGGACTCTCCGCTTTCTCACATGTAGAAACTGTGGCAACTTTCAAAAAGCTCTCATTATTATTTTTATCATCCAAGTTTCATGACTTTTTTTTGTGTGTGGATAGTTAATGACTCCGTTCTGCAATATTGATGACGGCAGATATAAGTGATGAATAATGCACCAGCCACTTAGGTTCTGCTTGTGGAGGACAGTTTCATATGGGATCTTGTTAAACAGAAACGAGCATCCCAATCTGGCCAAGTCGTAACTCATCCAGCGTGTTGGAGGATGTAAGAGCTTAATTTTTAACAACAGAAAAGCTCCAAAGGTGGTAAATATCAAGTTGCCTGCTTAATATTTCAAATTGTGTTCTCTGAGGGCTGCGGCAGAGCGTGTAAACAAGCACAACCGTTCATGTTAGAGTCTCTGATTACTGATACTAAAGGGTGAAGCACAATCACTTATTAAGCTGTGTAAAATGGCATTCATCTTGACTTTCTTTCATCACAGGGCCTTACTGGAAGTGTTTCTGTTTGTTTGGTGTTTCCAACGTCGACCTCACACTCTGTTTTTCTTTATTTATGTAACCAGACAAATACAGGATTAAATTAGGCTAAAGAGATTGTTTACCAGAGAAAATACTTAAACCCAAAGTTCTGAAAAAGAGCACGGCCCCTAAAAATCTCTCTGAGATGTAACACAGCATTTTGACACTAAGTTGTGAGAACTCAAAATCTATCTTGTGTTTTTAAATTAGCTTTAGGAGGACTACTTTTTCCTTTGCTGCAGTTTTAAGAGCTTAGCAGTGACATTACACCTACCTCCTCCTTTCCTCAACACTTCCCACCTACTAGTGGAGGCTTTAACCCAAAGTGGCTCCGACGCCTTGCTGACATTCTCGCTTTACTCTGACAGATTAGTTAGTTAGTTCACTCAGCTACAGAGAAAAAAAATTAAGCATGCAGAATGGACCTGGAGCTGTTGGTGAATTATTCATGCACGTGTTCCCACTTGTCTTAATTATTGAGATGATTAGTGCTCCCAAATAGCAGGGGCATCCTACACCCCCCGCCACCACCTCAACAAATCCTCCATCATGCATTGCAAACATTCCAGTATCCCTGAACAAGCTTGAAGTTGTGTTGCATTCAAGCCAGGGGAGAATTGTTCAGTAATGCCCCCTTTTGAATCAATAATAATTGTATATATGTATGTAGTATGTTGTCTACAGTTGACGTTGTTTGGCCTGTCTGGTACATAATAGAACAAAAGTGTAAGAAATACATAAAACAATGTGTTTTCTGCTCTAAATTGAGCCCTACAGTTTACTAGCTTACTTCCTACATTAGTATCCAAGGCCAAATAAATTTCAGGAGGAAGTATCAGTGATAATATGTATGTAAAAAGTTTGAAGAAAGATCATCAATCAATCAATGATAGAAATCCCCATGTTACCCAGAATTTGGAGTTTGGAGGGTGCTTTATTTATTTTATTTTATTTTTTTGCCTTTTTCAGTTAAAAAAAAAGGACAAAAGTAATGGTAATTAGCTTTACCAGCTACCTATCTTACTACCCACAGTAGTAGCCAAGGCAAGCAAAGAGCAAATATTAGCATGTCCAGCTAACTACTGTAGCTTAGTACTTACAGTAGTAACCAAGGACAACAAAGAGCAAGTTCATTTTTTTGGAGTTACATAGATTACAAAAAAGCACAGGCAGTGGTAAGAGAAATAACATTTACATTTTAACGAGTTTGGAGAAGGGCCATCAATCATTCAATTAAAAATGTCCTTGTTGCCAAGAATTTGGAGTTTGGAGTCTTTGTTTTTTGGCTTTTCCAATAAATAAAAGAACAAAAGTGTTAAAACAATGTCTAGCTGACTAGTTATGTAGCTCATATATAAACAGGACCCTTTCAACCTGTGTCTGAAATCAAGGACTCTTTTTTTTTTTTATTCAAGAATATTGATTTAAATCTTCCACAATGGTGACATTTGTTTTAGGACTCCCATAGTGCCCTTCACCTGATTTGTTGCTGGAGTCTGTCCTTCCATATGCTGACCTTCAGGCTGTGGTTCTATTGTCTTTACGGAGCAGGAAATAGCTGTGTGCTGTGCAGAAACAGAAACAGGCTTTGACCTGGTTTTGAGGACAGAGCTCTGCAGGCTCTACAACAGACACTGCGGAGAAAAAAAACGCCTCAAGACAATCAAGTGCTTTTCATTTCATCTGCTGCGTCACTGAACGCCTGCCGACTGTTAACTGGAGGAGCAGAGGCGGGAGCTCCCTCAACGTCCATCACTGTATGGCAGAGAGGAAAATGAGAAAGCTGAAAGAGAAAATGACGATTTCGGGGCCGGTGTGAGATACCCGATGGATCTGTAATGAAACCACCAGAGCATGAGTGACCATTCTGGATGATTGGCAGGATCAAAAGGATGGAGGTGACTGATCAGTCCAAGAGAGATAGATCTTCATTTTAGAGTCAGAGGGAGTCTCACCTCAGAAAATTGATTAAGCTGCCTCAAGGAGGTTATGTTTTCACCCGTGTCCGTTTGTCAGGATTACACAAAAACTACTGAACAGATTTCCAAGAAACTTTGTGAAGGGGTGAGGCATGGGTGAGACAAGCTATACAGATATGTGTTGGATTGTTTGGCCTTGGTTGGACTCTACTGCGACAGATTTTCTAGTTTAAATATCTTTTATCTTTAGGTTTTTGTTCAGACAAAACAAGAAATTCAAAGACATCCCAGCGGCCTCTGAGAACATGTAACAGGGACATTTTTCTTTACGTTTTATCCTCGACATGATTTGATAATAAACATATAATTAGCTGCAGCTCTGAAATTCATCTTCTGTCTGTCCATATGTTTTTAACATGGACGATAACATACACTTCATATCTTCCCATTCATTCAGGTCTCTTGTGTATTGAAATATGAGTCCCAAGTTAACAGGGAGGAAGTTTTTGTAGTCCACGCACTCCAGGAAAGTTTACATTTTAGACTTTGCTCAGCTGTTACAGGCTCAGACTGTCCCTTGGTGCAGTAGGCTCTTGTTAGCGACAGCTGTCATGGTTTCCCAAAGGCTGAGGTCAGAGGTCAGCTGTTGGCCCCCGCAGACGGATTCCCATTTGACCGTCTAACGTCAGATTCCAGGAGCTGGGTTAACACGGAGCTGTTTTCACAGAGTTTTTCACTGTATCAGCTAGTTCTGGGTTTTATTGCTCTCATCCGGAGTTCAAGTGATTTTTTTTTTCCAGATAATACCCTCTTTTCCTCCCAGAAGACAATACACGCCCCAAGTTGACGGTTGTTCACTCAACCAAATGAGGTTCCCACAGGGTCAGGCCACGTCCCTGTTCACACAACCTCGCCTTACATACATGAACACCCCGTCTCTTCTCCCCTCTATCCAAACAGGAGCGTTGGTGTGTCATCGCACACATCCAAAGTCATGGTATTTCCCGTCACGTGCACTGAGCTCTGCATAACCAGGGGCTTTAATCCAATAATAAAACCCTGCAGCACTGCCTTTTTTGTACATAAATCATTTTGGCTTTAGTTGGAAATGACATTTCTTGTGTGAGAATTAGACTGGCAGTGTGTTTTGTCTCAGGGGTGAAGACTTTGACACTTCAAAATGTCAGTCTCTCAGCAGTGATGAACGGCAGCTTTGTTTCTGAACAGACTGCTCATTTTGAGTTCATCCCAAACTGAAAAACTTAAGAGATTTTGAAAAATCAAATTAATTAATCAAATTAGATGCTTCCTATATGAAGGGGAAAAGTACCAGCTCTCAAAGATCTGTGGCCTCTAGACAAGATTTAACACAAATAGATCTTTGCTGCTGTTATTGGACTGCAGCACAAACCTGCATACAGGAACTGCTTTTCTCCATCTGTACCTCTAATGTCCTCTCTGTCTTCTCCACAGGGTCAGCTCTCTCAGGCCCTCAACGGCCTGTCGGACCGAGCCACTGAGGCCAAGGAGTTCCTGGTTCAGCTGAGGAACATGGTGCAGCACATCCAGGTATGTTAATACAAAAACATATGCAGAACCATACTGCTATCTGACTTCAGCTTTGTTCCTAAGTCCTCTCTTCTTTGACCCTTTTTGATCACGCCCATGGTCATATTGTGGCCCTATACTAAAACAATTACAAATAATCAATTTCTTATGTTAATACTAAAATCTGATCATGATTTTTGTTCCATTAAAACTAAATATAAGTGTACTTACCTAAGCTTGGCCAACCAATTTCAACCAATCATGAAATCAGCGCATCAATCAATCATTAACCTTTAGCAGCACAGAGTTAGTTGAGGATTTCATGTTAGATGGATGAAGCTGGGGTGTTTCTTGGAGCTGCGCCTCACATCTACTGTACAAAAATGAAACTTAATAAATTTCTGCTCTGATTATAGTGAATATCTTATATATATATCTATGTATAAAAATATATCGTCTCACAGGAGAATGGAGTGGAGTTTGAGGCCTGTTTGGTGGCGCAGTGCGACGCCCTCATCGACGCCTTGAACAGACGCAAAGCCCAGCTGTTGGCTCGAGTCACCAAAGAGCATGAACACAAACTGAAGGTGAGCGACCAGACACAACCTTGGACCACTTACACAACCTCACAACCAAATAAACATGTCAACTACCTCAACAGTTCCTGTTTGGGAACTAGATATGAAATTTCCAGAGTGGACCAAGAGGCCCTTTTTACAGCTTTTTACCCACTGCATCAATAACATAGGCTTCACATGAAAACATGAAACAGTATCTGTAATGAAGCCATAGTGGAGACAGTCAGTGGTAGATTCAAGCTGTCTGAGGGGCTGGGGCAATGAAAGGGCATCATCTGTATGCAGTGGGGCATCCCTGCATAGAAAATCATGATGCATTTATGACCAAATTGATACAAACCCCGATTAAGATTGAAATTGCTTCATTCTGTGATTCAGATGCCACAATACTAAACATCTACCATAAAATGCACACACAAGGAACTTATTTTCTAGCATGAAGGGCAGCCTATATGGCGCTGCATCGTGTTCCTTCACTGGAGGGGCATCCTAGCGGGCATTTTATCACATTTTGTCCATTTGAGGGGCATAGAGGCCATTTTATCACATGTTGTCTAATGGAAGGCCATCCTAGGGGGCATTTTACCACATTTTTTCCACTGGAAGTGCATTCTAGTGGGTTTTTTTACATTTTGTCCAATGGAAGGGCATGGGGCATTTTATCATACCATTAATATCTGGATTAATTCCTGTGAGCAAGGAACGTTAAAGCTATCTGTCCATCAGGAAATTCTGTAAACCACTTCAACTCATAGAAACATCCAAAAGGACACTCTCACAGCACTGTTTCAATAATGGGGCCAGCAAAGGTCTCCTTGCTATGCATTTCAGTCCACCAGTGGTAATAGTGTCTCTATACTGGCGCGAACTGAAAGCAATTAATGCCTGGCAGGATGGAAATGAATCCAAATTAACAGTATGCATTAAAGATTGATGAAATGACTGATAAGAACCCCTTTTTTTTAAATAGCAGTCTGAATTATTTATTCTATTTCTGCAGCTCTTGATTTTTAAAGATGTTTTCATTGCCGATTTAAGATCCAGCACAGAATTAACAGCCTAAAAATATTTGTTATATGTTGGTGAGATAGCAGAGAGATTTATAAGAAGTGAAAGTGATATCAGAGACATAAAATGCTACATTTGTCTTTCAACCATCTGCAACACACTGAACGAGGGACTGAGAGATGGAGTCACCATGAGAGGAGACGGAGGGAGGGATGCATTTGTGCTGTAAAGCATCCAATTTCATGCTTGGATGCTCTGTAGAATGGAGGTTTCACACGTGTAGGTGGTTTGAAAAACAGCATGTGCACAACAACATGCTCATACATGGTCGTATGTTCCTTTTCTTTCTACACGTATGAAATAATTTGATGTGAAGATTTTCACGGGTGTGAATCGTAAATCAAGCACAAACTCAAAAACTCATTTTCATTTAATTCATTTTTAACTTTCTATCGAATGCGCTGCATTCTTAGTCTATTATGTTTTGTCTTTTGAGTATTTTTAGTGGAATTTATCTCTTATTTATCTCTGTAAATATTTATGAACTGGTCTTAAATTGAAGCAAAAATAACTCCTGTAAAATTAAAATATGATGTACTGTTACATGTTTTTGTGTTAATTAAACAAACAAGATATAATGTGTTGATTGGTTGGTAATTTGGTAACTGGAGAAATCTCCAATCTACAACGATCTATCTAATTGCAAATCATTTAAGTATTTCTAATATTTAAAATTAAAATAATTATTGACAAATACAGAGCTGAAATCAAATATATTAATTTCTTATAAACTTTTTCCTCTCTTTACAGTAAAGACACTCCTAGAGGACACACAATGACAATCTGAAGTGTGTATTCTGGTTAGAATAAATAACTTCTTGCTCTCAAAGCAGCTAGAAAAATTGCAGTTGGTACAGTCATTGCCGGCGGTGTCTTATATGTTGACAGTATAGCATTATCACCTTATATCCCCTGTAGATGGAACATAGTGTGATATATTTACAGCTGCAGATCTGAACTGTCGTTGCTTCCTTTATTTTTTACGTTTACTGACACAGATTGGATTGGAACTACAGGTTCTGAACCTGCAGCTCTGCATAGCCTAGTTTTAGGTGCATTGTTAGTGCATGATTAAAATACAAAATCTCCTCCATTAAGTGATTGATGTTCCTGTTAGCCTACAGATCAGTGCCTCCATGTGTTGGTCACTCAATCAAGACACATTTCTCCATCACAGATCTGATATTCTTTTCAGGTTTTCAGGCACTGTTTTTGGAGATTTCTTCGTATATTTATAATTCTCATTATGCACACACACATTCTCAGTACGCATTCACATTTAAAGATTATTGTACACATTTGCAGGTCTGATCACACCCACACACGGACCAATACAATCACTCAACTCTCCACACACATTTTCAAATAGTTTCAGTCTCTGTTCTGTGTTTCTAATTCACTCCAGGATGGCAGCGTAAGTTGATATCAGGGGAGGGAAAGAATCACCAGGGCATTTCTGAGCTCACCTCCGGTAATTGGAGCCCCTTTGACATGGGCAGTCAATGGGATGTTTCTGCGTCATTAGCAGGCGGCTCAGTGGCAGAGGTCATCCTGCAGCTGTAACTGAATCAGACACATTTCAGTCCTGGTGCCCCCCTGATGATAATGTAGTTCTTTGTGTATATCCCATATGTGGCGTCTTAGGTAGGAGTTATTTGCATATGAAAAGCCAAACAAAATGCCAGCTATGCATTTTATAGGTGTCCAATTAAGACACTAATGAAGTTCCCTGATTAATCCTGCTCATTCAGCCACATGAAGCTATTTTTATGAGAGGAAACCATAAATTATACCCAGTTTACTGCACAGAGGCTGCTGCAGCTGACAGAGCAGTTCCCTCCTCTCGTCCTGACGCCAAAGCCCGGTCGCCATGGTGACCAGGGTGTTTTTAGCTTGTTGTTTAGAGTGGCGGAGGCGAGAAGTGGTCCTTAATGACATGAGAGAGGTTCATTTATTTTCTGCACATCAGGAGTACTGTGTTTATTGAGAGAGATCACAATTTATCACATGATTCACAATGTTATTGTCCTAAATGCTGGTTCAGAGACTTCTCTTTGACCAAATTATTATTCTGGTGGACTTGATGTGAAATCTTTTTATATTTTAAATTAGATTTATGATTTTTGTAGAAAAATAATTCAATTAAAATGTTTTTTTGTCTCAGAGACACAAGAATCGTTCTCATTATGTGAAGTCTCAGACGTGACTCACATCAGTCCTGTTTATAGCTGACTGAAAATACTATACTTTATCTTATATACCCGCAATTTTCCAGGTTTTTGCCTGTCAGGCCGCCATTATATCTGTATGAGACATAAAACGTGTTTATTGATAATCCATCACTGCAAACTCTTTACAGGCTTCTTCTTTTTTCTTAAAAGTTTTCCATGACTAACAGGGATGATGCATTCTGGAGCGTGTTGAAAACTTGAAACTAAACATGAATGTTGTGCAAAGAAAATGTGACTTCTGCCTAGTGTCATAGTCCTGTGTCAAATACCCTTATTGTTTATCATGTAGTCTTATAGTTTATAGTTTTGTTTGCAAAATTCACACTAGTGCTGACATTATACAGTTGTCAGGTCTCAAATGTCTGCCCTTTCCACAAGCACTTGAATGCACCATCAGGAGAGAGTTTTATGGGGAAGTTTCATGTTTTGTGTTTTAGACTGACAGAATATCTGTGGTTCACACAGGTTTATTACCAAGCATACGTTCAGAAGATTGATGCTGCTCTAATAGTCTGTACAATCTATAGCCACGAGAAGGCTAGCTTAGCTTAGCATCAAGACTGGAAGCAGAGGGAGGTAATAACTGAGGAGCATTAATTAGTGAGTTTTAGAGGTCCTGGTAGGTTTCTCCAGGGAGCAGCGTTAGTGACAACAAAGCAGCCAATCAGAGAAATGTAAAGTTATTTTCTGACATCATACAAAAGTGGATTATTGCTAGAGATCTCTGAGTGCACTACTAAATTTTTAATCTGATGTGGGTAAACTGCCTCTGCTGTCAGTCCCTTTCACTGTAATTCAGAGCTCTAAGCTGATTAGAAATTCTTCTGATTAGAGAAACACAGTCTGTCAGCGTCTTCTTCCTCTCGCTCCGCATCTGTCATCCTCGGACACCCAGCCTGACTCGTTTAATGAGCCCAACTGCACTAAGGCTATTTTATTTTCCACTGTGGTGATTTACTGACCTCCCCGCTGACTCCTAGTCATCTGTGTTGCTATAGAGGATCCCTGATTCCCGTGGTCTTTCACTTGCAAACGCTCAAACATGAGAAACAGTTTGGACTGTACTCAGGAAATAGAAAGATCAATGGAGGCAAATATCAATGTATTAATTATCTCACTTTGAACGACAGATTTATTGCTGCAGAGAGGATGAATGTGAAATATTAATGCTGCTGTATCGAGGTTTTGCTCATCAGTATTTTTTGCTCTCTTTGTGCTCGTGAATATTCATCTTTCTGTTGATAAGACTTATCATCAATCATATTGATCTGCCAAGTACTCTTAATTAGTCAATATCTTTAAGTCTAAAAGATGTCAGAGCAAAAATTTATAACTATAAAAACTCATAAAAGAAATAATTCACATCTGAGATGTTATAACTACATTTTTTAAAGGATTTTTTTTCTTGAAAATAGTTGCTGATTAGTTTTCTATTTATTGACTAATTGATTAATTGGCTCCTTGTTTCAAGTCTAATCATTTTAGTCATTTTTAGAGCCAAAAAAATGCAAAACATTCTTCAGTCCCAGCTTTTATAATTTGAGAATTTGCCGCTTTTCTTTCTTTGATATCATCGTAAATTAAATATCTTTTGGTTTTTGGACTGTCGCTACCACTTTTTATGACTTAATCTGCAGACTGTGATCCGCAAACATCACAAATGTACACACAGGGATGTGCAGCAGGAGTTGTTGGTGAGACAGAGGATTGGGAGACGGTGGAGGCAGAGGATCTACCGGCTATGGACCACATGTCCCTCACTGAAGATGAGCGCCAATGTTTTGTTCATAGCAACGCAGCAGGTGCAGGCTTTTAAATGGAGTGGGAGATGACACTCTGGTTTAGTTCACGTTACACCCTAAACACACCTATGAATTATTAAAAGGTTAAATACATTTCCTTTGTGCTTTCGATCAGGCAGTTCTGGGATCCTCACTGGAAGCTGAGACTCTGTGGAAGTGACACTTGTCACTTTCTCAGACATCACTGGAACACACAGGACAACACATGGAGGGATTTTAATCCTTTTATTCATTGTTCTTTCATTCTCTCAACAGTTTTTAACAGCTTGATTCATATTACAATCCCTCTTTTGTCTTCGTCCCCTCATCTCTTATTGTTCCTCCTCTCCTTAAGCACCTTTCTTCTTCTCTTCTCTTGCCTCCATCCAACTCCTTGCTCTTCCTCTGCCACTCCAACCTTTCATTTCTCCTCTTTCACCTCAGCCAACCCCTTTTCTCTCTGCACCACAGCTCTCTGTCCTTACGTACCCCTTTACATTCCACATCTCTCTGTGTTTCTACTCTTATGCCAGTATCATTAAATCATCTTCACTTCTATGCCGGAGTTCTAACTGACTGTATACCAGTCTGTGCTGCTCTGAAGGGACAGGAGGCTGCAGTTACATGAGGCTAAAAGTGCTGCAGTGGCCTAATAAATAAAACAGTTTACTTCACAAAGCAGCAGCATCTCCTGCAGATTCTGCTCTACTGTATGTACAGCTGATACTGCTGCCTAATATGAATCTTTTCAAGGCTGCTAAATCATTTTTTTTATCATGAGGATGGATCTCCCAACCACCCTCAGCTCTACTAATACTTTTTCCAAGTTTGAACTTTTTTATGACCCTCAACTTGGTTGGTTTTGGCTCTGTCGGTCTCATGTTGATGTTTTCTATGAGGCACCAAACAGGACAAAGCAGAGTGGGATGAAACAAATGTATGCATGATTTGTTGATGGTGCAGGAGAAAGAGACTTATACATATATATAACCCTCCCTTTAATGAATATAGTCAAATGTAGTCAAGTAGTTGGCAAACTAAAGCTAACAGACAGACAGGCAAACAGATGGTGAAAACATAGCCATCAGTGGTGGAACTGAAGGTAAAAAGAAACATACAACATGAATGCTAACTTTAAAGAGAGATATTTAAGTGTTTGAGCATCACTTTCTTTACCTTGTGATTGTTTCAGCAGCATTGTCGAGCTGCTCTGACTCTGTACGACGATGAGCCTCATCACCATGAGAACCACGTACCGTATGTCTGAGAGTTTGCTTCCCCCGTGAGCTCCGTTCACTTCTGCTGCTGCTGCTGCTGCTGCAGAGGATGCGGCCCACTTACACAGCCAGCCCTGTGACTGTCTGTCATTATGCTACGCTACCGTCCAGATTCAGATGAATGAATCTCCACTGATGATCTGCTGATCAGCTGGCGGAGCCGTGTTGCCGCCGGCATCGTTCATATCTTATTCTGAGGCTGATGTAAAGAGGATTTCATGACTGGAATACTGAGAGAGGTTTAGTAAGCAGCAGTGAGCGTCAAATCTGAGCG
The DNA here is from genome assembly GCA_037577475.1 of Chaunax sp. Z400. Classification (NCBI taxonomy): domain Eukaryota; kingdom Metazoa; phylum Chordata; class Actinopteri; order Lophiiformes; family Chaunacidae; genus Chaunax; species Chaunax sp. Z400. The sequence goes on along the minus strand of CM075194.1, from coordinate 8,395,357 downwards.
ACAGTAGAAGATAGAATATAAACTAAAGTTCATGTGTATAAACAGCGACAGCAGTGAGAAACTCTCTCAGGTGCTCTGCCATGCTGCTGCAGCGGCGTGGATGTACCAGCTCGACACAGCAGGGAGGGATTGGCCCTCAGACTGAATCATCAGAGCTAGAATGAGATCTCCTCACTGTACAGGAAGTTAAACACAGTCCTCCTCCAGCAGCAGCACCGAAAACAAGCAGTAATTAGAATATGATTATAATATGATAAGCTGTGTCTCTGTAAATATGTATTTACATGAATATATTCTGTCTACAGGTGATATTTAATCCTCTTAGAGTTAGACTTTGTTTTATTTAATGTGAGCCTCAGAGGAAGAGTTGCATTTTTATCTTTGGTACATTTCGGTCCACACAGGGCTGTAGATATTTCCGCAGAAAGTTAGAAGGTCAAAACAAATGTGAATCCAGACTCTCTAACTGAATGTGACTGACTTGTTTGCAGATTTTGCCCAGAGCATTTTGCCTAGTGTTTGCATCAGATAAGAGCACATGAGGATACAGATGAGGAAGAGGAGACTAAAGAGGCTCAGAACAACAAAATCCACATTTTCAGGTGTTTTTGAGCAGTTTGCCTGAAATCACACACGTTCATTTAAAATCTTTTCAAACTGACCAAACAAACTGACCTGGGAACAGATGTTTTTAGTTCTCTGAGGTTTGAATAAAGCACAACAAACATGCTGTGGTGACCTTAACATTTGAATTAGATCTAAAGAAGCATAAGTGACAATCACACAATCATCATCTTCAGTTCTTCTCTCCTGTCATCATCATTAGAAATGACAGGAAACTGGATGTTAACTAGTTATTGATCAGACGTTAGTGACATGGGCAGCCTGAAGATGATGCTGCCATTTTGACCACAATCTTCATATGACAATAGATTTATTTCCACCTTTCTCTACAGAACATTTTGAAAGAACAGCTTTCTGAAGAAATGGACCGTGCACAATACATGCAATCCATTTTCTATCACAGTGAAGACATCATCAATTGTTTTGTCATTGCGCCCAGGGCATAGCACACAATATGATGATGTCACCACGATGACATCGCTTTACTCTGGCCAGCCACTGTCATGTTTCAGGTGTACCAAATTGTAGCTGAGATAATCCAGATTCATTCAAATGGATTTCATGTATCTGTGAAAGGTAACAATTACTACTACGAATGATAACCACATGATTCCAAAAGCTAAGAGTAGGGTTACTAAGTTAAGGAAGGCATGAGGCAGATCTGAATGAAGTGATGTCATGATGATGACATCACCACAGTGTGTGCTATGCCTATGAAGTTAGAAGTGAAAATCTGAATGAAAATATGAATGGATTTATGAATCAGATGTATTAAAGTATATACATTTTCGGGGTTTTATATCACTTCATCAGTCAAAATTGACATCTAGTTGAATTTCCAGAAAATTTAATACACCATACAATCAAAAGTTACATACACTGTGATAAAGTACTTCATCCATACTACCCACACATACTTGAGGACAAATCTTTTATGCTCATCCTTAAAAAGGGGCTATGTTAAAGCTCACTGTCCTGCAGTAACACCGCATACAGACTAATCTATTACTATGTGAAAGTCTTTATTATGTGTCAGTGCTTTCATATTTTCATATTGATGCTCTGGCTGCTTTCATCAGTAAATGTTCATGCATTCTGATGGTCACTGCACAAAGGATTTTCCTCTCCACTCACCCCCTCAGACAGCAGCAGCTTCTGTTACCTAGCAACTCCAGCGCCTCCATTTATTTCACGCCGCTGAAAGGGGCTCAGTGGACATCAGTAGTGTCAGAGGGAATCTCCCGAGTCACGTCTACCAAATATCTTGTTGCATGTGCGATAAGGAGGGCTTCTTTTACCGATCTAAAACCGCTCTCCTGTATTCAGATCACGCTGTGTGGAGACAAATAATGAATATGGGAAGGGCGGCAATAAAAATTTTATTCAAATGTGTTTTTTATTTCTGCCTACATGTTTCGATCGAAATGTAGCCACTCATAAAGACAGAGAAACATTTTGGAGCGGTCTCATCTCTGATGTAACCGGCGATGACTGACGACCGTTTGCAAGTCTGGCTCGTGAAAACAAAATAACACTAACGTCAATAGCAGGATCATGTCCCCTCAGCCTCCTCTTCCTCCTTCAATCTGTGTGCAAGTCTCAAGAAAAAGCAATCACTTTGAGAAGTTATTGATATTCCTCCTCATCGTCTTATTCTTCATCCATTAACGGCCTTGTTTAATCTGCGGTCTTCTATCCTCTTTCTTTTCTTTCTCTGTCCTTTCACGTCATTTCAATGTCACCATTTCTTGTTGCTTTAATTTCTCCCCAGCACTCGCACACTTTATTAGACCATCTTTTTGCATTTTAATCATGTTCCACTCCAGAGTGATTACAGGAAAAGGGTCATTATGAACATATGATTATCTTGTGTGCGCTTGATGTTGTTGTGTAATTGTATTATACTTACAAAACTTCATTACCCCCTGGTGGTTTCATCTTTCCGCTCCTTCTTTTCCCTTCTATCCTTCCTCTCCGTTTCTACCTCTTTCATGCAGGTGGTTCGGGATCAGATCTCCCACTGCACGGTGAAGCTGCGTCAGACCACGGGCCTGATGGAGTACTGTCTGGAGGTCATCAAGGAGAACGACCCCAGTGGATTCCTGCAGGTGAGATACCCACTGTCTTATGCCACATGTTACAAATAGTGGAGCAGAAGGCAAAATGTCTCCCAGAGCATCAGTTCCCAAACTTTTTAGCCATGACACACAGATTTATATAAAGATATCACCACATAAAGTGGTGCCTTGAGCAAATCAGTGATTGGATTTGGCCAAATTATTATCATTATTGTCTTTGACGTTAAAGAACCAGGCCAGAAAACTTGGTGGTTTCATATCTCATGTAAAACATTTGTATTATCTTGTTGTGATCCTTTGGATTTATTTTGTAACCCCGTGTAAAGCTAAAAACTCCCGGGTTTGGAACCCAATATGATTAAATTTAGTCTATTTTTTTTTAAGTCTGTTTTTAAAACTGCAGTTTTCACACATGTTGTTTATAGTAGTGGTAAATTCAGTAACATTTCTCTATGGGAGAAATGTTTATGTAAAAAACTGTTTTTGTTGTTTTTGTGCTCTCACAGAAGAGCTGATACTGGTGATATGATGAGCATCTTTGAGCACTGATGACGGCATCACCGTATTTTAATGCCTGGGCCTGATATTGGCATGGAAGCCCAAGTGTTAACTTTGGAATGAAAATTTAAATTATTTACCACATCTTTTCAGCACAGCCAAAAATGATTTCACTTATCGTGGTGAAATATTTATAGGGTTTATCGTCAGTAATATAACCAGTTCCTGATAATTCCCTTGGAGGTTTCCTGAAAAAAAGACACTAAATATAGGGAAAATAAGTTTCTTTTACGAAATCTCCTTTTCATGAAACTTAATTGAAGAATTTAACTTGGGGCAAGGAAGAACCCATTAAATTTTGAAGTGAATCCGAATATAAATATTTTCTAGTATTTGTTATTGATGAATGCTAAGAGTAGTAATCAATTTGTTCTCAGATCTCTGACGCTCTGATCCGGAGGGTCCACATGACAGAGGGTCAGTGGGGGAAGGGAACCCTCACCCCCAGGATGACCAGCGACTTTGACCTCACTCTGGACAGCGGACCGCTCCTGCAGACGATCCACCAGCTGGACTTTGTCCAGATGAAAGGTAACAAAGCTAATGTCTGCTTTCCTGAACTGGTTTTAAATGTCTCCCGGCCAGTGAAGGAGCTGTGCTGTAGTCAGACTCTCCCTGTTATGTTTAGTTTTAGCGTTTGCAGTATTGATTCATTGGTTTATAATGAAGGTTTTGTGCGAATCTTTTGTTAAAATATGATTATTAAATCATTGTTGTGTGATATTTCTGTGTGTAATATCCTCATTCTGTCACATGACCTTTGTATGTTTTAGAATCACAAATTATTTAACAAGATGCAAGTAGGGCTCTATCTTACACATGGTGAAAAACAGAGCATAGAGCAGCTTAAGTGTCATTGCTGTTGTTTGTCCAATGCAGTTGTTATTTTCACGCCCATGTACTTACAATGTACTTGCACTCATTTGTGCACCCAGGGAGTGTTGGTCTTGAGTTGAGGACTGATCAGGCATGAAAACATAATTAAAGGATTTATCTGATTTATATGTGTGTGACCTTTTGGGTGTGTAGAAGATTACAGAATATTAATTAACATTCGATCCTGTTGGCCCTGATATTTAAGTAATTATTGAATTAAGATCACATACTAGCAAAGATGAGTGTAGTTGTTTGAATAGCAAGAGAATGGGAGATGACACTGATTGGTTTCATTCATTAACACCCAAAACACATTTATGAATAATTAAGGGACTAAATACAACATCTTTGCACCTTATGCCTTACTTTGCACCCATATCATGGGCGGTTTAATTAAAACAATAGTGTTGGACACGCCCTAAATGCACTTGTGCCTTCGACTTCTGACCATGAGCTATAGTTAGTTTGCTGAACTCAGTAGATGTGTGCATAGACATTTGTGTTTGCTTTACACAGTCTGATATCACCGACACACTGTAGCTGTATGTTGTAAATTACTGATGAAGTCAATAAAGTTTGGTGCTGTTTGTATTTGATTTGAAAGCCTTTGAAGCTGCCATAATTTAATTCATTAATGATAAATATTGAACGGTTTTCTGCCGTCATATCTCAGCAGGGTGTAATCTGGCCTGGTTTTTCCCCTCCTCAGTCCCAGCTGCTCCTATGCTCCAACTGGAGGAATGCTGCACTCAGAACAACAGCGCCACGTTGTCATGGAAACAGCCACCACTCTCCACCATCGCCGTGGACGGCTACATCCTGGAGCTGGACGATGGAAATGGGGGGCCGTTCAGGGTAGGTTTCCCTCCTTCTTTTGTCTCTACTCGTTAGGATTTATCTGTCGACTTTCACAGAATTACTTTTACATATAAAGCCCCAATAGGGGGAGTGTTTGGATTTACATTTAGATTACAAGACAAAAAGTGAAAAACAGAAGCAGCCACAGTAATAATTCACCTCTACAGAACACTAGACACCAGGCTCAGCTGGGAGAATGTGAAAGCATTCGTCGCTGAAATCTTTTGAGTCTATGCTGCAGGGCTTTGAGTCATATGAGAGCAGGTCGTGACGTACTGTAGCGAGGCATTGAGTGACTCGCCGCCAGGACACTGAAATGCAGCTGTCCTTTGGGATGATCCCGTAGGAAGTGTGATCTGGGATCCAAGCAGTGTCTACCATGTAATCCATCCACCTAAGACCACCCCCCCTCTGTACATCGAGGCCCCTGCTTTGTTATATTGTTATAATGGCAACTTAAGCCTCCTGAACAATATGCTCAGTATAATAGCAGAGGGTATATATGCAGCATCTAAACCTGATACACAGTGCAGCACAGTGACTTATAACAATCGATCTGGGAGATTTTTCCTCATTCATTCAAAAGCTGGGATTAAATTTTAAATAAACCTTTTTGTTGTTGCTCCTATTAGTGGAGGAAAAGTTATTTCTATAGACGTTAAAAAGAAAATGAAGAAAATAATAAGATAAAGCTCCTTTTTTCATGTGCTACAGTATGACTGCTGTTTTGAGATGTTTTTCCATGTGTGAATGAAGTGCTAAAAGTCATGTTTCCCACTCCAGAGCACAAAAGCAATCAACAAAAGTGCAAAGACGATCATCAACAATGACAACAATCAACAATCTGAGTTTGTTTGAGCCATGTTAATAGAAATAACTACATCATTAGAAAGTACTGTTATATGTTGCTGGGAGATGCTGAAAATGTGATACAATAATTAGTAATTGTAGGTGATATAATCCTTTCGGGTTTTTCGTCATTCTTTGGTTAATATGACCATAAGAAATCCATCAAACTCCCTTCTATGTGGTATTAAAAGGTCTTAAAGGAACAGGTCACCCCATTTGAGAAGGTGCAGTTTGAACGGACACACATGTGCTGCTAGATGACATCAATGAGATCTTATGATCGCCGCATACCTCAGTGTTTACCTGCTACCTAGAAGTTACATCACACACAACAGAGTGAGGCTGCAGCAACGAGAGCCTCAGTCAGATCAAATGTCACATTTTTGGTGTTTTACAAGCAACATATTGATCTCATCTGGTGTCGCATATACTCATGTTCAAGCTTGTGCACCTTGTTCGGACAGGCTGCACGCTAATGCTTTTAAAAAAATTTTAACTAAGGAATTTCACCCGACTTTCCATCAGCACGGTCGTGTGTAGATAATGAGTAAATAAATTTTTGGGTGAACTGTTCCTTTAAACTGTGTTCAGTTTAACCCAACATCGCTACCAAAAAACATACATTTGACCATTATTTACTTGATCTGTTAATCGAAGCTCGATTCAACCTCTGGACATGCAGGCAAAAAATCCAAAACAGTATTAAATATCTCTTCATAAATTGTGTCCTATTATAATAACACATAACACTCTCATGCCAAATAATTCTGTGAATTTTGTCCGGAGAAAAATAACAAGCTTAGTCAGTGCCGTTAACCTTTGAAATAAAGAGAGTAAGATTAAACAGCCTTGGGGTTAAAGTGTTGATAGATCCACAAAATCCAAACTTAGCTCCTTTATTTAAATGTCAGCCTTTTCTCAAACTGTTGCTGTGTCTTTATATAACTCCCACAAAGCACAACATGTACCTCTGATTCCTCTAAGCAGCTAATTAAAGTGGGTTTATTTGGTTTTCATAACCTTTCACTCGAAGACTCTAAAACATGAGATAACAATCTAAATATTCCACATTTTGCTGCATAATCCGTCTCATTGACTTTCATACTTTTTATAGGTAACCCGTCAACTTTAGTCCTTCATGAAGAGGCCGAAACAGGACAGCCGTTGCTAACCCTCTCCTAGAGCATCAGCTAAATGCTCTCTGTGTAATGTGAATATTCCAGCAGCTGTTTGTAGAGGCATCCCATGTTTTAATTTAGAAGAGGCAGCCGCTGACCTCAAGTCAGTTTCCTCTCCTCTCTGACTCCAGCTGGTCATTCCTTCCAGTTCATTCTGTGTTCTGTAGCTGTCTGTTTGTACGCGCCTTCATCCGTCAGTGTTAATTACTACCATCTCATAAGAGGGTGATCATTTACATCCAATCTGTCAACAGATTCACAGGCTGCATCCCCTATCTGCTAATTGGTAGGCAGCCGATGCCAAATAGTGTCACAGCTTCTTTTTTTTATGTTTTACTACAATGTTTAGTCTGTCTGTGCATCTCCTCAACTGTTTTCATGTCATACCTGTGTACTTATAGCTAGTTTCCATTTTCTCCAGAATTTTCTCTCTTCCTCTGACTCACTGAGGCTCGCCAACGCAGGGCCTTGTTGAGTTTGGCGAGTTGTGTCCCCATTACTAATTATACTCCCGTGTGGGCTGCTTCGCCAACGCTCAGTTGTACTAACTTATTACACCCGCCAACAAATCCAAACGGTGCTTTCTGTCAGAAGTAGGACTCTCTATCTGTTCTGTGTCATAGTTAAACACTTGATGTATCTGCCATCTTAATCTGGAATCGCTGTGTCTTTACAGGAAGTGTACGTGGGAACAGAGACCATCTGCACAGTGGACGGGCTCCACTTCAACAGCACATACAAGTCCAGAGTGAAGGCCTTTAATGTCAGCGGAGTGGGCCAGTACAGCAAGACACTGATCATGCAGACGTCTGAGAGTACGTTAAACATCATCTCCTTCTACTTCCATTACATGTCCGGACATCCTTAAGGAAAAATGCACTCTTAAAACAGAATTCATTCATTCATTCATTCTTCTCTTCTTTAATAGTGAAGTCCACAAAGCGAAAAGAAACATACATCTTTGACAAAAAGAGGAAATAAAGGAGATAAATTCCAGAATTTTAAGTCATAATATGAAGAAAAACTAGAAGTCGGTCAGAGAGTGAATACTGAAACCTGAACAATCGGAAAATAGTTTTCTCACCTAAGAGCCCTTTTTGCGCTTTCTGTCTGTAATCAGACCTATGAAAGAAGAAATTGACACTCGTGAGTGTGCACAGTCTGTGCATTTCGTTTTGTGTCACAGTGACGTGATCATCATTTGTTATATCACTGAACCCAGGACATACTGTAGCACACACTATGGTGACATCACCATGATGGTGTCGCTTTACTCGGATTTGTCTCATGGCAAAATAACTAATACCACATGATTCCTTGACCCTGGATCCACATTATGAACCAGCTCTAGATCCAATTGTGCTTAATGGTAAAACATCATGAGTTTTCCATGCCACAGTATTTTCATTTTGATTGGCCTATTATTATTATTTTTCATGATATATATAGAATGTGATCCAGAATCAACATCCATATCCGGATCTGCCTCAAACTGAAATGATCTCTTCCACGTACCAAGATCCACTGCCACACAAAACTTCATCAAAATCCGTTTACAACTTTTTGAAATATCTTGAAGAAAAACAACCCCCCTCCACAACTGTCATAGTAACAAAAAAGTTTTTAAGGTGACTTTTAAAGATGTGCACTAATTTGCCTTTTGGACGTCATTCCATAGCAGGCAGACATCATGTCCAAATCTGTTTTAAAAGGTATTTTCTGCATGATCAGATGTTCAAAAAGTGTCTTTATCATTTTTATTATTATTCCTATTGATATTATAAGTTATTTGTTTTATGTTGTACAATGACACAAAAACACAATCTGACCGGTGTGGTCTAAAAAAAAATACTGGCAGGTATTTTATCACAGGCCTCAAAAAACTTCCTTCTTCTTCTTCTTCTAAAACTCTCTGAACTCACTGAGATCTGAAGAATAATAAATTGCTGCTTCCAGACTTGCATCTTCAGAAAGACGACTTCACAGATTGCACTTTAAATTCTGGGTTTTAAAGGGACCTGAAGGCCATCAAACTTCCTCATGATCTTTTATCTTTTATGCAACACAAAAATAAAATCAGTAAAATGTCAAAGTTTGAAGCCAAACGCAGCAGCAGGATGTGAATTCTGTTTGAGGGTGTGTTTGAGCTGGTCCGTCTATAACCCATCCACCTTGCTTTCCCATGAGTTAAATGCTGCTCTGCATAGATGGGGAAGCTTGTCATCCATCACCTGAAAGGACCAGACGGTTGGTCGCCGTGCCCGATACCTTTCCACTATTTCTTTCACACTGACCGGATTTATTCGTGCTTTTATTTCCGATGTGGAAACGTTTGAATTTCGACACCAGAATCATCTTTGATTTTTGAGGAACTCTTGGGCTATGTTCACATCACCAGTCTGCAATGACTCAATTCCGATTCTTTCGCTTTAATTTGTCACAAATCTGATTTTTTTCAGGGTTGTATGAACACAAAAATCTGAAGTTTTCAAATACATATCCAATTTGTGGCCATGTTACATGAATGAGAGCGATCACAAAGGAATTCATGTAGATATTTGCACATACACACGCTCTGAGCGCCGTCGTCATCAGCAACATCACCAACACTGGCAGCAAGAACTGAATGACCAGATCATGCAGATCACCAGCTGTTTGCCATCTGCTTGTGAACAGCTGACGAGGCGTTTGTCGTCCTCCGGAGTAAAATGTCATGCAGACATTCTCTACTAGTGCATCCATTTCAGATTGAATTCCACAAATGTGATTGGTGATGCAGATGACACGTGCAAAAACACATCAATGTGCACATGCCTGCCGTTTCATAGGACAGATGTGTTCACATAAGATCTAGATACAGGTTACTTGTAATCAGGAATGTGAACCATCAAGATAACCAAATCTGATCCGAGCAAAAACATGTGAATTCAACAATGAGGCTTGTAATGTGAACGTAGCCTTTGCTTTTGTTTTCTCCTCTGTGGTGTTTTGGATCAGCTTCCCTGATCAAACCTGCTTTTCTACCCTCTCCTCCACCCTCCCAACCCTTCTACACTGTCTGCTTCACTGCTTCGCTATGCTCTCCCCTCCTCCTCCCCTCCTTTCTTTCTCCCTCCCTCTCTCTCCCTTCATTCCACATTTCAGCTGGACTCCCTCCATGCGATATTCAGTCTATAAGCACAGGTATGGACAGCTCTCATTGCTGACTGTTTCCCTCTAATCCCCTGCTGGCCATTTTTCATCAGGGCAGTCTTCACTCTCAAACCAGCAGGAGGGCAGTTTGCTGCTCTGTGGGCTGCACTCTCAATACAGGCTTCTAATAACTGCCTTTACTTTTGGGAAATAAAGCTGTGTAATGAAACTTTACTGCTCGTGGACAAGCATGTCCAGTGGAGCCCATACAAAGCACAAACATCCATCTGTTAAACTCCCACATTTCTATATAGAGTATAGAGCTATGTTACTATTTTTAAAACCTTGAAACAGTTTGCAAGATTATTAGCATTTAATTTAGCCTGCAAAAATAACTCCAGGTGATATTATTCAGTGTAAATGGTTGTGTTTTTATATGCTGATGCTTTAGATAACAACACCAACCAAATTCACTAAATATAATTGAATTTGGTTTTAAAAAACTAACAGCAATATCAAATATTTTGCACTTTCTATGAAGACAACATCTACAATGCGTCATAAAGGCATTTCTTTTTGAACTATAACTCATTCATAATTCATAATTTATCCAGATCTGCACCAAAATCTAACGGGTTCTAGCCTGGTCCAACACTCATCGTAAACATGTATGTAGCATCTGCCATGAGGCACCTCTCAATAAAAACAAAGCAAAAGACATATGTATAGTGTCATCATGGGAATTTTCTTCTTTCTTCTTATGCTAGGAGGCACTTAGAGAGCTCAAACCTCCAGTTTCCCCATTAAGTCTCCCCTGTGAAATTCACTTCATGATGCAATTTGCACTTCAATCTCCCTGTGGTACACCTTCCTTTTCTAAACATATCTGTAATGGAGCTCACCTCCACGGGAGCCTTGTGCCCTCTGCTGGAAAGAGAACTGCAGGTGCAGCTCTTCTTCACGCAGGCAGCCATCACGAACAGTGCATTGTGGGCCTGTTATGATCCGGGTCACCTCTAATGATGTAGAGGATTATTTCCTTGGGCCATATGCCACCTTTCAAAAACTTTTCATAGAAATTTGTTCATAACATTTAGAGTAATCCTGCTACAAACAGACAAACAACCCAACAGCAGCAAAAACAAAACCTCCTTTGCAGGGGTAGCAACCACCGGTGGAAATGAAAATCTGTCTGACATGATTCAGACATTTCGTCCACATTGACTGGTTTTTGAGAGATTTGCAGTGTAGCTCAGCTCCCTCTTCACTCCGACGGTCCAATATAATGCCCACATTAGTAATAGTAATTGCACTGTATCTTTGGTTAGTTTTTGTTGAGAGACCCCTAGTGGCAAAAACTACATACTACACATTTAACTTAGCTTATTTCCTTAGAATTACCTACTGTAGATGTTTTAAACCTCACCCATCTGGTGTTCCAAACAATTGAAAACAAACACATTATGATTTGCAGACTTTCTGACACAGGTGTGATTAAAAATGATTAAGATAAATGAATTAGTATGATGCCTGAATTATTAATCATGTGTGATCTTCCTCCTCTCATCTTCTCTCATGTGATTATTATTCCTTTGATTAAGTTGTAACCTCACCTCATCTAACCTCCAGCCTCTAGAGTCATGTCACCTTTGTAAAGTTCTGATTATTGCACTCAGTGATGCTAAAAATCATGTGCAACTATTCCCATACAGTTGCTTGGTTCACCTTTGACCCAGCCTCCGCTCACCCGGACATCATCCTCTCCAACGATAACCTGACGGTGACGTGCACTAGCTACGACGACAGGGTGGTCCTGGGTAATTCTGCCTTCTCACGCGGCGTTCATTACTGGGAAATGACCATCGATCGCTATGACAACCACCCGGACCCGGCCTTTGGGATCGCTCGGGGCGACGTCCTGAAGGATGTGATGTTGGGGAAGGATGACAAGGCCTGGGCCATGTACGTGGACAACAACCGCTCCTGGTTCATGCATAACAACTCGCACACCAACAGGTTCGTAAAGAATGAGAACTAAATGTGCTGAGCTGCTTTTCCCTGCTGCTAAACAGTACATCTACAGTATAGAGATCAGACATTCTTCAGGATGTTAGTGACAGAAGCACAAATTTCTCATCAATGTCTCTTCAGTTTACCTCTTTCTGTGTGGCTGTGCAGGACTGACGGTGGCATCAGTAAAGGATCCACAATAGGAGTCCTGCTGGACTTCTCACGCGGGATCGTCATCTTCCTCATCAACGATGAGCAGCAGGGCCCAGTGGCTTTTGAGGGCTTGGAGGGCGCCTATTACCCCGCTATCAGCATCAACCGGAATGTCCAGGTGCACATTGATACTGCTTATACACACATACTACACATTTAATTTAAACTACAAGATTCTGTAGTTAATTTGGCAAATTGATCCCTTATCATGCAGATTTGTCTGTTTATTGTCCCTCCAGTAGCTTTAAATGATTTTGACATTTCATGGACATTGATACCACCCTCCTGTCTGTAAATATGAAGCTTCAGCTAGTAATATGTTAGCATAGCTAGCCTGGCTCAGTCCAAATGTGCAAAGAAGCCAAAGGCATATAACCATATTTAATTGTCATTAAGTCACTTGTGTTAATTTAAAGATATGACATACAACATTTTAACCACTTCCAGAGCTTAACTCAAAAATGTATATATTTATAATGTTTATGTATATCTCCCATGTGCCTTTTGATTGATGGGGACTTTTAAGCTTCTTTTTTTTTTTGCTTTTTTTTTGAAAATTGAGTTTTTTCTCAGATATGCAATCAACAAAAATGCTCTTAACAGGGACAGCTTAAATAACTTCTTTACTGTCTTTCTTCAATGAAATGAACCTGAGGATTTCATGCTTGTTGGAATTGGTGGAATGCCCCTTTAAAACCTCTGCGATTGCTGCTAAATCTGAATTATTTGGGAGAAATGCGTCTGTATAAAGCAATTCAGTTTGCTGTGTTATTTGGCAAACAAGATTTGCAATATGGTTTATTTTCAGTGGCTTAAAGCTATCATGACCATAAGTTAATTTGAGTTACTTTCACTTTTAATTTACAGTAACTAGTACAATGGGTGCTGTTTTATAGCTGGCTCCCTCTGCTAAAGATTCGCCCTCCCTGGGCGATGCTGCAGGCATAAACAGACATTTTACTCTACATTAAAAAAGTCACATGAGTACAGTTATTCAGCAAAACTGCTTTTCCAGGTTTTACAAATATGGACTCAAAGGATTTAATTTTAAAAGCGAAAGCTTCAAAGACTCCACAGTTAGTAGCTTTGAAATTCTCAGCCATTTTAATCATGCCTCTGGGTGACAAAACACTCACTGAGGTTCAATAGCTCCACCTGCAGGCAGAAAAATAATCTTTACTGAATTCTTGTATGTGTTTATTTTTTTTTAGGTTACACTGCATACTGGACTGGCCATCCCTGATTTCTACACTCCTGGGGAGGCAGATCCTACTGGCTCTGTGTGCTAAAGACTCCACAGCACCTCTCCAGGATTACCCAGGGTGCATCCTGTCAGTCAGTAACAATGATCTCCCCCTCCCTGACTGACTGATGCCATTGCTCTCCATTAGCGGTGAGCCATGCCTTTATCATGCCTAGACCTGGGAAACCTGGACCATCTGTAGGACAGTGTCAAAATGTACAGATGGAATCCTGCTGATCTCAAGATGATGAAATTATGTGTGGTGATCATAATGTGATTAAAGGAACAGTTTGCTTAAAAATTTAAATTCAGTTTTCATGTACGCTCCCATATGGATGGAAAGTCAGGTGATGTTTCTTAGGCCACAAAACATTTCTGGAGCTTCACAGTAAAACAGTGTTGTAGCATTCTGCTGAACAAGTGAAGAAGATGGAGACTTGTTTTAAAAACCATGCAAAACAAAATCCATACACCTCATGCAGTCCAATCCCATTTTAGAGAAGCCCTGAGATCCCAAATTGATTTAGAAAGACATAATGGACACCCTTTTTTAAAGGGAAAATCTTAAATGTTGCCTCTAAGCTAAATGTGTTAGCGCACACCCGTCTGAGTAAGGTGTGCTGAAGTGAAGATTTCAGCTTTTGAAAGGGTTTAAATAACTGACATTCATTACATCATACGGACTGTGTGTCAGTTTTTTTAGAAGAACGCTATTTTGCTGTGGACTAAGAAACTTCCCCTTGACTTTCCATCAACATGAGGGTGTGTAGATGACTGAATTTTCATGTCTGAGTTTTTTTAAAAGTTAGTTGGACATTTTGGAAAAATATTTGCTTTTTTTTGGCCATTGCCATTAAAATCACTCTTGTCTGTATGCTAAATATGAAGCTACTGTTAGCTTAGCAGAAAGACTGGAAACAGCTCAGCTGGTTGTGTCTAAAGTTCAAGAAAATGAATATGAATAAGTCCTCTTATTAGTTAATTACATCTCATTCTGTTTAGTTTGTACAAAAACAGAAATGTAGAAATAAAATTGTGTGGTTTTATGAGCACAAATAATAATAAATAATATTATCGAAAATAATATTTAGAGGCATAGATTAATGGATTTGGTTTCCTTGGACAGCCAGGCTAACATTTTCCCCCTGTTTCTGATCATTTAAGATAAGCTAAGCTAACCTCCTGTTGGCTGTAACTTTAAATTTAGCATTAGGTAATGATTCGGTCTCTTGGTAATAAAGCACATATCTCCTTATATCATCAACATACAGTTCAGTGTATCTTATTCTTCATTCTTATCCTTCTTTCTGTGAAAACACACATTTACAAATATCCTGTATAGTTCTTTTCCTGCCATCTGTCATGACCATCATGACAGAGGGGGAGCATGAGAGGTGTATAAATGTGTGAATGGGTTGAAGCAATGATCCCTGTACGAGAGCAATAGTCGGTCTCTCAGCCGCGTCACTGTCGTATCCTCGTCCATGTACTGTACATGAGATGCTTTACTTAGTGGCTTTGCTCATGTGAACCTTCTGTATTGTCTGTAAAAATGCAGCATTAACGTGTTAGATGCTACTGGAAGCGGGGCCCTCATGCAGCCTTTCTCTGCAGAGCAACTCCCCAAACAGGAGGGACAGATTTTAGTCTAATATATGAGAAAAGCAAGCAATTCTGTGCATTGATGAGTGTTGAAAATACTGTGAAGCTGCTTGAAAAAGGTGTAGCTGCAGCTCACTTCATTCTGGCTTTTTTACTGTAGCTGACTGAATCCTGGTAGTTTTGTAATATTGTTATTGAAATGATCTATTGCAAAGAAGTGTATAGTTAAATAAGTTATTGATGTTCACATTTTTTTCAATGATGTGCATTTTATTTGATGTATAGTTATTACAGAAAGAAAGAAACTGAATCTTTTTGTGGCTTTCAAAATGTAATTTGTTCTTGACCTGGAGAGGCTTTACAGTAATTGTGAGAACCAGTTTATGTCTGACTAAAGCAACAGGAAAGGTGATGATGCACTGCGATGTTTTTGTGGCGTCGCGTTTGGACAACAGCCTCCTCAACAGGCGACAACATAGGACAAATCTTTAAGGGAATGCTAGCAATTCTGTGACGCTATATGTTGGTACAGCGCTGTTTTATGTGCAAACTGACATTCTGATGTTTAGCAGGTATTTGAATTTAATTTTTGCATGCTAACAATTGTAAATTAGCACTAAAAGTACATCAAATACTGAATGCTATTAATATTGTACAAATTAAAATGTTAAATTAAACTGAAAATTTGATTGATTAAAGAAATACATAATCACCTAATTAATTGTAATTCATCCTGATGGGACCATAAATTTCTCTACCAAATTTCATGGAAATTCATCCAACAGTTGTTGAGACATTTCACTCAAAACTACAAATGGTATGGTGGTGCTAAAGGGAAAAGTCAGATGGTCACCAAATTCATTGTTTCAGCCTCTGAGGACCATGAATTGGAATTCAAAAGTTCAAAATTCAAAAACAACAGTTGTACAAATGTTAACCTCATGGTGATATTTGGACAAAAAGTCTGGGACCATCACATTCATAAGAATACATCCTCTGGGGACCATGAGTGTTATGTTCCATGGCAGTTTCTTACTGTTACGTGTCAGATTAATGGTGACTCTAGAGGAAACATCAGAAGAACACAAAAATCATTAAGATTCATCATCTGGGGACCATGAACATCTGTACAAAATCTCTAAGCAGACCATCCAGTAGTTGTTAAGAAAGACCAAAAGGGTAAACCAAGTGATCAACACGGCTATCCCTAAAGTCATGCAGCTAGAATAGGTAAAGACTGTTTCTGGCAGACATAATTGAAGTGTTGAGGGGTCACTGTGAGGAAACTGTTGCCCTTCAAGTTGTCCAATTATGTTCCCTGTGCATCATCGCCGTGAGACAAACCGTACATGTCTTGCATTTACATGAGGTGCTATCCTGTGTTAGAGCTTCATGGGTGTGCCTTTTCCGCTCTGCAATACTTAAAAGATCCATGAAACTTTGCTACAAACCAGATTTATTGCTTCAGCAGAGTCGACTGTAACATCTGTGATGCCTGACTTCACCTGCTGCTACGTACTTTTCTATCAGCAAAAAGGCAATCTCCACCATAGTCATGTTTGTTATTGATTTAATAACCACAGCACAGTCAGGTATAAAAAGGTGACTTTTTAAACTTCTTAAATTTATCTACCCCAGGGTTTATATTGATTGTAAATCATGTGCTCACATGTATGCTAAAATGGCTGCACACAGTAAAATATGGAATATTTAGTATGCGCTGATCAACTAAACAAGACTTCTGCAGCATTCAGCAAGTTATACAGGATTTACTGCAAGGCTGGATTTAACCTTTTCACGTCTTGGGACTTCTCTCCCTTTCTCGCCTCGCTACGTCACATCCCATCAATAAACATGGACACATGAGGTACTGCCCGCAACAGGGAGACCTCCTGTTTACAGACATAGTGTCCATTTAAATGCATTTCAAACATAGTTGACATCACTGATGTCTAAACATGCCATGTCAAAAATCACTTCAACCACTCAGAACCCCGGCTGTCGACATTTAGACAGATATTGTGTCCAAGCAGTGTTTCTGACTCTTTCTCAAGAAACTTTAGCCTGTTTACTTTCCAACAAGACCTCATTCATGGATAGAGTCAGTGGTTCAGAAGCTACAGGCATTTTAATTGGCTTTTTAGTTGCACCAAAGCAGGGGTTGAGTGGAAGATGTTTGATTTATGCAACTTTTAATTGGTGGTTTTTCAAGCTAATCCAGTAGTCCAGCAGTAAATATAGAGCACAAATCAATGAGAGCAAATTCAGCGATGGGTCACTGAGCAGTGAGAGGCAAGAGCAGCCATTATCACAGTGTTACGCAACCTCAGGCTCCAGGACAAATAAACAAAATTACTTGAATTCAGTAAAACAGTTCATTAAAGGGATTTTCATCACATCTAGTAGGAGATGACAAATACTTCTGTTACTTTTCAACACATGAAGACATGAACACAAGGGTCCTGACATTAAAAACTCTGATTGTACCATTTATTAGTTTTAAATACACTTAAAACTAGACCCAGGGATAATTTAAAGTCTAACATAGAGCCTCATCAAACTTAATGAATTATTAGAAATGCACACACAGTCGCTGGGCGACACTGGATTATATCTCTAAATGTACATACAGATGTGTGAGAGTGTGTTACCTGCATTATAATCTCATTTTAACTGATTCTGTTTGATCCGAAGTTGAATGTCATCACCTGATATTATTATTTACAGTGATATTAAAATATGTCATGGAGAATTTTATGAATATTAAATGAGCATTGTTGTTATTATAATTTTAACTGTATGATTATTATGATTGTTATGATTACATGTCTATCATTACCATATTAATGATATGATTATGATCTCAAGTGTAATATGATTGTTTTTGTATGTGTGACTATTCAATAAATAGGTGTCAACAAAATCCTCCTGGAATATCTATGTTTCTGTTGGTGTTTTCATATTTTATTTTCTTATAACAGTGAATTAATGTAGATTTAATTCAGCTTTTTTGACACCGAGAACAAACCTGATCTAAATGAATAACAAGTATCCAGGGCCTGGAGCCAAATGGGCATATGTTCGTTACAGCAGATTTTACAGAAGAGCCAAGACAAAGACTTTTGAAGATACATTTGACACCTGACTGAATCAGAACAGTTTCAGCTACAGTTAGTTCAACTCTCCGGTATTATTATTTGTTATCTCACAGTAGTGAATTTTCCATTAGCCCTATAAATATAAACATTCTGGATCACCAGATCTAGAATATTACTTGGATCCAGATCAGATGTGTGCTAGATCTTATGAGGAAGTCATTGTGTCATTTCTGTCCAAGCATTGTAACCATTATCCATGAGGTTAGAAGAAAAAATCTTTCTGCAACGGCAGAGAATCCTTAAAAGAGATTCTGGATACCGATGATCTGAATCACCACCACAGTCTAATGGATTGTCCTCTGGGCCATACCCTACATCTCTGAAAAATGTCATCAAAATCCATTCATAACTTTTTGAGTAATCCTGTTAACAAACAGACAAACAAACCAATGCTGGTAAAAACAACAAACGGACACAGGCCCCAAAATTTTTTTTTTAAAACAAAACAATTGTTTGTCTTTGTTTTCATATCATTATCATCAATTTGAAACAATAAAATATGACATATCTATAAATAATAGTCCTGGACTGCAGAAAACTTTGAATCCTTCCTATCTGTGGTTTCTCTATTTGCCTTTTCCTGCTGCTCAGCTCAGGGGCTGGCAAGGAAACACCCTCCCCCCCTGCTCTCACCAATGACAAGCAGCTGAAGGAGGAGACTGCTGCATGAAAAGCTGCCACCATCTTACCAGCCTCACTTCCAGGCCGGACAGCTACAATACAGCTACTCAGGACCAACCTACCCAGCCAGCATGGCCAAACCTCTCACCGACCAGGAAAAGCGCAAGCAGATCAGCATTAGGGGCATCGTGGGAGTGGAAAACGTAGCAGAGCTGAAGAAGGGCTTCAATCGTCACCTGCACTTCACTCTGGTCAAAGACAGAAACATTGCAACACCCAGGGATTATTACTTTGCCCTGGCTCACACTGTGAGAGATCACCTGGTGGGGAGATGGATCAGAACACAGCAGTTTTACTATGAAGCAGACCCAAAGGTAAAAAATCAGAGGCTTCAGTGTGAAACTGCATCTCATTCTTTAAATATACTCTTGACTCTATGATTCAACTACATTTCAACATTCTCAAAATACAGATAATCATCTAAAATGTTTCTTAAATGTTTGAGACACTGGAGAATCAGTGACAATGAAAACATATTAATATTCCACACATCTCCTATCTTCAAGCACAAATAAAATGTGTCTTACTGTCTTTAACCCTCTGCGGTCTGAGGTCATTGTCTTGATTTTTACGCATCTTCTTAAAATCACCTTTTTAAGGTACTTGCCAAATCTTAGAGATAAAATTAGACTGCAAACTTCAAATGAAGCTTCGGTGTATGTGTGCAAATTCAAAATGAGCATAACAACAGTCTGTCATTGAATCAATCAGATATTTATTACATATAAAAATCCCACAGAACAAACCATGAACCCACCAATCCACACGAGGAGGCAGATGAAGAGCACGTTGAGCTCTTTTCTCAGCGTCCTATAGGTCACTGTGAGTCACATACAATGTCACGACAGTACGGACAAGGAAGGGGAGAGTTTGCAGAAAGCAACATTTTAGACCGCATTTCTACACTGTTTTATCACAAAGATATGAAAAGACACATTGCAAAATGTAACTGAGAGGGTTAAACTGCTTTTCAAATAGTCATTTCTGCTTTAGGTACATTTATTCCAAATAGCTTTAAGGTCATTGTATCATGTTCACACTGTATTTTGTGCAGGAAAATGTTTGTTTGTTCCTGTTTCATTCATTTCCTGTAGCACTCATAGTCGGCACCACAATCAAGCAGTGTTTATCACAAATGTTTAGTTATAAGAGAAGTCTCTGAGTTGATGTGTGCTTTTTTCCCCCTGCATATCCTAGAGGGTGTATTATCTGTCTCTGGAGTTCTACATGGGCAGGACGCTCCAAAACACGATGATCAACCTGGGGCTGCAGAACGCCTGTGATGAAGCCATCTACCAGGTCAGTTTACAGGACATAGATAGTTTCTGTAAAATGTCAAATAAAGATACCAACAGTAGGGCTTTATGCTTCCTCCTGCTGTAGCTCGGCCTCGACATGGAGGAGCTGGAGGAGATGGAGGAGGATGCTGGTCTGGGAAACGGCGGTCTGGGTAGACTGGCGGGTAAGAGGCTAAACAGGTTTTGAAACCCCGTAAATGCATGAAAGACCAGCATGAAAACAGTTCTACATCATAACAATGCTCCATTATGTCAAGGCCATTTTGGCAGTTGTCCATGAAATACCTCTGGAGGAACTTGAAGCCACAGAAATGTTGCAACACGATGTGTCAGTGACCAAATGAACTCTGTCTACACTTCCCCCACTGACAGCCAGTTTGTTTCTCAGTTCAACACAACACTTTGATTTTATCTTACATCCTCTTCCAGCATGTTTCCTGGATTCTATGGCCACCTTGGGTCTGGCGGCGTACGGTTACGGCATTCGATATGAATATGGAATCTTTAACCAGAAGATAAAAGACGGCTGGCAGGTAACTGCAGCTGAAAGATGTTTTAAACACATTTCAGTTCATCAAAACACTTTCAGCTGCTGATGGACTTTCAAAATGGGGTTTTATAAGCTTTATTTTATGTTAAATTACACACAAACACACCAGCTTGTCTCTTTTACTTTGAATGCAGGACTCTTGTGTAGCTGTTAGAAAGAAGGGACAAAGTAGAAATGAATTAGGTCAGAATACATCACAAGCTAATCATTAACAGTCACTTAGCTTGTGATCTGCACTGAAGTGGTGCAAGCTCCTAGCAAAAGCTGGTGTCGGTTGGTTTGAGGTGAAAAAGCCGAATAAACTTTGCATATGTTGTGATAAGAGACCCCCAAACTAAAGGCTTTTGCCCTTTTGACGGCTATTTGCTGTTCAAACCCTCAGTGTAAACATGAACCTCTGAACACTGAACTGGATTTAAGTTCAGTGTTTTCTCACCGTGGTGAATGAACCTACACTATACACTACATTCAGTCCCTGCTGCTGTTAGATGGCAAATGTTTGTGTATTTATTCAGCACCTCTCACAAAATCTAATCTAATCATGGGCATGATTGGGCTCGACATATCAGTGTAATCACTTCTCTAATCACAGGAGGGAAATCAACCTTTAGCTCTTGCTTCAATCTAATGTATAAGAAGCCAGATAAGATGTTCCTTTGTTTTTGGACCTCGGCTACTTATATTAAAGTGAGGCTTTTTATCTTTGTGCCGGACTCAAGGTGGAGGAGGCAGATGATTGGCTGAGGCATGGAAACCCGTGGGAGAAAGCACGTCCTGAATACATGTTGCCAGTTCATTTCTATGGACGAGTGGAGGAGACGAGAGATGGCGCCAAATGGGTCGACACTCAGGTACTGGGGCAGGGCCAGAGGGTTGGCTGCAAGAGGGTGATAAGTAGAGTTATTGGTATCATCGGATACTTATAATTCATACTTAACAGGCCTAAATTCTCAATATGAATTGACTGTTAAGAATTCTTGGTGAAGAAGTAATAGCCAAGAGATGCTAAAACAACTATAAAGACATGCAAATACTTGCAAGCATCTTCCCCATGGGTGTTCAACTTTTTCGATGAGTGCTCGAGCACTGGAAGAACAATGTGATTGGCACATATGCACTGAGGTGACACCAAACGACTAAAAGGTGATGCAAAACGACAACGAAGTGATGCAAACTAGATACAAAGGGAGCCAAACAACTTTAAAGTAGTGCAAAGCAATTTCTAAGAGATGCAAAACAAGTAAGAAGGGATGCATGACTGAAAATCCTACAAGGCATACAAAAAGACTACAAAGTGATGCACGATGACTAAAAACTGCAAAACAACTAGAAAGAGATATATATCTGACTTTGTCTGACTTTCTGTTTATGACTTTAGACTATTTGGAGTTACCAAAAGCAGCTAATTATTGATGTTATTTCCTCCAATAAATTTTTCGATGTAGTAATTTAATGTATTTTTTTTACCAAAATTGTTGTGAATTCCACCCCTGTTTTTGCATTGAGCTTTTTCACTTTCTTCAATGCAGGTGGTTTTGGCGATGCCCTATGACACACCCATCCCTGGCTACATGAACAATACCGTAAACACCATGAGGCTGTGGTCCGCACGTGCCCCCAACGATTTTAACTTGAGAGACTGTGAGTGCAATTTCTAATGTAAAACCCACTTTTGCAAAACAGTCTCTGTATTTCCCTTTCGGTTTCAACACGAAACTTTAGCAAGAAAGAAGGGAAACTGCTGCAAGAGTGGCACCATGCAAAAACATGTCTGGGTTGCCAAACATTTGGATTACTGCTGTTCCTTCTCCTGCAGTGTTTAATGAAGCATGACAATATATAATATGGATATAATATTGTGTCACTGCAACTAAAGTACACTTCACCTACTCATAGTTAATGTTGGAGATTACATTCAGGCTGTTCTGGACAGAAATCTGGCGGAGAACATCTCCCGCGTCCTCTACCCTAACGACAATGTAAGTTGAATATTTTTTCATCAAGCACTTGAAATGCACAAGTTCTTCTCAAGTGATCTGTCCAAAAAATATCTATTGTACTAAAATCAAGGTCTGGACTGTCTCTGTGTGCTGTAGTTCTTTGAGGGAAAAGAACTTCGTCTGAAACAGGAGTACTTTGTTGTGGCGGCCACACTCCAAGACATCATCCGCCGCTTCAAGACCGCTAAGAAGGGCGACACCAGCCGAACCTCCTTTGAGAGCTTCCCCGAGAAAGTGAGCTTTAAATTCAGTGAATTATTATTGATGAATCCAAAAGACGAAGTAAATTAAATGGGGATATGCCGCTTCACTTCTTTTCTTGTCCTCTGTGTCCTCAATGTGTCCTCAACGATCAAAGGTGATCAGGTGGAGACAGGATCTTGATGGCTTTTTTTCTTTTCTTATACAAATTTGTGGCACAAGCTTCTCAGATGTAAGACCTGTAATATTCCAACACCAAGGGAGGAAACTGCTGAGTAGAATACATTTGCAAGTACACCTGCAACACCTGTGTTTCCCATCTCTAATCCTCTATGTAATAACTCTAAAAGTAGGTTAGACGTAAAGCTATCTTACAACAAAACAGTAAAATCGTGAAACCAACACCTCATCCAGTCTCTCCTGATAATGAGCGACATTTATTGTAGGAAGATCAAAAAGAATGAGATCACCGTTTCTCTTAAAGAATGACTTATTTTCCAGGTGGCCATCCAGTTGAATGACACTCATCCGGCTATGGCCATCCCCGAGCTGATGAGAATCTTTATGGACATAGAGAAACTCGACTGGGACACGGTGGGTGAGAGATTTGATTTTCTTTGATTCAACCATTTTGCTAATTGAGAGTGAATTACAATAAGTGCAACAGCAGATATCTCAAAGATCTTTATCTTATCTATTGAAAAGTTGTGCAAATGCTCTATACATAGTTTACATAGGGCCCAAAGGAGATGTTTTACGAACAACAACAAAAAGCTTGACAAATGAAACAGAAATGTCTGTGTTGCATCATGTTCATAAAGTTGTCAGCTAGTTGGAAATTTAAAATCCAAACAGGAAGAGGTAGTTTGTGAACAATATCAAGACGACAGGGACAGATTGAGCCGGTGATTATTCATAAAACGTTAACTACAAAGTGTGATGTGATGCCCCTATGTTGCAGGCCTGGGACCTAACTCGACGCACCTTTGCCTACACCAACCACACGGTCCTTCCAGAGGCTCTGGAGCGCTGGCCTGTGGATCTGCTGGAGACCCTCCTGCCCAGACACCTGCAGATCATCTACCAGATCAACCAGAACCACCTCGACGTACGTACCGAGGCTTAGACTTCAAAAAAGAAAAAGAAATCAATGATTTTTTTATTGACACGTGTCTAAAACCCTAATTGGCATAAATGTATTACCTCAGGATAAACCCTTGAAATGCATTGTTTTCAAAGGGCCACCAAACAACTACTCATAAAAATAACCAGCAAAAAAAACAACACACCAACAAAATTACAACAAGAAAGAAGAAACTGGAATGTCACACATATCTTTTTAGCTTGCCTGACTCATGCCCCAGTCCTCCACAAAGTTTCATGGAAGTCCATGCAGTAGTTTTAACGTAATCCTGCTAACAAACAAACAAACAAACTACGCCATTGTCACTAAAACCTTTTTCGGCAATTTCTCATTCCGGCATTCAAGCCTGTCAAAGAAGAGATAGAATCATAAGAAAAGATGATAATGACATACAATTGCTTTAAATTGAGAAAATAAAACATTTTTTAAAACGTTAAATGATGATGGAGAACAGATTTTTAAATGTTTCCAAGGAGGAGCCTGAAACATAAAAGCTTTTTTCCCAACTTCCTGAGATAAATGGGAATGGGAATATAAACCTGATCTGATCAGAGCTTAAAAATGTTTTAAACATGAATGCATTTAAAAATAAATTGATACTAATAAATACTAAAGAAATGAGTGTTTTAGAGAGACCTACATGAATGTCACATTGTGCGATTGTATGAAAAAAAAAAAACTAACATAATGTATCTATTATATTTAACATTGAGGGTATGAAGGTCATTTTTAGAGGCATTTTTAAAGAATGTCAGAGTAGTCCATTATTAGAAGTATAAGCCAAATGTCAACAATACCAGAGCGATATAGAACACCAACTCCAGAATTTACTTTCTTAACATGATCCATGTGAGGTTTGAAGGTAAGTCCAGAGTCAGCCCACACACCACGATGTTTGATTTTTAATACTTTCATTACAAGTTAAGACCAGAGAGCTGTGTGTTTAGGTGTGTCTGTGTTGTCACTGCAGAGGATTGTGGCTCTCTTTCCTGATGACATGGACAAACTGAGGAAAATGTCTCTGATTGAAGAAGACGGATCCAAGAGGGTGAACATGGCGCACCTGTGCATCGTGGGATCTCACGCTGTCAACGGAGTTGCTGAGATACACTCCAACATCATCAAGACTCAAGTGTAAGCCCAGTGCTGATGGAAGCATAGAAAAGTGCAGGAAAAAAATGGCAGTAGCTCCATTATTTAGCCATAAACCAAAGTATTTGACCGATTCAAAATTTCAAGAGCATTTTTGATTTTTCCTCAATAGATTCCGTAATTTCAGCGAACTAGAACCGGAGAAGTTTCAGAACAAAACTAACGGCATTACTCCCAGACGCTGGCTGCTGCTCTGCAACCCCGGACTGGCTGAGCTCATAGCTGAGGTCTGTTTGAGCTGTTTGGGAAATAAATAAATAAGAGCTGTTGTCCCAGTTAAGACCCCAGAATCCTCAACCATATGTTCTCCAACATAATCAAATTCTTTTCCAGTCCAAATAAATATCAGATGGAGTAAACAGTTTTGTTTTGCACTCATTTTATCGTGATCTTTAATATCTCTTTAGGTCATTGGGGAGGATTATGCGAAGGACCTCAGCCAGCTACAGAAACTGAATGACTTTGTTGATGATGATGCCTTCATCCGTGATGTCTCCAATGTTAAACAGGTACAGTAGAGCGGTGGAAAGCAACCAAGTACATTTACCCAAGTTTGCATGAATGGCTTCCATTTTAAGCTACTTCTGATAAACTTCATTTCAGAGGGAAATCAGATTTTACAGGAAAAATGAACATGATAAGTTCATTTTTTTAAAGTCATTGTCAAGGATTAAATCAGTGGTTCCCAACTTGGCAGTGGTAGTGGCTGTTTGAGGGGCAGGGGTGGAAGAAAAGCCCGTCAGTTGTATGCAATGGGGCACCAGCATGCAGAAACTTATGATGCATATATGCATTTATAGTGAAGCAGTTACACTTTTTATCTCACAACCTGTCCCTTGGAGGAGCCTAACCTCCTATGTTAAATGCACTGGACTAAAACTACAAAACAATAACATATAATAATATATTGGTTTGTCTTTTTATTCTACACTAATGACTGCACAATGTTACCATTTATGCATGGTGGAGGTGTTCTAAATATCCTGTTGCAACATGAATCCATTCATTGCAAGATTAAGATTACCATCCTAGATGTTGAAGACATGTATTTATTTTCTGATGGTTATAGCATGTAAAGACATTCCGATCTGATTAATGTGTGTTTTGCATCATTGCATTTGGAGTACAGGTTAGGACAAGTTTCATGGTTTTCTGATTTTCTCACAGGACAACAAGATGAAATTCGCCCAGTACCTGGAGAAGGAGTACAGGGTGAAAATAAACCCATCCTCCATGTTTGACGTCCACGTGAAGAGAATCCATGAGTACAAGAGGCAGCTGCTCAACTGCCTGCACATCGTCGCCATGTACAACCGTATGTGAAAGCACTCATTAGCCAAGTGTCAAAAGGTTTCACAAGCCATCACAAGTTAGCCAACATGACACAATCGGAAGTGTCCTGATGTGGAGGATTCACCATATGCAAGTTAAAACACAAAGAATGAGATGTGCAGGAATTTTCCATGCAATCATCAGACTGTCATAAACAGGAAATCATCAGTGATTTTATCAGCTGTTCTGTTTTGTGCGACATACAAATGACTTAAATCCTGACTTTCCCTGCATCTTCCTTTCCCAGAAAATGTCATGTGCTGTATTTGTAGTATACTTCAGAAACAATGACAATTCAGTGTCCTTAAATTGTATAAAGTTAGGGCAGATCTATCATAAAACAGGAGTCTACAGCCACAGCTGTGATCCCATTTCCTGAGCTAGGAAAGGCGTGTGAAGTTCCTTAGTCCCCAAAACATTTCCGGAGCTGCACAGTAAAACAGAGATGCAATATTCTCTGGAATTTACCAAGGAAGGGGACTTCTATTAAATTGTTTAAAAAGAAAAGCATAAAATGACTCCAGAAGTCTCCAGAAGCCTGGCATCCCAAATTGATTTAAAGAAATTATTTACACCCTTTTTTAAGCTGAAATCTTCACTGTAGCGTTCAAGCTAAAGACGTTATCATGCACCCCGTCTGAGGAAGATGCACAAGCTCAAACATGTGTACATGCACCGCTAGACAAGACCAGTAATGACTCTCCGGCTATGCATACCTCAGTGTCTGCCTGCTTACAGTAAGTTTCATCACACTCAACAGAGAGGCTCTCCTGGAGTTACAGCAACAAATTCCTCTGTTGGATTTAATGACACATTTTTGTGTGTCTGATGTATGCAGAGATAGCAAGTTCTTGTTGAGCTCATCATCAGCAGTGTATGTGCTTGTGTTGAAGCTTGTGCATCTTGTGCTAACACTTTTAGCTGAGAGGCTACAGTGAAGATTTCAGCTTAAAAGGTGTAAATAACTTTTTTTGTGGACTAAGAAACTTGCCTGGCCTTCAATTGGCAGAGGGGTGTGTAGATAATGACATTTGTAGATGAACTGTTCCTTTAAAACTGCATGACTTTCAATGGATTTCTGTCTTTTTGTTTTGTTTCACAAGGCATCAGAATGAACCCCACTGCACCTTTTGTACCACGAACTGTGATCATTGGGGGAAAGGTACGAGCTGAGGCAGACACAGATGAAGTCAAAGAAACAGGCCAAGAGTGCTGTGATATTTTTGTTTTACTTCCACTGTCGCCCCCTGCAGGCTGCTCCTGGGTATCACATGGCAAAGATGATCATCAGGCTGATCACTTCAGTGGCTGATGTCGTGAACAATGACCCCGTGGTGGGAGACAAGCTGAAGGTCATCTTCCTGGAGAACTACAGGGTCTCTCTAGCAGAGAA
Source organism: Chaunax sp. Z400 (assembly GCA_037577475.1). Lineage (NCBI taxonomy): Eukaryota > Metazoa > Chordata > Actinopteri > Lophiiformes > Chaunacidae > Chaunax > Chaunax sp. Z400. The sequence goes on along the minus strand of CM075194.1, from coordinate 8,367,227 downwards.
AGGTATCGTTCCAACAACTTCTATCAACATATGCACAAGTTGCTGAACCTTCTATGAAGATTTCTTAAGCACAAACACTCACCTGCATGTACGAAATATTCAATGGAAGGGTTTCATTTCAAAAGATCCTTAAATGAAAAGGCTGGTTCTCCTCTAAAATTCAAAATGTGCTCTTTGTCAGTGATACCTGCCACAGATCTGTCAGAGCAGATCTCCACCGCTGGCACTGAAGCTTCAGGAACCGGTAACATGAAGTTTATGCTGAATGGAGCTCTGACCATCGGCACCATGGACGGAGCTAACGTGGAGATGGCCGAGGAGGCTGGAGAGGAGAACATGTTCATCTTTGGCATGAGAGTGGAGGATGTGGCTGAAGTGGACAAAAAGGGGTAACAGAATTAATTGTATTGCTTATATTTAAGTTATTTCGGCTGCTTTTATGCTGTTGAAATTAACTTTGGCCTTTTTTTAAGATATGATGCCATGTCATACTACAAGAAGATTCCAGAGCTGAAACAAGTCATGGACCAGATAACAAGTGGATTTTTCAGTCCCAGAAATCCAGAACTTTTTAAAGACCTCACTAACATGCTCTTCAAACATGACCGGTGAGAAACATACGAATATGTTTTACTTTGTAGCCCAGTTCAATTTTTAATTAATTTATTCAACCTCCTAAACATTAATATAACATTTATATACGTATATTAACATTATAATAATATATTAATCTGAATAATATATTAATAAAATGTCAACAATAATATTAATAAAATGTCAATAATATTAATAAAATGTCAGCAATAATTTTTTCTGTAGTTTTGCTTCTCATGATGCATCTCAAACTTCTGTACACTTTGTTTCATGGAGTTCGATTTGACAGAATTGATTTATTTATCCTCTTTTGTCTCTCTTCAGTTTCAAAGTGTTTGCAGACTTTGAGGACTACATGAAAAGCCAACAGAAAGTCAGCGACCTGTATCAGGTAACATTTGCCTCAAACAGACCAGCCTTCCCTGGGCTTAAAAGAACAAGTCACTCATTATGTCATTATGTACTCACCCCATGATGTTTGACATTTTCAAGTTTTTTCACCAACAAAACATTTCTGGAGCTTTACAGCAACACAGCGTTCAGTGTTGTATTAAAAAAACTGAACAAGATGGAGGTTTATAAAAAACATCGTCATGTTCATAAAAAATAATATTGTGAAACACTAATGAATTATCATCTTTTGGACTTGTGAACATGGGCATGAATTTTGCACATTTAAATAAAAAAAATTGACAATTCTTGCCCATGTACATGAAGCCTATTGAATGCATTTCGCCATAACAGTATTTGATGAACTGCTGTGATACTGCATTTTTATTATTTTTACCTATGCTTGTTAAGCTACTTCGTCCTTTTTTTTTTACTTTATCATGTCTATTTCTATCTTTCTGTAACTTGTCCTTGAGCTGTGTTTAAGTACAATGAGAGCAACACTGAACTTTGCCAGTAAAGTTGTTTCCGACTGTGATTCTGATCATTGGATGAACTAAAGAAACTTTACACAACCACAAGAGGGCATACTTATCTGTTTTTTGCTTTTACTTTTCTTTACTTGACAACAAAAATTTTGACAACTTTATATTAAGAGTAAATACAAAGAACTAGTAACAAGTATGATATGTTCAAACAGGAATTTTATGAAAAAAGTATGAGAAAAAAAATGTTGACAAACATGTAAAATCTGTATTAAATATGTTGTATTTTCCTCTAAAAGAATCCAAAGGAGTGGACGAAGATGGTGATAAAGAACATTGCTGCCACAGGAAAGTTCTCCAGCGACAGAACCATCACAGAGTACGCCACTGAGGTGTGGGGCGTCGAGCCAACCGACCTGAAGATTCCACCTCCAAATGAGCCGAGGGAGGCCATCGAAGAAACGGTCCGAGCTCTGAAGAAAATGTGAAGCTGCTTCACGACCAAGGGCTGCCCTCACATTTACAAATGTGGTTCCAACCTTCAAGTCGCACGCATCACCGAACCTTTTCAAGGTGTTTCAACATCACGTCTGCAAATGTTTTCATTTATTGTCAATGCATCCGAGTCAAAGCGCTTATATTTGAAACCGTCTGTTACAGTCCTTTATCACCAACACATACAGTAAACCAAGGGTCAGAGTGAAGAAATGAGAGGGTTTCTGCATTGCAGGAATCCAGCAACAGAGCAGCTGATTAAACTGAATGTTTTATTACATTCCTTTATCTTTGTGTGTATGTTCTGAGAGACAGAACTTGTCAATACTCAAGGTAGATCGAAACCATTTGCTTGTGTCTGTATCAGTAGTACTTTAACTAAAGAGTTCATTCTTGAGCTAATATTTTGTCCCTGTGTTGAAATAAAAACTTATTGTGTCATAAATTACAGCCTTGTTTCTTTTCACGCACATTTTGTGTGTCTAAATTGTCGGACTCTACAGAAACATAACCCATTAGCTACTGTTACACTTGAGCTGTCATTAAATTTTAGCAGACAATCAACTATAGATAAATATATCTCTATCTAGATCTATAGATATAGATCTATATCTATATACAGATATATAGATAGAGATACATGTATGTATCTATATGTATATATATATATTTTACGATTAATGATGATTAATCACAGCCTATAATTGTGATTAGCTCGATTACATTTTTTAATCGATTGACAATTAACAATTTAATCTTCAGCCTTATGGTATAAGTCTAATCACAGTTGAAAAATACAAATATACCTTATGCAGAAGATGATCAATTTATTGGTAATGTCTCGTTTATATTTAGAAAATGAGAAACCCACGTCTCTGGAGGAGGGAGAACGATCTACCGTCTCAGGTGTTGTAGAAATTTCCTGCAATCAAAATAGATGAAATATTACATTTAATTGAGTTTCCGGATGGATTTTGGTTTATGGACAGGACAGCAGAGTTTAGTTGTTTCAAGGTTTATTGTGAAAGTTCTTTTCTCTGAGTCATGTCTTTACTTTATGCTTCCTGTCTTTGTTTTTTCCCAGCTATGACATTTTTGATTAGCTTCACCTGTGTCTATTTAGTATTATTCATTGTATTATATGATTAACCTTTTACCAGGACTGCATAATTTTCTCCTTGTTGCAGATTCACATGTTTTGTTATAATTCCCGTAGAACTTACCCAACCACATTGGACAGATTGGGATCTAAGTAGATGCCGTTGTGGGAAAATCCAAGATTTGCGCTGTAGGAGATCATTTCAACCTGAACATCTGTGTTGTATTTCTTCTTAGCCTGGAGTGACATGTGGTACAGCTGGAGACAAAAATATCAGTAATTCAGTAATGAGTCAGCAAAAGTCAAGGGAAGCTTACACAAAGAGCTACTGTACCTCCAGGCCCATGTGGTACGGTACAACATTGTCATCCTCTGCATGCAGGATAAGAAGAGAACTGGTCAATGCCTTCAAACTGTGTAGATGTTGGGGTAAAATATGTATTTAGTCAGACATGGATTTCATTAGATGAATAAAATCACGTTAGGGATTCAAGTTATTAAATGCTGCAAAATGAATGTAAAGTAACAGCAACAAATAAGCACTTTTTAAAAATGCAAACTTACTTTTTATCATTATTAAATACAATGTTGTTCATTTCCAATATGGACCAAAGCAAACTCTCAAATCCTGGAAGGAACGTGTACATCTGGAAAAACAGTGCACAAATTAGAAATACTTTTGCAAATTCATGTGTACTTTAATAACATACAAAGTACTTGGCTTGATACTATTTAGTTAATGTCAGCCAACCAAAAGAGTGTTTTAAGTGATTTTAAAACAAGGTGAAAAGTCTTTGTTTTATGATTTTTGATTGGGATCTGCTGAATGTGAGGCATGTAGGATTTTTTGGCCTTGGCGGAGGTATGCATTCAACTACTGCAAGAGCATTTTAGTTCTGCTGGCCTTCTGCTTTTCATTAGCCAGGATGTTCAGGTGGAAAGAGCTTCTTGCCTTCTTGCCTTCTGACAGAAAATCTCAAACTGGAGAAAATCAGATTCTTTGAGAGACATTAACAGAATAAATGGAAGCCAGGAATGTGACCCCATCGTATATATAAACTTCTGACTTATGCCTGTCTGTTTTTTTTGCTTATGTGTTCCTCCTCTGCAGCAAATGTAGATTAGATAGTTTCTATTGTGTTATACTGTGAAAATCTGCAATAAAAAAGATGGTAATTTAAAAACTTGATTGAATTGAGGGCCTCAGATGAAGCAGTTGAGCTTGAATAGGGGTTCTGATGTCAATTATTCACTGTAATTTTCATATTTTTTTCCCAGAAACAATTCTAACAGCAGTAAAAAGAAAATGATATCCATGTCTAAAGTATTTGCACATGGCATTGTTTTGACAAAATGTTGGCAGCTGTGTTTTCATCGACCAGTAAACAACCTGAGGGGCTGCAGAAACAAAAATAAATGACCTCACCTTAGCAAGCAGATGGTTGGCTACGACTTCTCCAATTCTAGTATATGGAGCTTCAAGGATTAAACCATCAACAGTAGACCCTGATATTAAAGACAGTAATACAAACTACAAAAAATGAATGGATGGGGTATTAAAATTTCAACTGCTTTGGTAAAGATCCACACAGAAGAGGGCTAATTAATAATGAAAATCAACTGTGTGGGTTTGATATGGTTAACCCACCTTGCTCTTGTACTTTGATTGCAGTATTGGTTGCCACCCTAAAAGAAAACCAAAGAAGTGTGTTTTTTTCTGTGTTTTCAGTCGTCTCCATTTTTGCCTCTGAACGTGGCTAAAGATACTGACCCAGACCCAAGTGAGTGTCCCCACAGACAGACAAGACCACCACTGGTTTGCTGCTTTACCCACTGGTACAGGTGGAGGGCGTCACTGGTCAGTCCTGCTTCACTTGGCTCTCCAATGGAGTCTCCAAAACCTCATGAGAAGACATTTATGAACCTCCACAATCATTACTGACAGGACAGAACAATAACTTAATATAGAAACTATTTTAGAGCTGGGCAAACAACTTAAATCCTTGTCTTTTGTTGACAATGCCTTCACTTCCTCACTGCAAGTATAGTTATTACATCAAATAAAAAAATGTTTTGTTTTGTTCATTTTGTTTGCCAAAAAGTAATTTGGAGAGAAAAAAATACAGAGTATGTTACCATATCGAATGATGTTACAAATGTTTGGTGACAGTTGCATCCCAGAGAGGTTTAAAGTGCATCTCCTATGAAAAAAACTGAGCATGGAAGAGGAGAGTCTACAGTACAGATTCCGGCAACATTTAAACTATATTTCTGTCATTTTATCACACAAATATTAACGGAAACTTTGTAAATTCAAGTCTGTAAAATATATATATATATATATATATATATATATATATATATATATATATATATATATATATATATATATTTATATGGAAACCTCATTTGTAATTAAAAATAAATAAATTTAATGTTTTGGCATGTTTCCAGTGATTCACAGCCGGAGCCTGTCTGATACCCGAAGGAGACACTCTGAAACTTATCAGTTAAAAATGATTTTTATTATATTCAACAAATTTGGACAAATCATGCAAAACATTAAACAATGTTAACTATGTATTTTTAGTTAATGTGGGAATTGTGTTTACAAGGCCCCAAAAAGTACCTCAGGGTTAAGAGTTGTAGAAATCATTTGAAAAGCAACAATAAGCATCTTACCTCTGTAGTCCAAAGATAAGACATGATACCCTGCAGCACTTAAAATCTGAAACGCAAAAAAATCCAAATTTATCCAAGGTCAAAACTGTAACAAAATTGAGAATGCAATAGAACCAAATCTTTCACCTTCACCAGTTCCACTCTGTGGTTTACAGCCCTGCAGAAATGACATGAAAATTTTGGTGATTACAAAGTGGCATTCACTCATTTACTCACAAATCCCTGCATGCATTGTGCCTGTGGATTAACCCACGGGCCTCTAATACCCACTAGACTCCATTAGGATCAATTCAAAAGCCTCTATCTGCTGCTCTCATCCTACCTGGTCCCTACGTTGCCGTGGAGATAGATAATAACAGGATGGCCGTCTCCCAGAGTCTCCCAGTACCACTCAGGGCTTCTCCCCGCGGCCGCCTCCCATTGGCTGGCAGGGAGTGTATGCCTTTGAGACACAATGATAGAGAGAGGCAAATAAATATGGTCCTGTTTTATGCAGTAGGTTTAGTTCAACACTCAGGAGCCATCTGTACCAAATATACGTGTGCTCGTCAAGTACTGATTAGACTGAACGGACCAAACAGGAACTCACAAAAGACCTACCAGATGCCCACTGAGATCCCCTCCTCTGTGTTGAGGTAGAAGTTGCATGTGTGGTTCAGCACGTCTTCAGGTCTGCTGAGATCCACAAAGAATGGAAACCTCACTGCAGCAGATAAGAGAACACAAGGTCAGTTTGATTTTTGTATATTGTATTTTATCATATCCCATAATCACATTGTATTATATTGTATTATACCATATCGTATAGAACTGTATAAGATTGTTTGCTATCATAACAAACTGCATCATAACATGTTGCATCATATTGTATCATGTTGCAATGTATAATGTTGACACTAATTCTATCATATATTGTTTCATCTCAACGTATTGTATCATATCGTTATGTGAATGTATTGAAATATTATATCGTATCATACAATATGTAAATCTATCAGCCATATAGCATTGTATCACAGTTCATCGTTTCGTATCGTTATAGTATTGTGTTATGTATTGTATAGTATTGTAGTATATGGTATCATATTGCATCATTTCATATATCAATTCATTTCATGTCATATTCTATTCTATTGTTTTGTATCATTTTACATCATAATTCGTACCGTAGCAAGTATCATAGTTCATCATTTTATATCATATTTGTATAGAGAGTATTGTATCGTAACGCATCGTTTAATATATTGTATCATCACATCATGTCGTTTAATTCATAGCATATTTTCATGTTTCACACTATCATATTGTATTGTATTAGCATATTGTAACGTATATCCTATAGCATTGTGTAAAGATTGTCTCATATCATTTTGCGTCATATTTTATTGTGTTGCATTGTATCATTTTGACACAAATTGCATCGTATTGAATCATTTCCTATTGTATTGCCTTGTATCATATCATTATATGGCTGCATGAACAGATAATTAAAAAAATGACCAGATAATATTTAAATTAATTTTATTATATTGTATTGCACTGTATCATACTTTGTATAATAATATGTATCATAGTTCATTATTTCATACCGTATAGTATTGGAGTGTGTCATATTGTAGCACATCATATTATATTATTTAGTTTTCAGATATATCACATTGTATCATGTCATTTTGTATCATATCATATTGTATTGTTACCTTCGCCGAGAAGGGAGTGTTTTTCGCCAGCTTTGGTTTGTTTATCTTTCTGTCTGTCAGCAGGATTACATAAAAACTATTTGATGGATTTTAATTAAACTTGATAGAAGGGTTGGGCATATGACAGGAAAGAACACATAAAATATTGGAGTGGATTAAGAAAAAGGGGTGAATCCATGATTTTTTTTTCACTTTCCTTAGCGTTGTAAAGGGCCTTTTCCCTATTTTCCCCTGGTATGCACAAATTACCTGACATTTTGATTAAACTTGGTTGAATGGCTTGGCCTGTAGCAAGAAAGAAATCATTAAATTTTGGAGTGGTCCTGGATAAAGGGGCGGAGCCAGATTCTTTTTCTACTTTTATGAACATAACAAGAAAGGGATTTTTTATCGTTTTTTATTAATTACACATAAACAACCTGACGGATTTTCATGAAACTTGGTGGAGGAGTGGGGCATGGCACATGGTTGATCCATGATTCTTGACTTCTTACTATCTGAATAATGCCTGACCACACCTCATTTTAAGATCAACACTCCCATAGGTGCATACTGTAGATGGGTACAGATATGAGTGTGTGTTTATTTCAGGATTATGTTTAACTTAAACAAACAGCTACTGTTAAGGACATTTAAAATGTATGAATGTTGCTTTACTTATCAAACATGGAAACACATGCTACTTACATAAGTGAGCAAATATTAAATGTCCCAGAATCCAGGGGAACAGGTAGAGAACGACAGGCACTGAGGCATAGACTGTGATCAGAAATAACACAGGTCTCTTCATTCCTGCCTCAGGTGAAATTATTTCCCTTCTGCAGCAACAAAATCTTCCTTGCTGTCTGAATCCCACTTCCTTGTTTCAGCACAGCTCTCCTGACAACATGAGAATTGTGAAAGGAGGTCAATGTTCAACTGAAACTAATCTCATCCTCTGCTGCTATTGGTTTGCATTAAATACAGTGATTCATACATTTAAAGGAGAACTTCTGTCAGTATTAGTGCTACTGATGAAAGTATAAAGCATGTCAAAGGACCCAAAAGTCTTTCCTTTACAAGTAGCGATGAAAACAAATACAAATGCCCTTACCACTTAATGTTACTCCAAACAACAAAACAGAACACACCCAGCTGGCAGGTAACCTCAGTGAACTGCAAGACATTGTGGGAATTGAAGTTATTTGAAATTGGCATAGTATTATTCAAATGCTTGTTTTGTCTGTTCATTTTTAATGCATCTATAAAATTATTGAAGTTTGAATTCATTGACAACATGTAAAAAATACTCTGTTACAAGTAAATGCTCTGCACTGAATTATCAGGAAAGTCAACTTATCAAAAATGTAAGTATCAAAAGTAAAAATACACATAAGCCAGAATACACCTTAATGGTGTTATATCATTCTGTATTATATTGTTGTTATGATTATTAATGTCTGGCAAAATGTTAATGTTGCAGCTGGTGAAGGTGGAGTTAATTTCATCTATACTTTTTGGTAATTAACCTATAATGGTGCATATTTTATTTGTTGATCGTATGTTTTGTGTGTAAAATATTAATCTGCAAAGTATCTGCAACTGTCAAATAAATCCAGTGAAGTATAAAATACAATATGTACTTCTGAAATGTTGCTAAGTAGAAGTATAAGAGAGCGGAAAATGAAAATAATCAAGTAAAGTACCTTAAAGTTGTTTTTAAGCATGCAGTACTTAGTAAATGTACTTAATTATGGAACGAGTGCTGGACAGTAATTAAGTATGTTTACTCAAGTGCTGTATTTAGGTACAATTTTGAGGTATTAGTATTTTACTTGTGTATTTCTATATTATGCTACTTTAAACTGTTTTTACTTCAAAAACACAGCACAATTCATACATACAATAATTATATGCCAATCAATCATCCGCCAAATCAGATTTCCTGTAGAACAAGTACTTTTACTTTTGGTACCTTTAACACATTTTTCAAATAATGCCACTGCAAAGTATGTCAGAATTTCCAAACCAAAGGATCAAACTTTATGTCTTATGTTTAAAGTAACTACACTACAATGTTTTTTGGCACAATACTTTGTGTATATTGTACACACTGTACACACTGTGTGAGATCACATACCCTGTATTTTCCTTTGTGTGGAAGATAGAGGTAGCAAGGTTCAATGATGGCTAGTAGGTGCCATTAAAATTTGGCAAGCACATCCTGACAGTAGTGGAACAAATAATCATTTATCTAAACAAACAAAGTACAAAGACTTAAATGTAAAAACATTTCATGGCAAAAAAAGGCAAATACATTTCTTAAAGTAAAAGTGTATAAAAGTATTGCGCCTAATTTGCTTATAGTTTTGAAAGTAAATTAGGTAAATTTCAGTATTTTACTGTTGAACTTTCTTACTTTCCTTTGGTAGCACACCTGATACCAGTATACAAAAAGACATCTTTCCAAGGCCTTTTAATCTTGGCACAACACATGAGGAGTCACTAGCTCTTTTTCCGTATCTCTATTGATTGTGAACCTTTTGAACATCACATCAAAGGTACTGTAGTCTGGAGCAATACCATTGACAATGTTGTACCTGTGACCAAGTTGTTCAACTCTGAGTTCAACAGGATGCAAACCAACTGTACTAAACTGTTCATATCCAATATGCATTCTTGGGGGAGCATTTAGCAAATACCTAATAATGTAACTCTGCACGACATCCATCCTACCCTTATGTTTTTTTGAGAGTCAAAAAAATCAGAAGTTGAATTTGAGCACTAATAATTTTTTGGTTTTAAGATTTTTTTTTAAAATGATACACCATCTCTACACTAGATGAATATCTCTGATAATGGGGATGTCAGTCCCACCTAAGGCCCCTTCTGGACATACCCCTGGTAATATCATGGATTATGACAGAACTTTATTGATTCCTAGGGTGGAATTCACAAGCTGCCCCTGTGAAGTTAATTCATATAAACATTATGAAATGTGACATTAAGCAGTCTATAATTTGATTCCAACACTCATGTACTTTTATTTCAGATTTGTACCTGTAGGAGAGTGTTTTACCGTGTGTTTTGCAGCTGTTCCTCATGTTAGATCAGAGTTCTGTACTTCCTCCACTTGTTTGGACCACAGGGGGCCGGACTGTGGCCAGTCAGGCTGTCGGTCACCGCCCCTTCCTCTTTCAGCCGCTTTTCAAAATCCGCTACAAACTAGGGGAGGATGAAGCACAGCCGAGGACACAAAGCCTGAGCCAGCGCCTTAAGTTTGGGGGGAAAAAACGACGTCTCTATTTCTCCAAAAAATCATTTAGCTACGAGGAAACCACGACGTCACAACGGGAGAAATGTTTTAAAAGCTCGTTTTATTATTTTGGTTTAATTTTGGAAAAGGAGCCAGCTGTCGTCCGCGTTTTGAGACTTTGGTGAGTGTTTATTTAGCTAACATTATACGCCCTTAGCTATTGCTTCTTCTTCTTTAGTGTTTACACAGTTTTAAATTGTAGGATGATGTTAGCCTGCTGCAGCTGACCGCTAGCTCGGTTAGCATGGCCCATCACTTTCCTCATTCAGGTTACCTTAAGTAGCTAACTATTTCACAGCTAGGTGACTTCAGTTCAGCTCATGCATTACTAAAGACAATTTATTCAATGCTCATTGTCAATATGAGACAATTTACTTTAAGATACATGGCATAATTTCCCTGTTAACATTGTTCGCTGCTGCCTCAAGAATCCTTATAAGTTCTTTGTGATAAAGTTTTTCATGAGTGATATTTGCCTTTGAAAACTCTAAAATACTGCAAGAAAAATCCAACTTAAGTAAAAAGAAAAACAGCAGTACTATCTGAAAAATGTACAAGTACACATAAGTATCAAAAGTTAAAGTACTTGTTCCACTGGAATTCTGATTCTACACATGATTGATTGGCGTATTATTATTATTGTATCCATGAATTGTGCTGTTTTCAATGTAAAAACATTACAACGTAACAAAGTGGAACTACTCAAGTAAACTGCAGGTACCTTGAAATTGTACTTAATTACATTATTGAGTAAAACTACAGCACTGGTTCCCAAACAAAAAGTGTGGTGAAGCATAATCAAGTACATTTACTCAAGTACTTGATGCTTAAGAGCAATTTTAAGGTACTCTGCTTGATTATTTCTGTTTCTTCTTTGCACTTCTACTCAACTACATTAAAGAAGAATACACTGTATTCTATTCTATACTTAACTTCATTTATTTTACACCTGCAGATGCATGGCAAATTGATATTTTCCACCAAAATCTGCGATCAACTAATAAAATATGCATTGATATGCTTTGGGGTAACTAGACTTAAAATTATCTGAGCCTCCACCAGGTGCAAAATTTAAATTTTGCAAGGCATTAATAATTCTAATCCATGCTATAATATAGAATAATATAACACTATTAAGGAGCATTCTGGATTATATGTATTTTTACTTTTATTGATTCATACATTTTTCTTATAATTGAATGCAGGACTATTACTTGTATCAGAGGGAATGTGGCATCACAAATTTTACTGAACCTTCTGCAGTTTGAGTTCATTTTCTGAAATTTTAAATCTTTTTTGATATTTTCTGACATTTTAAATCTTTTTAATTCACATTTTAAAGGTACGTGCATACAACGTAATACCCAAGTGTTTATATCAAAATGTACAGCATGATCTCAGCTTTGAGGCCTAGAGCAATGTGTTATGATATAATTTGATCAAACTGCAAAATGTCTCAAAATACTAAACTAAACTGTTTCATGTATTTCAGACAAAAAAAAGATGAAAAGAAAAAGGATAATATTAAAATCAGTCCTGTGCCCCTACACAGACAGTTTGCTTATAAAAATGGAGGAATATTGCTCCAAGATCATTTCCTAATTCAGAACTTGATTTCACAAGACTGATTAGAATGACATCTGTTAGCAAGAATTACTAATACCAGTACTAGTGAATGCTGGACTGGTGTGAAGGCTTAACCTCCTTCTTGTGACCAGGACTTTTCTTTGGCTGCAGCAGCTGTCAAACGTCATCCGCTGTGACCGAGCTGAGCAGGAGAGCCACCTGGATAATTGGCTCAGAAGCTGCTCGGAGAGTGCAAACTGAGTCAGTGTGACAACAGAAGTAAAGTGCTGTGGAGTGAAAATTGCAGAGTAAAAAGTTGCGACAAGGTGAAACCAGTGTAATAGTTCATAAAAGTTGTAAATCTAGTGTTGATATTCTTCACTTTTAAAGCCCATGCGCTTTAGACAAGCTGCCACACTGCTGAGTGATGTTTTTTCTTGCATTTCATAAGTAGCTGAAATGTGCAGACGCAGAGTATTGGTTTGGTTTTTGTCGCCATTGTCTGTGGTGAATGGGTACCCCCGGTCTGGGATTGAGGGACACCTGCCTGACCAGTTGATGATGTCATTGAGCAGCTGGGGTCAGGAGGGTGCTCTTTGTATGTCGGGCCCAAACTGAGATGTTTCGACTCATTACATATAATGGTCTGCTCTTATTATCGAAGGTCTTAAACCCAGTATGTATGTAATGCTTTTGTTTGCATGAAGAAAACACTTAAATCTGTTACACAGCAGAGGTTTTAAGTTAGCTCCAATAACAAAAAAATGCAAGAATTAGCATGTGAATTGTTTTTGAGGCAGAAATGTGTTGCAACACTCAGACATAACATTTGTGTAAAGTGGAGGCCGCTTTCTGCTATTGTGATGGGGGGAAGAATATAGAATATAGATCCTGTAGGTCATTATAAAGTGGAAACTTCTCAGAATAATGACTTGGTATCTAAAAAAAAAGTATTGAGAAAGTTTCTATTGGAGCAAGTTTGTTATTTTAAGAAAGTCTCATTATTTTGAGAAAATATCACGATTAATCATAATTATTTCTTAAATAATTACCCATGATTCACTCTGAGTGTGTATTTGGCATCAGGCTGAATTGGACTGCAGGCATTCTGTTTGGGTCCACAAAAGGGTCGAATGTTTTTCATTGTTTTTCTGTTACAGCAATGATGCATTTGAATAGAAAGTTGAACAACTTTGTCCTTGTGTCTGTAATTGATGCTGCCTGCCAGCAAATGGTGGCTCTAGGCTTTAACCGTCTTAATTAGTTCTAGCTCCATGTCCCACTTGGTTCACTGTCACATTTGCCTTTATTTGTCTTTATAATCAGTATTAAGAACATTTAGTCTAATAAATGCAAACGTTCTGCTTAATATCATTGTCATCATTATTAAATTTAAGCTTTTTATTTTGTCAGCAACCATAGGTCTATATTTATTTATAACAATACTGACTAATTCAAACTGTGTTCAATGTGAAATTTCCCTTTCATGCATGCCTCATCTTGTCATGAATCATCCCAGCTAAAAGTGTTAAAAGAGAGTCATGGCCGTGTCTGTCATTTTACCTGATTGTCTAATCATTCTAATTGGATTAGCCAAAGCCTCGGACAGAAATGACCCTGGGCCAGCGTGTTTGCAGCTCACTCGCTTAGATGAAGGTGCTGTTAGGAACAGATACTGTTGAGATTAATGTTTCCACTCTGTGAGTGTCTTTTAACAGTGATTGGATCTTTCATGCTGTAAATTTACAGTGAAGAGATTTTGGTCTCTTGCTCATGTTTCAATCATTTTTGTATGAAGACGTGGAAAAACATGGATTCTTCCCTCCCCTTCTTTCAGGGCAGGGTGCTGTCCCGTGGAATGGATGACACCCAAGAGCAGGACCACTACGAGGAGCGTCTAAAAGATGTTTTTAACGGTTTTGATGCCAGCGGCTCCGGCTCGCTGTGTCCGGAGGAACTCTCTGACCTCTGCCAATCCCTGCAGCTGGATGACGCCACACCAGCTCTTCTCCATACACTGCTGCAAAACCAGGACCGCCTCACTGCCAGGGTTAGTTTATTCCTCTTAAAAAATTTTATTCTCAAAGAAACTTTTGATGTAATTTGCTAATTTATTTTCTGTGAGTCATGGCCTTTTGACTGATGTCTCTGTCGAGCTTCTTCAGCTCTCAGGTCTTTGTGTCTCCAGGCTTTTTGGTGCTTTGTTTGGCATCTTGTTGAGGAGAAAATGTCCCCCCCCATCACCTCTGTTTGCATGTGTCTGTCGTCAGGACAACCAAGCCATCTTATCACCACTCACAGATGCATTTCTTTGTGGCTGGAAATGTTTGAAATTTGAAGGACACTGGCCTAATCTGTGCAGTTGGGTTGCACATTCATAGGCTCTGTAGTGTGTATCTTTTCAGTCTGAAATAGAGGGATTTGCTCCACAATTTTGCATCAGGTTGCATTTGTATACAAGCGTGTGGACAGACTGATGGCTTTTGTCTTGCATATGAGGGTGTGTTTGTGTGTGTTAGGAGAAGGCCAGTGAAGCGATTGCCTAATCATGGTATCTAACAATAAAGTCAAAGAAGAAAACCCCCCACAAAAAGGTGGCAGCCGCCGGCCTCCACACACAATGAGAATCACCATATTCAGGGTTAGCAGCTGTTGATTCTTGAAGTGTGACCTCCCTCCTCTGCCCAGACACCCAGGGACACCCAATCTCCAGCCGGCACATGTGGAGTCCCATCCATTCTAAACAATTTCATGAACTTTTGCTTTGTTTATATTTTGCCTCACGTACTGAGCATTGCTCGTATTTTTTCACATTTATGGTCTTCTGTTTAGAATCTTTCTCTTTTAATTCTTGTTTCAGGTTGACTTTGACCAATTCAAGAATGCACTGATTCTGGTGTTATCATCAACTCTTGAGCCGTCACAAGCAGAACAGGAGACAAAACCAGGTAAAGTCTGGAATCTAGTGTTTTTAAAGAAAATACAAATGTCTGTCATGCAGTCTTAAAACGAGTACAAAGTATGAGGGGTGAGTTTGTGCAGGATCAACTCTAGTGGCACTGTAGATGGATGCTGCACTGATTTTGCAGTTGGGCTTCACCTTTTTCATTCTGCTAACATCACATTAATAACCAAATAAATTTCATGAAAATCCACCCAGTAGTTCATGAGTAACTGATCAAACTTTCCAAAAAGCCCTATCTTGCAATATTCAAAAAAGTAGAAAAAGTTCCTAAATCCACCGCTTTTGCTAGAGCCACTCCAAAATTTAATTTGTTCTTCTTTGTCTCATGTCCAACCCTTCCACCAAGTTTCATGACAATCTTTCCAGTAGTTTTTGTGAAATACTGCAAACAGTAAGACAAACAGATGGTGGTGAAAATGTAAACTTCTTCGCGGAAGTAACAAACAGTCGGAAAGTTGCTTTTAATTGATTTCCAATCTCAAGAGATTAAAATTATGATTCTTATTTTATGTTTACCCACTCATACAAAGCATGAAGCTGTATCATTAACCTAATCCGTCATCTACATCAGTATCAATTTCATATTGAACTTAAAGTCAACCAATGTGAGCTCAGACATGTGAATAAGTGGAACAGCCCCCAAGCTGATTCCAGCAGACTGACAGTAGAACAACATCATGGTTGGACAACTGGCTCTGTTTGTTACTTTATTGATGTAGTTAAAACAAAGAGGCCTTATATATGAAGCATTTTGATGGAAGTTGTGTTTATGCCCATTTTATTTTGTTAATGAATATGTTACACTTCTGGTTAATATCAAAATGATTTTGCCAGTTTTTTAATTTGTTTAGGGTCACATCTCAAATGATGTATGTTCAATATTTGTCTTACTTTTAATGGAGTATAAAGCCTATTAACCTAAGGCGATCTTTGCTTTGCAGTTTGTACGTGAAATGCTTCCAAGTTTTTAGTTTCGTGTCTGTTTTATTCAAGTAATGAAAGTAATTATGAATGACTTATTTGATTTGACAGTTTCTTGTCATTGTATCTCCTCAGAGTCTCCTGAGATTCAACCAAAGTTTGTGAAGGGCAGCAAACGCTATGGCCGCCGCTCTACGCCGGAGTTTACAGAGCCTTTTTCGGACTTATCCGAAGTTAGAAATGCAAATCCGATGGAAGAGGAGGATCTGGAGGACAACTATGACTCAGCTGTTCCCAGGAAGCGTGAGGTAAAAGGCTAGGACCAGCACTGCTCTGGACTACATGCCATCCTTATCACCTTCTGTCCTCGCATGAGCTGTGTTTCTCTGCAGGCATCGACTGGCAGTGTTATTCTTAGCTAATCAGCTTAATGACATGCAGGGCTGATCCTAAATGTAACAAAGACACTCAAACACAGGATTCACAAGGATCCGGTCATCGCATAACCCCACAGCACTGTCTTGAAATTACACTGCAGGCATAATTACTGTTAAATAAGCCTCTAGTCATCAAGATGTAACATAGAGAGTTGTTTGAGAAATCTACAGAGGTCGAAGCAACAGAAACCAGGCTGAGAATTTTACATTAACACCAGCAAGACGTCCTGAAAATCTATTTGGCTGTAAATTAGTAGAGTTGTGCTGACATCTATTGGTTTAGTCAGTCTAAGGAGGAGTTTCCCCAAAATGAAAACTGAAAGTTAGCAATTGTTTTGATAATCAATATTATAATCATCAATAAAAAGTGCCAAACTTTCATTTATTAGTTTTAGCCACTCAACTGTAAGAATTTGCAGATTTTTCTCTTTTTATGTCATTTTAAATTTTGACTGTTTTGCACAAAACTCATGATTTGCAGACACCATATGTTTAAGTTGAGGATTTTCCTGACCACTGTGGCCTTTGGACAATTTCAGTGTGAGGCTGAATGTGCAGGCGTGGATGTGATGCAGTAGAATAAATCACAACAAAGAAAAGTTCCATCAAAATGGTTCATTGATGGCCGCTTCAGCCTGTCCGCAGATGGTTGTGTTAATATTCTGTGCATTGTCTGAGCTCATGACTCCACCCAGATGCCTGCCAGCACCAAGACTATCACTATTGGAGATATTGAATTGAAGTGTGTCTTGGTATTGACTAATTTAGGTTGTGACTAAGCTCTAATGTCCGGCGTGGGGACCAGCAGATGGGGATGGGTCAGGAGACTGCAGGCCTGGTGCTTTGGGAGGAGGAGGGACTGTGATAGAGGAACAATGAGCCCCACTACCCCCACCCTCACAGATGCCTACACACCATGTATCAAAATGCCACTTGCAGAATCCCATCTGTTCTTCATTCCCTCACTGTTTGTCTCCCAAACAATAGAGGGTCATGCTGGATTTGGGTTAGAGAGCAGGGTTCACACCCAGATAAACCCCTCCTCCTTTCATATTATTTGGCAATCACAAAAAACTTCAGGCTCTTAAACTAAAGAAAATATTTTTTGGAAGTTCCTATTTATATTCTTGAATGAGTGTTTCATTCTCATCTTCTCATTTGTGCAGCTCTAATTCTATAAAGTAACTTGTGGGGGAAAATGGCCACGTTAAAAAAATATCCCCACAGGCTTTCATGTGACAATCAGCTATTTCCAACGTCAAACATGTTCTTTAAATGAGGCGAGGTCGAGAAGGGGGCTGGAGTGTCCGACAAAAAGCATAATAAAACTTTTGTGACAGTTAATGGGCAGACTATGAATAGTGTCCATGACACAATTTTCTCTGTCTTTT
The DNA here is from genome assembly GCA_037577475.1 of Chaunax sp. Z400. Classification (NCBI taxonomy): domain Eukaryota; kingdom Metazoa; phylum Chordata; class Actinopteri; order Lophiiformes; family Chaunacidae; genus Chaunax; species Chaunax sp. Z400. Next base: position 8,349,207 of record CM075194.1, on the reverse strand, counting down.
AAGACATGTCAATAATTTTTTTGTTGTACCAAAGTGCAGCATTCAAAACCAAAACGACCTGTTAGCGGGTTGTTTTACAGTTGGCCTCTGTGTGATATTAATGTCTGTGTTTCTCTAACAGCGCTGGAACGCTCATGAAACAAGCACAGAGGAATATGAGGCAGAAGGTACGTCAGAATCACAGTACAGTCATAAAATCCACAACTGTAACTAAATGATCACAGTCTCTTACCGTGTGTGTGTGGTGTGTGTGTGTGTGTGTAGGCCAGATGCATCTCTGGAACCCAGACGAGCCAAGCACACCTCGGAGATCCAACAACAACCCTCTGTTGTCCTGCTCAGAGGAGAGACTGCGTGAGGCCTGCGGTGAGCTGGCCATATCATGGGATGGATGTGCCAGTCACACTGAACTGCTCGCTCTCTGTGAACACCTGGGCCTGGAGGTGAGATTAAAAATAAATGGGAGACAGTTTATGTCAGGGCAGCTTTACAAATCTCAGGATCAATACTTGAGTTAAGTCAAAGTTTTCATAAAACCACAATGAAGTCTGGCACACAATGTGGAACAACAAAATGCCTTTGGCTCTAAATGAATGTGGTTTTAATGTATTGGTGTTTTCTTTTTGTTCCAACGATTACTTATCTCATTTAGACAGTTTGACTCCCCAGAAATGTGTTTTCTGCCTACAAAGGTCTTATTTCCATCATTTCCAATGAAAATTTCTCTTTTTCATAAAGAAAAGTAGATATACACTATATTAATCACATTTATCAATCATATTCAAACATGTATGCCTTCAGCTACAGATTTTGTATCAATTGATTTTTTCTTTTCTTTTTTTTCAATTTGCTAAAAACAATGAAATGCCACAATTATCTAGAGATTAATGGGTGTCTACAAATATCTCATTTTGTTCATCAAGTAAAGCCTCTAAAATAATCAGTGACAAAGAAAAACTGCAAATTTCCCCATTTTTGAAGCAAAGACAAGATAATTTTTTGCATTTATCTCTGAAGATTACTTGGATGATTGACATTAACAGGCATTGACAGGAGGGTGCAACGATTTACATGTACTGTCAGCCAGTGTGTCACATACCCTAGATCTTCCAGCTTCGTTAGGTAGGGCAGAGAGAAGCACTCCACTGCTCCCAGCAGCAGGATTAGCACATTGGAGAACCCCTGAAATTGTGCGAATGTAAAGCATAAAGGTGGCGCTCTGCGGGTTGGATCCGATGGTGCTGATTGGATGAAACCTTGACTTTCGGATACTACTAAATACCTCTAAACTATTTGGCCTGTGTGCATCAGTCCATTATTTACAGGTTGTGGGTCTTAAACAATTTTATAAAGAAAATAAAATCTCTTGCAAACCTCCATTTATTTTTCAGTTAAACGTGGATGTGTTCCAAAGTCTAACTGGAGATGGAGTGATGAATGTACAAGAGTTTGTTTCCAGAGTTGTAAACCACAGCAAACCTCCAACTCCCTCAGCCTCCACCCCCTACAGACAGCTGAAACGACACCACTCCACTCAGGTACGCCTTGGGTTTGTGAGCTCTACGACGTCAAACTCCACTATAAATTAATTTCTTTTAATTAATTTGGTTTTCTGTTCAAGCTTTTGTGCATTTTTTGACATAAAATCATTCTAAAACAAATTGAATTTGGTTGCATTTAATCCCCCAAAAATCGGAATTTGGAGATCAGAAATAAATTTTGTTTCGCCCATCCAGCCCTTTGATGAGGGCGGCCGTAGGATAGCTACGCCATCTGCCCTGACCAGCACCATCGGGATGCGTCTGTTCTCCACCCTCGATGATGGTACAGGTTTCACTCCAGTCGAATACCTCCTGGATGCCTGGATGGAGGAGGGAATAGAAAACAGCACTGAAATACTGCAGGTAACACACTGTACTCATTCATTTAACTACCTCCATCAAGGAAGTCATGTGTTTTCTCCTGTGTTTGTCTGTTTGTTTGACTTTTAGTTGGATTACACAAACTGATTCCTATAAAACCCTTGGGATTGAGGAATGTTTTTTAATCCCCATTAATACTGTGAGAAAGGGTACTTTCCAAAAATGTCCCAAATTATTATTTTTAATCTTATTATTTCTGTATTTCATTAACTTAACTTTTTCTTTTTTGCAGGCCTTAAATTTCAGCCTCGATGGAAAACTGAGTCTTTGCGATCTCACCGTGGCTCTTGAAAATGAGCTACTCATTACCAAGAATGGGATCCACCAAGCGGCACTGGCAAGCTTCAAAGCTGAGATCAGATATCTGCTGTGAGTCAACACCATAATAATTATTTATAATTGATTGGTTGTATTTTTAATCATTTTGAACCTGAAATAAAAGATAAATAAAACCTGCACCATTACTGTTGGTTTGTTTCTGTTGTCGTTCATTTATGTGTCTTTTTCTCTGGTCAGAGAGCGAGTGGACAGAGAACTCCGGGAGAAAGAGAAAATAAGATCTGACCTGGAAAAAGCAGAGAGACTAAAAACGCAGTTCGCCACTGAAGTGGATGAGCATCACTCTGCCATCGAGCACACAAACAACCTCAATCTCAGGTAAGTTATCCCTCTGATTACACCAGTTGTCCTTTTTTATCATTAGTCCTTCAATTTTATCACAAGCAACAGGCCTCCATCCACTGAGGTGTACAGAATAATTAGAGCTGGTTTATTGTCTTTCTTCTTCCCTGCATCTCATCATCAAGATATAGTTGTCATTCTTTATTCCATCTATTCAAAAAGACTGCTGCTATTATATACTTTCATATTACTTGTATTAATAAATACAGTACATTTTATTTATTTTAACCATAATAACCTGCTAAACTCAAAATCATCTATTCCTTGTTTTAGTGTTTGTTACTTTTCAGTATGTTAACATTGCACTGTGCTTCTCTGTTCCTGGATGTCTGCAGGAAGCTTGAACAGGACCATAAAGAGAAGCTAACAGCCGTGCGATCAGAGCTTTTGAAGGAGATGGAGCAGCTCCAGCAGCAGGCTGGCCTGCAGCGCGAGGAGCTGGAAGCAGAGGTCCAGAAGATCAGGGAGGATGAGTCTTTTCTCAGGGACCACCTCTCCATCTCTGTGAAGGTGGCATTTGATTTGCTGATGGGCTTAATTTTTTTTCTCTCATAACACTACATAATCATCTGCTTATCCTCAGAGAAAAATATCAATAATTGTAAACATAACCTATGTTGTTGGTATCTATATTTTCTAGGAAAACAGACGTCTTGAAATGGAGTTGCTGGACAGCAACGAAAAATTGTTGGAGGCTCAAAGCCAAATTGCAAAACTCCAGACATCTGTGGACAACATTATGAAAGAACGGGTAGGGAGACATTTCATGGCCTTTTAAATCTGACTTTCTCTTTTGTTGGTGTGATTGTCAGCAGTATTACAGAAAAACTGCTCTCGCCATTTTCATGAAACTTGATGGAAGGGTGTAGCATGGGCCAAGGAGGAACTCAATAAATTTTGGAGCAGATCTGAATCACGGGGCAGATAGACAAATTGTTTTTCACTTTTCATGGGTTGGCCCCTCCTCCTGGACTTTAGAGAGCAGCAGTGGGCGAGCAGGATAAACGGTGAATGAAGAGAGGGAGCACGTTAACAACAACAAAGCATTGAATCAGAGAAATGAAGTTATTTTCTGATTGTTTCACCACGGTCATATTCTGAAGCACAAGTAAGAATGCCCACACCTCCACATGACCATGCAGGAAGGTGGCACATGCTGGATTGTGTCTGAATTCTGACAAACACAAGCACCCACTCCTGCAGCTCTTAACAAATCCATGACGTAGACAGAGCATATATGCAACGCCTGTATATAGAGAACATACACGTAGAACTTGGATTTGTCCAGAACTTTGTCCTAAGGAAAATAGCTTTTCCAGAAGAGTCGGCATTTCCTGTTCCGCTGGGCGGATTCTTTCCAAAATGTAGTCACCTGTTCTCATCCCTGATGCCTATCTCTAATAAGTTTTACGCAAATCTGTTGGTCTTTTTGAGTTAAATGGCTGCCCTTGGGGTTCTCGCGATATTAGAGAAAGTGAAAAAAGTAATGCATCCACCCCTTTATCTGGATCTACACCAACATCCAGTGGTGCCTTCTTTGGAACGATGGCCACTCAGTTTCATGGTAATCTGCCAAGTAGTTTAAGTGTAAACAACAAGACAAATTAAAAAAGCCTTATCTGCAATGTTCCTAATAGTGGGGGGGGGAAATCCCGACTCCACCCCTTTATCTGGATCTACTCCGAAATGTAATGGGTTCTTCCTGCTACATGCCCAAACCTTCTACCAAGTTTCACCAAAGTGCGTCAGGTATACAGTCAGTCAAATAAACAAACTGAACCGATCACTTAAAGTACACACAACCATATTTTGACATAGTTCTAATATTATTTACACTTATAGTGGATGGTTATAGTTGGTTGTGGTTTGCTAGTCTAGTTTTTCTTGTTTTTAATTAGATTGTCTGTGTACTCTCTCTACTCTTCGGCTTAGTTTGTCTTTGTTTTATTTGAATGTTTCTATGCAGACCAACTAATAACTTGTATGTGATTTTATTTTCTTTAGTTTGGAGACTTGGACCCTGGCAGCGCAGACTTCTTCCTGCAAGAGGAACGAATTAAACAACTACGCACCAGCTATGAAGCTCAGTACAGGGTAACTTCAATTAAGTCACAAAAAGTGAACACAGATTCTGTAGTCATGATTCACATGTTTAACTCTTTGTGCCTTCACTCACTAGGAACTGCAGGATCGTATCGATGAGCTGCAGTCTGAGCTGCAGGAGATCCACAGTCTTGGACGAATTCATCAGCCTTGTCACAAACCTCTGTCTGAAGAGCTGGAGAGTAAAAGCCCTGGCATGGAGTCTGATCCAGGTAGGCTTAATGAATGCTTACAGCATGCAAACACACGTACAGTCCCTGGAGAACTCATTACAAACCACTAACTATGTCTCTTCATGACAACAACAAGTGCATAAAAGCCCTCGAATCTTTTTGCAGGTATTGGTTCTGAGGACGTCCAGCCATTCAGCATGAGCCTCGAAGCAGAGATGATGCTGGAGCAGCTGAAAGAGCAGCACCTTCAGGAAATGGAGGATTTGCAAAACCAGTTGGAACTCAAGGTGAGCCTATTACCTTTATTAGACCAATCACCAAGGAGGTTACATTTTCATCCATTGTCTGTAGATTTTTTTGTCAGCAGGATTACGCAAAATCTGCTGGACAGATTTCCACAAAACTTGGTGAAAAAATAGTCCATGATAAAATAAATAAATAAACAATAAATAAAAGAATATGTAAAATTTTAGACTTAATCTGGACAAAGGGGCCGATCCAGGATTTTTCCCCCACTTTCTTTAACATTGTGTGATTCAGGTTCAGGTTTTTGTTACATTGCATACATTTTATCTGGTTAGTTTGGGTGTCACATTACCATTTTTCAAGCGCACTAAAGAACTTTTCATGACATACCTACATCCTGTCGTCAGCATCTACATGGACTGTGTTTTCCTATACTTGATGATTGATTGCCCAGAATTCTGTCCAAGTCATCATAAAATGTAAAATTGTCCTTCTCATTTGTAAACGCACCACTTTTATTGATGGTATCGCGCACCTTTACATACTGCTGCTACAGTTTCTTTACATTCAGGTGTCATTGCTGTCCTGTCCCCTCGTATCCTCTCTCTCATCCTTTAATCACAAATATGAATGTAGCTCAACTACCAGCAAACTACTGCAAAATGTGGCTGAACTACATGCAGTCACACTAGTAGATGATTTCTTTCCAACGCTGGAAATGGCAAGCAAAGAAAAAACTGGTTGACTTCTCACCGTTTCCTGTCTTAATGCTCAGCTAAGCTAACTGGCTGCTGACATGAGAGCTTTATCAATCTTCTCATCTCATTACCTGCATGAGCATAAGTAGTGTGTTTAGTAGTCGTACTATTAATTAAATTGCTCTATGTTCTTTATACCCCCACAGAGCAATGGTTTTGACAAGACGGTTGAAAAACAGAGGGTGTCCCATGACGACCAGAAGGCTTCATTAGTCCTCCAGCACCAGCAGGAGATCCAGACTTTGAGGGAGGAGATGGCCAGCATCCAGAGCCATGCACAGGAACTCCAGAGCCAGCTAGAGCAGGTGGAGCTTGAGCAGATCCAGGCCAGGCAAAGGGAAGAACTAGAGAATCTGCAAAAGGAGGAAGTAGGAGCTCTCAGACAGGAACTGCTAGAGGCCCACACCTATGGTGCAGACCTGGAGGAGCAGCTGAAGACCATTAAAGCCCAGCAGATTGAGAGGAATGAAAACTTTGTCAGTGAGATGGGGGAACTGAGGAAACAACATGCTGTGGAGATTAAGAAAATGGAGGAGGAGCATATAGAGCTCTCTGAAGCCAGACTGGCAGAGGAGAGAAAGAAACTGCAGGAAGAAAAGGCTGAGATGAAGTTGAGATTGTTTGATGATTTTGAGAGGGAAAAACAACTATTGCAGCAAAGCCACAAGGATGAGCTGAAGGCCAGACTAGAGGAGGCAAATGTGAGGTTTGAGCAAGAACGTGATGAGATTGTGCAGAGGCTGACAGAGCAGTGGCAGGAAGATAGGGCACAGTTGGACGAGCAGAATAACGAGTCTTTGCAGTTGCTGCTGGAAGAAGAGATGTTGAGACTCATCAGGGAACATGAGGAGAGGGAGAGCAAGCTCAGGGAGCAATGGGAGAGCGAACGAGCCCAGCTTCAGGAGCGTCAGGAGGAGGCTCTGCTCGATAGAATATTGCAAGAAAGGATCCAGTCACAAGAGCAGTTTAAGCAGAGGGAGAAAAAGCTGAAGGAGGAGTGGGAGACAGAGAGACTGCAGCTGGAGGAGGATTATGAAGGGATGCTCCAGGAGAGGTTGAGTGAAGAGAGGTCAAAGTTTGAGTCTGAGACGGAGCAGGAGGAGGAGAGGCGAAAATTCTCAATAGCAGAGGAGATGGCTGGTCTAGAGGAGAGTCACAGAAAGGCTGTGAAGGAGCTGACTGTCAAGCACACTGAGGAGAGGGACGCTCTTAGCAACATGTTGGACAAACTACGAGATGACATCGCTCAGGAGAGGTGAGATTTTTTTTCTTTTTGTGAGATTTTTATCGTAGCAACATCTTTATCAGTGAATTTCGTGTTGCCGCTCTCAGGTCAGTTCATAAATATCAAGCCACATGCAGCTGCTGATTAGCATAAAGACCGGAAAGAAGGAGAACCAGCTGGCCTGGGTTTTGTTTTTTTTTAGCTAAATCTGTAACCCCTGTTACCATGTTTAGAAAACATTATATCCTGCTTGTTTAATGTTTACTTAAAATTAAGAAATTAGCAACAATTAATGGTTTCACATTGGGGTTATGTCTGGATATATCTTCTCTGTTTACCTCTTGATTCTTTACATCAATCAGAATCAAACAGTTACTGGGTTTCATCTTAAACGCATTTTGATTTTCGAGATGGTCGAACAACAGGTTGTACAAAAGAATTAAAGTTGAGTATACCACAGCTCTTTAAGGTGCTGGTAGGCTAATTCTGAAACCCCTGGCCAAAGTCATGCTAGCCGTTTTCAGTTTTTATGCAAAGCTAAGATAACCAGCTTCTGGCTCTTCAGCCCTATATCGAACAGACGGTTATGAGAGGAGTGGCATTCATCTTGTGATGTAACTATCTGCGAGAAAACTCCCAAAATATGAAAGTAATGCTTAAATATAATTTCATATGCTAAACAAAAGGTAATTTTCTTGGAATCCTAATATTTGCTGTACTATTACAGTTCACAAAGAGTTCACAGCTGTTGTTGTAACATTAAATGACCATGTACAGGAAGGAAATCGAGATCAGCTTCTCCCAGAGAATCAAGGAAGTGGAAGATCGTTTCTCGGGCGATCAAGAATCTGTTGCTAAGCATTTTCAGGCCGATATTTTGAAACTTGAACAGCACTATCAAAGTGAGCTAGAGGCCCTTTCTGAAAGCCACATGAAGGAGAAGTGCCACTGGGAGGCAAAGATAGAAGAGGCCCTTGAGAATGCAGAGCAACAAAGGCGAATGATGGAGGAGACCATAAAGCAAGAATGGGAGAGCCTGGATCAACAGTGGAGAAAAGACCGTCATGAGCTTGAGAGTCTTCATCAGGAGAAAATGAAAGAACTTGTCATGAAAAACCAGCAGCTGCAAAATGAACTTGATGACTTTATTGCCACAGCTCAGACTAAAGAAATAGAGCTGAGTAGGCAACTGAACAACCTCCATAACCGGCTTCAAGAGAGCCTGGAAAACAGAGACGAGCTTCTCGCTCAGTCTGGAAAGGAAGTGCATGAGACTGAGCTCCTGCTAATTCAAACAGTGGAGGATTTTAAACAGGAGCGGGCAGAACTTCTTAGCAGCCTGTCAGAACTTGAAGCAAAAAACAACAAGATGCTTTCCATTTACGAAAGGCAAAGCACTGAGAGGATTGAGCTGCTAGCTGAACGGGACATTATGAAGATGAAGATGGAGGAGCTGGAGATGCTGCTTAAACAGGCAGCAGATGACTTTGAGCTTGAGAGGAAGGAGCTACAGGAACATGTTTCCACCCTTGAGTTAAGAGACAGTCAAGAAAATTACAAAGAGCTCATAGCAGAAAGAGATATGCTTAAAATTAGAATTATGGAGTTAGAGATGGAATTGAGTCAGGGTTTGTCTTTTGCAGAAAAGGCTGAGGAAGAAGAGGAGTCATATGAAATAAACACTTTAATGGAGGAGGCCGTTGAAACATGTTTTGTTCCTCCTGAAAGCTCTCTCAATAATGTTATTGCAAATTCCTTAAATCAGAAAGTAGTTTGTTTGTCACCTTTTCTGATTGAACAAGATGTTGATGTAGAGACTAATATGGGGGTCCCAACTGCTCTGGATAGCGGTTCTGAAAATATCAAAAATTTGGGTAATGGATATGAAGAAAACGCCAGTGTCACCGATGATGATCAAGGAGAGAGCACACTGGAAGTAAAGAGAGATCCCACTGAAAGTGAAGAGCACAGTGGTCAAATGTTTGTGAGTGAGAATGAAGACACATGGCCTGAAAGAGACCCCAAAGCCAACTGTCGGTCAGCAGATACTGGACACGAATCATATGATGGCTGCAGCCCAGATTCCCTTGATCCAGATAAAAAGAATTCAAACGTTGACTCAAACGTTTCCCAGGAGATGCAGTTTGAAGCGGTCCCATCTCTTGAGGCGTTTGAAGGTAGAGATGCTGACAAAGATGACGAGAGTAAAGTAGCTATTGAATCATGTGAGCAGGAAAACAAACCTCAAGATGTCCCAGCTTTGGACAACGAAAGGCCTTCCCATGAAAATGAGCCATATCATGAGACTGTGGTTGACCCATCAGTGCTGGAGGAGATGGATGACCGTGATGAGCTGACTCTGGATGCTGAGGTTACTTATTTACCGGATGACTCGCACGACTGTGGATGGCAAGTTGAACGTTTAGACTGTGAAGATTTAACTGCTGAAATAAAGGATGATTGTCTGGAAAAAGACGAAGGGACTGATTTGGAGAAGAGAGAATGTTCTCTCCTCAAACTACAGTCTTTGTATAACACTGCCACAGAGGACAACATCCTCCTACATGAGAAGATTTCTCTGCTTCAGCAGAAGACTGAAATACTAGAGAATCTTTTGGCTCATAACAGTGAAAAGGTCAAAACTGGCCATAAGATACTGGAGGAAAACTATAGCCTCAAAGTGAAAATTCTTCTTTTAATGGAGCATGTCAAAAAGCTGGAGATAAAGGCCTTAATGATGGCACATCTTCAGATTAGATATGAGGATTGCATGTGTGAAAATGCCAAACTAAAGGACCAAAACAGTGAACTTGAAAAGAGAGTTTGGGGCCTTGAAAGCAGGATTTTCCATGATTTCCAGGACCGTTTCAAGATGTCATTGATGGAGGAGATCGGAAGCAGGAGTGAAGAGACCAGTAAATTGTTCAGTGAGTTAAGGAGGGAGTTTCTTTCATCTGGGCAATCAGAAAGCCCCACAGAGGAGTCCCTCCTGGATCTGACCTGTCAGCTAGAGGTTAGAGTTCAGGCAACGACTGATCTGGAGCGCTGTGAGGAGTTTGAGAAGGAGAGCACCAACCTTCGCAGAGCCATCACAGAGCTACAGGACAAGTCACAGACATTAAACGAAACGACACATGCTCATAGGTAATGTGTAGAGAAACTAGGAATCCGTCCCTCCATGTCTCCTGTGGCTTCCCATTGACCCATCCCTTTGATGCTTTGAGATTGAAGAGCGCTCCTTTTGTTCCCAAGCAGAACGTAGTGCTGTTTCTCCCACCTGTGATTATGTTCCTAAACCCTTTGTGCGATGAAAGACATCCCAAACATTTGTGCTGCCTTAATCCCAGTAGATCACCAGTGGAAAAGCAAACAAATATTGCAACTTCAATGTGTGTAAATTAGGGTTGGGATAGGATTGACGTTAAGCCAAACATTGCACTGAACCAGTATATGAAATTTTACCACTAGGTGTTGCACTTGACTCAACAGATGCTCCTGTTGAGCACATGAATGGGAGTGTAGAGACACCACAATACGTTAGCACAACTTAAACTCGTGTTTTTATTTTTCACACCAGTTCAAATGAACTTTTCCTCTAAAATTTATTATCAAAATAAAAAATAAGACTAGCCTTGAGCAACTTGATAAAAGATGGCAGTAGCTTCATTTCAAGTGCAAGTCAGTGAGTTTACCACAAGATGTTCTGTTTCTGTCTGATTAAGTGCTCAAAGGCTTTAAATTTCAAATGAACAGGAAGTGTTGAGTTGCATTAACAACATTTAAATTTAACAGGGACAACAGGAGCGCATAAAAATGTGCCTTCATATTAAAGTATTGTAGCGTGAAACATAACTTTAGACCATATAATCTGCAACTCGTAATTGATGAGTCCTCACTAGTGAATAGTTCACCCTGTGGGGCTAAGCTAATCGGCTATCCTGGGCCACCTGCTAACTAACCACGTGCAGCTAGCTCTGAAATAAACTGGTTTAAGCTTGTGCATTCAACTGGACAAACTTGAAACCTACCCAACCCCAGTGTAAATTGTAGAATAAGATGCTTTGATAATCGGTATGTAAATTATAAATGTGGATTCTGACATATGATTTTTTATAAATTATTTGACTCTAGTTTTTGTTTTTTTTACTTTTGGTAATGAAGTTTTATCTGATTCTAGAACCGAGGCCGGACGTCTTGCTGAAGAAAACCTCGTTCTCAGACAAAAGCTTGCTGCTTTGAAGGAAGAGGAATTGAAAGAGACCCAAGAAGAGTTGATGTAAGAAACAAGATATTTAATAAGCAAATAATTACCTCTTTTTTTATTGTCATGTAAAGTGATATTTTCTTCACATTTTTGATTGCAGACAAACATTGGACCACTTAAAAAAAGAGAGGATTGCGGCTCAAAAGGCAGAGGAGGATTTCAAGAAACAGGTAATGCTACTGAAACAATGCTATTAGTGCTTAAATTAGCATGTTTGCATCCTAACATATTCCAACTTGGACTAAACGCAAAGTAAAAAGGCCAATGATTTTGTGTAAAAACCAAATAACTGGAAAAGTTTAGATATTGAATGATGACTGTGTTTCAACCAAATTTCACAACAATGCATCCAGTAATTGCTGAGACATTTCTTTAAAAATAAAACTTAATCTCAAGTTGGTGAGGTGATCACCAAAGTCATTAAGATTTGATGCTTGTTCAAAATTCCATGGAAATCATCCAGTAGTTTTTTTTAGAAATTTAAGAATTCGTCCATCTAGAAGCAGTTGGTAAAATGTTCCGTTTCTTGTTCCTCAGATTTCAGAGCTTTGTCTGCAGAGACAGCAACTGGAGGACGAGAACAGGATGCTGTCAGAGAAAGATGCCCAAAATGGTGCTGTGATGGAGAATCTACGACAGCAGCTGGCAGAGCTGATAAAGGAAAATGAACAGAGGGAGGCATTCCCTGCCAAAGAGAAGACAGAGGTAAGCAGTGTTTTGTGACAGATTGATGTCATCGTGGCGTTGTAGCGAGTAGTTTATTGATGTTTGTTTTGTGTTAGCTGGCAGCTTGTGTGTCTGCTCTGGAGGCAGAGCTGACCAAAGCTCTGGAGGACATGGCACAGCTGGAGGAGAGGAATACCCAGCTGTCCCAGCAGCTCTCTGGCCTTAGAGAGAGGGTGAGTGTCAGGCCATTGACACTCACTTTAACCCCATCAAGGCAGGACACACACAAAGTGATAAAGCAGGAAATAGTGGAAACGATTTCACCTCCAATGACGAAAGTACAAAAATAGCTTCTGTGATCTGCTGAGACACATGGTGTAATCTGGCTCATTACATCTGTGGCCGTCTTCTGGTTCTCAGGCAGCCAACGTCGACTACATGGAGAGTCAGCTCAGCCACCTGGTAGGTGAGCGGAAGACTGTGGATAAGAAGACTCAGGGCCTCCGCAACCAACTAGACAAAGCTGAAGAGAGGGTGAGAGTCTGTATGAGTTTGAATGAAAACAAATCAAACTATTTGCATTAGCATTTATAATAATTAAAACCTGAAAGTCACGCAGCATTACTTTCTCCACTCTAGGTGAAGACGTTGGATGAAAGTCTTCAGGCTGTCAACCATCAGAGCGCTCGTCTCAAGTCAGAACTCCGTGTTTTGCAGCAGGAGAGGGATTCCCTCAAGCACGACATTTCAGTGTTGCACAAACGGCTGCAAAATGTCAACGATAAAGTAAGATTTGATGTTTATCACTTTGCTGACTAGAAAAACTATTTGCGCTAAAACATTTTCTACTCATCCCCACATTGGTGGAAAGTCAGGTGAAGTTTCTTTATCCACAAAACATTTTATGCAGCTTGACAGCAAAACAGCGTTGCTGCATTCTCTTAAAAAACTGAAGAAGATGGGGACTTGTGTCGTATGATGTCTTTTCAAATCAGTTTGGGATCTCAGGTCTTCTGGAGCCTTTGAATTACGATCTTTATGGAGTTAATTTATGTTTGTTTTTGGTTGTTTTGTGTTTTTAAATAAGTCCTGGGGAACACAGTTTCATTGTGAAGCTCCAGAAAAGTTTTTGAACTAAGAAACTTCACTCAACTTTCAACAGACGTAGTGCTGAATTAATAATGTATGAATTTCACATTTTTGGTTGTGAACTGTTCCATTAAGCGGAGCATAAACATGACAAAGTATGAGGCCTCTGGCTTATGTGTGCAAATGTAGAGACAAAGGAGCCATGTTGTTCAGTAGACTTGATATTTCCCACTGTTGGTCACAGAATCATGTTTTGGAGAAGGCCTTGCACTCCAGCGGTCTCCATAATCAGAGCAAGAAGCGCTACAGAAATGATGTGTCTCGGCTGAAGGAGCAGGATCAGCAGCTGCTGAGGCAGGAAAACGAGCAGCTTCATGCTGAAGTTAACAACATCAGAGAAGACCTTGTGCAGTCCAGAGAAAAGGTGATGAAAGTATTATACAATTTATAGCCCTCCTGTTTTCCTAAGAGTCTTGATAGTGCTTATTAGCTGTGTGTTCGCATGCTCCTGTCTGCTGTTTTGAGTCACTCGTATAGTGTCGTTCTCTCACGTTTGGTTTCCAGCACAGCAGTCTTCTCTAGAAGTTTGTGGTAGTCATTTGTGGAGAAGGAGGGCGCGCTCTGCTAATTAGCTTTGGCTAAGTTCTACAGTATGTATCCAGTCAGTGCTAGCTTGTGCTTGTTTCTATCTAATCTATTGTATCTAACAAAAATTATAGGCGCAGTCCAGTGTCCAGGAGCTGTTCCTCTTATTTTCTCACAGCAGAAAATCAAGAATACCAGTAGTGATATGCAAGCAGAGGCGAGAGCAAGCAACTCAAGGCACTGCAAGAAAACAGGAAGCAAGATGAGACCTATAATCCTTCGTTTCACGTCTGCAGGTCCGTCAGCTTGATGCAACCATCCTGTCCTTGATGCAGCACAAACAGTCCTCTGTGGTGAAGGCCTTGGAGCAGGAGAACGCCTCTCTGAAGCAGGAGCTTGCGGTACAGAAGGAGCTCACCAAGGTATGAACAGCATAAATCTAACCAGATAACATTTTTCTCCAAAACACACTGATTGTGTGCTGTCTGCTCAAATTCTTATTGCATGTGCTTTGTGTCTCAGGGCCGTGAAGCAGGACAAGGACATGCAGAGCTGGAGAGCCTTCAACAAGAAAATGAGGCACTGAAAGCACAAATGGCTCGACTGTCAACACGAGTGTTGGATGTAGGTCTCAATACCAGCTGTTCTCTTATTTGTGGGGATTTTTTATAACATGTTTTGTGTTGCTTTCTTCCTGGTTATGTTCACTATTTCTGGCTTTATATCCCTTCAACTTACTTTTTTATGCCAGGTTTCTCTTGAAATAATGGAGTCAATAATACAGGCTTACATTGTTGTTAAATATTGTCTATATTTCTCTTTTGACTGTGTCTTCTCTTGCTTATTTTTCCTCTCTGTCCAGACATTTCAGGCTCATTTTGTGGGACTTCTGCCTCCATCGCCTCACAGGATGCCCAGGGGTCAGCATCGAGGTGAAGATCAGGAGAACGTACAGGTACGCTGCAACCTGAGACTCCCATGATAGTAAGCAAATATGTGCATCTCATGCAGGGTAAACAAATAGAAAAAGAGCTCTTTATTCTTTTGCAAACAGTATTTTTATTGAGTTGCAAAACCTGAACAAGCAGTTTAGTACCTGATTCATTCGTTAAGATCCGGTCTTCTCTCACTGACATTTTAGTCATATTATGTCCATCTGTTGCTGTAGTTATCAGAAATCATTAATACCAATGAGAAGAGAAAAGATTTGGGATATAATGGGAGTTAAATGTAAATACATCCATGCTGGTTCTTTCACTGTCACTTTGGTTATGTGTCCACCCAAATAAATCACTCAGTTCTGGTGCTGAAATTTTATTTTATTTTTAGCTTTTATTTTTTGGCTTGAGATTCAAAGAGAAGATTAACTATAACAGCTTATTTTAAAAGACACCTGAACTGAGTGTCATTTACTTGTGATCATTTTTATTTTCCATCAGCTTTTCATGTGAATACTGGGTTTGCAATGGTCCTCGTCACAGATCATATCACCACGTGTCTGTCTTCATCTCCTTATGTCAAGTGTGTCGTGTTTACTTTTTGGGTTTGGTATTTATTCTTTAGTTTCTGTGTGTTTTTTAACTCACTGTCATTATTTAAGTTTCCATCTCGTAACTGAAGCTAGTTGTCGTGGTGTGATAATCAGGGTGTGGTCCTGGTGGCTTCTTTTTTTTTCTTTTTCTTTTTTTGTAGTGAACTAGTCTGTAGTTCATCATCGCACTGCTTGCTTATCCTAATAGCACCTGAATTTAAGTAGACAACAGTTTAAGTAGAATTTAAAGACAACAAAAGTATTTCCACAGACTGAGTAGAACTCTATGATGAGTAAACTCAATTTGTATAAAATCAGTTGTGAATTTGAATTCTTAATATCAACAAATATTACATAAAATGGGATCATATGACGTTAGAAAATATAATTTCTTAAAGTACACTAGAACTGCTTTGTGTTCATGTTTGTGTTTACCTCTTTGTGAGTTACTGACTAAAGGAACTGCTGCTGCTATTTTTTGCTATGGAGACCCAAAGCAGTCAATATTAAATAAATGGATGAGATATTATGAAATAAGTAAAATGAATAAATGCAGACATAAATATGTGATAGAACCGTGAAATTTTGAAATAATTCAACAGTTATTTTTGTATCCATCTGTTCATTATGTGACCGGCTGCCCACAGCTAATCACATGACCAGCTCTAAAGACTACAATTTATTTACCCTAATTATTAAAAATAGCAGATTGAACTACCATTTTATAATTATTGTTTTGGGCTATTTATCATTTCTATGTTGTATGTTTTGTCTGTGTTTATTCTTAGGATTATTTCTTATTTATTTATACTATATTGATTGTATTTTCCTAGACATAGCGGCCATACAAACCTGTGTAAAGGCCTGCTAACTGACTAAGCCTGTGTAGGTTTTTAGGATGAGAGGACAGGTAGAGCCGTGGTGAAGTGTACCTGCCTTTTCTCTCCAGGGGGCGATGCCGGAGCAGCGGGCGGCTCACGCAGACAGCTACCGGCGGATCGGTGGACTGTAACTCCAGCATCTTTTCCTGCTCTAGCCTCTCTTTCCTGCTCTTCCTCTGCTATGTTTGGATTAAATAATCTGACTGTGGCACGTGATGCATCCTTATAGGAGAACAAACGTGGTGCCTGACTCAAAAGGCATGAATGTGAAACTGTGTTCCTCTGCTGTGAGGCAGCAGGAAATGCTGCTTATGTTTTTCCCAATGGGATTTTAATTGAATCATCGAACAAATTTACATCTCACAAGAACATTGTATGCTTTTTTAGGGAAGGTTTTCTGCTCTGTGTATTAAATCCATTTTTAAAAAAAGAAATCTTTTTAAAGCAGGGTGTACTTTTTGGGGGTGTTCTACCATGTATGATACAGGGTATATGACATCATCAGAGGCTCATCTCATGCTGACAGCTTGCTTTATGATCATCGAGGAGTTTTAAATTAAGGCCAGGCCTTCTGAGAGTTTTCTAATAATCAGGCAAATTCCACCTGCATTTGTCAGTTGATGTTATAGGCTGTGTCCTGCCATGATTTGTAGTTTTTACTGTTTGTCTCTTGTTGTTTATGCCTATATTTCTTATTTGACACCTCACAGTTAAGTGTTTCTTCAAGCGAACTGTTAATGTTGTATTTTCTGGGATAATGTGTTGCTTTTTCTGTTGCTGCTGCACAACCAAAGTGAATCACATCTTTCCTGTTCAAACATGTCACATTGAAACTGTTAATTTAGAATGTTTATCTAGTATTAATTATTAGAACAATCTGTGTCCTCAGTAGTGTGTCTTTATATCTATTCATGTCATATCTGTGTCTTTTTCTCTTTTTCTTTTTTGCACCATGTATAGACACAAATTATTTTATTATTTTGTTATTTATTTTAATAGAATAATGTTATTTTATTTATGTTTTAAATTATTTTTGTAGATGAATACATGGCATAATTTTATAGCTATTTATATTTTATATTTTTTGGGAAATCTCATTAGTTATGCATCAGAAATCATTTAATGCAAATATCAAGATAAAATAAAGCATGAAGCTCATTAAAATGTGTTCTGAATGTTTTGTTTTTTTCTCGCCTCATTTTTCAGTTTACAACAGCTTTAATGGAAGAAAATTCTAATTTCATGGTTGCATTTGCGGCAGTATGTTGACACTGTTCACTGTCTTCTCACCAGGATGACAGGGAGAGGATGATGAAGAACATGGAGGAGCGCATGAGGGAAATTGAGCTGTCGCTGCATAACGTCAAACTGCTGCTCAAAGAGAAGGTTGCTCAGCTGAAAGAACAGGTCAGTTCAAAAAGCTCTTATTGATCAGTTGGGCTGCACAACATATAGTTTCAGCTTAAACAATCAGCGTGTGCATGCAGGACATGTAGTCTCAAGTGATGCAAATTAACTCAAACATGTCATGATACAACGTTTTGCTAAAAAAAAAAAAAAAATGGTTTTCTTGCTTGATTTAACCTCTTCAACTCAACACAGATGGGCCAGTTGGAATGTCAACATTTAAACAGATCTTGTGACCAAGCAGCAAAAAGTGATGCTGAAATTTACTTTAGGATGTTAGCAGGGTCCTAGAACAACCCCAAACTGTCCTTCACCTCTAAACAAAAAGCCACAGTTAATTAGACTGACATATTTTTATTTTGTTTGATTGACGAAAATCTTCGAAGGCTTGCTTCTCTCTTTCAATATCACCCAGAGTGTTTCTGACACTTTGACATGAAACTTTAGGATGTTTTATTTCTGACAAGACCTCAATCATGTACATAATCCAAGTGGTTCAGAAGCTATAGTCATTTTAGGCATTTTCAGTGGTGGAGTGCAAAAGGTTAATCTATTGAAAACTGAATGAAGTTGTCATCTATTTGTTTTTGCAGGTATCTGGTGATCTATATTTCATTGCTACTTGTGATCTGCTTTATTGTTTTGTTTTGGGTTTTTTTAACATTTATTTGATGATGATAATTCATAATTTTTGACTAACTGGCAGCCCTTTTTATTTTCAAGGGTCAAACCTCTTACAAAAATGTTTTAGGATGATTCAGTCTTTTCACATAGAGGTATTTGAGCCGTTTCTTTCCAATATCGTGCAGCCTTATTGATCACTCACTTAAAGGAGCAGTGTATAGGATTTAGGAGCAGAAATGGAATATAATTATAATTATCTGCTAATCATTCATGCTCTGATGCATCAAATGAGATTGATTGTGGAATAATGAAAACCTTCATCAACTTTCTACGACTTTTCTAGCTGCACAAGAACGGCAAAGCAGACGTGTTGATCAATGACCTGTATGTGGAGAACACCCAGCTGCGGAAAGCTCTGGAGATTACTGAGCAGCGTCACAAAATCACAGAGAAGAAGAATTACCTGCTGGAAGAGAAGATCTCCACTATGAACAAGATAGTACGAGATCTAAACCCCTCAACCCTTCCATCACTACCTTACCACTATTAATGCTTATAGTGTATCAAGTATCCTACCATAAAGTGCACTGTTCATTTACTGAGAAGTCATTTAAAAAGTTTTTCCTTCTGCAGCAGATGCAGCCAAATGCACACTGACTTTTACTACCTTAAATATGCAGTATTTTTATTTATTTTATTTTATCCGAAGCTTGGAACTATGAAGAACCAAATATGTTAAACTGTAAAGATAAATTCGTTATTTTAGAGTCATTTATACTTTATATGCTTTTTTTTTTAGCTGTTAGTTGTAACTTTTTAAAATATTTTACCGTGACACTATATTTCCCTTTTTGAAAGAGAAGCAATGCTGAATGCTCTATTTATATAAGTGTTCTTTTGTCTATGTTGTCAAAGAGATTAATCGTGTTAACCTGTCTGTGCTGTCCCTTTCAATCCTTTATGTAAAGAAAAACCAAACCTATAGGTTGTAAAATCATGTAAACAGATATAAAATATTCGGGTGACCTTTTCAAGGTGTTGATATAACACTACCTGTTACTACATGTTCCATTCACTTTGAATGAATGTCAATAGGCAATATGCAAAGTTTTATATTTGAAGCTGTGTCATTATGACTGTTTTTGAGTCAAACGAAGGACCAAATGTTTTTAATTGCCGCAGCGTGAGCACTAAAGTTTTAAACAGGGTAATGTTTTATGTTACATATAATAAATAAAATACGTGAATTATGTTTGATCTCTCACTGGATTCATGTGTGCTGCTGTTTGGAGACAGTCTCTTCAGTTCCCTGCAGAATTTACTACAGGTCATACAAATTTATTTGACCTTATTTGAGTGCCATTGTCAGCCAAACATGAAAATTCACTCAATCTACTCGCCCCCATGCTGATGGAAAAGCTGGGTGAAGTTTCTTAGTCGACAATTCATTTCTGGAGCTTCACAGAAAAACTTCGCTGGAGCATTCTCCTAAAAAAATGGGGGCTTGATTTTAAAAAAATTAAAAATTGCAGAAGAAAGAGGATAAACAAAAAATGACTTCTTACAGCTCATATGGTGTAATCAAAGTCTCCAGAAGCTCTGACATCCAAAGTTAATTTGGGAGGACATTATTTACAACCCTTTTTTTCAGGGTGTAAAACGGTGCTGGAGGAAGGTGAGGGCACACTTTCCTTGTGATTTTAATTTATTTTTTAATAATTTTGAGGTTTGGACTATTGGTTTGACAAAACAAATATTGTAAAGTTATCACTTTGTACTCTTAATTATTTATCACAATTTTTCTCTAAATGGAGCATTTAATCAATTAAGGAAGGAAATAATCAGAAGAGTAATCCTGTGCCCCAGTAGGGCTTTATGTCTAGCAACGCCCCTGTCAATAATATAATAGGTTTTCTACACGAAGTACTTTTAGTACTTCGAGCACATTTTCCTAATTATATTCAAATACTTTTACTTGAGTGAAGCATCTGAGTACTTCCAGCAGTGTTTCTGCCACTTTGCCCAGCTGCAAATTAATTTAATAAACCCCAACTACAGAGTGCAGTCTATTTTCTGTTCATGATGTGTGCCCAGTCGTCATCATTATTGATGTATCCGCTTTCAGGGGGGAGAGTTTCCAGATGGGCAGGACTGTACAGTAACCATTCCCAGTAAGGATCAGTGGTGGGAGTGGAGCTCTGCTTAGAGCGGACTGGACCGCTGGAGGATAGGGTAGCTGAAGTTAGCAGGCTAACAGCTGCTAGCTAGTTAAAGCTCAAAATGTTTCCTTTCAGAGCCGAGCTAGCTGAACGTGATGGAGTCAAAGGATTGTGCCATGACATTATAGCGCCGTGTTGTTGATGTGTCCGAGCCTTGAGTTATGCTCTCACGAAAGAAAAGTAAAAACGAAGCGTCGAAGCCAGCCGAGGTACACGGGAAATATGTGAAGAAGGAAACGTCGCCGCTCCTTAGAAGTAAGCGCAACAAGTTGGTTGTTACCCTGCTAGCTCGTATTAGCCTGCTAGCGACGATCAACTTTACAGCTAATATGTAGCTAGCTAGTTTTAGCAAACAGGCCCAAATGAGTGTGAGTAAATATAATGTTATATTGACGTGGCCCCCAAATTTGTAACAAATTATTTAGTCGAGTGAGAAACGCCGCAACATGTTGCTAACCTGCTAGCTAGCTAAATGTTCATCATCTTACATTAACGTCAGCCGCAGTGCCAAAGCAAAGTTGAGAGGTAACGGTGACTACATAGATAGAAAGTATTGGAGGCTACCTCATTTAAATAATTGTTTTTCGTTATCTTTTATTTATAACTTTCCTGAAATGAAAGTCAGTGGAATGGTTTCCTGAAAACTCAGATTTAGCTTCCATTTGTCCATCGGTAGAAATTGAATGAATGTTGTCATCTGTTCTTGACTTATTGAGGCTCTGCGATTCAAGTGGTATACAATTTGCTTTACATTATTCATGGCTTAACTGTTAGCTTAAGTATTACTTTGTACCTGTCAACAATGCTGGAAGAAGTGTTAAAACATATACTTAAAGTAGTAGTAAAATAATTCCACATTGCAAGTAGAAGTCCTGCATTAAAAGTACAACAAATTATGATCAACAAAATTATATTATCAAGTAAAAGTTCTCATGCAGACAGAAAAGGCCGCAGTCAGGGTACTAATTTGTTATATCATTGTTATTATAACTGATGCATTTAAGTGAAAGCAGAATTTCAATATGGTAGTTGTTCAAGGTGGAGCTAAATGTTAATACTTTCACACATACTGTATGCTTTTATTTTGCACTATAACAATGAATTGTATTTTTTAGCATGATAATATTTTGTATGTTAATTTTTTTACCTAATGCAGTAGAGTAAGGAAATATTCAAGTAAAGTATTAGTTAAGGTTGTCAAATCTTTTCAATACCAGTTGTTTAAAACAATATGTTTGCATTTATTAGTATTGAAAGTACAGGAGCAATAACAATTAGACAGGCACTCATTAGAACGCATACATCCGCCAAGGCCCAACAATCCCTTTCAATTAAATTGAACCATAATCCACATTTATTATCAACCTACACTAATAAAGCGATACATATCATAACTGGCTAACCATAGCCAAGGTGCTCGCAAAGTTTAAGAAAGTGGGGGAAAAAATCATGGATCCACCCCTATCCAGATTCCCTAAATTTAATGGTTCCTTCTTTTCCACATGCCCTACTCTTTCACCCAGTTTCAAGCTCTATCTCACAATGTTTAAGAAAGTTAATAGAAAAACCCGAATCTGTTCTTTATCAGATGTGCCAAGGACGTGTTTTCCTCTCTGCTTGATTATGAATAGGGATTGAGTTTTGTTTTTTAATACTAGTATTGTATTGAAGTTTAGAATTCTGACCTTGTGACAGCCTTGGTGCAAGTACCTCAAAACTGGATGTAAGTATAGTACTATGACTGTGTTGATAGATATAGATTGAGACACTTGCCTTGTTTACTTGGTTGCAGACCTTATGCCTTCATTCATCCGTCATGGACCCACTATTCCCAGACGCACAGAGGTCCCTCTGCCAGACATGGGGCCCTCTGCATACCCTGTGGCACCCAGCCGGGAGCCTGTGGTGTCCCGCAACAAGAGCTTTCTCCGTACCCCTGTGCAGAGGCCTCCTCACGAGGTGGCCCGCAGAGAAAGCCATCGAATGTCAGCACCTCCATACTTGCCTCGCAGTCTGGGAGACCTGCCTCGCGAGTATGGAGGCTCTTCACAGTCATTCCTCACAGACATAAGCCCCATGTCTGAGAATGGAGACGCTGCCCGGTATTATTACCCTCCTGAACCTTACTACGACAACCAGCAGCACCAGCAGCATCAGCAGTGCCAGCCCAGGAGGGTCCCAGACCGCTTTCCTGAGGACTTTAGATACTATGAGCACAATGAACACAACTTCCAAAGACTTCCACGACAGCACACTCCCCCAGCCCCAAGCAGACCTCGTTCAGGTAAACATAAAATGTGGTTCGCCTCTCACTTTTTCACAGTTTTGGTTTAGTTTTTCTCCATTATAGGAATGTAAACAAGAGGCAGTGACATGAAAATTGTAAGGAAGAGAGAGTACAAAATGTGACAAAGATGAGGATTTACATCATTGAACTGCACATATGGTTTTGGAAAGTACATGCCATGCAGTAATAGCTTCTTAACATTTGCGTTTTTTATGCTTTTTTCTGGAACCCTGAGGTATAAAAGTGAACATGTCATGTTTGAGGATCACACCAGAATTTGCAGATTTTGGGGGGTAATTTTGACAAAACATTTCCACATTTTGGGTACCAGGAAAATACTGCAGTTGAAGGGAAGTGGCTGTACTAATGTTTTATTGCTACTTTTAAATGGTGAAGTGTTATAGATGAGTTTTGGCCACTTCGAAAGGAATGCAAACCATTGATTGTGATTGTAAACTCAGAAGAAGAATGTGTGAAATGAAATGGAATTTTCCAACCCACTCCAAACAATAGAGAACCATTTTATTGTGTGGCTGACTTTTCAACATCCTATTTTTGATTGAGTATTATGTCAGGTGAGCGTATCACAACAGGGAGTCTTATTTGGAGTGAAGTTAGAGGAGCATTAGGGGCTCTGCATTTTTTCACCGCCCAGTTTACTAAAATGTCCTGCCCCCAAACTACATACTCGGGTACCGCTCTCTCTATAATTATATCATAGAGATTTTATCTGCCTACAGATGGCTGATACTTCCTTTTTTAACAGGAGTAACGTATGAATTCACACAGAAAATGGTATGTAAGAAAATAAAATGCAGTTTGAAACTAGATGGCACTGAGCGAGTACATTACTCTGCCAATGCAGCTCCTCTGCCGAGTTTATTATTTCTTGAATATTTGTAGACCATCTTGTATTTTTCATTTTGAAAATCTTGCAATTTCCTAGTGTTATTTTGTTCATATAAATGAGTGAATATTGGCTAATAATCAGTGTAGAAATGTAGGTTAAAAATGTAAGAACACATGATCATTACAAGCATTCAGGACAGATGATTAAATCCTAATTTTTTCCTTTTAGTTTGTATTTGGGTTGGGTTTGTGTAAAAACTGGTTTTCAAACCAGTTTGATTTGATGTCAAACACCAAACTGGACTGCTGTACCAAATTTTACCATTATGTGCCACATTTGACTATGCAGCCACTCCCATTGAGCTCATAAATGGAAACGTAGCAACGCCACAATACATCAGTACAACTATGACACATCATGTTTTTATTTCTCACAACAACCATTTGCTTCTCTTCATCTAAAGTTTAACATCAAAATGCTACATAAATTAAGACTTTATCCGAGTGCAACTTGAGAAAAGATGGCAGTAGCTACATCTCAAGTGCTTATGGGAACCTTGCAAGTCAGTGAATTTTCCACAAGATGTTCCTGCAACTGTTTCACAATGAAAGCCTTGTTAAGAAATTGAGGTCTGTCCTCTGAAACATTAGAGGCCTTTTAATTTGAAAGAGCATGACCAGCACCAACTTGTCACTGATGAGAGTTCTCTCTTGTGGACGTCGCTTGGAGTAGTAGAGCAGCACTGTGTCAACTCTTACATCACAAAAAAAACACAGGAAACACCACCCTAATCCTCCTAACTAGCCATATGCTGCTAGCTCTCTCCACCTACACCTGACAGACGGCAGTTCAATTGGCTTGCATGAAATTAAACTGGTTTAAGGTCGTACATCAGATTGGACAAACCAGAAACCAACACAATCCTACTTTCTATTTCTAGGAACATTTTGTGTGTATGAGCTCATTGTAAAAGTCGGTTTGTGGAAACCTGAGAAAAAATATCTTCTTGTAGCAGAAATCAGTCCAGCTGTGTGGATGCAGGGAGAGATAAAAGTGAACCTTATGTATTGTGAATTATTTGTATCGTCAAAATGTGGTGTTGTTGATTCATACTTTTGTGTATCACAGGAGTTGTACTAAAGTTACACACTTTAGTACAACTCCTGTGTCACCCGTTGTAAATACAGTAGTCTACTCTTGACTGTATCCAGTGAAATTCCTGTAATGAAGCTTTCGGTCTGCAGCGAGGATGATGATTATGATGATGATGATGTTGTGGTGGCAGAGGAGGAGGAGGAATGCATTTCTGCAGATCACTTGTACATTCCGTCCCTTCACTCTGTAGCTGGCTAAGAGCTCCAGCTCTGTTGCTGTCACTCTCATGCAGAATTTGTCAGATTTTAACCCTCACTTTTGCTGAAATACTTAATTCTCAGGACCTTCCTCCTTTACTCTCAGCTCTCTCTGAGTCCCTCCAGGCTCATTGGATTTGACTGATGATAGTTATCAATCAGAAATTATTCATCAATGAATGTCCTGTTAAATGAACCCGCTCCATCTGCTCTTACAGAGTGCCTGGGAGTTCAGTGTTTTTTTTTCTCTTCCAATGAAAACGACCAGGCAGGGATCTCTGCCTTCCTATCCAAAAGTAACAACACTCCCATTTCCTCCCATTCATCAGATGATGTTGTCAGAATAAGATGCTGTGTCACAACAGTCACAGGGTCAGAGGGATTAAACATCCCTGTATCACCCCTCAAAAATGTCCTTTATATTTAACAGCAGAAAAACTCCCTCAATGGTCTATTTTTAACCTGAAATATGAAGACCTTTCCAAGAATGACCCAAACGTAGGGCTGGGCAATTTACTGAAAACCAACACTTAGAACCTCTCACCAGCTTTATCTTGCTCATGTCAGTTAATTCCATGAATACTTTCTCCTATGCATATGCTCAAAAAAAAAACTACATCATGTTCAGTCACGGGACTCTGCCCTGTTAGACCACTTTCACAGCTGCTGTGTTCACTGTCCACACGAATTTCGAGACACCAGAGGTTTTCTGTAATGATACACGTCCAGTTCATTTTTGAGTCAATTTAACTCTTAAAGAACAAATCAGCCATGTTTGAATCTGATGTTGTGTCATTTACAAATGTTGGTGAGGAGGGTAATCACCAGTCCCCTACAGTAATTAGGGAGCCACCCAGTGTAGTTAGTCCAGTCACCATAACAGTAAATAATGTACTTTGAACAGATTTAAAATTATTACAAAATACAACCATTTAAAGTTGTATGTCTCTCCCCTGTGCCAAATAAAAATCATTAGTCATTCAGCAGTGGTTGAAAAATCATTTAAAGTGCTTCCCCCATTTTGCACTACCCTCTCACCCCCATAGTAATGAACAGTCCCTAACAAACATGAGGAGAGATTTGTTTTTGTTGCCAGCAGTCAATGTTTGATTGAATTAAAGGGGACTGTTGGGCCTTAATGGAGGTATGCGCACTACTGAGTGTCAATCTTTCCTTTTTTTAATTGTTTTATTCTTGTTTATTATTGTTTATACACCTTGTAGGTAGGGCAATAGTTCCAAAAACAGGAGAACACTAGTATTTTGTTGTTCTCATGTTGAGTGTATCAGATCTGTGTTGCCAAAAAAAGACTTGTTTCCTTTCATGAGATGCACTGAAAAAAACTACTTTGTGCTCATTTCTGTGACGTTATTCAGCTATACATGTGCTGTCTCTTGGTAAAAAATTCATGTTTACACCTGTGTAGTACCTTTTTGATAATAATAATTTTATTTATTCAGCACTTTTCAAAATCTTCTTACAAAGTGCTTCACAAGTGCAGCAAAAGTAAAGCGACCAGTACAGTGTTCAGAAAGGTAAAAACAATTAAGATGTTTATAAAAACAGTTGAAAGGAAATGAAAAGCTCAAATAAAATCAGGAAAGGCTCTCCAACAAAAGTATGTTTTAAGAATGGATTTGAAATAGATCACCGACTCAACCGACGTGATTTCCTCAGGCAGATCGTTCCAGAGCCTTTGGGCTCCGACAGCATGTCCTGTCTCCTATAGTCTTCAGCCGAGCCCCTGGAACAAATAAAGACCTCTGTTCGAGGACCTCAAAATATGCACTTGTACCTGCGGTACTAAAATGTCAGAGATAAAGCTGGGAGAGAGGCCATGAAGGGCCTTAAAAATAATCAGTAAAATCTAACCTAAAACATACTGGGAGCCAGTGCAAAGAGGCGAGAACATGGATGATGTGATCACGTCTCTTAGTTCTGGCAGCTGGACATTGTGGAGTCGATCAATAAGCGACTGTAATTGAGTAAAGAAAACAATCAACAAGGGTGTGTCATAAAAATGGGCACTGTCCCCTGATTAAATGCAGTCTCTGCACTCTGATATTCACAATGTTTGTGATGAATGACAGGTTGTTTGATTAGATTGCTTCTTTTTTTTTTAGGGTTTTAGCAAAGGCAGGTCCCAAGGCAAGGGGAGTGTACAGAATGTGAAGACTACATTGCTACATTACAAAAGCGATTTAGTCCATTCCCCCCTTATCCTTCTCTCTGTTCAGCTGCCACACCAGAATGAATTTTTATACGCTGGACATTCCTCTCCTTTAATTTTTCCCACACATGCTGTTTTTAAAGAAATTTCCCAAAATATTTTTCTTTCCCAGAGTTTGCTGGCAGCTGCTCTGCTGCTCACACACCTCTTCCTCTCTCTGGAGTTTTTTAAAAAGAAAAGTTTGTTTTCCTTAGGCATAGGTCGAATACAGGCCAAATCCCTCGGGAACCTCTCCAGTCTAACGGCAGAGGACCTCCCCCTTCCTGCTGGCTGGACTGTTGACTGGACCATCCGTGGCAGGAAGTACTACATTGACCACAACACTAACACCACACACTGGAGCCACCCTCTGGAAAGGGAGGGGCTCCCTCCAGGCTGGGAAAAGGTGGAGTCGGCTGAGTTCGGTGTCTACTATGTGGATCACATCAACAAGAGGGCTCAGTATCGTCACCCTTGCGCTCCGAGGTGCGTCGTCAGTATGAAGAGAGAACGATTTTTTTTATATCATTGATCCCTTTTCACTGTTACTGTATGTATGCTACCATTTACTGGAACCATAGTCTTGCTAGAGTTAGAACGTTTTAGTTTTGACCTGATCAGGACTTTGTTTCACACAGATGACATAAAGTATAAATACTGTATTAGTTAGAAAGGTGCTATATAAAATCTATTTATATAGCACCTTTCTAAACACAGGAACTTTACATGAAACAATATTCCATTATTACCTGTCTGTTCCAGCGTGCCTCGCTACGATCAGCCTCCACCATTACCACCTCCTGTTACCTATCAGCCACGTCCCGCAGAGAGGAACCAACCAGTGCTGGTGCCGGCTAACCCGTACCACACAGCCGAGATCCCAGACTGGCTGCAGGTGTACGCCCGCGCCCCACTCAAGTGAGAACTACTCCGGCCGCTGTCGGTCATTTTCATCAACGATTAGTCTGCCAGTTATCTTCTCTTGTATTGTTTGGTCTTTATAGTGGTGGAAATGCTCCTTCTAATATCTTGATGTCTTCAGAATGCTTGATTTGTCTGATCAAATGTCCAAGGAACAAAAAATGTTCATTATTACAAAATTTCCAGAAGCAGGAAGCATTTCTGGTTGAAATCGACGTGATCAATTATTGATTTAATCTGAGTTTAATCAGGCCATTTCATTCAGATTTTCTGTTGATCAATTAATCAACTACTTTTTTCAGATGTAAATACAATGTGCACAACATTGACAACACTTTCGTTCGCTGCAGATAAATTAAATTGATTAGATTTATCTGGTTAAGAATTTTAAAAAACCTGCAGTGTTTCATCAGCATGGAGTTATCATCTTCTGTTAGTTCTTTTTCTTCTTCTGTTAGTTCTTCTTCTACTGTTAGTTCTTCTTCTTCTTCTGTTAGTTCTTCTGTTAGGCCTTTTTCTTCTTCTGTTAGTTCTTCTATTGGTTGTTCTTCATCTTCTATCTCTTCTACTTCTGTTGGTTTTTCTTCCTCTTTTTGTCCTCTTGGTTCTTTTTTCTTCTATTGTTTTTCTTCTCTTTCTTTTTGATCCTCTATTTTTTGCCCTTTAGGGAGCAATGGCAGTTTTTCTTTCTGTCATGCTTTGTTGGTATCTGATCACAATGGAAAATATGAATGACACTTACTATTTGCACACAGACCTGTCACTTTTTTTTTAAACTCCTAAATATCAATATCACCCTCGAAAGTCCAGGAATTGTAGCCTTCAGGCATCACCAGCGCCCTTATCATCCAACACTTGACAAAGTGCCTTTTTACATCCCCTAAATGTCTTCCCTTTTCCACCAGGTATGACCACATCTTGAAGTGGGAGCTGTTCCAGCTGGCAGACCTGGACACGTATCAGGGCATGCTGAAGCTGCTCTTCATGAAGGAGCTGGAACACATCGTCAAATCGTACGAGGCGTACCGGCAGGCGCTGCTTTCAGAGGTGGAGGCTCGCAAACAGCGGCAGCAGTGGTACGCCCAGCAGCCCAACAAGAACTTCATAGGGAACATGTGATGTGTCTGCGCGGCCGAGACGTCTCGCAGCCACACCTCTCTGAGGTTTCCACAGTTTGGGAGCGGTCAACAGTTTCCTTTGAAATCATGATTGACTCTTAATTGCCTCTTTACCAAACACATCTGTGCCTTCGCTTGATCCAAATATACAGCCACGAAGTCCAGACACACGAAGGTGGGGGGGTTCCCTTCCCCCCTCGTGACACTCAATTTCTGAATGACTGAACAGAAGCACTCCAATGAAGAAAGAGAACTATAATGTGCTACATCTGGAGAGACTGCTTGTGGTGCCATTACCATGAGAACTGAATTGCTATATGGATTTCTGTTTTGAAGACTGAGGTGAAAATATTCTGAAAACTTTGGATATTTGTTCAAAAACATCCTGAGACTGTGCCTTTTTAAAACAAATAAATTAAACGCAGGATATTTACAATGTCTGCACTCGTCTTGTGTACACCAGTCATTTTTTCCTGTGGGAGAAAACGACCGGCAGCTTCTTCTAATTTGAAATACTCCATGACTATTTTTTCTGTTGCTTTGTTACTCTCATAAACTGAAACCACACTCTTTTACATTTAACAAAAAGTGTGTGTGTGTGTGTGTTTTTCTTTTTTAAAGACATATCCTTTATAAGACAATCCACCAAAACCTTAACACATATTTAAGTTTTGATATGATACATGTCTTTATTTAAAGACCTTTGTTGGATGAAGCATCACATTTGATGCAGCGGTTTGAGCATCTCTTGGCTCTTGGCATTACTGCAAGTCAGGAGTATTCTTGTGTGTGTGTATTATAAAACATAAATAAGCTACTGGAACATTTCAAAGATGCATTAAGTTTGCCAAATGAGTGCAATTCAACTTCTTGTTTCATTCTTCTGTCGACATTTCTTGTCTTGGTAATGCCTTATTGTTATGGACTGACACATTTCTTCTATGGAAGAAGGGCAGGTTCTTGGAAACATTCTCCTGATTACTAATCAGGTGGTTTAGACCCTTTTTTAAGATATTCAGAAATGTTTCATTGTCTAGTAGAGATTCCTATTAACTGACTTCTTAGCAAAGCAAATTCTGCTTGGAAAAATATTCAACAAAGATTTTCCCATTAGAAAATAAAAGAGGGAAACAGTTCTGAATGTCCTAACAGGGTGTGTGACTAGGTAACAGTGGAATAGATTTGAAAAGAACCTCTCTTCAATGAGTTTCACTATGCAAGAATCACATCTTTTTTAGAATGGGCTCATCAGTTTGTACATATCTGATTTTATGTTTTGCAAATACAGGACATTAAATAATAAAGTCTGCAGTGAAGAAAAACACTCTGACTCTATGATTGATGCCTCTGCCTGTTTACTCTCACCTACAGTCTTAAACAACATTTTAAAGTTGACTTTAAAGGAACAGTTCACCCAAAAATGAAAATTTAGTCTGTTGGCCTCCATGCTGATGGAAAGAAAGCTGAAGTTTCTAAGTACTCAAAACATTTTCACAGAAAAACGTTGTTGCAGCAATCTCCTGAACAACTGAAGATGGAGACTTGTTTTGAAAAAACAGCAGCATCTAAGTGCATTCAAGCTTGTGCACTTTCATTAATGCAAAGTGCAAAATTAATAAAGTTGTTTTATCATGTTGAACCAAAGTGGATAAATGAAATAACTTGGTCTGACTCATAAACCTGTTTAGCTATTATATACATAGTAAAGGGGAATTTCTATATGAACATAGACGTGTTTATTTTTTTAAGTATTATAAATAAAAGTAATTAATTTCAAATTCTGTCTCTTGTAATAAATCTCAGCCGAGTTATTTATTCACTTCAACTCAACATGATAGAAAAACATTGCATTCAATATGACCCCTTACTCTGAATTTATGCAATTAACAGAGATGTGAAATATATGTAATTAAAATAATTAAAATCAATGTTTTGGGCTTTTTTTTAATGTAGAAAAACTCAAGGAAGGGGCTCTGCACTGTGCATCAATGGGGACTAAATGTACATTAACCAAACCTATAACTTTGTAGCCTTTTATAACGTATAAACTTAGATATGATGTAAATAATCTTAATCTCACGTTTATGGAAGAGGGCCATATGTGAAAAAAATATTTGAATTCTTATTCAAATTTTTTTTTTTAAAACATGTTTGAAGCAAATCATAAAAGAAATTACTCAACTCTAGTTTTCATTGATTTGGTCCAACTTTATTAGTTATTTCCTTGTAACTGAAATTTTGCAGTGCATGTGCAGGAACTTAGCAGTGTTGACCTGGAAGAGTTTGATTTGACCATTCAGTACGCTGAAACTCCGACATCCGCAGCTGATTTAAGTTTGATGGAGGCGGCTTTAGGGACAAATGGTTCAATCCAAAAATAACATGTTTTCAAAAATTTACCCTTTTTCTTTTTGAACAGAAAAAACACATCAGTTATTATTTATAGTTTGCAACACAATGTAGATAAATCTCTGACACATGATTGGACACATAGCCATGAATGGGATTTGAAAACCCTGCGAGCCTTAAAGATAGTTTCCATCATCATGGATGTGAGTAGATAATATCTGAATTTTCATGATTGGGTGAACTGTTCCTTTAAAGTAGACTTAGACGAAGGCCTCACTGATGGTGATTATACATTATGGAAGACTCCAGAAGCCGCAGTGCCTCTAAATGTTCAACCCATGAGATCAAACCTCAGTGTAAACTTGCTAAATATGCATGACTGTGTTCCTGTTCTGTTGGTGATCAGATCAATGTGGTGCAGATGTTTTACAGTGAGCTCTGTGATTCAATGAGTTATAAACAATAACCACAGTTACACAAATGAACAGTAACAGTCTACTAAGCCAATGTATTAAAACACAAAGATAAGCTGTTTTGTCCTTTTTCACCATGCAACAGTTTTTTTGTTTCACAGATGATTCAGTGTGTGAAGATGATGAAACAGATGTGGAATGAGGATCCTTTCCCAAAGCGGCCCTGTTGCCCCGCCTCATAACAACTAGCTTTGATTCCTCAGTGGCCACAGAGTAGTTACATTCCTCGGATTTGCTCGAACATTCAGTGAGAAACACAACAATGGTTTCAGCATCACAATGGAAAGCAAACACACCGTTTCCCCTTCAAACACAGAGGATCAGTGCATGATTACAACTCTGCAAACAAAGTGAGAGACAATGTCGGCTGTAATATGTAAACTTTTTGTCTTTTCTAAACGCTAGCCCGTCCATAACTAGAAACAAAATATCCACAAACCTCCAAAACATACAACTAATTAATGCGTCTCTGCATGGAACCACTTTGTCACAACCATTAAAACTCTTTTTTTTTATAAAGTATACCTGGTTTTAGAGCTTAAAGATGACAGACATTAACCATTTACCATGCTGATGATGCTTGTCAAGCTTCATCATTTAACATACAGTATGTATTTTGGCCTTCAAACAACACAGATCATAGATATTCTTATAAACAGCACTAATAATCAAAGAACAGAACAATGGTCACAAATAGGGATTTCACAGGTTTGGCTATACTTTGAAAATCATTGATGGAAACAACCTATCTGATGTGAAATCAGGTGCTGACTGGAGGTTGTGGTCTCCTCTGGCAGAGTGTCTGTACAGGTGTTGTTATTTCACAGCAATGAATGGCATCCGTCACCTCTGCCTATACATGAACATTATATAGTCTGTTATTATCAGGGTTAAAGTAGTGGATGTTTTGGTCGGCAGCGCAGTCAATACAGAGTGCCTGATGGGTGTCCATCACCAGGAAGTCCCTGCTGCCTTATCTTATCAGTCCCTCTTCTTCTCTTGCTCCTCTGCACCCTCCTCCATCTGAGGCCCGGGGAAGGCGTGCTGGTACAGGTGCCTGTGATTGGCCGCTACGTTATACAGCTTGTAGAGAGCCTGTGGAGCAGAGAAGAAAGCTGCAGAATTTATATAGTGCTTAAAGGAACGGGTCACCCAAACGGGTCAGCACGGAGGTGAGCAGATAATGAATGAAATGAATTTACATTTTTTGGCTGAACTGTTGTTTCAATAATTTCAGGGTAGGGATGAAGATGAGCAATGTGTAATGGTGATGAAAATAGTTGTAGTGAAGTCCCACAAAGATTGATATAATACTGTATATTGTTACATTTAAATGCTGCCACATGCTCATATTGATAAGGAATTAGCTGCATACATTCAGTATGAGAGCACAAACTAATGTGGAAAGAAAATAATCATCTGAGGCCTCTTTTCATCCTCTGCCATTTCCTACTGAGCACCAACAATGAACTGCAGGCTGTGTGACCTCTATATTATCAGTAGATCATCTGGTTTACTATTTATATGAAAGTAATGCTTCTGAGAAAACTGGAGCCCATTCATACTTATCAAAAGAGTAAATATAAATTGTAAATAATCCCACTCGGATCGCTCCACTTACCTCATTTGTGCTTCCCTGCAGAGGCATTAAAAAGAAAGAAATACATATAACGTGAGCTCATACATGTATAGATGTCATGTTCTACAACAACTCACCATTACTGTAATGGATCTATTCGCTCAGCTTCTGATTTAAAGGAGACTGCTGTCCTCTAGTGGTTCAAACATACTGCATCACCAATCACGTTACTGATGTTGATAATCATCTGGTTAAAAATACAACTTAAAGTTAGGCAGATTTATTCTTAATCAATGTTCATGTTTTTAATTAAATTACCTGGTCCCACAGTGCACCAGCCACCTGGTCGATGACTGCACCGAGTTCTCTGTATTCCCCGGAGTACCGGATGTAAGCCCAGGTGCAGAGAGTGATCAGTGCCAGACCCAGGATCATGTTACACAAGCTGGCAATGATGTCCACGCCCACAAAGCCTGTGATGCCCGCAGCCACGTACATGATGAAGATGACCACGAAGAGGGTGGCCGGCGTGCGGGCTGCGTGGAAAATGTTCTTGGAGTCATTGTGCTTGATGTACTGGACAAACACCTCGTCGATCTCTCCCTCCAGCTGCTGCAGGTACCGACGGCTGAACTCTTCGCCTCCCATTTTTTTCACCCCTCGAAACACCTGCAGGGCCTCCTCTCTGATGATGCTATGTCGGGCCTGCAGCCCGCTGGGGGCCAGGAAGGGCCGGTCCCCCCCACAGACCTGGGAACAGAACGGAGAGGGTCAATGACGGATTAGACAGCTAGTTTGGGATTTACTTTAAGTTTTCACCTACCTCCTCCATTTTCTTGTTGTACAGATCCTTCGCAGCAGCAACTGCTGCCAAGTTATTTGCCTCTGCTGTGGCCTGAGAGGAAGCAGATGAAAATATAGAATATATAAAATATAGTGATAAATCTTTGTAAGGCATCGTAAACCATGCTGTGATCAAAGTGTCACAGCAGGAGAATTATTACAGATGCTTGGGTTAAATAACATTAATAGTAACTTTAAAGCTTACTGAGACAAAAGTAATAAAGGAAATTACGTAAGTATTTAAATACACAAAGTCTAGTATAAATACAACTGGGAAAATGTACCTGCAGCATGGATTTTGGATGTGGCAGCTCCTCACCTTGGTATATTTTGATGTATGCCTGAAATAAAGTAAGAAAAAAATTGATTTAGTCGTGATCGTGTGCAGAAATGCAAGAAAGTTCCCCACAACCGGTGCAAAGTGGCAAACAGCACAGTGCAAAGTGTCATTGCAGTAAGTGTAAGTAACAATATACATGCACATATATGCATATATACATCTGTGCGCCCATGGGAGTGTCGGTCTTAAAATGAGGTGTGGTCAGGTGCATTGTTGGTGCATTTCTTGAGGCAGCAGAAAGTGATCAAACCATTGACTGACAAGTACCTGGTCTAAAGTCAATGATGTAACATTTTTCCTTTTCATTATTCGGAGGGTTTGCCAAGATGGACATGATCACAACACACTTATTTCCATCCACGCAGTAAAGTCACTGCAGAAAATATTTAAGGAGCAAAACTTACAGCAGTAATTATAAACTTGACAGGACAAAAGAAACAGAATTAAACTTTTCAGACAGCTCAGTGTCATGGTTCTGTACTTAATTTATTTCCTGTTTTATTTTGAAACTCTACTTCCATGCTGTGTTTTTTTTGTTGTTTTTTGCTTTGCATTTCCTGCGTTTTCTTGTAGTCTTTAAACCTTTTGGTTCTCCTGCCTCTGTTTCAGTGTCCTATGTTTTCAGTTCATTCCCTCTCACTATGTGTCTATGTTTGCCCTGTTTTATGTTAGTTATCATCGTGTCCTCCTCATGTTTTCCCCTTTAAGTTTTCTCTCTTCATTTTCCCTCCACACTAATTGTCTGATCATTCCCACCTGTCTCTCTGTCAGTTTGTCTGGTTTGCCCTGGTTTGCTTCTTGTCTGCTCCTGTTATCTCCTGTCTAATAAGAATATAGATAGTGTGGTATTTGACGGTAACACGGTCCCACGTTCTGACCTTGAAGCACTCCACCAGGCCTCTGCAGGTGATTTTGCTGCCGTTGATCTCCTTCACGTCGATGTTACGAGGACTGAGAAGCCACGGGACCAGAACCTTCAGGTTGTTTAAGAAGTCGCCATCGATCTCTAGACAGGAGAGGCAAAAGCTGGTAAGGATGTCTGACAGCAGCATCACCTTATGCATCACATTTTACTTTATACTTCCTGTATTTACTTTTTCCTGCCTTTGTGATTGCCCTGATTAGTTTAACCTATCTCTAATTAGTAGTCTATGTTCATCCTCTAACCTTGTGTCAAGGGTTCCAGCCTTCTTTTGTTTTTGGATTTCTTTCGCCTGATCCCTCTGGATATTAATATTTTTTGGATGCTCATCCAGTTTGGCCCTTGCCTTCCTGAACCTCCTGTAAGCCTTTTGGTTCATTTGATTTTTTTTAAAATATTATTGCATCAACTCCTGTGTTCAGTGTTTACATTTAGATCCACTTCCTCACGCTCACTGTTGCGAGAATACAAGAGACAAGACAAGAAATATAGTACCTGCAATTCTTCCATCAAAGTGTGGGTTGGTGGCCACTTTGAGGCCGGGGTGAGGCATCAGGAAACAGGAGATGTTGGTGAAGCAGGAGTGGATGTGTTTACGCACGTTCTGCAGCTCTTCATGCTGGTTCTCTGAGATCTGCACCACAAACAAGACCATCAGCTTTTAGACAATTGATTAGTTTGCTTTTATTGGTTTAAAACTACACATTATCGGTTAGATTTTTCAAAATCTTAGTAGAAAAACGTGAGGTGATAGGATAAATGAACATGGCCGTCAACTTCAGAGGGTTAAGAACTGACCTTCAGTCTCTTCTCGAGAAACTTCATGCCTCCTTCCTGTCCGTAGGGAAACTCGTATGGGAAGCTCCAGTCTCGAACGAGGAAAATCATGGACTACAGGAAAAAAACTATTCTTGTTAATGATATCTTACATTGTACGTAATGGTCAAATAGAATAATTCACTGTGTTTTTGCAGCAGTTTGAGCAGCAGTTCACCTTCAAATACTGGTCAGTGATTATCTGAACTTCTACCTTCTATCATACTTCTATCCAACTTCTATCATAAACCTCATTCTATTATTTCAAGATGCTTAAAAGCATAACTGGACAGCACTCAGAGCACGAACCTCAACCACAGCAGCTCAGTTTATGTTGTTGCACCTAAGAATAATAGTCCCATAATAGTTTTACCCTCATAATATGACTCCTTGACTATGAAAACCTACCCCTAGAATTTGGAATCTCATTGGTATCATTATAAGTTTGATACTTATTTAATAAAAACAATATTTCACTCATGGTGGTTTTCTTCAGGATCTAGCCCAGTAACTTTTGAAGATACGTCAAATTTGACATCTGACTGAATCAGCACAGTTTCAGCTACAATCTGATCTTAGTTCAAGTCTGTAGCATTTATTTGTTTATTTATCAATAAATAAACATTCTGAATCACCAGATCAGGAATATTACTTGGATCCAGATCAGACTCTGATATGTGCTAGATCTTATGGGGATGTCATCGTGTCATTTTTGTCCAAGCATTGAAGGCATTACCCATGAAGTGAAAATCTTGTAAATGCCCCTATCCTGCAATGGTAAAAAAAGAAATCTTTCTAAAAAAATTCTGGATCCAGATGATCTGGTTCACCACCGAAATCTATTACCACATTGGCAAAGGTAATAAATACTTTATAAATGTCATTTCCAGACATTTGAACACACCTGTTGCAAATCTACCCAGTAAGTGAGAATGAAGTACAGTACCTGAAATGGTTTGAGGAAAGTCTCCTCCATAGCTAGTCTGCCGTACTCTGTGAAAAGCTGAAATAAAATGGATGACACAAAATAAGAGAATCTGATTTTATAAAAGATCAAAACCGATATTTGCACAACTATGATGCACAATAAATTCTACAGGAGTACATTCAGTTCACAATTTGAATATCATTTGAAGCCTGTTAATTACAACTGTGGGTTCAATGCTGTTTCTTCTATAAACCAACACAAATAGCCAAATACCATTATGCACATCGGACTAGGAAGCTCTTTCACTTTTCAATTTGCTGACCAGTTTACCTGCAAATGCTGAAGGTCGTCCTCTTGCACATTCTGTGAGATGTTGTAAACCTGGAAAAGATTAATTTACAGTATAAATTAACTAAAACGATCATAAAAAGAGCATTTATTTAACAAAGCTTATTCTGGTCTGTGAAAACAGAGGAAATTTTTTTTTAAATTGCCAAT
This sequence comes from Chaunax sp. Z400, assembly GCA_037577475.1. Classification (NCBI taxonomy): domain Eukaryota; kingdom Metazoa; phylum Chordata; class Actinopteri; order Lophiiformes; family Chaunacidae; genus Chaunax; species Chaunax sp. Z400. The sequence goes on along the minus strand of CM075194.1, from coordinate 8,311,348 downwards.
TAGCAATGAACATAAACTACATCTGAAAATGAAGTAGCTTACTAGACTAAGCTGATGATGGCAATAGATGAAAATCACCGAAGTGACATCATCCTCAAAGCGACCTGAATGTCTGCCAAATTTCATGGAAATCCGTCCAATAGTTGTCAAGACATTTAACTCAAAGCTACACCTCATGGTGGTGCTGGAGGAAAATTCAATCCATCCCGTCATCGTTGGGACATTTTGGTCTGGACCAAAATGGTGTGCAGACTCATTCACATAAATATGCTAATTTGAAAAGTAAATCTGAGTCAGATGGCGGAAAGTCACTGTACCTGCATGGAGCTTATCATGGTGCTCAGTGCGAACACAGTGGCTGAATCCCTCAGTGTCGACTGGCTGTCAAACGTGCCTTGTGTGTCCATTAGCAACACCGCGACCTGCGAAGTTAAACAGACGAAGAAGGTCAGCTGAATATTTAGCCTGCCTCCATCACACTGAGGAAAATGAGTGCTAAAATGAGTTTAATGGAACTTGAAAAGGAAAAAATCTGCTGATTTAAGATTAGTACAACAAGTTAGGATCAAATTTAAAGCTGGCAAGAAGTAGCCTTGTATGTAAAGATGAGAAACATTTGGCTGATGCAGGCAGTGGCATCAACCATGCACATTTCCTTCTTTCCTTACAAATTGTGCCTTGTTCAAGCACTTTGTGTACGTATAAAAGCTTATGAACCAAAACTCTTCATTTTCGTATTGATTGAATTTTAAACTGAGGTGCATAGAAAACATAATACATAAGAAACCTTTTTTCCAAATATGTCATACAGAAAATAGTTTAAAAAAATACTAATTTAAAAAAATTAATGTTATTTTGATGTATGCTATGCAGAAAATCTTAAAACTTGACAAGTGCTCAAGTTGCAAACAAAAAGACAAGTGACAGGACATTGTCACTTCAGGGGCCAATCAGATTTCAGCTGGGGTCAGTGCCCCTCTGGCCCCGCCCATGGATGCATGTATGAGTGAAGTTAGCTGTCTAAGTGCAGAAATGGCTAAAATGTGGTTTCACAGGGCAGTATGACCTGTTGCTAAGATGAATAAAAACCTGCTTTCAGTGTCTTTCCAGCTACAGAACTGTAGACAGTCACAGACTTCACCTTTCTCCCATCTGGTTTGTCCACCAGGAAGACCTCGCTCCAGACCTGGATCCCGGTGGTCTCCCTCTCAGAGCCCCCCCTCCAGGAGAAGCCGGTCAGAGGCTCGTCTTTATCTCCGAGCCAGCCTTCAGATGCCTGAGCACAACGGGATCAGAAGTGTTAGTGTCACTGTCTTCCATCATTTTAATTAAAGGTGGAATAATTGCTAAGTAAGTGACTTGCTACTTTTAGTTTTTATTAAATCTACCTTGACAAAAAATAGAGAAAACATCCATGTATAAATATTCTGCTGGGCGTCCGTTTGACTCCAGCAAAGGAGTCTAAGGTCTTAAATTATATCTATTTTCTGTTCCTCTTTTAATTTCTGTACCATTTAATTTCCATATCATTCTATTGTCATTACTTCCACCAGGGAGGTTATGTTTTTGCTCATATCTGTTTGTTGGTTTGATTGCCTTTTAGAAGTAATGTGCAAAAACAAGTGACCTGATTTCTATAAAACTGGAGGTGTGGGGAATAGTTATTGATTTTCTTCAATATATTTAAACATTTTTGTAAATACCTTGAAAGGAATATTCCACTCATAATGAAATAAATCATGCATAGTTAACTTCTTATGGACTACAACTACGTGCAGTTGGATGCAGACCCACATAAGCAGAATATGGCAAACTGAGAAACACAATCACATCTTTAAAAAAAGTTAAAATAATTCTTGAATGTGCCGCTTTAGCCATATCTGCAACAAAATGTTTATGGAAATCCTTCTAGTAGTTTCTTCATAATCCTGAAACAAACCAACCAACAAATGAAGAAATGGATACAGATGAAAACAAGGCAGAGATAAATTCCCAATAATGAGATTTAATTTATTTGAGAGACCCATAAACATTGTTTACATGAAAATATAACATGAGCAAAACATCTGATACTATAAACACCAATATACAAATTCAGTAAAACATTGTCACATTTCAGTTTACCTTTCAACATCAGAAATAAACATATTTAGTGTTAGGAGGGCCGTATTCATACTCATCCATCCCCTGCACAGATACTTACATGGTTGTACATGTAACGCAGCATAAAGTCCATGAGGAAGGACTTGCCCTTGCGGAAAGCTCCGGCCACAGAGATGGCCACCACTTCTCGGTTTCTGACCTCCTCCGCCAGTAGGATGCGGCTCAGCGCCGCCTCGTCAAGCTCAAAGGAGTGGTCGTCTTTTACCAGCAGCACCTGAATGGGCCGCGCTCGCCCATCTGGCTCTTCTTCCTCTGAACTCCAATCGTAGACATTTTTATCACCGAGGGACCCTGGAGGACAAGACAGATGGTAAAAGATTAGAATGAGGTGGTGGTACAGGCCTCTGGTATGGAAGCCCATTTCTGCCAATGTGATCCTGTAACTCACTGTTATAATAAAGTTTATCAAAGCAGTGACTTAATATCTAAAAATAATGACAAACTTTTAAGATGCAAATTATTTCAATGAAATTTCTCCATATTTTGAGATGCTATTATTTTGACAACCAAGTCATTATTTTGAGATGCTAAGTCACTATTTTGACAGTGTTTCTCATTATTCTGACAAACCAACTCATTTTTTTTAGAACTTTTCTCATTATTTTGAGAAAGTTTCTCATTTCCCACTATAATGATTTACAGGATATTTTTATAACATTTGCAGAGATGTGCTTCCATACTTTGGAGAAGAAGGGGACCCTAAACAAGGGAAAATGAACCTAAACATATTTTCAATTCTAAAGATAAATGATGTTAATATTTCTCTACGTAATTACTTGGGTTTTTTTTATGCGAGTAAGTGAACAGCTAGAACTAATTCACAAAGCTGAGAAGGAAATTTAGTGGTCCATTAGGTGAGGAAACAGGAAAGTTGAGTCCATTATTCCTTCCTGTTAGCCCCAGATCAATAACATTGCCTGTAAGCTTGGTAATACTATTAAAAATCTCGCCATGCTTTTCATCCCATCCGTTTGAATCCACTGACATCACGTGCAGCTTTTTCCGGCATCTTCCAGCTCTGACTCAGTCTGTTTTAAATCTCTTGCTATCTCATGCAGAACATGCAAGTTGCATCATGGTGCAGAGTTGGCTTCTAAACTTCAAAAAAATCCAAAAATGTTTGTATTGATTTTTTATTAGTGCTGTCATCTCACAGCAAGAGGGCTCTGGGTTCTAATCCAGACCTCTGTGGGGTGTTTGCATGTGCTCTCTGTGTCTGTGTGGGGTTTCTTCAGGTGTTCCGGCTTCCTCCCTCTATCGAAAAACATGTAAAGTAGGTGGATTGGTGACTCTGCTTTGCCAATAGGTGTGAATGGTTGTTTGTCTCTCTATGTGTCACCCCTGTGATGAACCAGTGACCAGTCCAGGATGCACCCCGCCCTGGGATCCAGTCCCCGTGACCCTGCAAAGGATAGGCGTTTAGAGAAAATGGATGGATGTACTGTAGAAATTTTTGATAAAAGATGACAAGAAAGCAGAATGAATAATTTGAGGAATCATCGTCTCAGGCCTGAAGAGGAGAGGGCTATCAGTTTGACTTCACACTTCTTGTAGAAGGCCTCTCCAGGGCCCGGCACAAGCCTGCCTGGTGAACCTGATCATGTTGCTGCTGCTGCCCTTAACCGAAGACAAGCAAAGTGGGTCAGACCAGATAAACTCTTATGACAAGCAGCAGCATTTCCCCCTTTCAGTCCTGTATTCAAAGTTAACATGGGCCATAGGGTGATGTCATTGATGCTGGTTATTATCATAAACATGGTGGTGGTGGAGATGATGATAGCAGTGATGATTAGTATGAATTTGATGGTGATGAGAGTAGTGAGAAGCTATCTGCTGATGCCATATTACATAATTTGTTGCCAGATGCATCATAGACCATCATGGCCCACATACGGTTTACTGATTGTTGCAAACACGGTTCACCACAGTTTAAATGGTGAAATGCATATATTTTTTTAAATATCTGTTCGAATATCCTTGACTGACCAATATCTAAACGTGATTCCTCACAACCAGTAGTTATTAGGTTGGGATAGGATCATAAATAGACATAATTTAATCGAGACGTAAACAAGCCTTTCATGGTGGAGTCAAAAATAAATAATTGGCTGCATTGCTTGCAGCCTCGCCTCGACAAGAATTAATACGTGCGTAAAGGAAAGCTTAAAATATTGAATGTTACGTACACTCACCCCAGCTGTCTCTGTCTTTACGGTGTTTGGCCATGATCCTGTCCTTAAATCCCTCTGTTTGTCCGGTAATGACGCACCCTAGTCCGTAGTCATGAGTGGAGGAAGGATGGTTCACCAGAACGATTCTCGTACAGACGATGATGGAGCTTTTATTCTCAGCACCATGCAGGTGTCATACATGCAACCAGGGGGCGCTGTCGTCTGTTGTTCCTGCGTACTGTAAATTGGCAGCTCATTAAAATTTAAAAAATGTTTTTAAAAAATGTGTGCGACTACAGAGTATGATAAGTATGGCTGCTCTACCTCATGTTCAGTCTGTTTTATTTAGCCAGAAAATACATTTTCAACATTTATCGGTAGGTGGCGGCACGTACAAAGACACTGGAAAGTGTGCTACCTTCATGGACCATCCTAAATATTAACACTGAAAACTACAGCATATACTATCAGAGGAGTAATACTTAGGTACAAGCAGAAAAGGAATGTTACTAAGTACATTTAGTACATTAAGTATGTACATTTATTTGAGTATATACATAATGTACTACTCTATACTACGGTTTACAGGGAATATTTTACATTTACTTGATCATTTTAGTTACTAGTTAGTTTTTTTCCACCTCAACACATGCTAAATATACATTTAATCATTAATACATCAGTATTTACCCATTAAAGAATAATATGACTGTTATGGGGGCAGTTTTCTGCATAATTGGTATTTTTACATTTAATACTTTATGTATTTTTAGCTGTGAATGCATCTGTACCTTCACTCAAGTTAGATTTTGAATGCAGAAGTGATTTTACAGCATAGTATTAGTTCACTGAACTAAACTCTTAGTACTTCTACCACTGAGTAAAGGCTCGTAAGACCTGACATTTTGAGAGGTAGACCTTCCGAGGAGCCCATGAACGCATCATCAGGATACTGTAACTGCGACTACGGTGAGATTAGCAACAGCCTGTTACTCTTTTCGGTGGTTTGTTTTGGAGTAAATTTAAGATCAGTATTCTACAGTATTCATGTAATTCACAGATAATATTTTACAGATGAGTCTGAGGCTTCTTCTAAACTGTCACCAGAGGGAAATGACATGCAAACGACTAAAGTTTATGCTGGAATTCTTCAACTCAACGTCTGTGCTACAATTGAACTAAAGGAGTGAACGGCAACAGCCCACTGAAGTTGATCAGTTTCCTCGATAACAAAGGGGGACGCTTTTCTTTTTGTGCCATTATTCGACGCCTTCGTACGGTTTAAGAGTCTTCAAATGATTTAAAATGCACGACGTATTCAACCACGGTGAGTTCACTGTAAAAGGTAGGCACAGTTCAAGTTAGAACAAGTGGCGAAGCTAAGTTTGCAAGCTAGCATTAGCTGCTAGCTGGATAGAAAAGCCAACTAACTATCCAGGGTAATATTAGACTCCTGGCTATGGCTATTTGCTGGAATGACCACAGTGGCCATGCTAACATTTTAAGCTAATATTATTTCGCCTGCTTGAGTATGAGCTCTCAGTAGTTAATTTTAATGTTTTCTAAAGATAAATAACATAAACTAGATGTCAAGGTATTTGCCAGAATATCAACATATGTTACTCTTGACTTACATAAGTTAGATGTTTGTGTTACCATTGTCCATTTTTCCCTTCTAATAAGGTTTTATTGATTATTAACAATGAAAATGTTCATGTATAAAAAATTTATAATAGTATAGTAATAATTCAAAATAGTTATATAAAAAACAAATACATAAATTGTGTAAAAATTTGCTTTCAAATTCCATAGACTTAATGTACTGAGACTACTTTCTTCCAAAACTTCTGTCTCTCTCAGGACATGGAGAAGGACCGTCTGAGTAAACTGGGTAATTTATAATCGAGACCTTTGCTTCATCAAACAAACTTCACCTCCACCAGATTAGATCAAGCCAACTAAATGTAAAGGATCGTTTGGTTCAAGCCACTATGGACATCTTTCCCCGGCCAAGCGGTGAAATCCAGAGGAGAAACCCACAGCATGACTTTGAGCTCGTCCAGAGGGTAGGAAGTGGCACATATGGAGACGTGTACAAGGTACAGTGAAGTTCCCACAGTGTCACCAAAGCTGGAAATATCTTGGCTCACTATCACATGACTAATCATCCTAATTTAAGGCAGCTGTTGCTTGATTTGGGGGTCATGACAGCATGTGGTGAGCACATTTGACAGTAGCTGTTGAGAGAGTGCCAAATCTTCTTAAGCTACAGAAATATACATAACTGGGAATCACATTTATGCCCAGCCACAAATGAAGTGACGGGGGGGGGGGGGGGGGGGGGGTATAGGAATGGGTTCAGTCTGTCCGTCATGTTTCTTCTCCGGAGCGTAACTCAAAAATTGTTTAATATATTCTCCTCAAAACTTTCTACACAGAACAACCAAGCACTGAAGTGATGCCTTTACAATTCTTTTTTTTTTGTCATTTCTATTTTTTCCATTTCCATGGTTACTTGTTGGACTTGGCTAGGGCTGCAATGATGCGTCAACATCATCAATTATGTCGACTATGTAAATACATCGATTTACATGGAAGTGTTGACTCGTCATGGTGTTTACGTTCCTCCCTCTTGAAGATGGCTGCTCCTGCTTAGGTGCATGTTGAAAATGAATTTATCCCAAAGGAAAAAAAAGGGAGCCAGTTCGTCTGAAGTGTGGGAATTCTTTAAACAGAGACCAAAAAATGCCCTGCATGTTTTGTAAAGCGTAAAAATTGCCTAAAATTGCTGAAAAGATGCAATGCCAAGATCACCAATTGTCTCATCTGATCTACAGTGTCATTGTTTGCGTGTGTTTGTGTGACGGAGTGGGTGGAGTGAATGATCTTGTCTTTACTACAACTGTTTGCTCAACATGGTGGTTCTCTGATTAGATTATTAGCTCAGGTTTGGGGAAAGAAATGCCACAGGACGTGATGAGACTGCGAGAAAAAGGTGATGGAGATGATGAGAGAGGAAGAGCAGGCACTGCCTGCTGTGACAAAGAGAGGATCAACATAATGTTCCTGTGCTGTTCAACATAAAGACTGACCTGATCACATTTAAACAATGTAGGCCTAGTTATCACAGAGATTTGTTCTTTGGTAATTGCAGTGAAAACCAGTAGGCTCAATATAACAACACCACAAACCTAGCATATTACAGAGTTATAACATAATATTATTGTCTGACTATATTATTGTATTACTCATATTGCTTAAGTTTATGTACTGTTTGAGGCACATTTCTATAATTTAAATCCAAAATGATGCAAGCGCAATGGTGGATATTTTTTATTCTTTATTTAACTAGGAAGATCGCATTGGCATATGATATCTCTTTAGCCAGAGAATCCTGGATAAGATGGCAGCAGAAAAAAATATTATCGTTATAAATAAAGATGTTTCATATAAGAGCACAAAGACAGATATCATCATAAAAACATACCAAACAAATACAACACACAGAGATCAAGAACTAACTTGTTATTAAAAGCGGTGACATTGTTCCATTAAGACTAATTGTAACATATCACTAGTCTTTTCCTGCTTGTTTTCAGCTGCGTTACTGTTAGCTGAAACAATTTCCTGAGCTCATTTGCCTGTTCAGGCTGAGTGAGCAGTGAATGCTTGTGCCTGCTTGTCCAATTTATCCACATTACCCATCCCTCGTCTAAAGCTGCCGTATTAAAGTATTAGTACTCATTTAGCATTAACATAATTAAAATCTTAAAAATAATCTCCCTCAGTATTGATGACATGATGGCATTAGATTCCACAATTATCATGTATGCAACATCAGGGTATCTGTCACAGCATTTTGCTATCCTTTCCCTTTTTACACAGAGATTGCACAATATTGCCACAGTGAAGTCCCTTCCCTGTGCTGCATGTTTATTTACATTGAACAAACCAAGTATGTTTGGTAGATTTGTTAGATAGCACAACATCATCCTGTAAACCAAAATGGTGTGACATATAACATGAATGCATCTAGTGTGATGTTTTACATACTCGTTGCACTTTGTGAACAACAAAATAACAAGGCAACAATCATTTTAAGTCCCTGATATACATAGATACATAAAAGGCTCCCATACCCCGCGTAGTCTGCTCAGTTTGCAGGCCTTTTTGGTTGATTTGCTTCTTTGAGTTTACTGCTGCTGTACTAGTTGTTTATTAAATCTAGTTGTCAGTGGCACACTTAAGTTGTCATCAAAACGTCACGCCCCTGTCCTGTCCTACTGCCTCCCTGGCTCACACATACACTCAGAGGCGGAACAAGAATAACTCAACATTACGGATTTAACTTTTTTACAAAACTGCAAGGTGCTATAAAGGCATAGCAGTCCAGCCTTTTAACAGAATGTGTGAGAGGGGTTTATTTAGCCAAAGAGAAAAAAGGAGTAATTTAACTGTTATGTTTGCTTGCAACCTTTTGAAGTCCCTTCATTTTCACATAATTGTTTTAGATAACTCTGGGTAAGAGTGAAGTAATTTTCACTCTTTCAATAATTCAAGAGTCAAATAAACACACTGAATTGCCAAAAACAGGACTATTTGAAAGCTGAAACATCAACAACAGCTGAAAAACTTAGATTACTGCACAAAATCTATAGAGAATGGTTCTTTAATGCTGTAGTATCAATTCTTCATTGACATGTAATGGAGAGATAGATGGCACTGTGCTGCTGAATCTCACTTCTCATTTTTCAGTGAGAAAACCGATAAACGAGAGTCTGAGAGTCAGAAACTGTTCAGCTAAACAAAATGATCCCACTAGCTGTGTTGAGCTGCATTTTCCTGCAGAATTTTCTTGCTAATCCATCTGCCACAGATAAACAGGCGATCCATCTGATCCAGGGTGTGATAGTTCAGACAGTCTGTCGTGGTCCCTCACCATACAAAGCCTCTCTCTGGCCGGCCCCCACCCCCAGACAGGCCACCGGTGGAATGCTGCGCCTGGTATTCTCCCACAGCTCACAGGCTGCAAGGCTGCAAGCGGGCCTGAAATATGAGCAGGCCCCTGTCTAAACATGTGTTTCATTATGGGTGTGTTCAGGGCCACGCTGACAGCGGAAACACCTCCGATTGGGAGACGTCCTCCTGTGGCGTGGTGTGGTCAGTTCATTGGGCAGAGCATTCCTCAATTTGGATGATTTATTACATGTGATTTATGTTGTTATTACTGGTTATAAATATTAATCTGTCTTCATAGTAGAAATAACTTCATAATGGTTCTCAGTGCAGTTTGTTGTTTTAATATCCATTTATAAGCTGGGACTGTTCAGAATCAGTGCTTAATTATTTGTACAAGAAATTAATATTTAGGTAAGTTTAGTCTTTTTGAGTTAGCAGCACACACAAAAAGCATCTGCCAAAAATCAGTAACATTGGTGAGAGTCGTACTGATACTAGCTCTTCTGTCAGTGTTTGTGGATGACAAAAAGGGAACAAAGGAGTCATACACACCTCAGTAAGAACGATACTGTTGTTAAAAGTTGAATGTTCTCTCTATGTAAAGTCTGCAATCTCACAACAGTTAGCTGAACCTTAAATCTATGTTATCAGTTGTTGCTCAGTCTGACACAGTGATTGATCTTCTACCAGATTCTGTCTTTTTTAGAGTTCTTTTAGATGCCAGACTTTCCTTCAGCCTCAGTTTTGTGGAGCTGTGTTTTCTGCTTCGTCACTTCAGAACTTCCCCTTTCTGGGTGTGTTTCTCAGGTTGGTCTGAGTTACTTCAGGAAATGTAAAGATAGACACAAGCTGTAAGAAAGTAGCTAATCATTACTTGAACATACCGCAGAGCCGCAGAGTCACTGATCCCTTGCTAAAAATGTTTATGTAAAATAGTTTAATGTTATGTGTTTGTATGTATGCATGTGTGGTGTCAGCTGCAGATACTGTTTATGTGTGAGTCACCAGCACAGTCTCTGTGTTGGAGGGTTTTATGGTTTATGGTTGATTTAGCTGCTTGTCCCATCACTTCACTTCCACGGATTAGGGAGCATCCCATCTTGACCTGGATTCAGAAGTCAGTGCAGCCTACTTAAGAGAGAAATTCCACAAAAGATGGGTGATATGTTGTTGAATCTTGCTGCCCCCACCGTGTCCGTTGGTTGTTTGGATTGTTTGTTTGGTTTAGTTTTGATTGTAAGCAGAATTACTCAAAAAGTTGTAAACCAGATTTAATCAATTTTGTAGAGGTTGGGCCGGGACCAAGGGCAAATCCATGAAATTTAGTTGTAGATCAAGAGCCAAATCTACACTCTTTTTTTCTTTTTTTTTCTTCAGTATTGCAAGATGGGATTTTTCATCAATTTTCCTAATTACGCAAAATCTACCGAATCAATTTCCACTAAACGTGCATGCTAAACTGACATGTTGGATTTTTTGGTCTTTGTGGAGGTATTGCACTCTGCTAAGTGCTTTTCTAGGTGGATTAGCCTTTTTTTTTACACCAGCTTAAAAGTCAAAAGTGAATCACCATTCTCCCATCAAACTATAATGTTGTTAGCCAGTGGACGCTGTAGTGATGTGTGTGCAGTTCACTGTTTCTGATCAAAGATCATGATATAAACATGGTGAACAGTGAGAGATTTCATGAGCTACTGAATTACATAACTAACTATTACATAACTAATCACCTAACTTAATGGCCCTAGAAATATTTAAATAAATATAAAAAGCATTGCATTATTAATGAGTAATATATAAAGCAATATAATATTAACAGATATTTGTAGCCTTAGTGACTGTTGTGCTGCCTTGTCTTTCAGGCTCGAAACATAAAAACTGGGGAACTCGCTGCTGTGAAGATCATTAAGTTGGAACCAGGTAAGGGTGATCTTCTCTTTTTCTCAATCACTCTGCTGTTGTCCTTTATTTTTTCAGAGCTAAAGGTTTGAAAATCATCTGGTATTTCCCAAAGTTTAGAATCATACTCAAAATTTTAAAAATATTGATGTACAATGCCAACATTCATGATTGCAAATATATATATGATCATAGACCCAGAGGTTTTTTTTTTGTTTGGTTGGTTTTACATATTTTTATATTTTTAATGCAAAATAATGGTGTTTGGTTTGTAGATAACCACGGCCCTGCACTCTGTATAACATTACATTAAGAATCTGGAAAGACTTTCTTGAAATCACATCATGAGTCACATGATATGTGAGGAAGGAAAGGAGGAAAGTTGTGATTGTGTCCTGCTCTGGGGTCTGTGCTGGCGGTGACCTACTGACGGAGTCGGTGTGATCCAGATTATAGGGATTAAGATGAGGTTTTAACGCCATCAGCAACTAGACTGAGCTCAGCTGATTACCAGTCAGTGAAGCTGTTTGTTTCCTCCTCCATTCATCATGTCACTGGTGGGCTGGCTGTTAGAGGATTTAGGACTAGTGGAATGATTTTGTTTCAAGTTAACGTGTGTTGTATTCCTCATCTGTCATTTTATTTTGTGTAATCAATCAGAAATCACTGACTGATAAATCTGTCAAAGTTTTGGGCTCTTTCTTTTAAGACATAGATATATTCAGCTGGAATTTTGGATATGGGGGATTAGTGTGTGTGTGTAGGATCAGGAGGCTTAACTGTAAGTTAGAAGAAAAGAAGCAAAAGGGAAATATTTTACTTATTGTCATGACTTTTGATATAGAAATGCTAAATCCACATTTTACAGCTGCAAATTTCAATTGTTTTCATTATTGCTTAATTAAAGATTGTTTTTTTATAAAATATCCATCACAGCCTCTGAGCCCAAAGTGATGTCTTTAATTTTTTATGCTAACCAAACAACTGTACAAGAGTCAACTATTTAAATAACAATTTACCCAATAATAAAATTTCAGTCATTATCTATATAGACATTCAACAAAGGTGTCCTGTGGATCAAGTTAAGTTGTACAAATCAACAATCCTTATGGAAACAACTCAATGACCACATGTTAATAGCCATGGTTAAGTACGTAAAGGAACAGTGGCAACTTCAGCAGAGCTCTGTCTGTTGTGGCCCAACTTATAGCGGAGGCAGGAAAAAGAGGCTTCGTTACTGATTTTACTTTCTTATTGGGGGATTGATATCAGTGATATTTGTCTAGCTTCTCTCTGCCATTTCCTCTGTGTGTGTGTGTCAGTGGCTCCCACTGCGGACAGGCAGTCGAGGAGTAGCGCAGATCTCCATTCAACTTTTTTTTTTTTATTCTTGTTGTTGTTTTTTAAACCGGTAATGCAAGTTTTCATGGTATGATAACCACATTTGATCCTGCTGCAACCCTACTAGGTATATTATCGCAGCCTTCTCTACTGTCACCTTTTTTCTTTTCTTTTTTGGACTCTTCACTGCCATCTCGTGGATGTATCAATGCCAACGTAAAGCATCCTCGGAGGTACATGGGTGTTGACGGATACATCGTTTGAAACGGACCTATTTATTTTCATACGTAGAGGGAGCATAAATGAGCCTCAATTGTATTCCTGTACATGCATGTCACTTGTGTAACTCTGAGCAGGTTTTCACATTGCCATCTTTAGACACCATTTATATTTGTTCTGTTCACATTTCCTTTGTTTGTTTGATTTGAGATGAAATAAGGATTAACCCGTGTCATCCTGTTTAAGCAGGACTCTTTTAATTACCCACACTTCTCAAGAGTCTCTCCTCTCTGAGCTTCAGGCAAACAGTTTCGGGTGGATCATGAATTGAAACAGGTTTGACCAGGAGGAGTGACGCTGGTGTGACAGAAGGTACAAACAGAGAGAGGAAGAGTTAGGAGGGTGAAGCCCTCTGGCTGCAGGGAAAAGAGCACGTTCATCTGTTGTAAAAGCCCAAATATGTGTCATGTATACTCCTTGACCTTTGAAGAAAAATGGAGAAAAAAAGGAGAAACCTTTTTATTTTATTTCTATTTTTCTCTTGCAGTGTATAAACTTTAAATAGCCGGTTCTTTTATACATCATTATCTCGTCTCTAGCTCTGACAATTCATTTTCTTTTTTGTATCCCTCCTGCCAGTTTCTATTAGAATTTCTGCTGCATTCTGTTTGGGTGTGGAACAATGTCTGCCACTTTTGCTTGCAGTAACAGTTATTTTCAATAAGCCATTCTGCCAGAACAGAAGTAGTTTTCAAATCTCCCCAGATCTCCTCAGATGGTTCAGTTTAGTTTTAAGGATAAGCTTATTTTATGAGTAAACTGACAAACTTCTGTATATCAAACCATATTGGTGTGAGATTGGTAAAACCAGTGATTATCTCCAACATACTGAAACTTGAAGCCCTCAGTGTGAGAGGAAGTGGCTACACTCTCAGGCTTTAACTCACCACCAAAAGAAAGCTGTCTGATGTTTGTTTAGTTTGATCAAGACCATGTCATGACACTGAAATAACCCCAGTTACACTCTATATTTTTGTTACTGTCAACAAATCCCATTAAATCAACAGTGTGCCAATCTATCTCTGACTTCCCTACTCGATTGAACTCAACCCCAGACCATTAGTTAATATTGAAGACATAGATATTTAGAAGTAACGAGCAGTTTTGTTTACAAAAGCCTTAGTAAGTTCCTAAAACTATCAAGCTAGACTTTGTGGTGTTTTTGTTCGTAAATGTAACTCAAATAGTAGTAGATTGCAATTCCCATGTTCAGTGTAATGAAGCAACGTGTTGCCCAGTGCATCCCCTGTCAGTGCATCCCTGACAATATGTTTTCCAGCTTTTTCCTTTGAGCCCATAATCATACCACCTGACTCTAAGATTCATCTGATGATTCTGTTTCATAAAAAGAAATGTGATGCAGGCACATAGTTTTTGTTTTTGTTTTTAACTTCTCACATAATCTTCTACATCAACTAAGAGTCAGACTGATAGCTGACAGCAAGCTTTTTGGTGCATTTGTTTGTTTGTTGTTTATCAGTGACGGCATTCCTTCCAGACTTAAATTCAGATGTTCATGTGAGAGAGCGTGACTCCTCCCAGACAGACTGAAAACACAAAAGCTGTTCCAACTGTTTGTGCACTCCAAAGAAAGCCACTGTGGTCCACAATGTTCCTCCGTTTATCATGTTTTCTTCTAGAGATCAAGTGTGTCTGTATCACTTTAATTAAGCCAGACCTCACCACCTGCTACCGTGTCTGTCTGGAGCGATGCATAAAGTGCAGGTTAAGACCTTCTTGTTGTCCTCAGGCCACAGCTGGTGGTAGTTGACTCAATTTGTTAGACTTTTTGACTGTTTTGTGAGACCGCTGCAACTCATCCATCAAAACAGACTTATTTACATGCAATAGATGAGCAGAATTGACACAGTTTGTCATATTCAGTGGTGTTCACCCATTAAGAGCTCTGTATATAAGTAAAACGACCTTGAAATCAGTTCCAGATGTAACAGGAAGGAAAAACTGGACAAATGGACAAATCCTCTTGATCCTTGACGAATCCTCTGGTTAATTATCGAATGAATGAGCTGAAATGGGAATGTTATTATGACTATAACTTCTGTTCACTGAAGGAGAGGAACGAGGTGCAACACTTGCCCCGCTGCACACCTGGGCCTAGTGAGGAGCGGCTATCAAACTGAAGGATGACTGTGGTGATGGAGGTATTTATGTGTGAGTGGGACCTCCCACACATCACCACAGGTTATCTGCTTTTAGGATGTGAATAAAGGGGTGTTCAGTAAGGACACATGGGGCCATGATATCCCATTCTACATGTGTTGTACTGAGTTAATCGACCAATAGGGAACTCGGTGTGCGTTAAGTATTTAAGTCAGCGTGAAATAAAGACATGAATGCATGTTTTTAATGAATAAATGATTGTACTCTTGCTGGGTTTCAAAGGTGAAAAATGATTTTTACATCACCTCGTTAATGTAGGAGTTGAAGCAATTTAAGATATCTCCAAGATTTAATGGAGGGAGTTACTTTCAGACAGTATTTCTCTTTCTGTTTTAGGGCAGACTAGTAGACCAGTTTTGTCCTCATTTATCTAAGAAATTTTGCTCATCCATTGATTGATTTAGTCTTTTGGAAGAGATTGCATCATTAGTTCGCTTAGTTTGGGCTGATGTGATGGCAGTCTGTTGATAGAGGACTGAAGCTGGCACAGTATGGTAGATCTTAACCTCCTGTTAATGTATTCCAGGGTCATGTCTCTGCTGTGAGAGCAGCTGGCCTTACATATTTTTGACTTCTTACTTCCTACTTGTCAGATGTGTCGGAGTGCTTTGCTGAACTGGATCCCAGCCTATACCACACAAACTTTAAAAGTACAAGGTGTTTCTTCTGTTGTTCTTTGGCTGTTCTGTATTTACACAGGATGAAATGTTGAACCATGTAGTCAGAAGGAAATATGGGAAGAGTTTGTTCTGTGGCTTGGCAAACTAGAAGGAAAGTTTTCTAAAGCCTGCAGTTTAAGGCGTGCACAACCTTTGTGTCATCCAAAATGTCATGAGTTGTTATTTCAGTCAACTTTTCAAATTCATGGTTTGTTCTGGTGTCAGAAACATAAATTTTGTTGTATATATTTTGTAGATGAATCATAAACCAAATTGTTCATGCCAAATGTAGTACTTTCATTCCCACAATCATTTTGAGTGGTATTTGTTTCCAAATGGTAAATATCTCATTACCTCAGCCAAGGAGGTTACATTTTCAGTGGCCTCTTTGTTTGTTTGTCTGATGGATCCAGGATTTATTTTTCACAGTCTTCTTTATAATGAGATTAGGCTTTTTTTCAGTGTTTCTGTCTTTTATGATTAAAATTACCAGAACCAGAAGGATTGGTAGGATTGGACATGTGCTAAAGAGGGAACCATTGAATTTTGGAATAGATCCAGATAAAAGCATGGCAGATGATATAGAGTACCTCAGTGTAAACACAACCATTTGAAAAAGTCATCTGTGCCTACCCCAGTTACAATTTTAGATAGTGCTGCATGAGGCTGTGGGACTTGTGCAATCGCTGCATTGTGCTCTTATGTGCAATATGTGTATCGTGTAACATGTGCAATATGTGTAATATGTGGAAGGGGCAATATGTGTCATTTGAGGTTGCAATTTGTCATGCTATGTGTTTGTTTTTATGCTGTTTATTATCCTCTGCCACACAGTGGATTGGGGATATAGGAATGTGTTTGCTCAAAAACTGTTAAAGATAGGCAAGTAAAAGTTTGTGGAGAGCTTAACATGTACTGCAATAGATTGAGTTTACTGCCGGAAACCTTTTTTCCTTTTTTTTAGCTGAGATATGGCCCTTGATTCCAATTTTGAACTTGGCACACATAGTGTTCTCCATGTGAGAAAGTTTGCTTAAAAACTGTTGTGGATAAAAGAATAAAATTTTGTAAGGAGTATTATTGTCTATTGGTAAAAAATTACGGCAGAAAAACACATTTTAAATGTCTCTTTTTACAAAAGCATACACATTAGAAACAAGCATCATGCAGCAGGGAATATGAATGGATATGTCCTTGTTTACTTTGGACCTTATAAGGTTAGATTAATTATTGGAATTTGGATTAGGGTTTAATTCCATTTAAATGGACTGTTTGGTCATGGCGGAGATATGCACTTTACTGAGTGCCCTTATGGTTTTAAAAAGAGAAAACTCCATGTAAAGATACTGAAAATTAATTTTTTGAACATATGTGATTTCTCCCTCTGTTTCCAGGGGATGACTTTTCCATCATACAGCAGGAAATCTTCATGGTGAAGGAATGCATGCACCACAATATTGTGGCCTACTTTGGAAGCTACCTCTGGTAAGATCCAGCTTCAAACACTCTTGCTTTGTCATTTTGCTCTCTATATTTTCTCTCTCAGGTTGTGGAATTCATATCCTGCTGTCAAAAGAATTTAACGAGCCACTGCCACAAAGTCACATGACGTATTTAATTGCATTATCACACTTGCATGTGAAAGTATGACTCAAACTCTTGAACTAGGTTAACTTGTGCTGACTAGGCCCCTCAGTGCCAGGATGTTGCGTTTTAATGGAGCCTGTATTTTGTTGCTGGTATTTAGAGGAAGTAGGGCTGATCCGTGTCTAACCTCCAGCAGGTTTAACTGGAATATGAGCCTCTGATCTGGTTTATATGGCTGTTAGTCCAGAGAGATGCATGTCTGATCGCAGCAGGCTTGTCTTGATGCAGTCCTGCCACAGCAAGCACAAATGGTTACTGTAAAATGTTAATGATCAACACACCAAGCATGAATTAAGAACCAGATTAATTGCATAAGAACCGCAGTTTTATTAAAGTTCAGGTTACCTCACAGACCTGTTTCCTGACCTAAAATCACTTCCACGTCCAGCTGAACAGTGTGAAATGTAGCACAGTTGCAATTGGGTTGCAAACAGTTTAGAGTATCAGTGTTTCTGCCGACCAACAAATTTTGACCACAGTCTTACTTTTAGCTTTTTGTCACAGGGTTGAAATCATTTTCTACTCATCCGTCTCATGTCAAAGTCCAGTTCACCTTTCTGCATGAATATTTAACCTTGCTTATTAACATGTGCTTGTAAAACTTGTTTCTGGTTGATTTACACAGCTTAACTTATTCTCCACTTTATTTGAACGCATTTGCTACTTAGTTATTTTTTGTTGTTTGTCAAAATTCTTGGCTACTTAGTGGTCCAGTAACTGTGTCTAACAAAGCAGCAGTTCCTAACTTAATGTCTTCTCTGATTTCATCAGTCGAGAGAAGCTTTGGATTTGTATGGAGTACTGTGGTGGAGGATCGCTGCAGGACATTTATCACGGTGAGCTTTTCTCTTTACTAGTAAGATGCAGTCTTTAAATGGGTTTTAGTAATGTTCCATCATCAATCCATCTCTGCTCTAATCCTTACCCTGGCAATGTGCAATGGGATTGTGTTATAGTGACGGGACCTCTGTCAGAGCCTCAGATAGCGTATGTCAGCAGGGAGACCTTACAGGTAATTACACTCTAAAATTATTTTTTAAATTAATATTCCAAAGTTAGTTAATTAGATTTTAAATAGCATTAATTGTCTTTACAGGGTTTGGAATATCTGCACATGAAGGGCAAGATGCACCGTGACATCAAGGTATCATATTTTTTTTGTCTTGGTGTTTCATTATTGTTTGTATGCCGTATTGAACTGGAATGCTAGAATCATGAACCTTGAATAGTCAATAACTTGAAATGATGTGCAAGTACTTCCGAACAAATATGACCCCTATTGGCCACATGGTTACCCTGTAATTAAGGCCACAAGGCGAAAATGCCACTCCAATTAACCAAAAGCTAACAAATAATTACATGTCAATTTGCTTGACAAAAGCCTCTAGGAACATAAAAGTACATATTTCCATTATGAATGAGCAAGATTGGTGAGCAAGATCAATTGAAAAACATGGCCACCATCACACCAAAAACTTTGCAAGGAGTGTGACTCGGCAGGAAATTGGTCAGAACTCTTTAAACATGTGTCCAATCATCATCAAAATGGGTACAGACCTTCAGGCTGTGATTGGGAAGATGTTTACCAAAGCATTTTTAGCCCAAGCAAATGAACAAACAAATATGTACTACAGAATGTCACCTTTTTTGGTGTGCATGCATTTGGAAGTATTAACAAATATCTGAAGTGCCATATTTTTTGTCGTTTATTTGTTACATAAGATGTCTTTGACCAATCATTGAAGCGATCAGATGAAAGGGGGACAAATAGAGGAAATTTGACATAGCAGTTATCGAAATGCTGCAGGCTTTGTGTAAAGGTCTTGAACCCAGAATCACAACACAGTTTAAAAATCTTTAAACAAAAAAGTCTCACCACATGAGAGAAAAGGAGTAGGAAATTATAAAAGGAGAGGACATAGCCTTAAAACAGTTAATGTCAGTGTAAATGCATATGTTGGCCTACAAGCATTCTACAGGTCTGATGTCTCTGCAGAAGTGTGAACTGAATTCAAAGGAAAAATGTAGGCGGAGATGTGCTCACTCTGAGGCATTTGACCAGTGGCGTCACTTCCAGCGGTTTTGAGGTGGAGCCAAAGTTGATTTTGTCTGATGCACACATACAGGCTGGAACCTCAGTCTCATGTGTTATCGCAGAAGGTCAGGGCTAGACCTGTTATCTTTATTCAGCTCTATGCAGCAAGAACTTCCTGTTTCCTCTACTCTGACCTCAAGATGCCACCAGAGACACTGTCAGTAACAGCCAACACAAACACTATGACTGTGGAACTGTCAAAAACTGTGGTCCTGACTGGTAGTCAAATCAGTGGTAAAACCAAATGTCACTGAGAAAGTTTGCCAACAAATCAGCTCACCTCAGTGTTTTAAGTATTAAGTTTTGATTGTATTCTCTTAAAGTAAAATAAGTATTTTTACAGGGTGCCAACATACTTCTCACAGACAACGGAGATGTGAAGTTAGGTAAGCATCTTCTTAGCATCTTACTTCTTGACTGGAACTTCCCTGTAGCATTGAATGTAGATGATGTAGTCTGAAAAACCTGTCAATCCTCGTTACAGCTGACTTTGGAGTCGCAGCCAAAATAACAGCCACCATTGCTAAAAGAAAGTCCTTCATCGGAACGCCTTATTGGTGAGTATGTTGCCCTCATCAAGTGAGCCTTTTAAATACTTTCAGATCAGATACAAAAATATTTTATCCAGCAGAATCTAGTTTGTGTTTGTGTAGAGTGTTTTTGAGCAAAATACTGAATCCATACTGGCTCCACTGTTCTGGCACTGACCTCTGAACACCCCTCCACTTCAAGTTGGCGTACCTTTCTTATAAGACCCAGTTTATTTCAGGAAGTTCAATGCTTCTTTCAGACCTCAAATCAGTTGAATTTCCAAACTTGTATGAGTACAAATTTTTACTTTGAGGAGGCCTTTGTCATTGTCACTGAATTATTCTTTTGAATTTGTGTAGGATGGCTCCAGAAGTTGCAGCAGTGGAGAAGAACGGTGGCTACAACCAGCTCTGTGACATCTGGGCTGTTGGCATCACGTCCATAGAGCTGGCCGAGCTACAGCCTCCAATGTTCGACCTTCATCCAATGAGGTATTCATTGGTCAGAGCTGATTAAAGATGATTTTGCGTAACATATTTGATTACAATGGTCATCCTGTTTACAAGTACATTTATGTTAGTGTTAGAAGAGGTTACAGGACTTTATATATTAAGTATATTTCCCTCTTTAAGTCTGTCAGAACCACTTTTAATTCATTTGTTTCTCCTCAGGGCCTTGTTTTTGATGTCGAAGAGTAGCTTCCAGCCTCCGAAGCTAAAAGACAAAAACAAATGGTGTGTGCCGCAGAATGTTCAATATACTATTCTTGGATTATGTTATGATACTATATACTGTTATAGAATATCGGTCCCGATATTTGCATTAAATCATCTTTTTTCCCCAGGTCAACTGCCTTCCATAACTTTGTCAAAGTGTCTCTGACGAAGAACCCAAAGAAGAGGCCCACTGCAGGAAAACTTCTTTCGGTAAGAAATCTTAGTGCTCACTGAATGTTTATTGCAATTTTTTGTTTGCTCTTTCTTGTTTGCTTTTTTCTTCTTCTTCTTCTTGTTTTCTTTAAATTGCGAAAAGAGTTCCATGTCCTATATTTTTAGGGTGCTTTCACACCTGAAAGTCTGTACCAAGTTTCAGGTTTTTGTTACATTGTGTACATTTGATCCGGTTAGTTTTGGTTTCCTCTCTCCATGTGTTACTGTGGCTCATTTTTAACGTCTTAAGTTTGTTTTTCTTCTCTTGTTTATTGGCGACGGTAGCCTGCTGTAAATTCCTGTAAGTGGTCCGAAAGTCTGAACCATTAAAAAAAGTGCTTCCACACTGTAAACGAACCGAACCATGGTTCAGTTTGATCTGGACCGAGACCACCTCTTTTTGTCGGACCAAAGATGGGTGTTTGGTCCTGAACTTGGTCTGAGGGAGGTTTTACACCTGCAATTTTGGTCTGGATCAAACGAGGTAGGTTTGAAAGCACCCTTAGATTGCTATAGATTAGCGTTGTAAGAAAATATTGATACAGTATCACAAAACATAGTATTGTGATATTGTTTTTTTGGGGGTTTTTTTTGTTTTCTCTATTTGTTTACCTAAAAAACTTTCTCGAAAACTGTTCCCGAATCCTGCCGGGGGTAAAATTGCCATCAGGGAATGCTGTAGCCATGATGTGCTTCACTTGATCTGCAGCCGTGTTTAGACAGGTGGTACTTGTCAAAGAATATCCACATGAATGCCAGGACCCACAATTTCCCAGCAGCACATTGCAATGTAAAGATGTGGTCGATCTTATTCACTTACCTGAAAGAGGTTTATTTTATGTTTTTGGCTGATCAGTGTACATTGGTTATAAGAAAAACAAAAGAAACATTCTGCTGCCTCTTAACAGACCGCTCCTATCATTCTTAACTCGGTGCATGTCTGTGAGGAAAGGTGTGTCATCCTAATGGTGCAAGAATATAATGATTAATGCAGACAGTTTAAATACTGTCTAACACTGAAACAGGACATGGATATAATTTCTGCAAGGATCTCAATGTTCCAGGCTGCATGGATCTGTATGTGAGATTAGGGATGTCAAACCACTAGTGTAAGATGTTCTCAAATTCTGCACCACTTTATGATGATTTACAACCTGTATTGTTTCTTGCAGCATGTGTTCGTGGCCCAGACTGGTTTGACAAGAAGGCTCGCTGTTGACCTTCTAGATAAGATGAACAACCCAGACAACCACCAACATTACAGTGAGGTGGACGATGATGACCTTGAGGTAATGCCATCAAAATGGTCCCAAGACTGTTTTGCTTCGAGAAAGTAAGAGAAAAGTGAAAGTCTGTATAGTCTACAAAGAAGTGATCAGAAATAAGAAGAGAGGACACACATTTACAACTTTTCCCCTAAGTATATACCTTGTAAAAAGGAAAATTTGCTCCATTTGTTGATGTTTTTACCATGTTTGCAGGAAAATGACAAAACACAGCCACTCTTAACAGATCTTGTAGACTTTCATGCAAACATTTACAGACTATCAGCAGTGAGTGTAAATATTAGCACAGTGTGTTCAGCAGTGTGGCAATAAAAGATTAAAGGTGAGCTTTTTGCATGAAAGCTTTTCTTCCCCCCTCATTTTGATTCTCTCCAACATTATTCCAACTGGAATCAACACCACATCTATGTGGCAGCCAAGAGGTGGTACCAGTGCCTTTTAAAAGACCATTGTGCTTTTCTCCCCCTGACAGCTGTAGCACTGTGTTGGCCACTATGAATGAAAAAACCCTAGAAGGCTATTGACTGTAAGCAATGGAGCCAGTTGCAAACAGTCTATGGAATGCACAATAATGTAATGATGCAAAAAGTAGCTCTCAGTTTTGCTCTAAAGGAACAGTTCACCCAAAATTGAAGATTCAGTCATTATCTAGTCACCTCCATGCTGAAAGAAAGTCAGGTGGAGTTTCTTAGTCCACAAAACATTTCTGGACCTTATGACTTAAGTTTCATTTCTAGGTGAACTGATACTTTCAGTTGCAGGTCTGAGAATTTGTTTCTCCAGATTATTTCGAGATAAATGTTGTAGTCGTGCCGAATGACTTGAGGTAACACAGCATTAGTATTATGTAATTTCACAGCACTTGCTAAGTGCTGCTGCCACTGTCAAAACCTATTTCCATTTCTTTAAAATCTCTGTTTCCTTGGCTCTTTGTTTCAGCCTCTCTCTGCCGTTCGACACACCATCCGCTCCACCAACAAACAAGCCAGAGCTGAGAGGACACGCTCAGAGATAAACTGTAAGTTAACAAAAAGCCAAAAGCCCATCACTAAGACCAACATCCAGCCCCCTCCCTGCCTTGAGTCTGTCTTGTCATTGGTCAACATGTCCTGGATGTTTAGCTTTATAGAGGTTTGGCAGCTTGTCAGAGGGTCATCCCACTAATCCTGAAGCACTAGCTGGCACATGTCCAGACCACAGCATGCAGTATTGTGTCTGAAAATAGTCTGGGGATTCACGGAGGAGAAAGTGGATGTATTAGAGTCCATGATGCTTCTGTGTAATGGGATATTTTTAATTTGCAAGTGTGTCCCAAGGGGTCACTAGGGGTTAGTTGTTTTGCGTCTGTGTTGTCATCGGCTGTTGTAGATAAAGTTGCCTGTAATGTCAGAATTGTGACTGTTTGTCATTTCATCACTTTTGTTCGATGTTGGCGACAGTCCAGCCGTGAGACGTGCATTTGTTGGATGTTGTCATACTTACTTGTCGCTTCATTTAGTGTTTTGTGCCTGTGATCGTTTGTCCCAGATCCACTTCCTGTTTAGTTTCATCTATATTTCTCTCAATTACATCTTGACTTTTCCCTCCTGCATGAAGCAAACAATGGGACAGACCATGGAGGGCCATGCTCAAGCCCTAGCTTCACTGAGGGACACGGGGGGGACACAGGTTAGTGACAGCGTAGTGGTGAGACAGTGTGTTTTTGTTCCCCAGCTCACTCCTCAGACTTCCTGAAAAATGGGATAATGTTGCCGCTCAAAACAGAACATTGTGTTTGATTTTAAAGGAACAGTTCATTATCGGCTCACCCCCATGCTGATGGAAAGTTGAATGAAGTTTCTTTGCCCAAAAAACATTTCTGGAGCTTCATAGCAAAACACTGTTCCAGTAATTTCCTGAAATGTTTTGTACTAAAAAACTTCACCCAACTTTCCATCGACAATGAGCTGAGTAGATAATGATTGAGTTTTAATTTTTGGGTGACATGTTCCTTTAAGCGGCATGGGGTGGCTACTACTTGTAGTTTCTTTGGCTTGAACCAGGTTGAATATTGTAGACATAGTCACATCTTGGTTCCCATTAGTTCCTGACTAATAAAATCCTAACAAGGAAGCTAATTTTGACTCATACGTCTCACCTGTTTCCTCAACTTCTCACTTTCAAATACAGTGTTTTGCTGTATGTTTGGTGACCGAGTTGCTCACTGTTATGTGTTTTAAATGCTGCAGAGCCTCCACATTATCAGCATACCTCAAACACACTTGGAAAATATAAATTCTGCTGTCTGAATTCTTGAATACTGAATGTCTTTGTTAATGAGAAGCTGATTATGTGGGAGTATTTAATGGACGGTTGGTTCATGATTACAGCAGGATCATACCATGTTTATACTGGACACTAAACCATCAGCTGTTTGAACGAATGTGACCTCAAACCTAAACTAAGAGCAGTCTGTTTTTGCTCATATCAATATTTTTCTAAAACGAACAGATCTGGTCAGCGTCAAGAGTAATCTTTGTCTTTGGTCACCGACTAGGCTTTAGACTCCAGACCAAACATTCACGTAGCAGTGTGATAAATCGATGAATGACGTCTTAGGTGTAAGAATGAGCCAAGAGCAGATCAACGTCTTTATGTGCCTGCCAAAACATCCGAGTTTTTGTTAAATCTCCTGCAACTAATGCATAAGAGTACTACTCCCATGGCTTTTGTGTTTCTTGAAGTGTTGGGCACTGATGCCCTCTAGTGCCAAACATGTGCACCAGATGGTTTGGAAAAAACTGATGGCAATTTCTTTTTCCATTTGCAGTTGACAAGCTCCAGTTTGAACCACCGCTCCGGAAGGAAACTGAAGCTCATTCTGAAATGGTGAAAATCATATTCAGTGTAATCAGCAAAAGGATTACTTTCTGTTTATCACCAATTTTAAGTGACTGAAAAAGAAAAGTATATCTGAAAATTTAAATATGCATGTTTATTAAAAATCTTCTTTTGTGCAATTGTTGCTTCCTGCAGGATGTGAGTAAAGATAATGACTTCTCTTCTCCCTGGAGTCCATTTGCAGAAGGAGGAATAACAACCAGGTAATCTATGGAAACTGTTGTTATGGGAACTGCTCTTATTTACCCACCCCCTTCTCTCTCTGGACTTGGTTGCATGCATCTCTTGAGATTCATCCAGAGAAAGAAAACTAATTGTTATTTTGCTGGATTTATTATTAGTACTTTACTATTAGTAGCAGAAGTAGTGTTTAGTAACAGAGTATAGTTTACAGTAATGCAGTCTGATATACATTGTTGGCACTGAGTGTAAATCATTTTCTTTTTTTTATGCTCTTCACTGTCTCTCACATTAACCTTCAGATACATTGGAACTAACTAAGGGTGCTCTGATGCAGTATAGACCAATACTCATCACCAATCAACATGTAGTTTTTTACTTAAATATCAGATATTAATAATTAATTAGTATTAAGTTATTAATTATCACCTTACTTATTATAGTTGGTAGTTTTTAATGGCATAATGAAAACAATTAAAATGTCGAGGAAATTATTAGATGTATTTATTATGACGAAATGAAAAGTTGTCTCGAAGGAGGACAGAATTTGGAAAAAGGTCTTATTCGAAATTCCATCCTAACATGTTATTTAATACTCTGAAACGGTTTGTGAGATTTTGCTAGTATATCTGTGAAAACAAGAGTAGGTGAATAATGCAATTCAGTAATGACAGACCTAGCAACAACATAACAGACAATGGCAGACAGCAACCAAGACGGCTCTGGTATAATGTCAAAAACTCCTAAGTCTGCGTTTAAGACTTTCTTTTACGTTTCTTAGCGTAATATATTTTTTAAATTTATTTAATGTTGGCATGGGCTACCAAAGTTATGCACCCCTCAAGAAGTGACATCATGCAGGCCAAGGCATCAGAGAAGATACTGTTTATTGACACAAATGTGTATTGATCGATAGTACGTATATTGAGTAAGAAGTACGGAGTATTGGATTTCAGACACAGCGTCAGTCACGGTTGTCTCAGTCTTTGAGATCTTTGTGACCTTAAGAAACGACTCCACCTCTCACCGTTCTGTATAAAGGTTACATAGGTGGAATGGGGGTGCCGAGGTAGTAATAGTGACAAATCAACGACTGAAAGAAGGACGACATAGCGAGGCAGAGGGATAACGGGATATCCTCCAGCCCTGCAGTACACGATGGCATTTTAGCAGCACATAGAGAAACACTCACGTTTATTTGATTGTTTTTCTTGATCTGCCATTTAGAACGATCTATCGCAGCACCCCTAGAGCTAACTTGTGTCTGCGCATGTACTCACTGTCCCCATCTGCAGTTTGAAATGTTGACCTCCTCCCCACCCATCTGTGTACTTTTGACTGTTTTTCTCCTTCCACTTTTCTTTGTCCCTTTTTGGCTGTCGGTCTCTCGTTCATCTCGTCCCTCCAAGGAGCCTTCTCAAAAGTGTTGAGGACGAATTGTTCCAACGGTAACACTAACATTGTGTGCGCCATAGCACCTCCCGCCATCCACTCCACCCCTCGCTTGGTTCTTACCCATTGCACTTAGAGATTTAGCTCCCATCATGTTCACAAATCACCTTTCCGACATCCGTCCATTGATTCTGTGTATGGTGTGATAATCGATCCAGATGTGCATCCTGCTGTATACGTGAGTCTCAGACAGGCAGTGTGATGTAGAACTAGACGATTAAATGGTTTAACAGCAACCTGTAATTTTCAATTATCATTCATGAACAGGGCTGTACAGTGTCCTGCGCTGTTTAAATCGTGTGCCACTTTTATGTTTCTCAATCTATTGCCACTATTCAAAGAACTGGAAAACTAGCTTCTAAATTCAATTTCTGAAGTTTTTCTGCAGACCTGTTTGGTTTCAATGTTAAATTTTCAAGCTAAAATCATTGTAGACACAGTAAGTGAGGTCACAGAGTTGTCTGTTTACAGCATAACTTCATGTCTAAAAAAACCTTTAATACAGCTTTAGAAATGAATTTTCTTGTGGTTTCCATCTCATGATGCTCATCAGGCTTCAGTCATAGAGTGAATAAACCCCCAAGAGTCACACAGTCTCTCTCTCTTAGGAGCATTTTACACAAACATTTGCACCATTAGCATCCCTCCTGAGTGCTAGTGACTCATATTTTCCTCACTGATTACAGTCTTTGTTTCCTGCAGGGGACATATCGCCCACCTTGAAGATGCCTTTGAAGAAGTGGAGCTGTGAGTGAAGTTAATACAGTTAGAAGCAAAATTATTCAACCCCCAGTGTATATTAGGTTTACTGGAAAAATAAACTATCAGCTGTTTCAAATCACAAAAGACCAATTTAAATAACTCAATGCAACAGATTTTAATTAGTTTTTTTCCACTTTCAAAACAAAATGCTACTTAGACTGACTACTGATGCCTCAAAAGGGACATTAAAGGAACACTTCACCCCAGATTGGAAAAAATCATATTTTTCCTCTTACGTCTAGACCTGTTTGTCCATCTAGATTGTTTTAGGATGAGTTGCCAAGTTTTGAAGATATCAGCTGTAGAGATATCTGTCTTTTCTTGAATATAAAGGAAGCAGATGACACTTCAATTGTGGTGCTCAAAAACCCCAAAAATGCATTTGAAAAACATGACACAATGTCTACTCAAAACAATCATGACTCACAGACCTCATTGTAAGGGGTTTCATGGAAAAACTTCTTTTTTTTGTGCTTTGTGCATCTACTCAAGACAAGAGGCTTGTGCTCGGGACAGCACAGGATGTAAACATAAATGACATCCCCCTCACCTGGGCTTTCTTAGCTTAGTTAGCTCACCTCCCGTCCATGAGTAGATAAGGAAAGAAAATAGTTCTCAAAACCTATTAATACACTGTCGAGTGGTTGGACACACTTGAGCCTCTTTCACACAGAGATGGCGCAACAGCGTCCCAACAAACTCCCTTTTCTACAGAGCCTTTATTTGTTCACACTGAGCTGCTTTTTAAGTCTTCCAGTTTGGGCCGCACTCATAATACATCAACAAAATGTTATGTAAACACACACACACACACATTTCATAAGGATAAACATAATACAAATATCAAAATATTATGTTTATATATTAAAAAGTATGAAAACAGGTCTTCAACATGTAAAACTACTGCTGACAAGACTGGCTGTTTAAAATCCATTTTTAAACTTCACAGAAGTTAGTTATATAAGTAGCACCACAAGAAGAAAAATCTGAAAAATCTATGTTTGATTTTGGAGTGAACTGTCCCTTTAAATTTTCATTATGGACACAAACATTGCTGTAGTTTCCATCTTTAAAAGAAAACCATTCATTTCAGGTCAACTCTCAAGCCAGGGCTTCCTCCTCCTCTGCCCCCGAAGGTGAGACCCAAAATGCTGATATATTTTTCACTGTATTGTTTTTTGGAAAATTCATGTTATTTGAATTAACACCAAACTGTTTCCCCCCCGCCCAGCCACGATTAAACAGCTCATCAGAAGAGCTTGGCCTTAACGACGAGAGGTCTCTGACAGTCCGTAGGTTCCCCAACTCTGAGAACGGCCCGAGCCAGGTGACCCGCAGACAGAGCACACCCGACCATGGCATCAAGGTGGAGAACTCATCTCCAGATTTCCTCTCTGTTAGCGTCAGCAGCCCCGGCCTTCTATCTCACACCTCTGATCCTGGTGAGTCTCAGTGACTTCACGTGCAGTAACCTGTTCATATGTCTTTCATTGTGTCTTTTGTTAAATTAAGCAAGTCTCTAAATGAGTACTTATTTTATATTTACAAGCTCTCATTAAATCTGAATGTGAAGGTAAGAGAACCTGATGTAAATGTGTCTTTCTTTGGATTTAGATTCTGCATGGTTGACAGTAGTTATGTCTCAAATGTCATTTTCACATGCCTGCTCTTGTGATAGATAACGACTCAGATGGCAGTGTGAATGGAGGCAGTCCCAAGCCACCGCCCATCCGACAGCACCGGAAGGAGAAAAAGGAATTCCCTGTGAGTCTGAAGATATTCCACATCATAATACGTAATGTTTTTAAATCATGACGGCTATGCTCGCCAGATTTAGTTTAATTCTAATTCAAATTGTCATCTGTGGCGCTGGCTGACTTTGTACTAAAACCTCAAATATGTTTTTCCCTCATCAAATCCAAACGCTAACTGTTAAACAGGGAATTCCTGTTTGTTTGCTCAGCTTATTGTTGACGTTGGAGCTAAATTAAAAAATAATTGCTTTGTCTTTGCTGCTTCGTCTTCATAATCTACATTATTTCTATTTTTTAGAAACCAGCTATCAATGGTCTGCCTCCCACTCCTAAAGTACTGGTGAGTGAATCATCTCCATCATCCCTTACAGTCAACACTCTTCCCTGCTGGTCTGTTTCATGGCCAGCATGTTATTAAACTTATCGTTTGCGCTGCTGCTGCTCTACATTCTGTAGATATTTGTGGTCCACAGAGATTTCTGCTTTGTGGTTGCCTCTGCTCAGCTCGAGCTCCTTAAACGCTGGCTGACATTTTAGCGCCTCACTGAGCCAGAGGCCAACTGTTCTGAGCCAATGCTGCTTTTCATTTCAGATGGGAGCCTGTTTCTCCAAAGTCTTTGATGGCTGCCCACTGAAGATCAACTGTGCCACATCATGGATTCATCCAGACACTAAAGGTACAGCATTTTGCAAAAAACCCTCAGAATGTACATGTTTTATCTAAGCTAAGGCTTCATTTTATGTAATATTTCCTTTTAGATCAGTACCTAATCTTTGGGACGGAGGATGGCATCTATACACTGAATCTTAATGAACTGCATGAAGCCACAATGGAGCAGGTAACAGCAACTCGTGTTAGTTTTGCAATGCATGCAAAAAATATGACATGCAAACTCACAAACATCAACTGTGACTGGCAGATCTTGTCTGCTGTAGCCCGAGAGCTAATTAAGATAACGTTAGCTCCACCATCAGCTGTCACCAGCTAACATTTTAATCGTTCCAGCTTTTTCGTTTAAAACAAGAAGCCTGTGAAAAGGATTTAAGGTTGTTAAAATAGCATATACTCGA
This sequence comes from Chaunax sp. Z400, assembly GCA_037577475.1. NCBI lineage: Eukaryota > Metazoa > Chordata > Actinopteri > Lophiiformes > Chaunacidae > Chaunax > Chaunax sp. Z400. The sequence goes on along the minus strand of CM075194.1, from coordinate 8,281,109 downwards.
TTCAATTGAATAGAGGAAAAAAGGCACAAAAAAGCAGCACTGTTAGACACAAAATGTCACTGAACATATGCCAGCACATATATCTATGGAGCCTTGGGCTGTAAAGAACACATGCTAAAGCACATGTCCCAGGTAAAAAGCTCATCCATTTAATTCACCTCTATGCTGGCAACGGAAGTAATAACAGCACTGGATCGACATCTGTGTAAAAGGAGTGAGGTGACAAGGCAGCAGGACAGGACAAGTGTGTGAGGTTTTGATGAAGTGTTATGTGTGGGAACCACTCAAAAAGCAGCCAGTAGTAGTGTCAGAACTAAGGTTCAACTGTATGTTGATTGTGTCATATTTAATTCTTTATTTAGCTGTTCCCGAGGAAGTGCACATGGCTGTACGTTATCAACAACAACCTGATGTCTTTATCTGGTAAGTAATGGACTAATTACAGCCTCCTGCTTCACTGGCCACTGTCATAACCTGCTGCTTCTTTGCCCCGTGCTATCTGGCTGAAAGTCAGTCCGTATCTGCAGCCCTGAAATAACTGTTTCTTTTGTTGCCATCAGAGAGCCCCTCTCTACAAGCTGTTTCACTACCACTCAGATATATTGATCTCTGTTACAAGGTGTTCTCACTGAAAAAGCATTTTGGTTTCACATATTAAAACAGACTCCATTTGTTGTCAGAAATCACTGGAAACCAAACTGACTGTTTGGCAAGATGTCGCAGCCTTTTCTCACTTTAACAGTTGAGGATGGGATTATAAAGTGCGAGGTCAACTTTCGGTTTTACCTTCAGCAGTTTCCCCCTCAGTATACTCACCCTCTTTTCTCTTCTTCTCTTCCCTTGGACACTGTCCATCCTCCTCTCGCCTGGCTTGATATGATATTCTACTAACTGGCCTCATCAGAAGGTAATCATGCTTCACATCATCATCACACTTCCGTTTTTTTACCCCTGTCCACATCTAACCTTTCCACATGTGAAAGCTCCATCATAGAATGTATTAAAGAAAGTCAGAAATTGTGTAAATTCTTCATAATGGAAAGTTTTCTCTTGCCTGTCATATTTAACATGAGTACATTTGAACTCCTGGCTTTTACTACTACTACTACACTACTTATGTTTTTACTAACGAGGTTGATGATTAAATGTGTTTTTCCGTAGGGAAAACCTTCCAGCTGTACTCCCACAACCTCATCGGGTTGTTCGAGCAGCTGCGGAAGCCTGGCCTGGCCGCTCAGTTCCAGACTCATCGTTTCCCAGACAGAATTTTACCCAGGTAAGACCAACAAGCTGGGCTGGGAATCCAACCATACTTATCAATATCACTCCTGTCACTTCAGTAATAAGGTCACAAGTCCTGCTGTGCAGACTTTTTGTGCCTTACTGTCTACCACCATGACAAACTGTTGCACTGGCCGACTTCCCTGATTCCCAACGTCATCTGCTCTTTTTAAGACTGCGGTCACAACAACTTGACTGTTTTCTCTCCTCAGGAGGTTTGCCTTGACAACTAAGATCCCCGACACAAAGGGCTGTCACAAGTGCTGCATTGGTGAGTGGCCTCTTTTATTTACTCACCTCTCCATCATATAAAACTATGTCAATACACAATGAACAGATCTGTGCCAGGCAGGTGTGCCTTTACTTTGTCTCAATGTTAAGTCCTTGTGGATTTTTTTATGCATTCGTGTGAGTGGGCCTAGGAATTAGGGCTGCATGATATTGGAAAATCCAATCAACGGACATGGGTGAAAACATAACCTCCTCCCAGATCCTTATTTGCAAGTCATCCCTAGAAGGGCTTTTGTACAAAAAGGACAATAAGAATGTATCCAAGAACCCCTAAATCGGAGTAAATTATGTTTTATTAGATGTCTCTTGGAGGTCAGTCATGAAAAATGAGAACCATCAGAGTTTTCCTTGTGGATCAAGAAGCAAAACAGTTGTAGCATGACATGTTTGAGTTAAATTATCTTACTTGACCTATGATGTGATCATTCAATGTCAAAGCTGAAACGACATATCATACAGCCCTGTTTTGAATAAATGAATTCATCTAATTCCTCATGACATACTGTGAGTTTTTTAGAGCCCAGTATTCTAACCCGTGTACTCCAGATGTTGAACAGTCTTCTCTATTTCACAGTGAGAAATCCATATACAGGCCACAAGTATTTGTGTGGAGCGCTGCAGTCTGGGATTGTCCTATTGCAGTGGTATGAGCCCATGCAGAGGTTTATGCTCATCAAGGTCAGTTAGCTATTTGCTTGACACATCTCAATCATTACTGTTCACATTAAGACCTCATTTACACCTCATTTCCAAGTACCCTTGGAAACCATGCGTAGCCTGTAATAATGTACCTGAACCCTTGATCTGTTAAACATTTCCACTGCAGACAGTACTCTAAATGTAGGTGGTGTTGTTTCCAGTGCTTTTACTTTTTCAGCAGCAGGGAAAAAACAGACTTTTCTTGGTGTTGAGAAGCTGCAGCATGTCCATAGACATTACTGTCAGATAACATACAAACTGCCAACATTTTCCTCTGTTAATGCTTTTTATTAAATTCCTTTAAAGTCTTCACTGCATTTATTTTAGTCTGGACAGACATCAATGTGAAGTATAGGTTCACTGGTTGTCACAGACATACAGCCATGAGGATGCAATTCTAGTTTTTATGCATAAGACTATTAAGTGTCTCTGTCTTTACAAAGTAAAACTGAAAGCATCAGAACACCATTGTCGCTAACTCTTATGTTGGCTCTCTCTCCTCTCTGCAGCATTTTGACTTCCCTCTCCCCAGCCCACTGAAGGTGTTTGAGATGCTGGTGGTCCCAGAGCAGGAGTATCCTCTGGTATGTGTGGCAATCAGTCAGGGCTCAGACCCTGGTCAGGTGGTCCGCTTTGAGACCATCAACCTCAACTCCTGCTCCTCCTGGTTCACAGAGATAGGAACAAGTAAGTCAAATACATATTCAGACAGAGAGACAAGTGCCATGAATGCACAGACTTGTGTTGGATGCAGTTGGTTGAGAAACAGATGGTTAGTGTTGTTTTTCCTTCCTACAGGTAATCAGCAGGTAGATGCAATCCACGTCACCCAGCTAGAGAGAGACACAGTGTTGGTGTGTTTGGACCGTAAGTACGATCTTCAGCTGGTCGATCAGCTTTGACCAAAGTCTGTTCTTTTCCAGATGTTTGTATGAGGTATGTTCAGCCTTTTTGTTCTCTTTTTTTCTCCCAGAAAATTTGAAGATAGTTAATCTCCAGGGCAGACTGAAGTCCAACAAGAAGCTGGCATCTGAGCTCAGTTTTGACTTCTGCATCGGTTCTGTTGGTAAGCTTTTAGTCAGGTGCTGAACTTAAACAGGAATGGAGTCATGTAATTCTAAAGTGAGACCTTTAAACATTTAAATGAAAATTCTTTACCTTCAAGGAGAATATTATGGGGGGGAAAAGATGTTCATAAAATTCTGGTTGTGTATTCAGCATAGTTGCTTCTTCAATTTGCAAAAGGACTCTTTGTAAACTTCTTGCATTGTTTCATTGGCTTCCTTGATCTTTACACCCTTCTCTTCTGACAGTGTGCCTTCAGGACAGCGTCCTGGCTTTCTGGAAACATGGCATGCAGGGAAAGAGCTTCAAGTCTAATGAGGTAAAATATCCCATGAAAACACACCACACCTGCTGGGTGAAACCTGTACAAAGTTGGGTCTAAAAAAAAAAGGGGGGGGTGGGGGTGGGGGGATGGTAATAGATATTACTTCCAAAAAAAAACAAATAAAAAAAAGATCTGCCAGCTGAGTAGTTCTGTTCTCGTCAGACGGCTCTAAAATTCTGGTAATTCAAGTTTCAAGCATTAAGTTACTCACCACTAGGAAAAGTAACAATATATAAATCTAATTAAGATTATAAAAGACAAAATAGCTGGAAGCAAGTAAAATGATCTACCATAAAAACTATCTTATAAGAAAGCAAATACTGTCCTGATTTAAGATATTTAATTATCCCCTATCAGTCGCTCTATTGCTCAGTCGGTCTGTCTGTCACACTTTTTGTTGGGTCCATAAGTCAATAATTTGATACTGTCAGAAATATTCTGCATTTTCTCAGTAAAAATTTCAAACATATGGAAAACTGTTAAAATATTCCACATTTTTTACAGTTTTTCAACAAGTCGTTACACATTCATACTTTCAGCTAGAAACTCCATTCAAAGTTTAAAACGTTCACAGAACCATGAACTTTCTCAGGATAATTCAGTTTTTTTTACTCCATATCATTCAAAGTTTTTACCCAATCAGGATAAACTTCCTAATGAAATATCTAGAAATCATCAAGTTATTATGTCACCCATTAGAGTGGGTGATATGATTGTTTGTGTAGAGAGGAGCTAGAAAAATATTCAGTTCCACAATTGTCACTCTATGACTGTAATTTCCCATAGTAACTTAGTGAAAATTGTGCTGGCTCTATTCGTACTACCCCAGAAGCAAACAGACTTACAGAAAACCTGGAACACCAGGAGTACCGACAAACTGCCCCAAAAGGTCTCATTATAAATGACAGAGAACATTTTGGGAAACAGCTGAAAGTTTTTAAAATCTTTTTTAGTTGATATTTTCAGACAAATTACATATGGACTCGTTCGGCAACTTGCCCATAGTTCCATTTCAACGATATGACCTTCGTGTTTTTCCAGAGACAAAGACTCTGCTTTCTCCTCCCTCTTCAAGCCAGAGTGATTACCAGTTGCTATCACCATGGCATGTGTAGCTGCAGTAGGAGACACACAGCTGATTCAGATGAGCTAATTGGGTCACCTGTTTTTTTATCTTGACATTGTGTGATTTTTACAGTTTTCATTAGTGTAGCACAAAAATACTACAATAGTGCTTCGTTTTGATATCGCACTACTCCATTACTCTGTAGTCAAGTATCCTTCCTTCAAAGCGAGATAACTAAGTCAACATTTTAAAGGTTTTTGCTCCTTTAAAATCAATATTGGTACCAAAATATCAGTTTGTTCATTAGTTGCCAGTGACTACAGTGTTGAAGCATTGAATGCACTTCACTTTGTCACGTCCCTGAATACAGGCTTGTTTGTTCTACGTGTGAACAAACACCTCTTGCTCTTGTCAACAAAGACGCTCAGGGTTTACACAGTATATGTGGCCCCATGCTGTAGGTGATCCCAGGATTAGACCTCAGGTGGAACCTGACAAAGTGTCTTTGTGTCGAGCCGAAGTAATGAATTTGCCCCCCTTTTATTCCACGTGAACCTGATCACGAGTCACGCTCAGCAGCAGAATAAAAGTTGAAGAGATCGCAGGGAGGTGAAGCGTTCTGTTTTTATAAAAAGTGATACGCGATCGCGGCTGCCCTTTTGGAAGCTGTCAGGCGTGGTCCTGCGGCGCTCAGATGAAACAGAGGGTCTGTTTTCAGAGACTGTGACCACCCAGCTTGACAGCCCTCCTATAGCAATCATTTTTAAAATGTCAGGTGCCATGCAAAATTCATTCACAATCATAAACGAGACCGTCACACAACAGGGAGTAGCACTAAATAATTCAGCATTTGTCTCGTTATGATTCCTCACTCAAAAGCAGGTGAGCCTATTGATCCACGCTTGCCTAGGTGGGTGCTTCTCTGATCACCTGAGACCTTGTTCCCGTTTAAACAGATCTCTCCCGAGGCCAAGGACGTACACCTAACAGGTGTCACACGGCAACTGTCTCCCATCTGTCGACAAGTTTTCATGACATGTCAACATGTGAGAGAGTGTTTTGAAGGAGCCCTTGTCTTTAACACAGCAAAGTGTCAGGCTACATCTTGTGACTAGAACAGGGCTGCTCACAGTAACACAGAATCCATAGAGATGCAGTTACTTCACACAGTTTCCTCTAGTCTGTTCAAAGACATTTGGTTGTTTAAGACGCAATGACTGATCCAAAGGTAAACAGTCACCTGGACGGGAACCTTTAAACCATTAGCAGTACTGTACCTGGAATTCTGTTTCGACAGAATTTCTGTACTTTTTTGGTAATTGTTTCTGTAATAACAAAAATGTAACTTGTAACAGCAGCTTCAGAAGTGGAAGCTGTTCAAAGATCTGGGAGCAGCTGGAGAAACTCTCTTTACTCTGCACACTTTACTCAAGCTGGATAACTGGACTAAAATGAAGAAACTGATGGTATATTGGCACAGTATCGCATATTGGCAAAGTCTGCCTTATCCACAGAAGAAGAAACATGGCCATCACCATTCTGTTGTTATTGATTTTATTGTCAGGTTTCCAGACATACTGAAAAAGTCACATTCTGGCTCAGTGTACTAAATAGCATGTTGCAAAGGAATTTTGGATGGAGTCAGCTGTCTGTGTATTGAGGCTAACGCTAGTAAAAATGTTAAGCTAATGACACCAAGACAGTGAAGAAAGCAAGTTATCTCCAACAACAACTTATCCATGTAGTTGTGATGATGTCATGAAATTGTCGACGCCTCACTTAAAGTTTTGTCATTCACTGAGGTTCAGCTCTCCATGAATGAGCACAGCGCTGCCTGCAGACGTGTTCTATAGGCTTTTTGTGACGTGTCATGTTTTCTGGCTTTACAGAAAGGCCAATGAAAATGACAAATAAAAACTTCAGTGTTGCACCATGATAAAGATTTACATCCATGGCCTCATGGAGTATTAAAGTGCTCCATTATTCATGAGCTTCAAAGCATCACCACTACTTGATTTGCACAGTTGTTTAGTCAGTTGTGTTTTTTCTTTCCCAGGTGACGCAGGAGATTTGTGATCCAAGCCGAGTCTTCCGCCTCCTCGGATCTGACAGGTAGGTGCAGAGATGTTTGCATCTTTTCAACGTCATTGCAGACGAGCAGAACAACACACCGAGTAAAGGAGCACAAAAATCTCAATGGACTTTTAAACACATCTCCTGAGCACAGAACTGCTAATATCACTCTATCACTCACTCTACCTCTCTTGTTTATCTGTCTCTTCATCACTACTGTAATGAATGGAATGGAATCACTCCATCATACCAAGCCTCTGTTATTATCGCTGTCCTCCCTCAGGTGTTATGACCTGGAAACAAGCTGCTCACATGCTGTGTTGTGAGCCCACAGCCCTTATCTCTCTGTCTCTATCTGACCAACAACTCCAGCTTATTCTCTCCATCAGATTTTACTTTGCGATTAAACCCGACTGTCACTGAATGCATCCATGCATCACCTCAACCCTCTCTCTCTTACAAGCTTGTTACTTCAGTCTCTGGTGGCAAAATGTCAAGTAAACAAACCTATTCAAATTGTTTGTTTGTTTTTTGTTTTATGGGGCTCACACACCAGACCAAATTTCAAGTCGTCGCTGACCCAACTGCTCTTGTTTTTGTGGTGTGTCCCGCAATTTTGGCACTTGGCGGCCTTTGTCAACAGCTTTTTCGGCTGGTTGAGCGTGTGGAATCGGCAGCACAGCCCGTTCATGAGGGAAATTATTCTGATTGATTGTTCAGCTAAAAGTGAATCAGTGCACATGAAGAGAAACAGAAGGGTGGAAAGCGAACAGAAGACAACAGTCAAGAGGGAACACACTCCTCTCACTTTTCATCAATCATTCCATTACACAAATATTTTCACAAAGACATCAGGAACGTGACAGAGCGGTGTGAAAATGGCTTGGTCATGTTATGATAAAGTTGTTGTATGTTATTATATGTATATCTGTAATTCTAGGTCTTCTGCCAAATACAGACTACCGCCACCTGCTGGTATGGAGTTATTTCCTCATGCAGGTGCAGAATATACAGTATGTGCTAATTAGCCATCGGCTGTACTGGACTGTGTGTTTAATGGAGACTTTTTGGCCCCGTAATAGGCAACATGAAGCGACTCAAGAGTCGGTCTTTGTTACCACTATCTCTTACATGTCATTTTGGTGAGTCTGGGCCTGTAATCCCAAATAGATCTAAAATAATAAAACAAGAAAACCAGTAAATAGAGTGGAAACACAGCCGGTCGATAAATTGTCTCAGCGGTGGACTGATGTCATGATGGATGGCTTCAGCTGCAGACACACATACGGTCAGTGAAGGGGAGGCTGTCCCAGCTTTGACTCCTCACGTAGACCCATAGCAGCAGAGCGAGACCTCTCTTTGCTCCCCACCCCCCCCATGTTTTATTCACTGCCAGCTGGGCACTGCCAGGCTGGTTTGAGTGTCTCTCTATACCTCTGTAATTCCATCTGGTGGAATGTAGTGTCCTTGCTCACCTGTCACCACCACAAGCCGGGTGGCATCTGAAGATGCACCCGTCCTGATGTGACTGTGCCAGGTTGGTTAACTATCAGCAGTCTCCTCTGAGTACATCTATACCAACGACATGATCCTTTGAGGTTTGTCATTGGTTGTTTTTGTCTGACATTACTTACTAAAAATCAGCTTTACATTTTAGGTTTTTGTAGGTTGTAGATGTCAAAACTCTTAGCATCAAAGTACATTTCCTGTCTCTGGACAACCATTGTTTTGCATTAAGTTACATACAAAGTTGAGATGTCGAGATCTGTGCTATATACCATTATTTTTCATTATATCTATTTAATCTGTACGGTGATGATTGTCAGATAACATAACCAGTTGCTGGCTCTAATTTCATACTTTAACGTTCTCATCTAACTCCAAGCAAGATATCCCAAAATGTTGAATTCTTCCCCAATGTACATGTGGCTGAATTCAGTTCCAGAATTGCCAGATGGAGGTTAATTTTTTTTTTTTTTATGTAGAACAACCACAGTCATTTAGTTTTTCTGCTTCACATTCTGACTGTTGTGTCTGTTTGTTTGCAGGGTGGTGGTTTTGGAGAGCAGACCCACGGACAACCCGACTGCCTTGAGCAACCTCTACATTTTAGCAGGTCATGAAAACAGTTACTGAGCCTCTTGCAGAGATCAGATTCTCTGTAGAAAAGTGGAGAAGACTTCTCAGTTTTCGGGAGAAAACTCCAGACTTCTGTCTTTTTGTTACTGATATCAGGATGGACAGGTCAGTAAAAGAGGACCTTCAATCTGGATTAATCAGCTGCCGTACACCAGCGATGCTGTGGCAAGGAAACTGTTGTGAGCAGAAGGTGGAGAAACAATAAAATCTCAAATGTTACCTAACTTTTATTTCAATTTTCTGTACTATGGGCTGAGTTACAAACATGTTATCTAGAGGTATTATTGACAAAAGTGCCATTAAAGTTCACAAAATATTTGTGATTGTATTAGTAAACATTGGGAGATTAATTGTATACTCACTCATAATCACTGCCGGCAGCAAAAGTTTTTAAGCTCGAGAGGAGATTTTACATGACTAATAGATCCGTTTAAACTGAAACCCATGAGCCTTGTGGGTTATTTAAGCAATATTTATTAACCTCATGTTAAATAACAGGGTATGTTTGATTTATACACCCTGTTGGCAGACAGTGACGGTGCAGTCCTGCTGTGTGAGGATTAACTACCTGAGCAGCTTCGGGTTATTTTCATGTAATATAGTCACATCTCCTGCATTTTTAGAAGTTGGATGTAATGTACATTTGTTTCTTTACCCTCCTCTTTTATAGCCTTTTTACTTCTCATTATTTGCACCATGTAAGCACTTTTGTACATTGTTTTTATTTAAAATAAAATGACAAAATGAGGGACAATGCTAGGTTTGGTTAACATCTTTGCATTCCCTTTGCAAAATGTTTAATGAATGCTGTTTTTGTAATAAAAAACTGTTAACAAGATGCCATGTTTTTTTGTTGTGAGATTGGACTGATGTAACGGAGCTAATGTGTGACCGATGGGAGGAATGGGGGAAGACGAGTGGGTGTTAGTTTCCTCTATTTCCCTCTTTAGTCTGTCGTTCCTTTGACTTCACCAGCCTGCACTAATTGGTCTCAGTGCAACATGACAACATGTCAGGCTCACTATCATATGTGGCATTATGATGGCAATGGTATTTCTGTGTTGAAATATTAAGACAGCACAAAGCCATTTAGTGATTTCTGAGTTGCTGTGAGGGTCTTTAACTCGATATTCTCTGTGGTTTATCACCTGACTTTCAACACATCACTGACACAAAGTCTATCAGGTGTGAAAATCTACAAAAACACGAGTGTGCTTTTCCTTTTTTCAAAGGTAGTGAAGGTGGAGTCAGCTGTTTCTATGGGAACTGAGATGAGAAAAAGGAGAAAGGTGTCAAGTTGCTCAAAGTGAGAGTCGTGATGGTGCTGGAAGTCTTCAAAATAAAAAAGCGTTCATTTGATTCACAAAAATGGTATAAAAAGGATGATAAACTTTGTAGTGCCTTTCATACAAGAAATGTTATTGTGTAAACCACTGTTGGTTTCTCAGATTTCACAAAAGCTACTTGACCGCACATCTGGATAAAAGGCATCCAGGATTTTTTTTTTCTTCCTTATCTTAGTTTTAGTGCAATGATAGAATGTTTTCCCTGAAATATGTTTGCTTTGTGCTTGACTGATACTTCAGTTACAGAATACACAGTGGGTATGTCCAGATATGAATAATATGGAAAGCTTTATTAAATTAGGTGAAAAGTCTGAATTTAGTTTTTGTGAGTAACAATGTGTCAAAAACTTAAAGATAATACATCAAATGTTGGTGTATTAATTCAAGCTTATTGCAGGAAATGTCACATGAGATAGAAGTAAACATCTTCATGTCTAAATCAAAATGATGTGATGAGTCATATTTTGACTTATAAAGTCAATATGTTCTAAAAAGTCATGTTTTATTTAGCACGTCACAGTTCTGCCATAGTACCTAGCATTGGTTTATTCATACAATTTATTAAAGGAAATATTTTTATGTCAAAATTATATGGTAGTCAAATTTTGGTTTATATAGTCAAAATGTTTATTTTGTGAGTCACAATTTTAAAATGAAACGACAGAAATATGAATACATCATAGATATGGCAATTAAAATCCATGACAAGAAATGTCAAGATTATGAAATTAAATAGTTTGATAGTTTGAAATCTATGATAGTGAGTCAAGTTTTGGCTTTTAAAGTCACAATTATGATCTTAAACTCATTTTTGTTAGTTTCAATTTCGAGTTTAAACATCAAAATTTTGAGATAGTAGGCCTACACCTGAACTCGGGCCTCGGCGATTCTATTCTATTTACTGAAAATCTAGTTTTCACATTTTGGCTGTCATTTTTCCGACACCACATGAATGCGTTGGAACTAAAGGAAGTGACGCACGTAATTTTGTATTTTATTTTGAAAGACCGGTTGTCAGTATGTCGGATTTGGACGCTTTAAATGTGACTCCTCTGGGCTCTGTGTATTCATTTGAGCTCTAATCGCCCACCTCGTCTCCTCTGACGAACATCTGCGAACATTTTCAACCCAGGTAAGTTTATTCATTGAAATTTTGGAGCCGTTTTTACTGGAATATGTTACTAGAAATATTGAAATGTCCTTAATTTTTTGTCTCTCGCGGCAACTTTTAAGGTAATTTTTTTTTCATCAACTCTACACATGCAGCCTGGTCCGTCCACTCAACCTTGAATCTGTTATTTAATATTTTCATTGATAGCCTGTTTAGAAGAGCGTCAATTTGATTTCATTCCCCTGACTGGTCACTCAGGGTAAAGACTTAATATACTTTGAATTGCAAATGTTTTTGTTACACGATCTACCTGTTGGGAGACAGGTGTAATGCAGCCTCTAAGCAGTTAAAATTATCTTCGGGAGGCAGTTTAAGAGGTTATATAAACATTTTGAACTCCAATCTGAGTTTATTTTAATTGAATTAGTAGATACAAGGATGCCATCAGCTGTTTGTGATGCAGACGTCATGCAACATTTCTCATCATAAGATGAAAAGCATATAAATCTACATCTACTTTATGTTTTGCTTTAATTCAGTGAACTATTCAAATAAGCATCAGGTGTTTTTCTGCACCCCTGTTGAGACCCCCTCCTGTGTCCCCTCCCTTTGTGATTGGCTACAGAGACCGTCCTGCCTTCTTGGACCCTCCTGGAAGTGTTTGCACCGCTGGATGTCTGCTGCTCCAGCCTGAGGATGGAGAAGTACGAGAAGATAGGAAAGATTGGAGAGGGTTCATATGGTGTCGTCTTCAAGTGCAGGAACAAAGACACGGGCCAAATTGTCGCCATCAAGAAGTTTGTGGAGTCAGAGGATGATCCTATCATCAAAAAGATTGCACTGAGGGAGATCAGGATGCTAAAGGTAGATGATTATCCTTCACACTGCTCCAAATAGTCCTTCACATCTGTGTTTTTGACTGGTATTAAATTAATGTAGCAGATGGAAGCCCATTCATGCCATAGTCCAAAAGCTAAAAGGTTTTGATTTAGTGAGTCACAAATCTGAGATAATAGATCACATCTCAAAGATAGTACATGAAACTGGCTTTTAATTCAAATTTATGGCAGGAAATGTCAAAATTAAGAGATTAAAGTAAATATTTTGACACACTAAATCAAGATTAAATGATAGTGAGTCAAATTTTGGAGTGCCAAGTCATTACTGTATGGAAAAAAGTATAAAGTATGGCAAACTCCATCAAGATTATTATTTAGTATGTAAAAGAAATAGGTGTTAAATCAGAACCATAAGAGAAGAAGTCAAAATTGTGATGCATAGGATAGAGGGACTAAATTAGAATTATGAATCATACATATTTACTGTTTAGCTCTGTTTAGATTTTTTTATGTCTTAATTTTAACTTTTTATCTCTTAATTCTAACTTTGTACTTTCTAATTTTAATGAACTACTAATTATTTTTGATATTATGTCATATTTGTTATCTGTTTTTGTTTCTAATTCTGACTTTTTAGCTCCTGCATTTCTTTTCATCAAACAACAATCAGGCTTCTCTGTTTCTTTTTAATGTTATTGTCTAAAACCTGATGCATTATATTTATCAAAGGTGCAGTGGATCAGTTGTTGGTGCTTTAATTAGTCATGCAGTGGGTGGGAGTGTTTGTGGCCTGCTGGACACCAGGAGCTCATAAATAGGACAGGATGGGGACAGGTTGTCAGGGGTAACAGCATGTTTATTTATTACCAGCTGTTAACAGTTGAGACCACAGATGCTTCACTTCTGCTTTAGTTAAACTGTTTGGGTTTGGATGTTTCTGTATTTCTCTGACATGCCTTTTTCCATCTTTTTCTTTGTTGCAGCAACTGAAACACGCCAACCTGGTGAATCTGATCGAGGTGTTTCGGCGCAAACGGAAGCTTCACCTCGTGTTCGAGTACTGCGACCACACGGTCCTCAATGAGCTGGACCGCCATCCCAGAGGGTGGGTGTGTCTACACAAAAGGAGCTTTGATTTGATAGAATTAAAAATGTAAAAGACAAACTGATATTATGTTTATTCTTCCATCACAAAGTAGGAGCTAACAAAGTAGGACATACAAAATACTGTAAGTTAAATAATTTACCAACATGGTCAAGTTCCAACAATTTCAGGCATCTCTGCAGGATACTTTCGTACATGCATAGAGTGGCGCTCAAGATTTGGAGGGCAACCAACAGACACAGGTGAAAACATGCTGTGACCTCCTTGGCGAATGTAATAAATCATTTAATATATGAAAAACAAATTACTATGGTTTTATGTATAAAACTGAAACATGACAAGTCTAATCTAAGAATCTCTAAGTAGTATTGACATTAGAGAAACTGTTCTTACTTACATCATGATAATGATATTATAATGAGGCCATCCTCAGCAGTGAAAGCTTAATACATTTGTATTGGTAATGAAATAAGAATAATGTACATCTATTTAAGGACTTGTGTGAAATGAGCACACAGCTCAGTGTACTGTACTGACTTACACTGAGATAATGAGAGCATAAATCTGAGTGAGGAGGCTTTCTACTGTGTACTTTCTATTATCTACATTACATGTATACCACACTGTACTGTCTGCTTTGTCCAGCTCAGACGGCACAACGCTCGTCTCTCGGGAAGCTGACCTGCTCACTGTGGAATGTTTACGGCGATGCTCTCCCAGAATTCTTTGCAGGCGGGGAATTGTCAGGGCTCTTACAGCTCAGCCACATTTTATACGGAGTGTTTTGGCTGTCTGGTCCTCGCCTATAGCCTCCTGTGTTCAAAAGAAGAGAAAATAAAGTGGGTAGAAGGGGCGGCGGGAGCTATCAATTGCCAGTGACAAGGCTCGATTTAGCCATTTCCCCGGCAACACTGATAGATGACAGTCCCTGAACTAACAAGAGCCTCAGTGTTGAACATCAGGAAACGACAGGGCTGCACACTGTCCTGCACAGCTGACTGAAAAACTGAGCTGGACACCAGTAAAGGAAAAGATGTTTGCTTTCCAATCCACCCTGTGGGTCTGTGCTCCGTTTATTACACTTATCTAATACAAATTTTTTTTTTTTTATCACAGATTCCTGACATTTCCTCAGGACGAGTTAAAAAATTAATTTGGTGATCCTCTGAATTCTCCTCCTGCACCATCATCACGTCAAAAAATAAAGATTTTTTGGACAAAATACCTGCAAAACTAAAGACACTGTTTTACCTGCTACCTGCTACCTGGCAGCTTGTGCTACACTTAACAGAGAGTGCTGTAAACAAGGAAAAGCAATCAAATCATACTTTGGTGACTCATCGGGTGCCAATTTTCTTTAAACTTTCAAATAAAATAAAACTTTGAAAATGATCCCATATACCGAAATTATATCTTAGTTTCATTAAAAACAAAACTTTTTTGGCGTGTTTACTCTGTCATCAAGGAGAATAATCTGTTGTTTTTTTTACTTCTGCTGAGGAGGTCATGTTTTCACTGGCGTCTGGCTTTTAGGAGAATTACATGAAAACTACTTGACAGATTTTCATGAGACGTGGTGGGAGGGCTGGGCATGTGGCGAGGAAGAACCCATGACATTCTAGAGTGGATCCGGATGAAGGGAGGGCCCCTGAGGGCAACCATTTAACATGAAATGACAGATTTCCATGAAACTTTTATCAAAGATAGGCATCGGGAATGAGAATAGGAATAATAGAATAGAATCCACAATCTAAATACAGGTGTTGGATATAGATAGGAATATAACTTTTAGGGAGAAGGGACCCTTTGGTGGGAATGTTCAGCCATGGCAAAAGTCTTTGGTCTCCGAATTGTCTTATTAAAAACGTTTTATTTCCTGAGAATATTTTTCTCCTGTTTTTTCTTAAGTTATTGGGTCTTCAAACTCAGACTTAAGCCGTTTATTTTCTGTTGATCTGTTGAATCAACTAATTATTTTTGATTTCCTTCGTGTTTTCCAGTGTTCCAGAGCACCTTGTTAAAAGCATAACCTGGCAGACGCTTCAGGCTGTCAACTTCTGTCACAAGCAAAACGTAAGCAACTTATTTCTTTTATGTGTCTCTTCATTTCTCGGCTATCAGACATTTTCCTTCAGCTTGTTTTGGAATTCCTCTGGTCTCCTCCCTCCTCCAGCTCCCACCAAGCGGTCTGCTTTATGGCTCTTTTTTTTAACAAGAATTCTTTCCCCTTGGCTGGCCAGCAGTTAATGTATCACCTAGACACAACAAATGCTACAAGGCCTCCATTTAACAGGACGACATGATGTCCAGAAAGCAGCGTCTGTCTCCTTTTTCTCACACAGTCCATTTATTGTCAGCCTCTCACAACCACAAGCGTCTGTTTGAGTGTTTCTGTTCCTGCAGTGCATTCACCGAGACGTCAAGCCGGAAAATATCCTCATCACCAAACACCATGTCATCAAACTCTGTGACTTTGGGTTTGCCAGGATTCTCAGTAAGTTTTAAGACTTTATAAACCGCTGATACATTTCTGACAGCACCACCTGGTGGACATCGCTGACCGTACATGATGCATTCAGCGGCATCAGCCTTGTGTTTCAAGGCTCCGGATGTTAGACGCAGTGTTTCAGTTGTACAGTTGAAAAGGTTTTTCTGAATAGAAGTTTGGGTTTATTGGTTCTAAAGCAGAACTTGATCGGTGGCTTAAAATTTCCATCAATAAAATCAGAAAAAAAATCTTGTCTGGTTAGAAATGCACAGTGTTCTAAAAAGTACCCACATGAGTAAAAGTACATATGTATATTCTGCTAAAATAAAAAAAAAGTGAAAGTCATCTATACAAGTTTCAAAGTATCTTAAATTTACTGACAGGCCAAAAGTACAAGTAAAAGTCAATTATACACACATTTTCCTGTGTGTCTCTACTGTATATTAAGGGTAGATTCTTGCTGATTTATTAATGTTGATATTCAACATTTTCCTGATGATTGGAATCAGTTTTGATTTGATTTCAGATTTGATCTAATTTCCTATAAATTAAATCAATTTAATCATGCTTTACTTTGGCTCTGATGCACCATGCAATCTACAAAAAAAAAAAAATACAATCTCAAGTTTTCAAATACATGTAATGCAGTAAAAAGTACAATAATGTAGTAATGCTCCAAAATGTAGTAGAGTGGAAGTATAAAGTAGCAGAAAATGGAAGCACTGCAAGATATACCTTAAAACATTGTACTTAATTGCGGTACTGAAGTGTAACACTACTGTGATCTTATTCTGTGGTGTTGATTTTGAAAGGTTACACTGCCAACTACTGCCTTGGCATACAGTACATACTACAGCGTTTTCAGACGTTTTAGCAGATCAGTGTGTTCGGGGATCGTCTTGAAAACGTTGCTGTATGAACGTAGAACTGTTTAAAAACACAAAGGAAAAACTTGACTGCACAAAACCAAACAGGGCCTTAGTCAACAAAACATTTCTGGAGCTTCACAGTAAAACTTTGCACCATTCTCTGAAACAGGTGAAGAAGATGGGGACTAGTTTTGAAATGTAACAAATAGAAATATAAAATGACTCCATACGACATAATCTATATCTAATAAAGTCTTCTCCCGACTTTCCATCAGCATGAGGAAAGTAAATAATGATGATATGAATTTTCATTTTTTAGCTGCATTGTTCCTTTAACCTTCCCTCTCTCATGTGTTTCTGTGTCCTGTGCCATCAGCTGGTCCATGTGACTACTACACAGACTACGTGGCAACTCGTTGGTACCGGGCCCCTGAGCTGCTGGTGGGAGACACCCAGTACGGCCCTCCAGTGGACGTGTGGGCCATCGGCTGTGTGTTCGCTGAGCTGCTGTCGGGGATCCCTCTGTGGCCCGGGAAATCTGACATGGACCAGCTGTACCTGATCAGAAAGACCCTCGGTGAGGCCAACCTGCTGGTGTTCTGAGGGGATGATTAACAATAAGATTTTCAAACTATATGGTGATGAAATGGGGATGTATAGTTAAGCTAGCACGGTACCCATCATGGATCTATTCCTCCTTCTCCTGAATGAAATGTATTTATTTCAAACATGGAAATAAAAAAAAACAACACACAAACACGTGGACTAGATCATTATAAAACAGGACAAATGATAAAAATGAATCTCAAGAATCATGAAAATTCTTGAGAAGGTTGAAGGAGTTTAAATGTTTCTCAGGAGAGGAGGAAATTGTAAAATGATTTGTAAACATTTGGACAAATAATAATACCAGCTCTAAATAAACTCATATGAATAATTTTTAAAAGAATGGATTTCTTATTTGTTGTGTCATCTTTCCGCAGGAGATCTGATCCCTCGACACCAGCAGGTCTTCAGCAACAACCAGTTCTTCTGTGGAGTTTCCATCCCAGAGCCACAAGAGATGGTGAGTCACACCACCCACTCAGTCCTCAATCCATCTCCCTGCATCGCACAAGTGGACGTCGCTGCTTTTTGAAGTCCATTAGCTGTAGATACAACCATAATGAGGTTTTCAGTGACATGAAAGAACTTGCAGCAGTGCAGACAGACTTTTGTGTCGTCTCCTGTCTCGAGTCCAAAAAAATTGCACCTGAACACACCATAAAGACTACAGCTGACAGCCAAGTACCTGTAGGTATATATTCTGCACCTGCATTAGAGGAAATAACTCCGCACCAGCAGCTGGCGGTTGTCTGTATTTAGCAAAGACAAAAAGAGAAGCCAGATGACCGAGGACTGCAGATATAAAAACTGTTGTTGTGAAAATATTTGTGTATTGGAATGATGTATGAAAAATGAGACTTCTGTGTGTGGCTGTTGTCATTTTCTTCTTCATCTCTCGTAAACCGACTCAATTTTAGCTAAACAACTAACAGGTTACATTCAAGATCAGCCGAAAAGATGCCAACAACTGCCAACTGTGCAGGACACACCACAAAAACTAGAGCCACATACAATCACCAACTGACCCATGATGTGTCAGGACCCTTGATTTAGAATAGGATGGGATTGGATAGTGCAACTACCAAGGGATTGAACCACCTAGTCCTAGAAAAGAACTAGCAGACGAAGTTGAAAACTTTATATTTGTATATCTATACTTTGTATTTTTTCTGTCTGCAGGAACCTTTGGAACACAAATATCCAAATCTCTCACATCAAGCTCTGAGTCTCATGAAGGTAATGATGTCATCTTAAGATGACGGTAAACTAATCAAACAAAATACACAAACAAGTTTGAACTTTAATCCAGTGAGATTTTTACTACATTTCTTTGAATGTTTTTCTGTCAGACTTTAGGGTTTAAGATAACTTAGATTTTTTAAGAACTTCGATTCATTCATGTGACAATAAATCAGACAGTGTTCCTAAATAACCACAGTAAACACGTTCGCTGTCTCCACTCTGTTTATGTTTTTAATGGTTCAGGGTTGTCTGAGGATGGACCCGTCTGAGCGGCTGACCTGTGAGCAGCTCCTCCAACATCCGTACTTCGACAGCCTGCGAGGAAGGAGCGAGAGCTCCTCTCGAGAGCAGGAGCGCCCCAGCAACAAGAGGACCCGTTTACCTCGTAAACACCTGCCTCCTGGGGTAAGTAGTCCCCTGTAGCTAGAGTAATGGTGAGACTTTAAGGGATGATGTCATTGTTTTTTTTTAAAAACATTGTATCTTCCACTCATTGTTTTCAGCTATACAACATCTGCAAAATCTGCAAATAAAATTGTTTTCTCTTACATAAATTAGAGGATTAACAATTGATATATGTATAAATATTGAAAGAAATAAATGTTAAATATCAGCAGCTTCAATACACTGATCCATAACGGCCAAACCTCTTAAAGGAACAGTTGTACCGAAATTAAAATTAGGACTTTTTCTACTCACACCCATACTGATGGAAAGTCAGTTTTTAGTCCACAATACATTTTGGGATCTTCACAGCATTACAGCATCCTCCTAAACAACTGAAGAAGATGGAGACTTGTTTAAAAACACAAACAAACATAAAATGACTTCATACAGTTTGTACACCGTAATCCAAGTGTCCAGAAGCCCTGAGATCCAAAATTGACTTGAAAAAGAGTTATCAATACCCTTTTAAGGTGAAATCTTCACCGTACCCCGTAGTCCATGACATATCAAATAATAGCATCCGTGTAAAAATATGTCCCTTAAACTTTATTTTTTCTCCTTATAGTATTTGCCACAGCTGACCAGTAGCAGCATCTTTCCAGCTGTGGACAATAAGAGGTACTACAACAACCTGCGTAAGTTCAACTATCACCTACCGAACATCTAGACCTGCTGCTGCTCATGAGCAGAAGGAAACACCACTGACAAGCAGCATTTTCTGAAAAACTCAGGAAATGAAGCAGATTCTCGTTTTTCAAGAGGACTCAACCACTTTTAATGTTGTTGTTTTTTTCATCCTGCGGGGGCGTGTCGTTGTCTCATATTGATGTCAGTCTATGCACTAATTCCCAACATATGGACTCAAATATGTTGTTGCCCATATTTCAAGCTGATTTTGTTATCTAGGTGTGTAAAGACAAGGAGCAATGTGCTGCTCTGCTCGTAGTTGCTGAATAGAAAAACTACGACGTACTGCCGTATCTGGTTTGCCAAATGCAGTTTTTATATAACGCTGGTTTTTACTGCTGAGTTTTATGTTGTTTCGAGTAAGTAATGCAGGACACAAACTTTTTTTGTCACCCATGACGACCCATGAGCATTTCTGGAATTATTTATTGATGTCAGGAGTGAACACATTCCCATATTTATAGATCATAGCAGTAACCATAACACATTGTACTCATTATGTCTGGAACTTTGGTGCTAAGGATGTTCTCAGCCATCTGTCTGTCCTCAGATGTTGTAAATGCCAAATTAATCTGGGGAGAAATTATCATATTCTTTTCTCTGTATCTTTTAATACCTTGAGAATGTAATAAACTAAAGAATGGTTCATTCTGTCAAGAAAAACTGGTGTCAGTAAGATAAAGTGCTTTAACGTTTCTTTTAGTTGGACTGTTTCTTTAAAGCATGTACTTCAAGATGAATATTTTCGCATGAAGTCAGCTCTTGCTTTTGTTCCACTCACTTTCCTTCAACAAAGACTTAATGATTCACATGAAAATAGACCTAAACTGAAGGATGATCATGGAGGATGATAGAAACTCTTCATGTATTAGTCTCCTCTAAGATTTTACTTTGAAAAGGCGTCCATATTTTACAAAGAGGAAGCTGTTTCTCAGTCAGTGCAGGTCCAGTGCTATGTCCAGACGTGGAAGTGCTGTCTGCAGTCGTTCAACTGTCTTATGTTTGTCACTGATCCCAGGAAGATCACTGAGAAACAGATGCTCCAGATTCCTGTGTGCAATTCATACAAAATATCAAATTAAAAGATGAAAAATGTTTGTAAAAAAATGGATGAAGATCATTTAAGCATTTTTTTTTTGCAAGAAAATAAAGGTATAAAAATAAAAGTCTCACTTCAGTTTGTGCAGGGCGATGATGCCTTTATCGGTCACGTTTCCACACGAAACCACCTCCATCATGTACAAAGTCTCCTGCAGATTTTCTATCAAGCTCAACCTCTCCAGGCAGGTGTCCTCGATGTACATGCACTTGTTGAACTTGATTTCCTCCAAATATTTCAAACCGTCTGAAAAGAAGAAAACAAAACTCAGCATAGTGTCTATTGATTACATTTACACAGAAGGACTGTACACCAGAAAAACTCAATTTGGAGTGTCACAGCCAACAAGGTCAGAGAAGCTGCTCTATGTGTGCCTGCTCGGTGTAAAAGATCCTGCTCTCTTGCGTCACTTTTGGATAATCAGTCTGGGAGAGATGCACTTTCACCATCCCTTGTTCTGAGGGGAATCACTTTCAGGTCGAGGTCAAGCTCATGTTAACAAGTTAATGCAAAATTTACACTTTCTGAACACAGCTTTAATCTGTTAATCCAACATGTGAATTATTGAATGGATTGCCATTACATTTTGTAGTGACTTGACAGCACCTTCTGACTTTTTAGCAAGTGTCACGGTTTATAAATGTCATTGACTGAGTATCAAAACGTAATAATTCTTGGAGGGAAATATTTCTGGAACACAGAATACTGAAGTACTGAAAACTGGCCTGAAGAAGTTTATTTAATCTCTGAACAGTTCCTGATTCAAATTAGCACTTTGCCAACTTAGACTATTTTTAAGGTTGTTATAAGGCGGGGATGGAAATAAGAGTGGAACAATTCAGAAGAAGAAGAACATAATATTCTCTGCACTGTAACACTGACCCAGGTGGTCAAATCCTCTGTACATGATGCAGGATTCAGTGGCGTCAATTGCCTGGATCTTGTATCTGCCCAGAGGCCCAGTTGGCAGTCCGTTGTAGTCGTGATGCCAACGCTCGAAACCTTCAAACCTCACTTTGGCACCACATCTCAGCAGCCACTCTGCAGCAGCACGGTCTGGACCAACAGCTTTGATCCTTTCATAGTCCACCCTGAATGAAGATCAACAAACACTCAAATTACAGTACATGTCAATGACGTAATATGACGGGTCACATTTGGTTGGTACTGAAAGGGCAGAGGGGAGGAGTCAAGAGGGTTACAAAATAAAGTCCAACTGGCAACCTATCCAATGGCCAGTTGTTTTAATCTGAACAAATCACTCACTGTTAGGTTATTTGTTAATTTATCAAGTAAAATACCATACTTCTTCATTGCAATATTAAAAAATGGAGGATCCTCCTTTTTTTTCTGGACCAAATAATCAAAATCACAGGGAACAAACGATAGTAACAACTTGTGATGGGCATTGTTGATCATTTTAAAATAGAAATTACATTATAGAAATAACTAGTGTGGCCGTGGTAATAGCTGAGGTCAGAAAAAACTGCAATACTCTTAATACGATAAACAAACATGCAGCAACATAGAGCTGGACCAGATATGTTATTGTCGATATTCAAGTCATTGGTCTTTGAGTTTCAACTTCAAGTTATTTTGTCATTTAAACCATAAAAATAGATCAGAGGAAAGTATCAAGTCAAAAACTACACTCAAGGGATTTAAATACCCACTACTGAATTTTTGGTCCACTCTGAGAAAACCTTGTTTGTTTGTTTGTTTGTACATATGCATGTAGGGCCAGTTTTGTGATAATCTCAAAATAACAGGTTTGGTCATGCTTGACTAATTTTTTGGTGAGTCGTCTTGAGTCTGAAGACAATTTTTAGAGGAATGCCTTACACTACCAGTCAAAAATTTGGACACAGTTTCCCATTCAAGTGGATGGGTAACTGTGTCCAAACTATTGACTGGTACTGTATATCTAACTAATCCCAAATGACCACAAAGATTTGGGTGAAAATGATGTCTGCAAGAATGCCACAGCGGGGGCAACATGACCGGGATTGTGCCATTGGAATGCTGGACGCGGGGCAGCCCACCAGACTCGTCACCAGGGCAGTGAATGCTCACCATTCCACAATAGTGCGTCCATGCCAGCGTTATGCAGTCAGAGGAACTACAGGCTGCCCTGGTCGACCATGTGTAAAGTCCTGGAATCAGGATTGACAAAATCCACCTGCAGCACCTCGGAAACAGGTTCCAACAACTACTACAGTAGCAGAGGCCATTGGCACCCTTGACATGCCAGCACATGCCAAAATATTAAGAAATAATCTGAAGCATGATGGACTTCAAGTCCGACGACCCAATGCTGGTTCTGTGCTGATGGGATGACTTTGCCAGCCCCTTTGTGTTTCCAGTTTCTGGGGGAGAATGACATCACGGTTCTAGACTGGCCAGCGATGAGCCTCGACCAAACCCCCAGTGAAAACCTGTGGGGTTGGTTGGGTGAGTGAGTGCAACAGCTTGGGCATCCTCCACAGAGTCAGTAGCAACTCCAGGCTGCTCTGACATCACACAGGATGACATCATCAGGAGGTTGTGTCAGCCCATGAAGAGGGGGGGTTACTGCTGTAATTAATGCTTATGGGTGACAGACTAATTAAGGGTTGTGTGAAATGTGTGTGTCTCTTGTGTCAAGTACAAGAAGTTCATTGTGCTTTGTTTTGGCTCTGTTTTTATTAATTATGAAATTAAACTACTTATTAAAAGTCATTAAGGAGCTAAATATGGATTATTTTCATGTGAGACTAACTACCCAGTCAGATTTTCAAATAAACACAGTGATGCGTTTTTAAATCCTCTGAGTGTGTATTGTTATTATCATGGTTGTTCATGCATTGCTACGCAGCTATTATCCAGCACATTATTATAGGATAATGTTGCCTGACTTGTTGAAGACTGCATTGAGCCAGGCCCAGAAGTGTCTGCGGCTCCACTCCCTCTGACACACAGCAGACTGCACCGCCCGCGATAAAAGCCTCATATCGCAGAACTGAAAAATATATCAAATAGAAATGTATTAACATTCTGTCATAATCTTACATTGTAGTCAAACAAGGAACTAAATTAGTTAAATTAACCGGAGAAATCCTCACCTCTCCTTCACCAGATCAGTGTTTACATTTAGGATGCGTCCATCGCTGTAACCTTTGACCTCATGACGTAGGGGGAAACGTTCCCTCCCATTGGCTGGACGTCCAAGTGGGTGAAACGTAGTGGGGGGAGTGGCCACGTCTTCAGGAAGGGGGGCTAGCAGAGGCAACAAGAGAAGGGAACACAGACCAGGGAGATCTCTGTAACAGTTGTAGAATGAAGACGCTTTTGTGAAGAGCTGTAAAATTCTGTGACTATGATCCGGACACTGAGCAGCGCGTCTTTAAAGGCTGTTGGGGCGGTGCAACCTAAACTGTTAAAGGACATTACAAGCAGACAGCTGCACAGGTGAGAACACCATGACAGAGAACGAAGAAGGCTACTACTATAACTGTAGGTCGAATCGATCAGGTGTATGAATTGAATATTTATTCTGTGAAACCTGAATCCGTCCCACTGACAAGCATCTTTATCTTACAGCATTTATTATATCCTAGACACTGATAAGGACATTCTTTCACCCAGAACCTGATTGCATAACATGTCTGTTTACTGTACCCACACCACTGTATTATTATGCACACACAATGACTGCGTCTGCTTTGTGTCTCTTTGCACATTCAGACGTCTTCAATTTGTCAGACAATGTATTGACTTTCACCCACAGGAGGTTTTGTCTGTCATTGTCCAACAGTCAGTTGCAGGTTTTGTGTGAACTACACCTTTAGGAAGATATGCCTGCAGCATGTGTTTCATATTAACTCAGACCTCCAGATTCTTTTGCTTCCCAAAGTGGGGGCCATCACAAGGTTCGATTTGACCCGCCAGATATTCCTACTGTAGCAGAAAAGAGAAGAAAAGAAAAGAAATAAAAATGTATTTTAAAATATTTTAACATAAATTGTTGTTTATACTGCACCATTAAGTTTTGACTCTCCTAGAGAAAAAGTTTTGGTTCCCCTGCTCCTCTGTGGGTTGTGGCACGCAGGTTATGTAACACGGCCCCTCCTCAGCTAACTAAGTGAACTGTGAAATATAGATGTTATAACTTTAAGTTATTCACAAAAAACCTCTCCTGTCAGTTAAATGAGACTGGCAATTTCATCGACAGATTAAATTTAAAGTTTAAGCAGTAGCAGCTGTTTTTACAATATATGCAGTCCTGTCCTACTTGCATCAAACCCCTGAAAGAATCCTGTCTCTATTGAACATTTGCAATTTTTGCACATAATTCTTGAGGTGCTCCTAACTGGTGATCGACTGAGGGGCAGATAAACTGCGATGCTTCAGTCAGATTCTGAGCGTTGCAGCGCTTTGCCTGGTTTTGATTTTCAATAATGAAAACAAGATGGGCTGTTGACTGTTGCCAGTGTACCGTGCATTCATAAGAGCATGGTATTTAAATGTTTTCCCAGGCCTGGGCAGTGTGTGCCTCCAGCTATTTACAATGTGTGTTGGATTGTGCACAAGTTTAATACCTAGAAACTGCTGCTTACAGTTTGATCTAATGATTAGATAGTAGTTTCTGGTAAGTCTGCTTAGAAACAGATTTACTTTGTTTGGCCTTTTGACAGAGCTGAATATTCTCTTTGTGGGTCCAAATAGCCTGTTAACAACAACACTTGCATCACGGCGTCCCTCACTGATCAGTTTCAAAGGTTTATTAGCTGGTCATACAGTATGTCAAGTTGGACATTGAACCACTGACCTACATTTTCTGCTTTTTAACTTTGGCAACCTGTAAAGCTGGCTGTTTATCAGCAGCCATCTTAAAAATGAACTGTATTCTGTATAACCTCATCTGTCATCTGTTTTTCAGCGCATATGACGTGGCCATAGTGGGAGCTGGGATCGTGGGCCTGGCCACAGCCAGAGAGCTCATCTTACGACACCCCTCACTCAGCTTCATCCTACTGGAGAAAGAAAAAGAGCTCTGTGGGTTGGGCTTCCAAAGTTGTTGTTGTGGTGGTGGTGAAGGAAGACAATAACTTGTTCTGAAGAGTAAAATACTTCACGTGTCCCAGTGATTGAAACTGATCACATATTGTTGTTTGCTCTGTACTCCAGTCTCTATAAACTATCAGATGATGATCGGACGAGTTCCTCAGAATTGTGCACTCAACAATGGCCATGTATACCTGCAAAATCCCTTCTGGGACATATTGAATATTACAGATTGATGATATACAGTTGATCGTATCTTTGTTAGTTATAGGAACCTGAATACATGTTCTTTCTTTCTTTCTTATTCTTCTTTTTTTCGTGGTTCTTGATTTCTCTGTCTCTTTCTAACTCATCAGCTTTTCATCAGAGTGGACACAATAGTGGAGTCATTCACAGTGGGATCTACTACACGCCGGGGTCACTGAAGGCCCGTTTGTGTGTGCAAGGAGCCACTTTAGCCTACGAGTACTGTGAAAAGAAAGGACTGCCTTACAAAAGATGTGGAAAGGTCAGCCTGAAAGGTCCTAGATACATTGTGTAACATTTTCTATCATTATAAAGGGTATTATCATTTTGTCGACTCTTCACATACGAATAAATTACTGACCAATGTGACCAAACTAAATCCTCATATTTTGAAATTAAATTTCATGTAATTCAACATTGAGTGCATTTTGCTTTCATCTCCTTTTTTTAAGATATGATTGTAATGTAGAGGAGTAGAGTTTTAAAAAAATTTTTTTTACTTATTCTTAAAATGCTCCTTTTGACCATTTTCAAATATTTTAACTATTTCAATAATTTCTCCATTACTTTCAGCTAACTATTCTAAACATTTTTTTTCATTACTTTTAACGATTCCTAACATTTTATTCACTCAGTTTTGCAAACTATTTCAATATTATATATATTATAATAACAATAACTTTATTTATAAAGTTCAAAAACAAAGTTACAAAGTGCTTTACAATTAAAACAAAAAGGAATTAAAACAAATAGTATAAACACAAAACAAAGAAGATCCCATACAGCAATTCAGACAAGGTAAAATAGTTAAAACAATGCCAAAGCAATGCTGACGGTTAAGAAAAATCCGTACGATAAAAGTTGCACATATTGATAAAGGTGGTTATGTTGTCTGCTTGCAGCTTATTGTAGCTGTGGAGCAGGAAGAGATACCCAGACTGAAAGCTCTATACGAGCGCGGCATGAAGAACAATGTGCGTGACCTCAGTATTGTTGATGCCAAGGGAATTCGAGAGAGAGAGCCATACTGCAGGGTAACAGTCTCAGAGACACTGTTGTTATTCGTACAAAAAAAAAGATGGTAGTGATGGCCTATAGTATATCATCCTCGCAGGGTATAATGGCTTTGGACTCACCCTACACCGGCATTGTGGACTGGAGGATGGTGGCTCTCCAGTATGGGAAAGACTTTGAGGAGGCAGGAGGCACGGTGGTAACTGAATCTGAGGTCAATGACATTTCCATGGCCAAGGAGAGCCCAGCTGGGAGCACCGAGGGTAATAAACTGGTTCTGTACATCAATATGTCAACTTATTTAAGGAAGAGTGGTGAGTTATTTGGAGTTCACCTCAATATGTATCTCTTTTTTAATTACAGGAATGAAATATCCAATCGCAATCAGAGACAAAAAGGTAAGATAAACACATGTAAAAGCACCACGATGTTTAGATTGTGTTCTATTGTTCCCATTGTTTGTATTGTATTGTTTTAAACAGGGTAACGAGGTGCGTTGCCGTTATGTTCTGACCTGTGGAGGCCTTTACTCAGACCGCCTGTCACAGATATCTGGATGCAGTCGGGAGCCACGGATCGTCCCCTTTAGAGGAGATTATCTGGTCCTGAAGCCAGAGAAACACTATTTGGTCAAAGGAAATATCTACCCTGTAAGTCTGAAGAAGCATATGTGTAGTGCCTTAAAGATGGGGGATTTATAAAGTATTTATAAACACTGTTTGGACAAGAGTAGAAAATACATATATAAAATAAATGAAGGTATATTTCCATTTTCAAGCTTTTGTTTTTACTTTAAAAATCATTATCACGGGAAGGTAGAGGTAGCTTAGATCTGAAGTGAGTGTTGATGTGTATCATTGTTCAGTTGACAGCCTGATTGATGGAACCGACCAATCAGCTTACACATCTGGTATTTCATTGTTGTTGTTTCCTTTCATCTTTTTCTGCTCCTGATGATGGTTTCAAAGTTTTTCTCTCGAGTGATTCTATTCTTCTACATCAGTTGATCTCCCCATACTGTCATAAAATTGATTCAAATGATCATCATTTTGTTCCTGTATAATATATATATGTCTATAGGTTCCTGACCCTCGTTTCCCGTTCCTTGGTGTCCACTTTACCCCGCGGATGGATGGAAGTGTTTGGCTCGGCCCTAACGCAGTCCTCGCCTTCAAAAGGGAAGGTTACAAAGTGTTCGACTTCAATATCCGAGACTTTGTAGATGCACTCTCATTCAGGTACAGCAGAAACTGTTTTTATTTTCTTCTTATTTAAGTGTCCTGGAACTGTATTTTGAAAAGAGGCACACACACACTTAAATCATCTAATTACCATGTAGTTGTTGCATGGTACTAAATATTTCATCTTTGTTTTTTTTATTCTGCAGAGGCCTTCAGAGGCTGGTAATGAAGAACATAACATATGGGATCGGAGAAATGTATAGAGGCATTTTCATTGGTGCACAGGTTAAAATCCTGCAGAAATACATCCCTGAAATCTCACGGAGTGACGTTCTCAGGTAAAGCAATAATACAAGACCTATAAATGCTACGAGATTATGTATGCTGTATCTGTCCCTATCTATTAAACTATAAATAAATAAAATAATAGCAGAAGTAATAGAATAAATCTTATAATTCAGTTTTCTCTTCTTTAACTTTGGTTGTTGTTTCATGTTCAGGGGTCCTGCAGGAGTTCGAGCTCAGGCCCTCGACCGAGATGGAAACCTTGTGGACGACTTTGTCTTTGACGGCGGGGTTGGGGAAGTGGGCAGTCGGGTGCTTCATGTGCGTAATGCCCCCTCGCCAGCGGCCACCTCCTCCCTCGCCATTGCTGAAATGGTCGCAGATGAGGTGGAGAGTCGCTTCACTCTGTAGAGAAACATGGTGATTGAAGAAAGAAGAAGAGAAACCCAAAATAATCCAGCAAGGTGAAACTATCAAGCTGTCACTACCTCAGCATCACTGTCTTCACGCAGACTTCTATTACAAGTCAAGCCTTAAAAGAAAAAAAAGTAGTGTAATAACATTTTTATTTCGATAATGCTGTTTTAAGTTGCGTAGTATTTTTACTCCATAAAGCGCATCATGTGTTACTCTGAAAATGCCAAGCATAGAAAAAAGATTCAAATTCACATTTCTTATCAGTTTGAAGCATTAAAACACTAGTATAATGTGAAATTCATTCACGTACTGTTTTTTTTATGTGAACTTCACTTTTGAGCAATTTATCATTTAAAAAACAGAGTATAATTCTGGTATGGAAGTCTATGTTTTTTTAAACTTTTGGATGCATTGTATGTTTTTTCTTCACATTATATGAGAACAGTCTGTCTTCGAATATTATGTAGTCTGCTGGTCTCAATCCAAAATGCAGTTTTGAAAAATAAATTCCAAAAGTTTATTCACCAAAAAGGATTCTGCCTTTGAAAATATGAAAAAGTTGGCTTTCATTTAAAAAAATGTATTTTCTTATTTTGGAGGGAAATGTAATACACGCTTTTAACTACACAATGCAATTAATAAAGAAAGACAGGATGCACTTAATTAATTTGGCAGCTTTAGGCATTAGACATTTTTGTTTGCAAAAATGATTTTGACATTAAAAACACTTTGAAATCAAATCAACGTTAAATATTATAGTCTTATGTCATATTTACATACATATTTAATGCAAAACATCCATTTCATCTCAGTTAATACGGGTTTTTTTCAGTGTGTTTTGGAGGCGATTTCATATAATTCTGCTAGAATTTGCTCTTCAGAGGCTTCACATAATAACAAAACTTCAAAGATAATGTTGCTATAAAATTGGTCATCTTTATTGACAAATGAATGTGTTTGTACAATAAATACATATTTTTGACTAGCAAATGTATCAGTGTTTGTTGTTTGTGCCATATGACTTTAGACTACATGTTCTTTGATATGTCAATTTTAGGTACACAAGGGATTTAAAAATGACCTTTTTTCTATTTAATATTTTTTGGATATGTGCGGCAGGTTTTGTGATAATTCTCAATATAGGAGATTTGGTCACGCTAGATTGATTTTTTTTAGTAGTCTTGAGTTGGAAAACAAACACACGTTTTACAGAAATAACCGCAATGCCTTTATCCAACTAATCCCAAATGACTACTCCCCTGTTAAACTAACCCATTTTATGAAAAGGCATGAAGATTGGGGAGACATTGTGTCTGCAAGAATGCCTCGTCTGGGACAATATGAACGGGATTGTGCTGTTGTTGGCATGCTGGAGGCAGTTCTGGATTCCTGGACTGGCCAGCAACGAGCCCCAACCTAATAAACACAAAAGGAAAAACTTTATTGTCTTTAAGTATATGAATGTACTGATATAGTCATCGGTATGTCCGTCTGACTGCTGGGCTGACTGTTCATCTGTCCATCCAGAATCAATTTTAGTCTGGAGCATATCTCGCAAACTATACATACTGTACTAGCTTCACCAAACTTTACACATGTATTAATTATGATAAGGAGTTGTTTTTGATATTTTGACTTTTCTACAATTCTATTTTTTGTGAAAACATGGGAACATGATTTTTAAGGTGAGTCTGAAGGGTGGCCATCTAGTCTGGAGCATATTTTGCTAACTACACATACTTGCTTTACCAACCTTTACACATAAATTAACCATGATAAGTTGTTCTTTTTAATATTTTGTTAGGTCTACACATTATATTTTTTGAGTTTTCCATGGAAAGATGGTTTTAAGATGCAGGTCTGCAGGTTTTATGTCTCCAACAATATAAAAGACTCTAGGCTCACCAGAGAAATGGAGGTCATACTGATGCATTGTACAATTTTTTGCAGGGGTCAGGGGGATATGTCATTTTCAGATGACTCTCATAGTTGTTTTCAGCAGTGTCATCGATTCCTAGATGATGCACATATTTGGTTTCTCCACAAGGAGGCAGAACCACAGCAATAAACATAACTGAAAGTGCCCCAATGTAAAAAAATATTTAAACACATTTATACATTTGAGGCTACTGCTAAAAAAAAGGTATTCTCACTGTTTTTACAAGCGATGCTTGTGTAAGGACTTGAAAATAAAGTGGATTTATTTGCATAAACTTTTCCAAGCAAAAGTATCTAATCATGTTTATACTGTTTTTAACACCAAATCAATACGCAAATGCCATTTTTTATATGATTTTAGTTTAAATAACACTATTATTAAAATTATTAATCATCTGTCTACATTAGATGCGGAAGTCCAGCCTTGTTTTTTCTCTCTTTTTTTAAGTCCAGCCTTGTTTTTTCATCCAATAAAATGTGGAATTACGCAGCGTGCGTGCCTGACAGGACGCGCGGCGCAGAGAGCAGCAGCAGACAGACAGGCAGCAGAGTTGGTACGAACATCTTGACTTCACAAACCAAAAACACCTCGACTATTCTTCAGCTGCTCTGCCCGCAGACATGCCTCAGACTGACCGCTGTTTTGTGGATTTACGTTGGATTTAGCGTCCGATCGCTCCGGAAAAGATGACGAAATGTGAAGTAAATGGCGCAGGAGAAAGTGTGCCTTGTTTGGAGCTGAACGGGTCGTCTGCCACAACATAAAACTCGGAGCGCATCAAGGCCAGCAGCAGCCTGTAGCACTAGTTAGCAAGTCGGCTAACGCTTGCCTGCTAACGTTACAGGTGTTCAGTTATTAAATAACCAAACGTAACTTGTAGCTGTAGTTAGCTCGTAACAAGCTGAACTCAAATGTCGTGACTTAATATTGAACTTAATGTGCCTGTTATAAACTTATTAGCAAGCGCCAAGTAGCAAATATATCACTTAGCAACATTGTTATTAGCCATTAGCTTTTTAGTTAGCCACTGTCCCGTGTTTACAGCCGCACTAGGCTAACCTTACTAGCCACCAAGCTAACGAGTTAACTTTGTAGCTTCAAGTGCTTATTAATCTTATTTTGGCTACTTTTCGCTCTTTAACCACACTCAATCCCGGACTTGCAGTGTGGGTTAGTGCTAATCCTTATTTGTGCAAGCGACAGAGTTCGACTTTTTCCACCGTGCCTGCCCTGGACTGACCCACCCACAAGGACTATCTATCCGGGGCCGATGCTGACAGTTCAGCCTGGATCACGGCAACGCCAGGAGCCGCTACAGCAATGCAACCCCAGCAGATATACGACTTTTCAAGTGACGAGAACAGTCACAAATGGAGAGGCCTCTTCGTGCAAGCTTTACGAAAGGTAACACCGTGATTTTACCGCTAACCAATTCTCACTAAGTCCCTAACCGTCTCAGAACTGGCTTTCAAAACACGTTTCCCCATTGGTGTGGGATATGGAGGTACTGGTTTCATCTGGATGTACGCCTTTTACTAATACAAACTTTTCTCACACGTTGCTAACTTATAAATAGTAAAACTTCCCCAGATCATCATCATTATTATTATTATTATTGTGAAACAATCCAATAATTGCAAAGTATTTTATATTATATCGATCATTAATCATTACAGCAAACGTTTGTCAATGTTAACACTGCTGTGCTTATCTTCTGGGGTTCATAATGCATCTACAGTTTGTTTATTCAATAAGAGTCTCACCCAGGTTCCCTATAATGGCTTTAGTACAATGGTTTTGAAGAAATTGATCAATGTTGGCCAGTTTGTATTGTGTTTTGGTCTGTAGATAATATTTAATTTGAGGGTAAACAAGCTACACTAATAGTAAATAGGTTATGTATGTTACCTCCAAGTTAATTACTAGTTAACAGACATTTTTTTTCTTCCATTTGCCAAATGGTTATTGAATATTCAGATTTTACCAGCCAGTCAATAGATTGACATTTGGCTGGTGAGTTAAATAAGTCTGCCAGTCACTAATACATTTATGCCAGTATTAGGATAGGGGTTGGTGCTCATTTTCTGCCCTGCCAGTAAAGCTGTCCTGGGACTGCTGCAAGACACCATCCTACATCATTTGACGTGTGTGTTGCTGACAATCACGTTATTTGTTCCTCATTTGGACGAACGGCAACAAATTCTCATCCTTGCAGAGCAGAAACCTATTGCAGCTGTTTTATGATGCTTGCGTGTCAAGTTTCCCCCCTTTTTCCAAAGAAAGCCTAATTCTCATAAACCTAACTGAAATATTTTTATTGTAATGTCATTGGTCAGAACCAACTTGTATCAGCTCATTTTTGAATGTCCTACTCTTTCCCCTTTCTTGCATCATCTTGGCTTTTCCCTGTCATCACCAGGTTTATTTTCAGTTTTCTTACCCTCACTGCTTCCCTCACTTTTTGTACTCATGCTTGCAAACTCATGAAAGTTTGGTTCTGAGTGCCAACTGAGAGCCTTTTCTGACCTGGAACTAACATCCGTCATGGATGACCTGATCACACGTGGATGGCTACAAGTCCATTGGCATTATAATTTGCCTCTGTGTGCCTCTCTTATGATCAGATCTCACTTCCTCACAATATCAAAATAAAAACATACATGACTGAGGAAAATGGACAAAATGTCCTTAGCTTAATGTAGGCCTAGATCAATTGCTAAATTTACAGGATGGACCAGATAATTAAGAATTTGTCAGACAGCATTTCACAGTGTATAAAATATGTATGAAAAAGTAGCCTCTGTTAGTTCATGTTTACTATATTACTCAAATTCAACACGTTTACATCAATAGAATGTTGTCTTTAGTAAATTTGATGTGAAAGGTGAAATCAGTTGAAATAGTGTGTTCACACAGCTGCTAAATGAAGACACTGGTACATTCATGCCTTGACAAGTTGACACTTTTTCCAAGGAAAGAATCAACTGAATGTTATGCATTTAATGCTGAATTTACACGAATGTGCAAATGATTTAATATTTGCTGTACTTGTTTTGTAAAGTTTATGTAGTTTAGGTTTCTCCTGGCTCACAAACTCTGAAAATTGCATAATTTTTAGTCTGGGGTAATTACGTTTACTCGTTTGTGTGGTGAAGTCAAGAGAGCCCAAACACGTAATTTGCATTATGTAAAGGCCGGCTCACAATACTGGAGTTTTAAAATCCTTGCTGATTTTGAAATTGGGTTTCATCACACATAACAAGAACGTCCACAGATGATCTTCTCTGGAATCTCAAACATGCACACTACAAGATTAGCAAATAATGTTTCATCACACACTACAGGGTTTCATTAAGGTTTTCGTGCCAGAGGTAGTGATGAATGCACCGCCTCATGTGGTTCCTGGAGAGGCAGCTGTGTAGCATAAACAAAATGACTGAAGGTGCTGTAACTATCAGCCTACTTCACTAAGAGAAAACGAGAACTGAAGAAACGAATGTGGATGAGGAAATGGTTGGGAAAACGCGGTCAAAATGTGCTGTCCATCCTTCATTGGGATCCAGTGGTGAGATTTTAACCTTCGGTTCAATATCTTCAAGAGTAGTTTGCTAGCTAATGTTAGCCTCAAGAACTTGAGTGTTTACCATTGCTTGACAGCACCGTCAGCTGCTCCGGTATCTCTCTCATAAGCTATTGTGGTCCTGTTCGTAAAGTGCTGATGTTATCATCCAGATTTTAACTCCTAAATATCAAATATGTTTAAAAAGTATCAGCCTGATGTGTCCAGGAGCAGATTTGGGAGGTGTAAGGCTGGATCTGTAAAAGCCTCATACGACCAGGTAATTTGGGCTGTACATTGGTGCTGACCTAAGTTCCAGAACAGATTTCTCCTCTGATTGTTGTGATGGGCGGAATGGGGTGAAATCGGCCCCATTCTCCTGTGGTGTGATCCTGGATTAAATCAAATCGATTAATAAATTCTGCCTGATGTTGTGGCTTCTTGTTGTACGGAAGGCATAAGTTTAGTAGGGGGTTCTTCACGTCATGTCACGCCGTCATGTTGGACACATTTGCATTCACATTGTAAAAATAATATAGTCAGATGTCATATGTGGTCATTATCTTAAATGTATCCTTAATACATCTTGGTTGCGTTTACACCTGTACACAAAGCTGGCCACTTGTGATATGATCACTCAGGATGAATGTTAATACCAGGTCTGAACAGGGCCAATGTTTTTACAGCTCTGCTATATTTCACTGTCAACCTTTTTGCCTTTCTGTTCCATTTGGTAACACATAACGCCACACTGTTTAGATACTGAGAGATGCACAAAGCTCTGTCTGCTCCTTACCCTTTGAAATGGGTCTGTAAACCTACAAGGCCCTGTCAAGATCCTTTTATATGTTTACATGTCCTGATGCAGTTGAAACTCAAGAGTCACTAATGGGTTAAGAGAGGGACCTTGACTAGTGTGGGAAAGCTGTGCTGTTGTGCCAGTTAGAGACGGGACATCTTTTGTGAAGTTTCGATATTGCCTGGATACCTGTGTTGTGCTTTGAGCAATGGTAACATAAGCTCACGGTATAATGATACTTTAGGATGGTACAATAAGAAGTGTTGCTCACCTTTGTCACCTGTCGGAGGTAAGAATTCACCCAAAAAGCAACAAGTACCTATGACCTGCACCTCTTCATCCAATCAGTTCACTGTTGGTGTTTGTCTACTCATGAAGCATCTGTTCCAAGATAAAACTCACCCCAGACAAAAAGGAAGCACTAAAGAATTACCATTTATCATTGTTGACTAATAATTTAACAAGGATTTTCTGTCAGTTGTTTAATTCAAGATTAAGACTTGAAATAAGACTGCACGTGGTATCCTTTTTATAATACACAGTAATTACAGTAAAGACTTCACAGTAAGGCTCGTTTCAGGATTTACGTCACAATGTGCATATGCGCAATAGTCGCTTCGCAGCAATGTCAAATTACCCTAAGGCAAATCAACTCAAACACGTCACGCTACAACTTTTGCTGCTGGAAAACACCCATGGTTCTCATTTTCCATGACTAATCCAGAGATGTCTGATTGATAGAACATCATTAACTTTGATATGAATAACTCTGGATTGATGGAGCTAATTTACTTTTATTTTATTGTTATTGTTTGTTAGACTCTGACTGGCAGCCCTCTTCATTTTAAAGTGTCAAACCCACTACAAAAAAGTTATAGAATGATTCATTCTTTCCAAATAGAGCTATTCAAGTCATATGGTGAAAATTCCTGGATTTTGTTATATCCCAATATATATTGTAGAAAATAAAAATATTGCAATGCCAGTTTTTTTTTCTCCAATGTGCAGCCCCACTTCACAGCATGTGGACGTCTTTGAAAAAGGGATACTGTTTAAAATGGAAATATTTAAGTCCCAAAAGTACTTCAGCGGACCAAGTTTGTGTTGAAGTTATGAAAGTGATTGCATGTCTATACTAATTTAATTCTCTCAGTACTTTTTGCATTGGTGTTTAACTTCAAAGCATAGTTTGAGGCTTTTGTCAACATTAAAATGATCAAAATCAAGATTAAAAGATTTAGAACTGTTTATTTAGCTATTCATTATTCAAAATATTATAGCATAATAATATTTTAGTTTAAAAACAGTGCCCTGCCATAGTGCCTAAAGAGGTTACCAGCCATGGATTTAGCCATGTAGCAACATCATGTTTAAAAATAACACAACCCTTTTTCTGTCAGTTAGACGTAGCACAGTAGAGATAGTGTGATGACTCAGGTGAAACCGAGAGAGCAGGTGGTGGGCTGTGGTGCCGCACTTTCATTGTCTAAACTTGTTACACAACTGCCGGAGGGAAAGCCTGTCAGAGATTGACGCAAGAGAGGTTTGTTATGGTTTAGAGAGACTGTGACTCGCTGTTTTTCACAGCTGTCCGCTGAGGGGGTGTCCTTGTCAGAAGGAGCCATGGTGGATGACTCCACCCCTGAGAGTGAGTTGTACTGTTGATTAGAGGCAGGATTAAATAGAACTGGTTGATAGATGTTCCTCAGAGACTGTGCTGGGAAATAACTTTGTCATCAACCAGGGAGGTCGTGAAATGTCTTCATCAGCTGGTGGCTAATCATTCCAAGAATTGCCTCATTAATGAGACACACTTTTTCAGCTGCAGCTTATGTTTACTGACGTGGCAAATTGCTGTGACTTCAGATATTGACAGGAAACTAACCGCCAACACAAATGCACAATATTTGTTAGTTGCAGCCCCTATCTCTGGGGATTTGCTGCCTTCTGTGTTTTATATTATCATGAATTGGATATTTTTTGTTTTGGCCTTAAGGGCAGAAAGGAGATTCAAAGATGTCACTTTGACCTCTGGGAATATAAATTATTATTCGATTAATTGAAAAACTGAGAGATCATTTGATAATGGAAAGAGTTATCTGTAGGCCTGGATGATAGTACTTTAGATAGAAATTTAAGCTTTACTCCATCTGCAATGATGATATTCGTGGTAAGACTTGGTTCCTTTTAAAGCACCAGCCACACTCAACTTTTTTTCTTTCCATTTTCAGACCATTCTCTCACTACTTTGACGGTTTCAGTCAGTCTTCAGTTGCTTTATTCTGGATATCGTGAAAATATTTGTATATTGGAATGATGGATGCCCTCTTGGACTGTAGCCTTTTTTTTACTTTTCTTAATCAATTTCTCTTCTTGTGCACTATTTTGCTTGTAGTTGAACAACCAATCAGATTGATTTCTGTCACAGTAAGCCTAACTGACCGACAAGTGCCAATGGAGTGGGCCACAAGACCCACACTGATGGTTCAACTATGGGCCTGGTGTGTCAGCGCTTTAAGTTTATACTGTTAGGGAGTTAGGACATCAGTCATGAACCCTAACATCCCCAGAAGGAGTTCGATCGTGGACCTTTGTCTCCCTTGTTTCCTGTCGTCTCTCCAGTATCAAAATCTAGTAAAGGCAGAAAATACACAATTCCTATCACCAACATAGAATAGACCAAGTGTGTCTGTTGTATGTCAACAGTAAAACTAAGCTACAGGTGAAACTTTCCACTGTTGTCCACACATGTGCAGCCGTCTGACATTTCACCAAGTCCGTCTCTTAGCTGCGTCTGAGTGTCCCTGCTATTCTTGATCACAGCCGCTTGTGCTCGCTGTTATTATAACTGTGCATTCCTCAGGGCTGCTGTTTCACTGGCACAGAGAGACTGGCCAGAGCTTTTCTGGCTACAGTTTCATTCCATTGCCATGTTAGCGCAGCACGATGCTTCTCAGTGCTTCTCTATGAGGCAAAGCATTTAAAGCTGAGATTTATCAGCTTACAAACATGCTTTGTTTTTTCACTTGTGTCTGTTGCCTCTTTAATCTCCTCAACCTGAGTAGTTGGACAAATTCTGACTATGATTTCACAACAGTCAAAAACCTGATCTGAGATCTTTTCTTTTTTTTTATTAGTCATTCAGTGCTGCTGCTTTTATAAAGACTTGACAGAGCTGTTGTCACTCCAGAATCAGACTTACTACAAGCTGTCACTCTTAACTTGGAGGTCCAGTCCAAATATTATTACTTTTCAAGTGTGCCTAAAGATCTAAAAACATTTCTAAATATGAGGGAAAAAAGACATTTTATTCTGGTACCAGACAACAGTCTTGCCATGTCACATGTTTATTAGTGTGCCAGTTTATTTTTATCTCTTCATATCTATTCCTCTAGTGATGTGTTGTCAAGCTGGATAAAGAAACATGCACTTTAAGGAGGTGGATGTTCTGGGGACCTGACTCTGATGTGAACTAATGGCAATATTATCTACTAAAAAGAATAGCATTATTGGTGCGTTGTTACATTTGTTACTGCAAAGCCATATGTGTCCCACATCCCTGTAAGATAAAGGAAGTAAAAAAAAAACAGGAAGTAAACACCTATAGGTATGCTAACTAGTGTAGCTTCATAAATGCAGCATGCTACTTCCTTTTTCCTGCTTTGTTTTTAGAGCTGCAATTAAAAAATTATCCATTTCAGGCATTTTGTCTTAATTATCAAGTCGACAGGAAATAAATGCAGGAGTGATATAATGCAACAAAGGTCGCAGCCTTAACCCACAGGGGATAGCGCTGCATGATATATCGTTTCAGCATTGACATTGCAGTGTGCACATTCACTAAGGAGTCTTTACCGAATGGAATTAAGTCAGGGATTATGGGGTCCGTCACATGCACATGCTTGATTTAGTACACCTATTGAAAACTGAATGACATAATGGTCTCATTGGTTTTGCAGTGCTGTTATCTTGTGATGTATCTTTCATTGCAACTTTCTGTTTGAAAAATAATAAAATAATCATCATCATCAGAAGTCAAATCATGAGGTGATTCAGGTGATTTCACCCTAAGCAAATATGAAGTTAGACAAGGTGTGAAATACCCACCTGTAATCTGCAATTTGCAGACAAATTCTGAGATTGCAGGTAAAAATATTAGCAATTTGCAATTTTGCAGGTTAAAAAAAATCCCAGGTTCAGTATTATGAATCATAGTTTAGTCAATGCCAGCGTACCAAAGCTAGTGTTGCAAGTAGTTTGCGAAGATTTACAGTTCACCATCCTAGTTGTAGTATCCCATAAGGCCACGGGGAGGTCAAAGCTGAACCTCTGATGTGATGTAATGCAGACATGGGACGTTAGATATTACATAGCAAGTGATATAATCTGCAGTATGTTGTCAATCAGGATGAGTGTTTGATTGAACTGGATCTTCCTGGTAGCAGGTTGCACTTCCTGTGCACCGGCCACAGTCCATCCACAGAGAGGGGCACAGTCGGAGAAGCAGGCTGATTAATACACACGTTCCCCACCCTTCCCAGAATATTAAATAAAGTCTGTGACTATCAGCTTGTCCTCAGATGGTGTTCAGACAGAGGATGGGTGGATGCAGGCCTGTAGGGGTCACTAGGTCAGGTCAGACTGAGGTCGTGTGGAGGCCACGTGTTTGACGGCACGACCACCATCCATTGTCTTCATGATGAATATGAATACGGTTCGCTAAATGTCACTGGAGTAATGTGTGTGTGTGGTAGGTTTTATTTCCTTTGTGTGTGTTTGTCATTTACAGTGTGTCTTTGTGCACGTGTAGTGTGTTTTTTGCTGCACCTGGCTTTCGGTTTGTGTGTGTCTAAATGATTATCTGCTTGTGTCTCTTTGTCTTTGTGTGTGCACATTGTATGTCTGCACCATGCATATTTTGTGTGTGCATGTGTGTCTGTGTGTTGTCTCAGACTTGATCTCTGCCCTATGGTTCCCCAGACAGTCTGGTTGTAATGGCAGATGATGTCATGGCATGAATCACAAACAATGACACATGCTCGGGTTTAATAACAAGCCCCACCCCCACCTCACCAACACACACACACACACACACACACACACACACACACACACACACACACACACAAGCCACATTACCTGCAACCTGAGCCTGATGCAGCCCCGTATACACAGCCTAGAGAATAATCAATCGAATTAGAAATGTTAACCCTGTATTAACACCGTCCTGCCTCGGTTATTACCTCCAACTTTGCTGCTCTTCTACCACCAGCACACACAGCAACACCTGATCCAGTTTTCTGTCACAGTTGAGACATGCATGAGGGGTAGAACAGCACCTAGACATTAGCTACTCCCAAGAATCAGAACCGCTTTTTCATAATTTGTGTGCATGAATCAGCTCCTTGGTAAATGAACATGGCGTCAACAGATTTGTGTCAGTTTCCTCGACGAATACTTTTGATTCTGTCTCTCTTTGGGGGTGACAAAATCTAATGAGGTCAAATGTTTGTCGTTCGGAGAAATACTGAATGCGGTTTTCCACTTTTCACTGTCATTCATAAGCAACATGGTCTCCTCCATTGTTTTTTCAGATCTCATTATTTCAGTGTGCTGTAGCAGAGTGTGCTACAATATGTTTAACCTCTTCAACTCCACCCCTATTTTGGTGCAACACCTCAAATGACATGTCCATATGATTTCAAACTTCTACTGCAACTGCAATTAATGGATGATTACTTATTTTATATGCTTTTTTTGTCCCTGCCCAGAATTCTTTTTAGTTATACATATGCTCCTCTCACCGTTTCTTCTAGGACCTTTGCTTGAACATTAACTTTATCATTCTTTGGTTCCAGCTTCTTCAATGTGAGGATTTGCTAATAAAATAATAGTA
Organism: Chaunax sp. Z400; assembly: GCA_037577475.1. Taxonomy (NCBI): domain Eukaryota; kingdom Metazoa; phylum Chordata; class Actinopteri; order Lophiiformes; family Chaunacidae; genus Chaunax; species Chaunax sp. Z400. The sequence goes on along the minus strand of CM075194.1, from coordinate 8,239,952 downwards.
TAATAATAAAAACATTGCAAGGCGTCACCTTACGCTAGATAATTGTGATGGGCATCTTTTACGATTTTAATTTTAAAAATGAATGAGAATCTACAGATGAATCAATGATGTATTCCTCGAAGGTTGAATCAGAAACAACTGGACTTCTATTTAAGGTTTGAATATATTTCACCTCTTGTTCAAGAGGCTTCTTCAGCTCTGACTGGTGGGGAGTTTCAGGTATTTTAAGTCCATGAGGTCGTTAGAATTCCCCACCAGTCAGCCAGAAATGAAGAAGCCTCTTGGATGAGAGGCGGAACGTCTTCCAACCTTAAATAGAAGTCCAGTTGCTTCTGATTCAGCTTTCGAGGATTACCATTACCAGGATGAATGAGAATCTACACAAACAACTGATTATGTACATAATCACGAATAGCAGTCCTACATCAAATTCCCACATTTAGGAAGCTAAAACTAATCACAAATTTAACATTCAAATGTTTGCTAAGAAACAATTTTAATCGATCAGATCTTTTAATCAATTGTTTCAGCCCTAGTTTAATGATGATGCAAACTCATGTATCAGTTTTTTAGAAGTGAGATGGCTATTCCTACTAATACACTAAGGTTTACTAAAATGGCTGTACTTCTGTTGTTTGAAGGTTGTTGTGGATAAAACATTGAGCTGCCTGTGAATCCTGGTTTTCCTGGCTTTGGTTCTGCTCCAGTCTGTGTGTTGTACGAGGCTGCTGCTGCTGCTGCTGCTGCTGCATCTGCATCCTTGTCCGCGCACATCAATACCTCTCAGTCTGCTGCTATGATCTGCTCTCCCCCCCGAGGGGCTTCGCTCTGTGTGGGTAGAGAACAAGGCACGAGGAGGGAAAGGGAGAGCAGACGAGCCCTGGTTGGCTTCCTGTATGCTTGCCTTTCCCTTCTTAATGGAGCTGACCCATGAAACTGAACACCTTAACACTGCACAGAAGGTTGTGCATGAAAACTTGCATATGATGAAGATTCTGCTCATTTTGACTAGATTTTCTGATTTATTGAACCTCTATCAATGTGCCTGTCACACTTTCTCCAAGTCCCCAGTTATTTTCATTCAGTACCAAAGACTACTGGTTTGTTTTTTGGTCTGTATACGTATTGCAATACAGGAGAATTAATTCAATATATTCTGATTTATGGGGTGGAAGGAAATACACTTGAGTATCACAATATTATGGTCTCTGATACTGCATCGATTCTCAAAAACACTGTATTGATTTTTAGGTATGCTCCCCAATTGCTTGCTTATCTTTTACTGGATAGGGACCGCCCCTCCAAATGAACGGTAGGGGAAACACTGGAATGACCCACTTGTCAACATTTGCTTGTTTTCTTTGATGGGAAGTTAAATATATTGGAGTGTTAATTGACAGATTAATCTGTAATGAGAACACTTGTTATTAGATGCCTTAATTTTCATAAAGTCTGTCCACATTGACTGCCCACCATATTTAGAACGATATAAAAGAGAATGTGATCAAAATGTTTTGAAGTGTGTTGAATTTATCTGCCGCAGTGCTTCTATGAGGGAAACACTTTTGCTTCCATCTGAAAACCAGTGCCTCTTGTCTCAGATTCAGGAGTTCCCCTCCCAATCGCTTTCACTTTGCCCACGCTTACTTCAGTGTACACCGCCAACTATATTAGACCATGTTACATCCATCACCCATTAGGATCAGGTTTCACTGGTACTGTAAATACATTGAATCGCAGTCATACCTGCATATGGCCTCGCGCTGCTTTCAGGACTCAATTTAGATGGGCCAGGCAAGTGAGACAGACGTGTAGGATTGTACCAGCTTGGTGGAGCTGTAAGCTCTACTGAGTGCCATTCTAGTTTTGTTAATTGATTTTTACTAACAAAGCAGACAGGCCTACAACTAATGATTATTTTTTTTCAATTAAAGGGAAACATTTTTTCCAATTTTTCAATAATTAGAATGTGAGTAGTACATGTAAGTAAACAACAGCATTTTACCTACAACCAGACCCCCCCCCCCCGTTCATTTGCTAGCCCTAGGTCTGTTATTATTTGAACTGCAGATTGTACTTCCACATTGTTGTATGCTCACCAGACACAAAAAGTATAGTATAAGTCTGATCGAGTGTGGATCAAGCCGCCCCTCTTCAACTCTCTCAGGTTGAGAGAGGGACATCTCGGACTGTAATGAGGCAGTTCTGATCAAATGTGAACCAAGATTCTGTTACCGCGCTGCCTATTTCTCTCCTAAAATGTTGTCAGAATCCCATTTTAGTAAACTATTGAGCTGCAATACGAGATAGTTTGTTACTAGCCGACTGCCCACTAGTTGGAGTGTTTACTAGTCCGGTGCGGTGCGGTGCAGTGCATTCTGGTTGTTTTAGGCTTTTTACCTTTTTAGCAAAAGGGAATACCACAACCCTTTTCCTTTGCTTTCTCTTGTCATTTAGCACCGGTTTCAGAGATATCTGAATCTTTCTGCAGTATAGACAGCACAGTTATATAAATGGACCATCTTTTCCAGTGGTGAAATGCTTTTTATTTGGTCTATAAAATGTCAGAAAATAGTTATAAAATGTCAAAAAAAATAGTTAGAAATGGCAATCTCCATGATTAAGTTGTTATTTTATTTATTTTCATAAGTTATGTGATCATAATATATTTGATAGAAAACTAGAATATTTTCACATTTGAGAAAGTGTTTTGTCACTTAAAAAACACTTAAATGATTGAAGTGAATGAAAATATAATGTCTTCAGTTTATTTGCATAGAAAACCAGGAAATGAAAAATGTTCTGATCATATGAAAGAACATATCTATATTTGAGAAAGTGGAACTATGGAGTACATATCATATTCCGTGTATTGCTATAGAAAAGCAATAACACCAGAGAAATTTGGCCATTCTTTTCCTTGACAAATGTACTTAATCAATCATTTATCAATCAGTTACCAAATTGTTCCAGATGTATTTCAATAAATTGACTAATATTGTTTCAGCTCTGTAAGCAGGAAAAAAGTCGATTTTTTTACAGAAGACTTTCAGTTCTTCATTTTAGTGAATTCCCTTAATGTTTTTATTCAAATTATATTCAGACTTGTGTGTTTGTCACCCATCCTGACATTGTTGGAGCTGGACGACACACGTTGCATGTGGGCCTCTCAGACACGGGCCAACTATTCTGTGAATGGAGTCAGGGGAAACCCCCGTAGTTTCAACGTGGTGACTCACTGCTCCTGGTGTCCTGTGGAATTTGGTCAAGTGCCTATTTGCGGTTAAGAGGATATCTCTCATACCCTACTTCTGCTTAGATATTTATTTTTTGCTTGTGGCTTATTTATAACGGTTAAGTCTTGTGAGTATGCATCAAAACAGAAATGACGTACAGAAACGTAAACGAGGCCAAGCTGCGGTTTCAGATTTTCCTGCTCCTCTTGTTTAAAAAAAAAAAAAAAAAAGGATCTGAGTGTAGTTGGGGAATCTAAAAATAGATCTAGGAAATCTTTATAATCATCTTTATAATCCCTAAAGTGAGAATTTCACCTTTCTCTCTTTTCTCTGGTTTTTTATCTCAAACAAACTTGCGATAGAGGGGACATCCTGCTTGTTGCTGCATCTCTGTTAAGTCAGAGCACAAGAATGCATGAAGCTCGGTCTGCGTTGACCTTTTAACTCTCACATTCCTTAATCTGGGGGCAATGTTTTGTCATCATAATGCCCTGCTTTACTGTACGCAAGGGTAATTCCATCACTCGCATGTGAACAGGCCTGGCTTTTGTGACTAGAGAGTAAATGTTAGGCTGGTTCTTTATCCACCTCTCTCCTCTATTTCTCTCCCACAGCCTTTTTTTTCTCCCCCTCTGAGTCTGCTTTGGGTGCTATAATAGTATCTCAACTGACAGCATTCCTGCAAGAGGGCACGGCCTGAATGACGACAACTTCGGGAGGCTGGAGGGTGGTTTGGGGGGCGGGTGTTCTTCTTTTTCCATTTGTAGACCTGGTGATGCCACACCCTCTCTGCGTTCTACACCTTAAACCACACCTTCTGTCTGGCTGGTTCCACCCTCAGGAGTCCCACTACTTTGAAAGCTCGGATAAACTTTCAGATCCTTCTCTTTTTTTAAAAACTTTTTTTGCAGTGTAGGTGATATTTGTCGCCATATTTTTTATTGAGCAGCATCGTGTAGCTTAATTTGAGGTGGCCTTGATGGAGATTCTGATGAATTTGTCCAAAGTAGTCCAAAATGACAAATCTGATGCGCCTCATTTACTGCAGACGAAGCACTTCATATATTTTAGATTTTTAGATTGGGTTCCCTGAATTCCACAAAACTGTTTTTACTCATTATAGTCAGTTTCACTCAATTTTCTTACATGGTATTAGGGACTTTTTGAAAACTTTGCCTCGGTGGTGCATTCAAAGACACTAACATCAAAGAGACTTCTGAGTTGGCAGCCAAAAAGTGTTGCGTTCATTAATTATATTTTTGCAGAATCATTAAGAAGTTACAATTTTGAAAGAAAGGAATATATTATAAGATGGTGGTTGTTTTAATTGCATTGCTTAGTTAAAATGTAACAATGAATCACAGTTGTAATTGTGGTTGTCTTCCACTTTATAAGATGGATCCATATTCGATTGGATCATTCAAAGCGTTTGTTGCAGGTGTTAGCAAATACAGTACAATATACAGCTGTAGAGGACTGTTGGGCTCCTCCTTCTCTCACTCAAGAACACACGATTGAAGGAACAACCAAGCCAAAAATGAAGATTCAGCCATGCTGATGGAAAGTCCAGTGAAGTTTCTAAGTCCACAAAACATTTATGGAGCTTCACAGCAAAACACCTCTGGAGCATTATCCTAAACAATATAAGAAGATTGGGAATTGTAAAAAAAAAAAAAGAAAGAAAAAAAAAGAGCTGAAGACCAACATTTAGACTCCATACAACTTGTACTGCGTAATCCAAGTCTCTAGAACCTGAGATCCCAGACAAATTTGAAAAGACATTATTTACACTGCTTTTTAAACTGGTATTTTCACTGTGCCCTGAAAGCTCACTCCCCTTCAGAGGAAGGTGCAGGATCTCCAACTTATGTACGCACCGCTACACGAGATCAACGAGAACTCGCAATCTCTGCTAACCAGAAGCTGCAGAGATCCCAAGTTCTCACTGACCTCATCTGGGAGTGCATGCACTCATGCACTCGTGCTCGAGCTTGTGCACCCCCCTCAGACAGGATACGGTCCAGAGCTTTTAGCTTGGAGGCTATAGAGAAGGTTGCAGCTCCAGTGTAAATTGTCTTTTTTTTTATCAATTTGGAATTTCAGGCCTTCTTCAGGATATGTTATTTAAATGCTGTAGTAAGTGTTTTGCCAGGTGATAGTAATGTAATATTGACCAAATTTGATTAATTGTCAAGCAAGTTTCGTGCCGCTGCAAATTGATTTTTCAGGCTGTTGTTTAATGAATGGAACCTAATGTATTTATTGTATACTTTGGACAAAGGCCAGCTATAATGAAAATTACCTTTTAATTTGTAGTCAGTGGGCTGAAACATGCCAAAAACCACCAATGTAACCCTTTTAAAACCAAACAGTTTGTCTTCAATCAGTCACTGTCTGTACTTGCTGGCTTGACGTCATTAAACGTGACCTGAGCCTAACCGAAGTGCATCATACCAGGTGTTACGAGTTTCAGTTTCAGACTGCACAGTTTCAGTTGACATTATGTGATGCAGAAGAGAGTTTTTTTTGGTGGGGAATGATTTTGGTTTTCATCAGCTTTCATCTGTTTATCGGGTTTTATGTCACATAATGCTCTTCCGTCTGTCTTGCTGTCTTAGTCACTCATCTGTTTTTCTGTGTGTCTCTAACATTCAGGTACAGAAGCAGGTCCACCCAAACCTCTTGGCGAAGGAGGATGCCCTGCAGCACATCGAGGAGCTGATCCTACAGCTGCTCAACATGCTGTGTGTGGCCCAGCCTCGCTCCGTGCAGGATGTAGAGGTAAGCCTTTCAACGGCAAGTCTAAATGGGAATTCATATAAGTGAGCTTCAGCTTCACTGTCAGTGACTTAAAGGGATTTACATCTTTTTGTCATGAAAATAAAACCACAGCAATGCAGCTCTCAAATATCTTAAAGGAACAGTTTACCCAAAAATGAAAATTTGTAGTCATGTAGTCAACACCCCCCAATGCCGATGGAAAGTCGGGTGAAGTTTCTTAGTCCACAAAACATTTCTGGCGCTTCATACCTAGACAATATTGCAGCATTCTCTGAAACAACTGAAGAAGATGGAAAAAAATATATCCATACACCTCATGACTCAGAGATCCCAAAGTTATTTGAAAATATGTTATTTAGACTCTTTTTTTAAGATGACATCTTAGCCTCAAAGCTACGAGTTTTTGCATGCACCCCTTTTAATGAAAGTGCACCAGCTCTAATGTCTGTACATGCGCCACTACACAAGATCAATGAGAACTTGCAATTTCTGCATCCATCTTTCCATCAACATGAGGATGGGGGAGATAATTGCTCAATTTTCATTTTTGGGTGAACTGTTCTTTTAAAGCTTCCGGATTTATCAAGTGTTAAGATAATAATCTTCCTCTTTCCAGGAACGGGTCCAGAAAACTTTTCCACACCCTATAGATAAGTGGGCAATTGCAGACGCACAATCAGCCATCGAGAAACGCAAGAGGAGAAACCCTCTACTTCTCCCTGTGGACAAGATTCACCCACTGCTTAAGGTAAAGACTCCTGAAGAGTCGTCTCTTCTTAAAGCTGTACACTCCAAAATCACACCTGTTTTATAATAGCTTTGGAAAAATTGTCTTTTGGTTTTAAACTATGCATGTTGAAAGGCGAGCTTGACATATTTGGCCTGTCGCATTGTCCACATTCTTACATGAGACAGTCGACGCTGAAGCAAAAGTGCCAGAAAGTTGTGGCCATTGCTGGGAAATATTTATAATCCAATTAAGCTTACAGACTAATTGAATTGAACAGATGGAGTCAATGCAGACACTAAGAATGATTCTGAAGTGTTGATTGGCCCCTGTGTAATGCTTAATGTCTCCATTCTGCTGTTTCTCAACAGGAGGTTTTGGGCTATAAAGTGGACTACCATGTGTCACTGTACATCGTGGCTGTGCTTGAATACATATCAGCAGACATACTGAAACTGGCAGGCAACTATGTCGGCAACATTCGGCACTATGAAATCACCCAGCAGGACATTAAGGTGTCCATGTGCGCAGACAAGGTGCGTATTTGTGAGGGGCACTCAGTCATCATAAAATCAAAGGATTCGCTTCAATTAGTAGATTGTCTCCATTGTCTGTCTCCAGGTGCTCATGGACATGTTTGACCAGGAGGAGGACATCGGCCTGATGTCTCAGTGCACAGAGGAGCCGTCGTCCTCTGGGGAGCTCACGTACGATGACCTGGTGAGGCTTGAAATCGCAGAGGAGCGGCAGTACCTGCGCGAGCTCGACCTCATCATCAAAGTGTTCCGCCAACACTTCCTGTCCAACCCCAAAATCTTCACGCCTCAGGTGGGGAAGACTTCATCTGTCACTCATGTTAACATTCTAGTGTACAGAATCACTGATCGGAATACTTGGAAGACCAAGTAAACTGTATAAACACACAATTATTTCTTCTTTTCTGCTGAAAATATAATTCACCAACCACTAAAAGTGCTAGTACTGTAGTGCAAGCAGTCAACAGTGTTTGATTTTATGTTTGATTTTTTAGTTGTTTTTTTAAACACCAGACATATAATGTGGTTTGATGTAGCTAGTGCTCTGTCCATCCATCCGCCCGCCTGTAAACATGTTTGTCTGTGGCACGCCTAAAAAATTCTTCGATATTTTTTCATGAAACAGCAAACACATCAAAGAGTTGCGGCTTTTGGTATTTTAATTTTTCTCGTTTTGGATAAAAATATTCAACTTGAACTATTGTGGGTGTGCAGTGTTTGTCTGGAGAGTAACTTTAAAACTATTTCATATATCTTCAACAAATCATGCCCACACAGCAACCATACGCTGGAGTGTTTTTTCTACTTATAAAGGTTTGGAGTTTTTTATTTTTTGTGTTTCAACAAAAACAACAACTTATACCTAATAAGAAACGAGTGACGTGAAATTGTGTATTCTTTCTTTGACAAATTGTACATGTTTATCAGGAGTTATGTGAGATGTATCTTTTAGTTTCCATTATCAAGATTTCGAAGTTTATTTCTAAATGACTTTAAAATGAAAAGGCTTGTATTCATGCCAGTACACTCAGTTTGATTTTGTGGAGGCCTCCTTTTATTGCCTGGTGCAAAATTGCACACACTGCAAATGTCATTGTTGGTGTCCGACTGATGACAGTTGTCATTTTCGCTTTCTTCTCTGATACAGAGACGTACCTCAGCTCTTGTGCTGGATGATGTGGCTTTGGCCAGCTTACTCTAAAGCCAGCTTTTAACAGTCAATTTTCCAACTCCGTTCTGTAAACCTAATTAAAAAGCCATTTCAGCCAAATCCACCTTAAGAACATTTATAGATTACAAGTGAAACCCTGTAATCGGCTAACTGTTAATCAGCACCAGGAAGCACTTTGAAACTCAGATTTCACAATGTTGATTTATGCTGTTAAACCTGAACAAGATACAGCTTGACATTTTTCCTTTGAATAATTTGAATGTTGCTTAAATAAGACTTACCATGAGAAAGTTCCTCCACACTGCAAATAGAACATGTTCCAAGTCACTCAAATGATTTGAGATTGAAGACTTCATATCTGTCTGAGAGGGTTAGCCAAAGAAACAAATTGCTGCTCAACGCGCAGCATGTCTGCTATGGCAAGAAAGTGCTCTAAAAACAAAGAAAAAGTACGAGTAGGGATTAAGGAGTGAAACGGTGGGTCTATGGCTTGAGAAGCAAATGGAAAGTCGAGTTTAATAGGTCGCTGCGGCTTTGCATATTTTGGGTTGGGTAATTTGTGGTATCATTTGGGTGAGGAGGATAAACCTTTGTGAGGCCCAGTGGAATGTCGAACATGTAATTATGTTGAGACAGGAGCAACATCTGCAGTTCTCGCAAAAATAACCTCAATTATGTCTGTTGAAACACGGCTTGATCTGAAATTACTCTGGAGATGTGAAGAAAGTGTCAAATAATGACAGGATTCAGACTTTAGCAGTCAATAATCACTCTGCTATTTTAAGGCTCTCATCTGCTCGGCTAATGATTTCCTTAGGCAAATTGAGACTGTTGTTGTGTTTAGACCTCATATTTGAAGGCTTTTTATCCGAGGGCAGTAGGCCAAGAATGGGAGCTCTTTCAGCAACAGCCTGTGACACGCTCCTATGCTTAAACACTTTCAGAGTGTTTACATGCACTTAAGTAGCCTACTTACCTCCACCGATGAGAGTTATGTTATCAGCAATGTCTGTCTGTCTGTTGTCTGCAAGATATCTCGGAAAATGGTCAACAGATTTTGATGAAATCTTATTTAAGGGTGGTTCTTGGGCCAAGGAAGGGTCGAACAAATTTTGAGTTGGATGTGGGTTCGTACGTGGATTTTGGATCAATTTTTTCACTTTCTTCAACATTTCAGGAGATGGCCTTTTTAACATTTTGCCAATATGGCCAATCAAAATAAAAATACCCAGGCATGCACAGCTCCTGATGTTCCATCACTACTACCACTACTACTCCATCAGGTTTTTATGTATGTGTCCTCTAAGTGTTTACTAGTTATTGTTGTTTTACTGTGGTAAGGTGACCTTGTTTCTTTTATCAACATAAAGGCCTTTACACACCGGGGACACAACAAATAAATTACACTAAAATTTAAAATTAGTGGCTGCGAATGTTTCCAGTCGAAGGTATTCATACCAGTAGTGACGCCAATTTGCGACATAAGCATCTCGCCTCGTGTTGTCTTGTACTGCAGGACGTGGAGGTCATCTTCAGTAACATCCTGGATATCCACGAGCTGACGGTGAAGCTGCTCGGACTGATCGAAGACGCCGTGGAGATGACGGCTGACGGCAGCCCTCATCCGCTGGTGGGCAGCTGCTTTGAAGACCTAGCAGAGGTATGAAACAGGAAAACCTTTCAAGCCACCAGTTAAAGATGTGTAATACCAAATGTATGCAACTTCCCATTAACTAAACTATGAATTACTTGAATTTCCGCCTCATACATACAGTGAAAACATGTACATCCACTCACAGTGTAGAAAATTTGGTAGAAAAATGTAAAATACTATAAATTATAGGCACGCTAAGTCATACTTCTTAAAATACAAGCAGCTAATATTGGCATGCTTGCATGTTTGCAACCTCACCATTGGGTAATATTGTCAGTGACACAGGTGTCGACATTAACTCCGGACTAATTCTCTCCATGTCTACAGGAGCAGGCGTTTGACCCCTATGAGACCATGTCTCAGGATATCCTCAGTAAGGATTTCCATGAGCATTTCAACAACCTGATGGCACGGTCGACGGCCGGCCTCTACTTCCAGGTAAGACGTTCAAATCGGCATCAGAGAGGCCTGGTCTTAACATCCGTCCTGGGTGATCTGATCCCTTAACATCCGTCCTGGGTGATCTGATCCCTTAACATCCGTCCTGGGTGATCTTATCCCAAGAGGACACCTCCGAGTCTAGCAGTTCACACCAGGCATTATAATGATTGACCCATTGTGATCGTATCTGATTTCCTCACTTCATATGCAAATAAATACATGCATCACTGGGACAAACAGACAAAATGTTTTTTTTAACAGAAAGAAAAAAATAACTTAATGTGTTACATTTGCTCAATTTACAAGAAGGACCAAATAATAGCAATAAGATAATGGTTCTAATGTTTTCAACTTTCATTTTAAGAGTCTGATCTTTTCCCAAAGGGGGACTGCAGCCTGTCGTTTGACACATCCTTGGTAACGTCTAGGTTCTGGGCTTGTTTGGGATATCCTAGACAAAAAGGTTGTAAAAAGAATAATGAAAAGAGGAATTCTGCTCACGGTTTTCCAAATTTTAAGATGCATCACTTGAAAATATATATTCTATATAGTGTTATAGCCTTATTCAATCACTCTGTCCAATTGCTAGACACTGAAAACTGACTGAAATTGTTGTATATATTAAGTAAATGGTTTATCTTAAGTTATTATATAATATTTTCGTATTATAGTCTGTCTCTGAGTCATTGTTACCTGAAATTAAAATTTGCTCTGTTAAAGTTCCATCATATGGGTCAGAAAATCCAATCTCTCACTCCTGTCTCTGCCGTGTTTCTCGTATATAAACTCTCTAATGGAGCAAAACTGAAAGGAAAAATATGTTTGTTTTAACATTAAGGTACAAATAGGTCATTTAATGTGTTTAAATATTTGTTCCTGTTTCACTTTCAAGTCAACCTGGTGGAATTTCTCCCAATATCGTTTGAGGGCATGCCATGACATGACAGGCGTCCTGTGTACAGTTTATTCACTGCTGCGGCATTGTTTTATTTGGACATTCCTCACAAGAATAGCATTGAATTATGCTCGGTGGGGTGCAGTTAGGCAGCCTTTGAAGAAGAAATATTTGCTGGTGTTTTCTCAGGCCGGAGACCAACGAGTCTGAGCGTTCACATGAAGCATCGGAGCTCCAATAGTATTTACAGTATATGAGGTGTTAGATCTGATGTGAATAGACCTTCGATATGTTTTCCTACTGTCCCTGCTGCAAACCCTACTGTACTCAAGCTTGTTTACCCGCAAACCACCAGTTTGATCCCAGTTAGATCAACAGTGATGGCACTGTCCTCTGATTATCCACACCCAGTGTTTATTTTCATGTACACATTGTGTGAGAGGTGGAGAAAAGGCACAGGAGTTACAAATAAAGCTTTGTTTTTGTATAGATACCACAGCAGTTTAAATTTAAAAACACCTTGCATTGCTTCTCTAGATATTTTCCTTAAGGGCAATAAAAGTGAGGCAAGAAAGAGGCATATTGTCTCAGCCAGGCTCTATATCATTCTTCATCAATATTTATTAGTTTAGTATAGATAAGTCAATTACTCAAATTATTAAACACCTGTTTTCAGTGCTGTCAAACAAAAGTTAAAAGTCACCTGTTCTAAGATGAAGGTAGTCAGTTTACTATCCTACAAAACTGGAAGCCAGAACCACAGATTTTTCTGTTACTTCTTGATTAATTGAAAATTTAAAATAGTATTCTTTCTATCCTCTGACTAATCCATTAATTGACTACTTTTGTTTACAAGCCACTGATTCTAATTTGGTCAAAATATGATTTTTTAAAACTTTTATTTTGGTGTTGCAAATCTATTTTGCTTTGGTGCTGTACCAAGTGTGTGTGTGTGTGTGTGTTTTGTGTGTGTGTGTCTGGTCCCAGGGGCACATGTGGTAATGGTGTCTCTCCACCATCCTCCTCACCCCCCAAATTGACCCGTTTCTGCACCGTGAACTAATCTTATTTTAGCATCTCTTACTTTGTGTTTCATCTCTGATCTGATTTCTCTTTGTCTCCTCATCTCTCCACCTCCTTTGTACAACGTGAACCATAATATGGACACTTTCATCCACAGCACGTGGTATCAATTCAAAAATATTGCTGCGTTAATGAGGATCGAACCCATGGCAGTAGCATCATTAGTGCTTCTGCTCTGCCTTCTCAGCTTTTGTCTCATTGCATGTACTTCATCTTTCTCACTCCCTCCCTCTCAGTCGGATAGATGTGTCTGTTTAGCGCTCAGCCCCTGCACTCTGCAGCGTCTGGTATTGTGGGTAAATTACATCGCTTTTTAAAAATAGAACAGGCAGCTACACTGCGGGCCATTTTTCTCCTGGGGAGGAGGAGCAGGAGGAGGATGAAGAGGGGGTCGTGTGGCCCTAGGCGTATTTTGTGTTGAAAATAAGCTATGAATTAAGACAGCGACATGGGTTAAAGCAGCCCTGTACCTCTGTAAAATGGGAACATGTTGTTCTGTGTGGTCTTTCAATAATGAACCTACTCTAGAGACTCATCTTTACACATCATCTAACATAATATCAACTTTTGTTCCAGTTCAGTCACGTAATTTCTATCTGTTTTGAAATAGATTTTTAAGGAGATACACCACCGTCCGCTTCACTGTCAGTGACTTCAATGGAATTACATCTTTTTATCATAAAACACACTGCGACGCAGCTCTCAAACATCTTAAAGTAACGGTTCACCCAAAAATGAAAGTTCAGTTATTATCTACTCACCCCCATGCTGATGGAGCACATGCACCACTAGAGGAGATGGAGATACTGAATTCATCCCACATGGGGAAATTTTTTCTCTGCATTTGACCCATCCCTGAGGAGCAGTGAGCTGCCACTACATTGCGGCGCCCGGGGAGCAAATTGGGGTTCAGTATGTTGCTCAAGGATACTTCAACTTGTAGACTTGCAGGGGCTGGGGATCGAACCACCGACCTTTGGTTCTGTGAACGACCGCGCTACCTCCTGAGCCACAACCGCCCTCGATGAGAAGTCACGACCTCTGCATACCTCCGTGTTTACCGGCTACCCAGAAGCCTGCGTACCACTGTGCGTAATAGGTCTAGTGAATCCCGTGGATTGCGTTAAAAAATTTCACTTCTGATTAATAGCAGATAGGATGTGGAAAGGTGAAATCATACATCATTAATGAGGAAAATAATTGATTTGCTGCAATTTCCCCCAGCAGCAAAAACGATGTGTGTCACAATTGTCTGTGCCATTTACGCACGAGGCATAGAAGCTTCACTTCATTAATGATTCAGATCTCCCCATGCACTGTCAGGATCTAATGTTAATATATGTTTTGTGTTCTTCTACACATCCAAAAGGTCCCACACACAGTCCAGGTTCATACAGTGAAATAGTTTAGAGCAAAGCAGCCTCCCTCCCGATAAATCCTGAGACACCGATAGAGATGACGTCAAATGTCCATGAGGGTGTGAGTCTCAAATGATGTCCGAGCCAGTCTGTGCATTGCTAGTATACACGCGTTGTCAACTGGCTCAATTGACTTTTACTAGGTTTTTATTGGTCGATGGTGCACTGTCTCTGCTGCCTCAAGATAAAAAAGTGCCAATTATGCACCTGATCACACCTCATTTAAAACACACACTGGGTGCACTGTGCATTTGCTATTTAAAGAACATGGGCACTCGAGGTGAAAATGACAACTACGTTGGTAGCATACTAGCAATGACACTTCCTCTGCACTGAGCATAGAGCCCAGTGACGTCATTTTGATTTTTGGGCGAACTATTCTTTTTAAGTATTTCAAATTGAGAGAAAAAAACACCGTAGCTTTCACATTATCCTTTATAATCATAAGGCCAGATCTCTCCCTCCGTGTTCAAAACCTACAAGGAATACTTTAAAGGAATGATTTTGAAATTTCCTAATTCTCTTGTTCAGAGTTGGATGATAAGATCAATATCACCCTCGTGTTAAGAGCTTACACGCTTAGCTTGGCATACAAACTGGAGGCAAATTTTAGTAATATCCTACTAATTGTCTGTGAAGTGAAAATTTTCTCATCTGCAGTAAAAAAATTTTTTTTTTTAAATGTCAGGTTAATCACAGCGTCACACGTATTGCACTAACCTACATTCCTAAAAAGTGTGTAGCCCGAATGCTCACTGCAGGCAATTTGTAAAGCTGCAGGATGCTGACATATCAATAACATGATCTAAACTTAGGTCATTGTTCCCTCCATCAATGTGCGTCAGGCAGCGGATGTCTTTCTCCTCCATGCACACAGACCCTCTCCTCCTCCTCCTCCCCGCCCCACACAGACAGCATGGCCGCTGCTGTGGAGTCTGAGTAGTAGCGTATTGATTCTGAGTCGTCTATCAGGGGAACAGGAGATTTAAATGGATACGATGATGGCCTCTGAAGCCTCACTCGGTCAACCACTCCTCCCTCCATCCTCCATCTCTCTCATGTATAGATGGAAAGATGCACCTTGTCTTCACAGTCCTTTTTTTAAAAATTATATCGGAATGACCCCCGATTTGTTTGTTTGTGTATACAAGATATGTTAAAAAGTTATTAACAGATTAAGATGAAATTCTACGGAGGGTCAAGGAATGGTTGATTAGATTTTGAGGCAGATGTGAATCTGGATCCAGGATTTCATTTTTGAATTCTAGCATATTGAGTCCACTAATATTTTTAGCGTTTGTATTATTTAGTCTGGATCTGGATCATTTTCCAAATCCAGGAGACCAGCAGACTGATTTATGGGAGGGACGTAATCCAAATACATTCACACTCACTGTCCTTTAACAGAAAATACAGGCCTGGCTGCTCCCACAACTATTTTGTCATTATTTTGCAATTATATTTTCATTTTATACTTGTGTTCTCCTGTTTATTTTTACCTCCACCAAGGAAGTTATACATTCACATATATATGTTGTCACTGCTCCACTGTCATTTTATGGTATCATGGATGAGAATAGACACTTGTTTAAGCTGTTGATTAGTTAGTTTTATTATAAATCACAATCGAACTTGGATTTTGTTCCAAGCATGAAATTTAGGAATGGATACTTTCACCCAAAAGTCTTGGTCACATGATGGTTCAAATCTGTTAAAAATGTTGTTCTTATATGTCTTTGTGTCTCCAGTCAGTTGCAGAAGGCTTCAAAGAAGCAGTCCAGTATGTCCTTCCACAGCTGATGATGGTCCCAGTATACCACTGTATGCACTACTTTGAGCTCCTCCAGGTATGTCCTGACACATCAGTGCCTCATACTCACCACAAGATAGCGACATTATGGAAAATCATATTTTTGTATAACTCATATACTACTCATGATAAACACATAATTCCAAATGCTAGGCATATTTTGCACACTCATAGCACAATTATTATAGGATTTTGTTGTGATGTATCATTTTCCAATTCTTTATGTCTTTGGTGTCAGTGGTACTGATGCAGATATGTGCTGTGCTTTCCACGCTACAATACTTTTTTGCAGAGAAAAATGTCTAGATTTGTGTCTGATGTGTGTTTTCTGGTATCTTGCAGCAACTTCAGGAGCGCAGTAAAGACCAAGATGACAGAGAATGTCTGAAACAGGCAATCACAGCATTGCTTAACCTTCAGTGTAGTGTGGAGCGTATCTATACCAAGCACCAGCCTCGCCGTAAACCTGGGTAGGCCTCCTTGACAAGTATTCATAATAATTAACATTCATGTGATCGTTCTGTCTGTATGTTATTAACCACAAACCTGTTAGTACTCAAGATGCAGTGGCCCAGACCCATTGCATGTTTTTTGGTTGTTATAATTAAATGGTGTCATGTCTTCCCTCACAGTGAGCCCATGTACCGCCTGTATAGCAGGCAGGTTCGTAGCAAACAACTAGCCATCAAGCGCATGAATGAGATTCAGAAGAGCATCGACGGCTGGGAGGGAAAAGACATTGGTCAGTGCTGCAGCGAGTTCATCCTGGAGGGTCCGCTTTTACGGGCTGGTGCCAAGCACGAGAGACACAACTTTCTGTTTGATGGGCTGATGATAAGCTGCAAGGCCAACCAAAGCTCACGACTGCCCGGTTCGGGCAGCGGGGCCGAGTACCGTCTGAAGGAGAAGTTTGTGCTGAGGAAGATCCGCATTGTGGATCGCGAGGACTCTGTAGAGCTACGGCACGCTTTTGAACTGATAGGAAAAGATGAAAACTGTGCAGTTTTCTGTGCACGGACAGAAGAGGAGAAGGCCGCATGGATGGCAGCGCTGGTGACTTTGCAGTACCGCTCCACTTTGGATCGCATGTTGGACACAGTGCTGCAGCATGAGGAACAGGCGCATCCTCTAAGGTTACCCTCCCCGGAAGTTTACCGCTTTGCTGTGCAGGACTCGGAGGAGAATATTGTGTTTGAGGACAAAGTGCAGAGCAAAACAGGCATCCCCCTCATAAAGGCCGGCACAGTGGTCAAACTCATAGAGAGGCTCACCTACCATATGTATGCTGGTAAGATGTGGCTTTAGATCATCTTCATTTTAAGGAAACAGTTCGCCCAAAAATTAAAATTCAGTCTCACCCAAATGCAGACAGATTCCATTACCTTTAGTATTGAGTATGTAGTCATTTTTGTTTTTTTGGGTTTTTGAAACTAGTGTCCATCTTCTTCAGTTGTTAAGGAGAGTGCTGCTACTCTGTTTTCCTGTGAAGCTCCGGAAATGTTTTGTGGACAAAGAAACTTCACCCGACTTCTCATTGTCGTGGGAATGAGTAGACAATGACTGAATTTTCATTTTTGGATGAACTGTTTCTTTAATCTATGTAATTCAGAGGTTTATTTTGCCAAGCTGCATTGTGATTTTGTCTGTGTTTGTTATCTAATTAGTTTCATCTGTTTGTAGATCCTAACTTTGTGCGCACATTTCTCACCACATACCGATCATTCTGCAAACCACAAGAGCTTCTCACCCTGCTGATAGACAGGTACAGTTCAACCAGAAAAACTGTCCGTACACTACTATTTTCTTTTCTGTATCTAAACAATTAGAACAATCTGACAGATATACTTTCAGATATTTCAATCAAATATCTGTCTCTGAGGTGTTGTTGTTGGTCCCCTGACATCTTGAAATGTCATATTATTTTTCCTCAGGATTGAGATCCCTGAGCCAGAACCAACCGAGGAGGACCGACAGGCTCTTTGGAATGGCGACCAGCCAATGGCAGCTGAGCTCCAGAGATTTCGGAAGGAATACATTCAGCCAGTCCAGCTCAGGTATGACAACTGTTCAATCACAGATGAGCCTGTCTCGGTTCATTGTTGCTGTAAGGCTCACCTGCAGAAAAAGATAAACAACTGTAAATCATGGTGGAAGTCAAGGAACACAACATTCACCATATATAGTCTCTGGATGTTGTTCCGGACATGACTAGGGTTGGATTTATCGCAACATATTTTACTATCCCAAGATTTTATATTGAATAATATTGGGTTTACTGCTTGGTCCTTAAAGGAACAGTTCACCTAAAAATGAAAATTCACTCATGATCTACTCACTCCCACGACGATGGAAAGTCGGGTGAAGTAACTTTGTCCGCAAAACATTTGCGGAGCTTCACAGCCATGAAACATTCTCCTGAACAACTTAGAAAGATGGAGATTTTTTTTAAACATAAAATACAACCAAAAACAAACATAAAATGACTCCATACAGCACACATACGGCGTAATCTCGCTGTCTTCTGGTCTTGCACTCTCCTGTTAAGGCCTGAATGTTCTCACTGAATAACTTTTGTATTAGTATCCTTATTAGGAGTCTTCGGCTATAGTCTGAGAGCTTCTCAGCATCAGACAACACTGCTGGTAGCCAATGGCAGCTGTAATAAAACCCTTTAGTCACAGAAACAGTTAAAACTCAAGCAGGTAGGTAAAGTAGTTGCACACTGTGAAGTACAAGTACGATTTTTCTTTGACATCAACAGTACTTTCTGAAAAAACAAAACCTTGACGTGAAAACGTAGAAGTTTTGTCGCAAATAACATGCATTTAAAACACGAGAAGACTCTTTCAAATGGGACAAAAATTGGGAAATTATCATGCAGTCTGTTTGCAGACCAATGTGGTGCAACAGTTTATTTTAAAACCAGGATACTCAAAGTAGATGAAAATACCTCTTCAGGCATGACTTTTTCCTTATAAAGCACAAAATGTTCCTGCTGATTCTATTTTTAGGCACAAACTATTTAAAGACGTTAACTGACCAGAGTGAGGAATAAACACTGGCCACAAGCCAAAAAACTGTTCAATGAAGGACTTTGTTTGCTAAAGGTCTCTACTTAACCAACCACTCTGTCTGATAGAAAATGTAAAGTTGTGTGTACAACAAAATTTTTTTCCCTATTTGTCTGAAAGTGTGCATGAAACATGGAGTATAATACTGCACCTAGAATTAGTTAACACATCAAGGTGTCTTTGCTTCACAGGGTTCTCAACGTCTTCCGTCAGTGGGTTGAGCATCATTTCTACGACTTTGAGAACGATCCAGAGCTGAGAAGTCGATTAGAGGAGTACATCACCAGCAAAATACAACTGCGAGGTCAGAACCACAATGTATATAGAATATATGCTTCTCTAAACATAGATGTTCAGCTTCACAGCATCAGTATTAAAAGTTTTAATGTCGTCCTCCTCAGACATCTCTCCACTAGCTACAGCATACTTTCCAAAAAGAAAGTAGGGGAGACGGACTTTGTCAGTACTAGTTCTTTCATGTTGGTTTGGTGTTTCTGTGGCATAAATGAAGAAACTATTTGAGCGTAGGTGTGGTTAAATGTTTTGTTGGTGCAGCCAAACACGATGATGAAAGCACATGACTTGCAACAGATTAGCATGTAATGCAATTGAGAAATAAAGCTTAATGATTTTATGTATCGTGTTTCCTGTCTTAGGTAAGTCAATGAGAAAGTGGGTCGAGTCCATCAATAAGATCATCAAGAGGAAGATGCAGACACAGTCAAACGGTGTTAGTCACAACATCACCTTCGAGAGCCCGCCTCCTCCCATCGAGTGGCACATCTGCAGAGCAGGCCAGGTGGACTCATTCGACCTTATGACCCTTCATCCCATAGAGATCGCTCGCCAGCTGACTCTGCTCGAATCAGAGCTCTACAGGTGAGGCACACGAGATGAGACATTTACATTTTATAGAGTCAAAGCGTCACCTTACTCTGTTTAGTTTCCATTTAATCGTATCTGCTCTTAAAAATAAAAACACACTCGCTCCACAGAGCTGTCCGGCCGTCCGAGCTGGTCGGCAGCGTCTGGACCAAAGAGGACAAAGAGAAGAACTCTCCCAACCTGCTCCGCATGATCCGCCACACCACCAACCTCACGTTGTGGTTCGAGAAGTGAGTCTCAGGACTCAAATATGTTGTTCACAAGAAATTTTAGAGTCGTGGTGAGAACAAATATCTGTAACTGTGTGTGTTGATCATTTTCAGATGCATCGTAGAGACGATGAACCTGGAAGAGAGGGTGGCTGTGTTATCGCGGGTCATTGAGATTCTGCAGGTTTTCCAGGAGCTCAACAACTTTAACGGTGTGCTGGAGGTGGTCAGTGCCATCAATTCTGTCCCGGTCTACAGGCTCGACCACACATTTGAGGTGAGTAGAACCGTAGCAATGCTAAAAGCTATTGATCAAAATGTGTTTACAGGTTGATTTGTGAAAAAGTTGTATAAAGCGCTTTGTTACGCGTGCTTTAGTCTAGCAGTTCCAATCTTCATAAGCTGCTACTATGTGGAATACTCTTAGCAGTAGCATGCTAACAGACTTTGCTAGACTATGCTAACAGAGATTGCATTTTAACATATTGACATTTAGGAGTTCAATCACTTACCTTCCCTGTTACGTGGCAGCAGATCTCGTCATCTGCTCTGAGGGTAAGGAGCCCCTGCACCTCACACTGTCGACTCAATTCCAAGGCATTTTCGTCGAATTTCTTCTTTTTGTTAGCTGCTAAATTATTTTTTCAGACGTGTGTATTTACCATGGTGGTTATTTTTCTGTTTAAACTATTTTATGTTAATTAGAGGAAAATGGATATAAAGCAGCCTTTGTTGGCATTTAAATTGACCAGTGAACAAGCAAACGGCAATGGAAGCAAGTAAAAGAACCAGAAAATCCAACTGGACACAAGAAAAGTGTTCGCTAAGAGTGAAACCATTTCACAACCATTACAATTTCTGGTGTAACATTTCTCCTACCATTTTGTATTTCTACCATTTTCTTGTCTGATTTTGACCTGAGGAGCATTATTAAGGGATTAGATAACAGTGTCTTATCTTAAATGTAAAGGGAAATCCTTATTAAACATCATAAGAATCTCTCAGAATCTCCTCACTTTCTACCACGAAGCTATCAAAACAGCTCAGTTTACTGATTTGACATGAATTTTAGTCTGATGCTGAACTGATAGGCAGAAAATAATGTCTGATGCTTTTACTCTCTCCTGCACCCACAGGCAATACCAGAGAGGAAAAAGAAAGTCCTGGAAGAAGCTGTGGAGCTGAGCCAGGACCATTTTAAGAAATACTTGGCTAAACTCAAGTCAATAAACCCACCCTGTGTGCCTTTCTTTGGTAAGTCTTCTACTATGACTCTATTACAAGTAAAGTATGAAGTTACCTCAGTCAAAATAGATACACTGATGAGTGACATCACGCGCATCGAAGTCACTGACCCGGCCCACAGCTTGTTGGCTGAAGAAAGAGCCGCTGTTGTTGTATTCAAGTGGAGCGACGGGGACTTCTTCAGAAATTTGTCGAAAATAAACACTATACCGACAAGATTTTGTGCCCCTGGCCATCGAAAGATGTAAATGAAAAACATACCAAGACCCCTCAAAAGAAGTTACAAGAAATGTTGAGTGATTATGGAGTGTTGTGAAATATTTATGAAACAGCCTTTAAGTCTTGCTGTACATCCTTAAATGTGGTCAACTTATAATCACCACAACGCCATCAAGTTTTTGATTCACAAGAAACTCGCCTCACCATATACTGTGATGTCAAAGTGCTTTGCAGGCCGAGTCTCAAAGAAATTAGAGAAGTTGAGTTTCTAAGACTAGTTGTAAACAGGAAACTTCTTTTTGGCAGATAAAGGTTTTCGCATTGCTGATGAACTCGCTGTGCTCAAAAGGGGAACACCTCATACAAACGTGAAAGGCAAAGTTGCTGAAGTAATTATTATTCGATGAACCAAAGTGCAGTGTACTGTTTTATGTTTGAAGGGAAAGATGCCACTAAACGATGCTGTATGGATCTGGAAGTTCATCTCCAGCAACAGCTAGTTTCATCATGTATCCAACTGATGCAACTTTAAGTTTGTTGTGAAGTTGCCATCAATTTCACACCTGATTCCACAATATTCTCTGTCTTCTTACCAAACCAGCGACTATGCATGCACGGACAAAACTCAAGCACTCAATGAATCTATCAAAAGTTTCTTCTCTGGATTATTTATCATAAAACCAGCAAAAGTTTCAAGTTTTTGTACATTGCAAGCCATATTTTACTGTTGACCACCATCCAACCCATCGTCCTCCTCAGGTATCTATTTAACCAACATCCTGAAGACGGAGGAAGGCAACCCAGACTTCCTCAAACGTCACGGCAAGGAGCTGATCAACTTCAGCAAAAGGAGGAAAGTGGCTGAAATCACAGGAGAGATCCAGCAGTATCAGAACCAACCGTACTGTCTGAAGGTGGAGCATGAAATCAGGGTGAGAGCTCCTTCTAATCATTCTCTCTTTGAATGCGTTTCATAGAGCCTGGACTCAACACGTCTTTTTTTGTGTTGCTCAGAGGTTCTTCGAGAATCTGAACCCGATGGGCAGCAGGAGTGAGAAGGAGTTTGCTGACTACCTGTTCAAAATGTCTCTGGATATTGAGCCACGGAACTGCAGGCAGGCTCCCCGATTTGTAAGTGTTCGGACTGAAGTGTTTCAGCAGTCGTCACATTTCTTTGTGGTGTTTGGTGGCTCTATAGGCTTCTATAGCAAAATGGAGACTGGCATATCGGTAACAATGTGGTTTATTTTTTGGAAATCTGCTGAGGTTTAACAATTTAAGTAAGTTCCGGTGAGCACGAAGAGAGATTGAGGTTATATTGGTGAACGATTTCTCACAGTTGAATTCCTGTCTCTCCTCCTGCAGCCCAGGAAGACCATGTACACTCTGAAATCCCCAGGGATCCGGCCTGTGCGAACGTCTACCTCTGGCACCCTGAAGGGCCACCCCGTCCCCTTGGAGAGGGAGCCCCCACATAAGATCACCTTCCGGAGTATCGCCGAGACTGAGCCAGAGACGCCGGCGTCGGCCTCAGTGCCCACCTCTCCGAACACGCCGACCCCTCCTCAGTCAGCCTCCTCTGACCTCAGCTCAGTCTTCATGGACCACGACCTCAGCAGCTCCTACGGTGGTGAGTTCAGCAGAATCCTGCAGAGATACCGCTGTTCCTGTTCTTCAATATCAGGGAATGATTTTATCAACAAAGAAGAGAAGCTGGACAGTGAAAGAAATAGATTTAAACACATTTCCTGTCTATTTAAAATTTACAGGTAGCAACTCCATATTTGCTCCAGGTCATCTTCCGCCTTCAAGTGAGTTGGCTTTCCAGTATTAGTAGTTTTTACCTGACTGCCTCTTTCTTCGAGTACTTTGTGATCCATCCGATAGTTAACGTGACATGTTCTTGATCTTTTATCCATGCTGTTTTTTAATGAATTTCTTCTCTTTTTTCCCCTCAGAGTTCCAGTCTGTGTCTTGCGGCAGCCTCCACCAGCTCGGGGAGGAGCAGCTGAAGCCGCCTCCTCTGCCTCCACGAAGGAAAGATGCTATGTCTGAAGCCAAAGTAAGAGCAGGGCATAATTTTCCATTGGACACCTTAACTCAGTTTGATAGGCCTGAACATATTTGTATGTGCAAGTAAAAATAATTTGTAATATTTGGTGGTGTACATAAAACGTGATTGTTATGAAGACAACATGGAGCACAGATTAATTTTATGAGTGTTTTTGCTATTGAAAATATATCCAAATATTAAAGGGCAAAATGTTTATTATAAAGACCTTATCTTTCTTAGGGTTGGGGTTAGTTCAAAGCCTCGTGATCCACTCCTGTATCCATTTCAAATTAAAAGCCCTCCAGTGTTTTACTGGACAAAATCCCTTTATTTACAGTACTTTTATATGTCAGAAATTAAAACACAATGTGTCATATTTGCCCTGATGGAATGTAGCCCCCGCTGCACTCCCATTCATGGCCTCAATTGGAGTATCCGATGAGTCACGTGGGACACCTAGTGGTAAAATCTAGTATACTGGTCCAGTACTATGTTTGGCTTCATATCAAACCGGTTTGAAACAGTGGCCCAAACCTAATCTCTATTAAGTTTCATATCCCGATCATTTGATATCCAGATAACGATGCATATCACAACGTAGCCCATTTTCTGAAAATATAATGAATAAATCATTGATATCACATGACCAAATGAAAAGGCCCTTTTCTCTATTACTTTTTGAATATACTCAACACAAAAGGTTCTGATTTCTGTGTTTTTGTCTGTGTCTCAGCTGTGCTCCAGGTCCGACAGTCCTCCAGCCATTCCTCCACGGCTGCCCCCTCCTCTGCCCAGAAACCAGCCTCGACCGATGATCTACAACGGCCCTCCCATTGACGGCCCACTTCCCAGCCCTCCTCCACCACCACCACGCGACCCTCTGCCTGACACGCCTCCCCCAGTGCCTCAGCGGCCCCCTGAGATCTTCATCAACTACCCCCTCAACCTGCAGCCTTCCCCTGTGGGCCGATACCACTGGGACTTCGGTAGCTCCCCCAGCTCCCCCAACACCCCGCCCAGCACGCCGTCGCCTCGCATCCCCAGGCGGAGCTGCCCGCTCAGCACCAGCCAGAACAGCCTCTGCCCACTTCCCATTCCCATCACCGCTCCTCCTGTGCCGCCACGCCACAACTCCAGCCCACAACTCCCAAAACTCCCACCAAAGACATACAAAAGGGAGCTGCTGCAGCCGCCGCTACAAGGCCTCTCATTGGTGGAGAACACCGACAGCAGCCAGTGAGTCGGCATTTTTTTTAAACATCTCGAGGTGAAATGCAAACTAAGACTTAAAGCTACTGATCAGAGAATTCACTGCTCCGCACACACTCGTAACTCCGCCCATCCCCGCTGTGCCTCTCAGGAGATCAGTAGCTCCGCCTTCATCATGAACCCTCTGTGCCAATGAGAAAACCACACCAGAGTGCCAGCCAATAAACAAGGAGTTGAGTGTTTGTTTCTTCTGTACGGAGCAGGATTGTCAGCTCCTGATTTAAAGTTCTCACCCCTCACGCTCTTACCTTACGCTTGTCCCTCATCCCACTCCTCCATTAGGGAGGGGTGAGGCCTTGGACTTCGTAGCCTCAACTGTCATGCTTTGTTTCTTTGGGCATTGACAACATTTACGACCTCTCCTTCTCAATCATCCACTCCGCTCTTTAACAGCGGGTGCGAGCAGTTTCCATTAGCCTGTTTTTCCTACAAACTCTTGCCAAAGTCTTATTTTATGCAGGGGGATAAGGGATTTTCTTTTTTTAAACAAATGTGACATTAAAAGAAATGCATAAAGGAGGTGACACTGAATCCCCCCACCTTGTATCTCAACTGTACACTGTGACTGTATAGACAAACTGACTGTTGTCTGAAGACCCTCTGCAGCCACAAAACCTTTGCCTTTAAACATCCAACAGCGGTGACCTCTGACCCCAGGCTCCAGCCCTCTCTGCCCAGACGGGACAACGAGAGCAGAGAACACTCCATTTGCACATCGAGTTTGGGGCAGATTTCGATAAGACTATTGAGAATAATCCCTCTGCGGTGTGCACCAGAGGGACGTCTGCCACGATATCAAACAGGACTAAGACGAGGAGAAAGCTGATGTCTTAACCGATCCCCTTACAGACGTGTGCCGCTGTTTCGACACTGTGCTCTTCTCTGAAAACCCTCATGACCTCTTCATTGGTGTTAAAACTCAGCACTAGAAGCACGGAACAGCTCTCCCCGGTGGTGAAATACACACAACCCCATGAAAAAGAGAAACTTCTACAGTATCTCTCTTTATTTCTGCTTGAAAACATTTTGGACAGACTGAAATAATCCATGCATCACGCTCAGATGTGCCTTTTATTTTGTTTTCTACTTTACAGAAATAAGCAAAAGGTGTCTAAAAAATGCTAAAAAATAAAGTTGCCTATGTAATGTTTAGAACAAAGCTATACACTATGAAATTGTACATGTTTGTGGATACTGTGTATATATAACATGTATACACTAACTAAATAATTTGTATAAAGTGACTCTCTCCCTGTTGTATTGTACCGTCATCCGCATCTGTTCAGTCGAATAATGCCTAATAATCCAATGCTGCTACAGTCGGATAAAAAAAAAAACAACCTAAAAATACAAAACAAGAAAAAACAGGTCACTGTCACTAACAGACAATCTCCAGTTGAAACACTGGGAGTATTAACTGAGGAAAGCCATTTTTTTTCTTCCCTGCCCCTCAAGCAATGAAAAGAAATATTCAGTTCAATATGCCAAGCACTTACTAAGAGGTGTGCTTCACTTTGTACGTCCTACTAATTGCCTTTTTCTCCTTTTCAAAGATTTTTTAATGCTAACACTCATTAGCGAGAGGTTAAAGTTGCAGTTGAATATATGCAGACCTATATTCAGTTGCAGGTGTTTGATCATAGTGAAGAATTGGACTTTTTTTTCCTGAGAAACACACTTTGTGCACTTTAGGCTGTACTGTTGAAGAGCCACAGTTGTTTTGGGTCATGTTTGGAGATGCAATGGTCCTATGCAACTGTTCAACTCGCTTTCTACATGGATCAGGGCAGAAAAACAAGAGTCTGCTGCCTCACTTTTATCCCCATGAAGACAGAAATGCCTGAGGATGAGCTGGATTTCAGCAAATTTTTAAAAAAATTCAGAAAACAGACAGAGCCCTCCTCCTGGTGATGATGGATGATTAAACTGATCAAACTAGAGATGAAAGGGAAGTAATGGAGGATTCGTTTCGACAACTAAAGTTCTGTCCGTTTCCCAAGTCAGTATTGGTGGGGTTAATTTAGCCAAATTTTCTTTTTCTTTTTTAAACCTCTACCCAGACACAACAACAGACTGGTTTTCCTCCAGTGGCACTGTAACAGCTTGATCCAGCAGTCGGTTTATTTGATGGTATGTGGCCTTTTAACAGCTTTGTATTAATGGTCTTGATGAGATTAATAAATCACCCAGTCTTATTTTGTACTGAACTACTTGTTGCTCTTCTTTTGTTCTTTTATTCTCACAAGTGTTGGAAATAAGTTGAGGAATAGTCCGACATTTTGGGAAATATTGTTACTTTGTTTCTGGCAAAATGTTAAAAAAAATGCTCTTACATCAAGTTGGAAAAAAAATTCCTGGATCCGTCCCTTTTATCCACATCCACTCCAACATTGAATAGGTAACTATTCAATTAACTATTAACTAGTAACTATTTCCTGATGCATACATAATTTTCCCACCAAGATTTGTGGAAGTCTGTCCTTTAGATTTTGTGTAATCCTTGCTTCCTGGTGTGAGACATTGGGTCGCTCTCTTACTGCAGGAGCAGTTACACCAATTCGGGATGCTTCATGCATATACATTTGAGATAAATCCAAGGCAAAGTTCACATCACCAGGCTGAAGTGAAAAATTCCCATTTTGTAACTTAATGTGACACGAATCAGATCTCTTTCAGGGCTGTTTTAACAACAAAAATCTTTTCAAATCGGATTTGAGTCCCTTACATGTGTGGTCCTAGATCGGATACATATCTGATGAATGAGAACAGATGACGACAGCAAAGCATATCAGACAAAGTGTTTGCCATCCTCCAGGGCTAAATGTCATGCATACTTTCACTACTAGCACGTCCGTTTCAGTTTATACACCACGAGTCATCTCAAATGTGACGTTTTTTTGTTGTTGGTGACGCAGATGACCCACGTAAAAACGTATCATGGTGAGCGTGCCAGTCATTTGGGAGGACAGATGTGTGCACATTACAGCTAGATACAGATCACTGTAATTATGAATGTGAACCGTCATGATAACCATATCTGATCTGAGCAAAAAAATCAGAATTGAATGAGGCTTGTAATGTGAATGTAGCTTGGACGTCTCAGAAACCCAGTTCCCAACCTCTTGTCCTGTCGATTTATACGACTACAGAGCAGTGGCAGCATACAGACGCACAATCTTTATCTCATCATACGAGATCCTGATGTTATTATTAAGAGATGTTTTCCTATAATTAGGGGATATTCAATGTGGTTTAGCAGGATTCAAAACCAGGTCTCCTGCAGCCCTCTGGCCCACCAAAACACGGCCTCTTATCTCTAAATCATATTAAAAACTTTTTGTTTTGAGACACAAAACCTCCAACTGGATCTCAGATGTCAAAATGAAATCCTGAAGAACCAAACAAAGATCTACAGTCATCATGAAAGGTTCAGATTTAACATAAAGCCAAGAAAAACAGTTTACGTTTTTTTTTTTATGTCATGCATTTACTTTACAGTAACGACCTTTTGAGATCCATCAAAGGGTTATAACTTTAAAGATTTGTGTGCAGTCCTCTTTTCTCTTGGGAGGACAGCGGAGTCAAACGGTGCTGCAGGGCCCCTCGCTGTCCTCACTGTCGTCCCACAATCCTCCACTGCTCACGGCTGCAGCTGCGTGGTTATCTCGCTGCTGAGACAGGCCCAGTCTGAAGAGATGCAACAGGTGAAAGTTTATTAATCTAGTTTTTGTGTTTGCATCTGCAACAATGTAGGTGAGTTTTCATATTTAGCATGGGCAGTTTGTGCATTTCTGTATCGCCATCGTACCTCGGTCGGCTCTTACCTCAGATTTTCTCTGATCAGGTTGAAATTCTGAAAGCGCTGCCTCGCTTGAGCTTGAATCGGAATGAATCCTGGTCTGTTGTCTTTCTCTGGAGCTGAATCAGCCTGGTGCATGAAGTAATGTAGAGATACAGAGAGTATTACTGATAAGAGGAGACAGAGGACTGCACAGAGCTGTCAGGAAAACAAAGGATCAGTGAACTGATGCTAATTAAACTTCACAGCACTCAGAGAGGGTATAAAGCCGTCAACGCCATTGTCACCTGAACATTCTCTGTGTAAAAAGGGTTATTACTTTATTCTGAGCCTTAAAAAAATGCTGAAACAGTAATACAGGTCAACTATGGACAAACCCCGATGCTGATAACAGAAATACCTGTTTGGATGGATCATCCCAGATGGGCCTGAAGGCACTTTTTGGATGTAAAGGAGGCGACCCCTTCCTGACGCTGACCAGCCTCTTCCCATAGGAGCTGACGAGGCACGGCATCGGCCCATCCACACACGGCCCAGCAGCGTTTCTAAGAGGAGGGTGAGGGGTCAATCTGGGAATCTGCCACCTCAGACACACAGTCTTCTCTCTGGGTGCCTCCCTCAACTGCTGCTGCTGGCTGGATGAGGGCTTCAACAGCACCGGCACCTGGCTGTCCTCCTCTTCATCCATCATCTCCCTGCACAGGGTTCCGTCAGGGCTGCAGGAGGTCACAGAGGAGTAGTCAAAAGCTGAGGTGTCGTCTGGGTCTGTATCGCAGTTCTCGAGGCTGTGATTGGCATGAGGTGCCTCCAGCTCGTTGGTGCCTTTCACGGTTGGCTGGCTGAAGGTTCCCTGGCCCGAGTCGCTGTTCTCTCCCCATCCGGTAGCGTCTGGAGTGAGGAGGGAACAGTAAGGGGGCCCACAGTCACACGGTGGCTGGTTCTGGTAGGTCCGGTCTCTTCTACAGCCCGTCCTCCTCACTGGGCTGCAGGACCAGCACTCCAGACGTATTGAGTGACTGCCATTGTGTCCATTAGCGAGGCTGGCAGCCGGCTGGTCATCTCTGCGTGGAAGAGAGAGGAGAGGTCTGAAAATCTGTAGTACATTAACCTCTACACGGTACATGTAAAATAGGCCTGTCGGCCTCTGTGGACTCGTCTGGCTATTGATGGACATCACCAAAGATTTGGTTGAAAGCCTTAACCTCCATGGTGGAGGTAATGTGTTTTAAGTTAATGTGATAAAGCATGCAAAAAAATCTGATCAGGCTGCAACAGTTTTGCAGATAATATAACTGTAGGAAGTCACTGGTCTGAGTTTGTCAACAACCCTTTTGGATGCAGGTTCTCATTGCTTGCTGTGCTGTCTGATGCCAGCAGAGGGCGATACTGACCTCTGAGCTGAAGCTTTGGATTCTCTGGTATGTTTGTTCCTTCTGCAACAATTTGCAGAAGATCCACCAGCCGCTGCATCAGAGCAGCTGTTGTTCATGCAAAAAAAACAAAAAACATTTTACTCTCTGAATTTGGTGATGAGCCAAAAACATAAGCAGTTTTTTATGCTTAAATACGTGAACCAGCTGATCCTCCTCGTGATGCCCTGACCTTTGTCCGCCTCCTTCTCCTTCTCCTTCCTTCCACTGGACGTCTTCCTCCAGGATCTCATGAGAGCGGGACAAAATGCTCCTCAGTGCTCGCTCTGTTCCCAACAGGAGGCTGCAATCAGGATGCTCTTTACCGGTCCACTGCAACAAGTTCTGGAGAGGAAAACAAACAAGAATGACACAATTCAGTAAGCACTACAAGGTGACTTTTTAGCTCTACTATTCAATCAATTAACAGCCATTTAACGCACCGTTTGTTTTTTGTATGACTGAGGTACCTCTGAAAGTTTTTCTAAATAGACTAAAATGTTAATTACATCTTGAATATCTTTAAAAGATTTATATGTCTTGTCTGTTAATCTTTGGTCTTCTACTATCCTTCAAGAGAAATCCTCATGGGTTTTATCCTCTTCCTCAGGTGGACTCAAGATTAGGCAGGAAGGAAGTTGCCCCCATGTTTGAAATAAAACACCACAAAGTGCCTCACTGTGGCTGGTGACTCACCTGAATATGGCTCAGATAGCTGTGTATGCGGGAAACAGGTGCCAGCAGCAGGGAGAGCAGTTTTATTTCCTCTCTCTCCACCTGGCCGTTCTGTGTGACGCAGACAAAAAACATCCACAAGCATGTCTGCTTTCTCAGGTGCATAAATGACTGAATAATGTTACTGCTGTGTCACTTAACATACCTGCATTTTCTGACTTTTCTCAGGATGATTTAGCCTGTTGAACTCCAGTGAGAGGAACGACGCCAGGGTGGTCGTGTATCCAAGGTACATATCCGAGAAGGCTGCCTGGACAACCCAAATTAGGACAACCATGAGTTCCCTCAGGGTAATCATAAAAACATAAAACTAAGAGTATCAACTTACATCATTTTGGCCAATAAGCTGCACCAGGATGTCTCCAACCAGAGATTTCCAGTGCTCAGCTGATAATCGCTCCTGCAGGGTGTTTCTGAAGAGCAAATGTCGCTGTAGCAGCTGCTCCACGAACTTCAGATATGTCTGACTGGATCACAACACAAGTAACAACAAAATCCTTTGTTTTACCTGACGTGGGCACATTTTGCTCATGCTTACATATTATTATTGCTACCATATATTACTCACAAAGAGATGACTTAATGTCAGTTTCACTATCTGTGGTATAGAATTCATTTACAAATTGTTATATGCACAGTTATATAAACTGTTTAGCACTTACTATGGTTCTACAGCGACCTGGTGAGCTGGTGGCATCCTGTATCTATCATATAGCTGGTTTAAGGTTGACACGTACTCCCACTCAGAATGCAGAAGCTGCATTGCCACCTGATGTCGCGCATCTGCATGAAAATAAATACTAATTAGGCTACACTCACAAATGTCTATGCTGTAACACAAAATAGATCTGCCTGGGTAAAAGAGGGTTTGTACAGCTGAATTTATGAAAAACAATAGTGGTCCTAAAATAGAACTCTGTGGCACACCTTTGTTTACACTTTGAAAACTAGACTGATGGCCACAACAGCTTGTGTTCTTCTGAGGAAGTTATAGCAATCAAATCCCCAAAATTTGTATAATTCAAAGGCTTTTTGTTTCTGATTTGGTTACCATTTTTCAGGTTTATGGTTACTATTTTTCAGGTAGCAAAT
Organism: Chaunax sp. Z400; assembly: GCA_037577475.1. NCBI lineage: Eukaryota > Metazoa > Chordata > Actinopteri > Lophiiformes > Chaunacidae > Chaunax > Chaunax sp. Z400. The sequence continues at coordinate 8,208,214 of CM075194.1, read as the reverse complement.
GCAACATTTTTCATTTGCTTGTTTGTTATAGGTTGAATTTATTTATTGATCCTTTATTTAACTAGGATGGACGCAAGTGATAGTCAAGATGGTGCAGGAAAAGAAAACATATAATTACAGTAAAATAAAAACGGTTCATGTAAAGACCCATAACGTTAAATGCAGTAACATTATTCTATAAAGATTGATTTTATCATATATTTGAACATGTCAAGAAAGATTATTCCAAGATTTCAATTTCAGTAAACTATGAACAACAATCAGCTGCAAAGACAAGAACCTGCTCACCTGTGCCGTCACTCAGTCCTGCTTTGAGGCCCTGCAGGAAACAGTGGAGGAGCAGTTTTCCTCTGGACAGACAGGCTGGTGCAGCAGATGAACAGTCACACTGAGTCCGCTCACAGGCTGGTTCTGCTGGATAACTGCTGGACAGATTAAACATCTTCTTTATGAGTAATTGTTTGTGAATACACATAAATTTCATCTAAACCAAATAAGCCTGTCATCTTCTGCATTTTCCACCATGGGATTAGATTTCGCAGCACAATCTATGGCACAAACCAACAGAGTGATACTGGAAACTCAAAGCCAACCAACCGACAAATAGCCATGCTTGTTTGTTGATTGATTGGTTTGATTTTTGGCAGGATGAAAGGAAGAATGAACCCATTAAATTTAGATTATTGGTCGACATTTTCCCTAACTGCACAAAAACTACTAACACACTTTCCATGAAACTTTGTGTAGGGGCGGACCATCGGTTTGGCAAGAACCAATCAAATTTTGGGATGGATCCAAATAGAAGGGCGGATGCATTTAGGATGTATTTTAAATTCATCCCTTCCCTTAACACTACATTTTCTCTCATTTCTTGGCACATAATTCATAAATCATGGTGTAAAAAAGATCCCACGTATTTATGGTGATGATATCTATGAGTATATAGTGTGGTGCAGATCCAGATAATAATTAGCTGCATCAAAGAATGTATTTGTATTTGTGATCTTTATGTAGTCGCTGTACAGAAAGAGCAAGTTAGCTAGCTAGCTCTCTAGTGTTTTTGTTGTTGTTGTTGTTTTTATTTACCTTTCTCTCTGTTTGGATGTGGAGCTCTTTCCATCCTGCTGAGGTCTCTGTCTGTTACTGTACAGCTGCAAGATCTGAAATCGCATCACCGCAAGTTCTTCCTGTCGGATGACATCATGTTTATCAAGTATCAAGTTTAATGTGTTAGTGTTGGTGTTAATATGACTGTCATTAATTGTGTTTTAAGACAAACTTTTCCCACCCTCAATGACTCCACCAAAGCCTCCAGACGGAGAGCTTTCTTCTGGCAGCTCCTCCTGTTCTCCTCAATCTCCTCCCTCAGGTACTTGTCTCCATGTTGGATCTGACTGAGCTCCAGCAGAGCACTGGTAAAGCCAGTCTTCAGCTCCGACACCATGCATTGTAACTGATGGGGTAGCAGGTTTTATACATTATTAATCAGTAATAAAATTAAAATAGCTTATACATTTAAGTTCATAGTAAGCTGAAGTAGATAAACTGGCCTTGATTATGACCTCAGAAGGGGTTTATTCCCTGCCTATTGCTAAGTTTCTCAAATGATACGAGCTTTACATTTTAAGTGAACTATCTCTTGAATAAGCCAAGCTGGCTGAAGAGGGAAGGTGCAGAATACCTTGGAGATTTCAGTGACAAGCTCGGCCTCTTGAGGCTTCATGACCTCTGAAGAAAGAGACACAAACAAGCCTGTTTGCAAACACTCGGTTGCTAATGTGCACAAACTGTGGAGCCTGAATTACCTGCATGATATTTCTGGCTATCAACAGAAAATCAGTCTGTGAGTCTACCGTGCAGAGAAAAGCGTACTCTGTCCATATGTAGATCAGATAGTGTTGCATTTACATGATGGGTACAAAGCATGGACATAAACCTCAGCAAAGTGAATATTCAACCTCTTCCTAACTACATACACACTGAAATAGTAAGAGGCAGACAAAAACTGAATTTCTGCATCATGTTTAACTTGAGTAGTTATGGTTTTAAGCACAAAATATGTCAATTCTGTTATAATTTATTCTTTCTACCTATATATCAAAGCCTATGGAACAGTTCAAAAACATTCTAATTTAATTTAAAGTTCTTGTTTTTTCTGGTACCTGCTTAGATGTTCTTCCTGCCAGTAGTCCCTCTGCTAAGGAAGTGGTGAGCCAGCCAAAGAGCTCAACCCTGCAGGGGAAATGGCTGCAGGAGCCAAGATCCCTCCTTTTCAGTCTGCTGACAGATACAGATCAGCAAAAAAAGACTGGAAAATGTATCATGCAGTAATTTAGTGTTTAAAACTGCAAATCCACCACATAAAACACCTTTAAGGCCATTAGTGACGCATCTCCATAGGGAATTTTAAATCACAATTTTGGAATCAAAATATGAAGAAATCACGTTTCATTTAGTTTACTGCAAGACCATGCCACGCTACATACTTATTTTATTAAGTCCCAGTATCCAAGAATACACCAAAAAAACCATAAAGACTGAATATTACAAGACACTCACCTCAGTTAACGTTCTTCAATTGCTTCTCCATACAAATAAAAGATGAAAAACAAACACTTGACATCTCCGGTGTTTCCTCTTTAGCAGAAGAACTTCCCTAACCTGTTTGAACGCCGTAGACTGGCGTTTTTTGCGCTGTGCAGACAGCGATGTCCTGCATGACGCTCTGTGAGCAGCTCTGTGGTCTGCTGACCTGGGCAAGTCATGTCGAATATGAACCATGCACGTACACTACTGTAATTATGTCATTATAATTGAATAATAATTTACTGCAATTGAGTTCTATTTGTCTATTTATGTTGATATATTTTATTATATTATTACTTACCCAACACCTGTATAAGTATATTTAGATTTATATTATGTGCAAGTGTAGTATATGTAATATGCACAAAATATTATTTTAATGTACGTAACACTGTATGTTTTAATATATTTTGTAGTATTCTATGCATATTATTGTATCAGGCCTACTGTCGGATAATAGGTGTAAGCTTACAATGATTTAAAGACCTCGAATATGATTAAGTAAACATATTGTGTCAGTTGTAGAGAACCTCACCTCACCTTCACTCCGCCCCTGTGGCTCACCGTGAAGCATAATCGAGCGCACACGTATTTGCTTTGTATCGCAGGGGGGCGTGGTTAAGGAACAACACTTGAATTTCATTGGCTGTTGGGCTCCAAGAATTTTCAAATCGATGCAGCAGCTGACGGAGCTGTCAAAACAGTGGACAAGAGGAGGACGCGACCGGTGAGAATTCTGATAAACGACAATACACATATGTATTTATATAACACCACACAGTTCTGTATTCTTTCATAATAATGCTAGATAAAACTTATATTCAATTGTTCTCCGTTTTCGGTCTAACACAGCGTTAACGCTAGCTACAGCAACAAATTTCCCTCCCGAACATTCATAAAAATGTTCATACGCTCTGCAGTGTCGTCAATTCTGACTTAAATTGTGGTGAAATGTGAAATAAATTTTTTGATCTTAATCTCATATATCTTAATATCATTTGGGTACTGGAGAATAGGCTAGCTGCTAGCCAGCGTGTTTAATTCATAGTTCACACGTTGGGGTGTAAGCCTGTTAGCTGATAACGTTAGCTTCTTTAAAGGACCGTACACGTAGTACTGTATCATTTGAAGTTATGTAGCACAGGGGAACAGCACACTGCAAATATGTAAATACCTGTACAACGCAATTCAGTACTTTTTGAGCTATTACCCTTTTGTATAAGTAAATAAGATTAAATGCCATTACCTTAGCGTTAAATTGAAATGAAAAAAAAAATCACCTTTTCACTATTTATTTGTGGGTGGGCTGTTGTGATGTAATGCACAAGTTTTCCATTTAGTTTTCACACCCTGTCCTTTACATTGCTGCCCAATTTCTTAAGTATGCCATCGTGTTTAGGGGATTTTGTCTTTGGTAAGGTAAGTTTATTTATGTAGCACCATCTTACAGAGGCATAGAATTAATTAAAATAACACAGTAAGGACATTAAAAAGAAATGATTCAATGAGAGCTTGGGGGATGATCAAAAACAAGACAGTAGAATACAGTAAAATTGTAAATAAAAGACAGTAAAATAAAATGCAGGATGTGGAAATAGATAAATAACAGTAGACATTGTCTTGAATTTATGAGAAAGGTGCTGTAAAGAATTTGCTGAGAATTTGAGCAGACCTCAGGTACTTGATTAGCTTGTTCCACAGTTCAGGAGTGTGAAGAAGGACAGCATGATTGGAAAACACTGACATTGCGATATCATCACGGTGTTCCCCCCCCCCCCGTGATATAAGCTGTGTCTCAATTTAGGGGCCACATCCTTCAAAGGACATGGTCAACAAAGGCCTGGACTTTGTTGACCATGCCCCCTGAGGGCGCACTGGTCTCCGAAGAATTTCACCAGCTCTTCCTGGTTCTTACTCTTGCGTCACAAAGCCTCGCCCCTGTTGCCTGGCCACATTGGAAGCTGGAGTTGAATAGCTGAAGACTAGTAGAAAAGTCATTGTATTAAAAATTGTGTAGTAGAAGTAGTAGTATTTAGGGATGCACCAATACCACTTTTTGTCAGGAGGAATCTTAAACATGATTCGTGCGCAATGAATCTTGGGATAGATTTGGTCGCGAAGGATCCAAGGCATGCATCCTTTGCCACCTTGGAAACAAAATGTGTTATTCATTTACAGATACACAGTAAATTATAAATATCATCATGATGCCGAGCACCTGGGACTTCTCTGTGTGGAGTTTGCATGTTTTCCCTGTATCTGCGTGGTTTCCCTCCAGCTACTCCGACTTCCTCCCACAGTCCAAAAACACACAATAATAGGTGAACTGGTGACTCTAAATTGCCCCACCGCCTCTGGACACACTCCTGTATAATTATTCTTTGACTCTCAACTCTGACTTTCTGTCCTCCTGAACAGTCTGAAACCATGCGGACGAGTGAGTTTGACTCCTCATCTGAGGAGGAGGAGGTTGGAGAGGAGCAGCTGACTCCCTTCCACATCTCCTGGTAAGGTCCAGCTGTTTTTTCTTGGGCTACCGCTCATCTGTTGTTTTGGTGATATTGTGAAGGTTGTTTTTAAATGTGAAATGTAAACAAGAACCACTCACCGTGTTTCTGTCTGCTCTATTTTGATTGGCTTTAAGGTTGCCTCTGTCCATAGTGGAGTGCTCACAATTTCTTGGGATATGTGCACTACCAGGTATAGTTTTATCCTTTTCTATATATCTGCATGTTACTACTTTATTGTAAGGTTTTGTGCAACTAATGATAAAAATGTTACCTTCATCTGACTTCAGGTTGCAAATACAAAGATGTCCGCAGGAGTCTAGAAAGAGATGTTGGTAAGACCTTTATCCTTACTGGTGGTGAATGAAATAGTGTGGAACCAACTATAACCATTAATATTCACAGTAGATCTTATTTTATGTTTTATGTACCAGTACGTTTGGGGAATGTAGTAAGAAGGATGTTTAAGAATCTTGTACTGTAATGTTAATTCAGCTGACATTTCACAACCAATCAAATGACCAACCAATGGACACAGGTGAAAACATAACCTCCTTGGCAGAGGGAATTCATTTGATGACTATTTTCTCCTAATTATTCCAACACTTGGTCCTTTAAATGTCATAAAGTAGAGGGAAAAAAAATGGCTTCACACAATCACAATTTCCCAATGGGCAGTGTAACTTCGACAAATGACTTGTTTTGTCTCAACTGTTTAGATTACTGTCACAAGGTAAAGACCGTCAGCAAATCCTCACATTTAATTAACTCACACTCATTGATCAACAGTATGTGCCAGGGCTTAACTCATAAATGTAAAATATTCCTGCACCACTAAAATGATAGTTTAAGGACAAAAATTGAAAGGTTTTGTTGTTTCCTTTCTCCTGAACAGAGGAGCTCCAGAACCAGGGGGTGCAGGAAGTGTTTGTTTTCTGCACCAGAGGAGAACTTTACAAGTACAGGGTTCCCTCCCTGCTGGACGCCTACCAGCAGCGAGGATTCACAGTTCACCACATGCCCTTCCCTGACGGAGACGCTCCTGAGCTGGAGCAGTGCTGCCAGATACTCGAGGAGCTGCAGGTCAGCCTCGAGAACAACCGGAGGACTGTGATCCAGTGAGTCAGCTGTTGTTTCATACTGACATTCAGAAACGCACAAAATCAATGGATTAACAATATAGCAGAACATGTTTTCTAACATTGAAACACTCCAGTGTTTTTTATTTCTTTTTCCTGGATGTTTACTCTTTCACATTTGATATTAAGTGAATTTGAGAATGTGTGAGAGGCATCATTATACAGCCTGGCTTCAATTCATCACCTCAGGATCTGCCTCACCCCCATCTCCAAAACGTTTGTCGCACGAGTCAGAGTTTACGTAACGGGAGCACACATTTTGCTCAGCAAGTTTGTTTTTATAAATCACAGCTTTTGCGTTGAAACTGCTGTGCGTCTCCTTCTGGCTCCATTTTCTATCTATGCAATTGGTTACAAATGAGACCCCAGAGCAGTGAAAGGTGTGTTTCCAGGACCACCAGGTCATGTAAATGTCTGCTGTAAAATCTACTGAAAGGCCCCTTGAGATGCTCCTGAATCCCCATGTGAGCTGATAAAGCTGCTCACAACAACAAGAACAAACTGGTTGGACTCGCTCAATGTATGAGTGAGTTAAATGTAAATGCGGTGCTCTGTCCGAGCATGCAAGCTTTGAGTAAATAGACATGTATGCAGCCACAGATGTATCATTTGTGTTTTAATATTTATTTATAAGTATTTTTAAGAGCAAGGCAGCACCAAATTCCGTCACACCACGAAGACGTCTATGCTCTATTTAATGTTGGGACACCTCCTATAAAACAACTAAATAACCTGTTTCCAGCCTTTAACCTTTGATGTTTGTTTTTTTTTGCCCTTTTCCTCCTCCACCTCCAGCTGTTACGGAGGCCTCGGACGCTCTGGATTAAGTAAGAATATTTAACTTCTTCTATTTTGACAGTTCTGTATTTTATCTTTTATTTGATTTTCTAAATGTTCTTTTATGGTGAAAAGTTTGACCTCCATAAATGCTTCCTAATCAGTTTATTCCACCGCTCCGATCACACATCTGTGTCATGTTTCCTACCATTCAGTCGCTGCCTGTCTGCTGCTTCAACTCTCTGTAACACTGACGGCAAACAAGGCAATGGAAATCCTCAGGCAGCACAGAGGAGGAGGAGCGATTCAGACGGTGAAGGTGAGAGGTTACTTTTCTCAGAATCATTTGTATTTGAGGGGCTGGAGCCTAATTTTGCATGTTTATACATGTAGCAGTCAAATTATTTTGCTTTTATTTCCATTTTATTTTAGCTGAATTTTAAAAAATCCTTCTGAGTTGATTGGAGCAATACTCAGATCAACTTTTACTGAGGATGTGGAGGCTTACTGGCATCTTGGTACATTCCCCTCTTGGCCAATCAGGCTGTGACGATGGCCTCTCTTGAAGGCTTAAGAGAGGAGGAAGATGACTCAACTGGATTATTCTGATCCTTCCTCCTCATACTGCAGACCTCAACTTAACAATTATTGTCAACTAGAAAACTGTCTGTTTAGGGCCTGTTGAGATTTCTTGGTTGTCGATTGTTCTGTCTGGTTGAGGGAATTTTGAGCTTCATTGAGCTTAATTTGAGAGACTATTGCAAAAAAAAAAAAACATCTTTAAACTCTAAGTTACCTGAAGTATTGGTTGTCCCCTGTAGTCAAACTGGTCTCCACTGGTCTTGGATGCTGTGTCCAGTCCTAGCATGTTGTTGTGGGTCTGGCACAAACTAGTCTTGAGCTCCATGGCTAAGTGTAGCTTTAGCTGCAGCCAAAGTTGAAGATATAAACAAACATGTTAACCAACAATTTAATTCTCCTCTTCCGCAGCAATATAACTTCCTCCATGAGTTTCGGGATAAGCTCACAACCTACCAAGAGAACAGAGAGGTGCCCACAGAGCGCTCAGTGTCTCGATGATCGCTGATCTTCTCTTCAAATCAAGAGCCGGGAAAATATTGATCGCTTCAAACTCTGTTAGCAGAGCCATTTTTTAGCAGCTCTTTTCTGATTGTGTGTGATGTAATTGCATTTTCTGCACTTTAACAGACTTCTATAATATATTGCTGTTTTCATCTACACTATAATCAAATTAAAGACTTGATGGGGAAATTCTGCTGGGTTGTTATTAGTAACTTTAAAATATGTTGTTGCCCATATGTATAATTGAAATAGTGTGGGTTTTTGTCATAAATGTTTTTGTTATACTTTAATAAATGGTAAACAAGTTGGTTACAACAAATAACCAAGACAATTTGTTTGTTTAATTAAGTCATTGCAGACCTGCCTATTAGCCATATGTAAATGTGTTCTTTTTACTGCAAGTAACTACTTTGCTTTAATTTTTGAATTGGAAATACAGTTTAGAAAAGGAATAAGTAAGGACTAATTTGCCTCCTCTGTCATAGCACTTGTTTAAGTGTCTAACTGTGAGATACTGGGACATCTCAGTCATGTTACCCAGAGAACCACAGTCACGAATGTAACCTTAAGTTTTGACGCATTCGATTCACATGTTGAGAAAACCCTGGTGTCTGTGTAGCTTTTATAAAAGAAATGGTCAGGAATTCTTGGTAGAAGAAATAGTTCTATATCATGTCTAGTTTTGATCATAGTCATGAGCTCACTAGGAACAATTAAATTTGAATAAATAAGGCTTCCAAATTTTCCAAAATGCTTTGGATTTGCCTGGTCCATAATTTGTTGAATTTGTTCCATAAATGCAATAAGCCAGGCTTATTCCAATTAGGTCAAAATAGTGTATGCTCAGTTACTATGGTAACTAATGTTCAGAAACTAGCCTGCTTTAAAAATGAAAGCTTAAAGCAAATCTTAATAAAGAATTAGATTATAGACTGTTGAACAAAAACATAGACCTACATACAGTACAGCATGTTTGATTATATGGTATGTGATACCAAACGTTTTGGCTTACACTACATAAAATAAGTCTTGGTTGTTTTCCCCAATAATATGATAACTAAATTGATAATTAAGAATACAACTGCAAAAATTTATATTGACCAGGAATATAGCATGTAAATCCATCCGCCTCTAACCTCTGCCTCCCAATGTGCCTATGGTATTTGAACAGTTCAATCTGAGTCCCGTAAAGGGGTCTTCAGCTGTGCTCTGGGTTCAAATCCATCCTGAGGCCCATTATTACGTCTCCTTCTTTAGTTATTTATAGATATAACGTATATCTATGTATTTGAACAAAGTGAGGAGGCGGATATGGGAATGGGTTCCAGCCACTGGCGTTCTGTCCCTCCGTCTGTCATGTTTCATTTGCAGAGGTAAACTCAAAAACTGCAAATATTTTTTCCTGAAACTTTCTATTCACATGCACTGAAGTGGAGCCTCTTGGTATTTAGTCTTTAGCTATTCAGTGTGAGCATGTCAGCATAAACATTTAGATAGAAGCACTGCAGTGCCCAAGTACAGCCTCATGGAGCCACTAGCATGGCTGTTATGGAAGCTCTTTCATTCCAGATGGACTAAAGTTATAGAGTGATATTAACATCTCTCCACCCCTGCTGCTTGCATTGCTAATAAAAATGACTGATTTACTTCTATTGACATTAAACACTCCAGTCCATAATAGAGTGACAGTTTTATTTCGATTCAAATAAACCTTCCTATATGTGACACGATGGGATCTAATACAAAAAAAATTTGTGACATAAAATCATCTTCTCCCTGATAAATGCACACATTTGGAAATGGCAATAAATACTTGAGAATTTATTTATTTTGTGTAATTGCCTGGACTCTAAAGACAACACCACTTTCCATTCTGGAAAAGACTCAACACTGCGAGGAGTGCATGATTTCCTGGAGGCAAGAGAATAAAAACACTGAATAAATAAACAATGGAGTTCCTAATGCTGTTGAATATTTGATGGTGAACAAAACACAGAAAGACAAAAACAGTTTCAAAAGGTACATTTAACAGTATGGCACATCAGCAGTTTCCTACCAAAGCTCAAATGCAGAAAGCAGAGAATAACAGTACTGCTGCTGTGCAATGCTGAAAATATTCTTGTACTGTTGAGTCTACCTTTGAATTTATGGATAGCTGCAAGGGCGATTCTACAGAAATACAGGCCACATACACATTGTTGTCTACTCTGGATTCACACTTAAGAAAACAAATATTGCCAATGATTTCAACAGGGATTACATGATGATAAATCAGTCTCAAGTTTGGAAACCGATGTTGTGACAACCGTGCTCCAATTGTCTGTGCAACACGTGTCACTAAGTGATAATAACCCATGCTCTTCTGCCCTCACAATTCCAAAATGTCCACATTAGGACCGTATACATCTGTGGGGAAAAACAGAAGTCTGCTTTAATTGTTTTACAGCTGAAACTGGATCATGTGGCAGGTATTAAAACCCAGAATCTAATTCACAGAACAAGCTAGTGCAGTTCAGCACATAGCTCCGATTCACACACCTGAAAATGTCTACCTAATCTGTAAACACTCAAAAGTTGGGGACCAAAATGAACAAAAACTTTATTTAAATCCCAATCGTTGAAAAATCACCATACCGTTAAAAATAAAAAAAAAAGACTTGTCCATTCTCTTATTTTCCATAAAATTTTAACAAAGTAATAGTGCTAGGAGGAACGCTGTGACCAAGATATTGTCTTGAAATGGGCTAAATGACACTCTGCGCTGTGTGTGGGATAGTCCTTGAGATGGCGTCTTGAGTTGCTGATCAGTGGTCTCCAGCAGGTCCAGGGTTCCAGCACTAAGATCAGTGTCTGGTCGTCGACTGTACATGCAGGTCCTCGTCCTCTGTCGTCCAATTTAAGAGCTCACCAAAACGTAAATCATCCTGACATAAAAGACAGAGTGGAACATGTTAAAATATTTCACACATCATCTTCGACTGTTTTGTTAATGATGCAATTGTGACCTAATGTGCAATTTAAGTTAAAGGAACAGTTGACATTTTTTGGAATCAGACTTATTTGCTTTCTTGCTGATAGATGAGAAGATTGGTACAGTTCACCTCATGGTAAATATTAAGTTTTAGCCCAGCGACTGTTGGTTTAGCTTAAAGACTGGTGGGGAAACGGTTAGCCTGGCTCTGTCCGAAGGTAACAAAAAACATGTACCAGAACGTTTAAAACTCAATTAATAGCGTTACAAGAAGATATCTGGTTCATTTTGTATCATGTTTAAACCTCTAACACCTTGATGGCTGTGTTGTAGTTTATCTTCCACTCCACTGTAACATCAACCGAGACAGGAAGAAGCTCATATTCACGTAAAAACAAAGAACACAGGCCTATGGTACAACATAATCGCCTTTTTTTCTTCTTTTTTTTTTACAGTATCGTCAAGTATAATAGTTTAATCCGCACAAAAACAGAAGTGTAAATAGATTATAGATTCAAATCCTGTGCAAGCTATTTTTTGTACATCATAGAAAAAGTATTGCGCACCCATAGAGATAGTAGAAGAACGACAGGAGGTAGAAAGCCAGTTTGCACCAGCCTTCTTTTTGACAGAAGGCCAGGATGTCAGCATTCATGATGGTTGTTGGGTCATAGAGTCCTGGACAGCTCATCACAGGTCTGCTCATATACCTGCAGCACAGTGAACAAGTTGTTACAGTAGGGTTATACAGACTTGTAATGATGGACTTAACACTGTAATGAGATTACTTTATGGGAGGTACCCACCTCCAGACGTGATAAGCCAGCAGCGGTAAGTTGAGGCAGAGGGTGAGCCACTCGGCCGCACAGAAGAACATCACGCAGAAGAAGAAGTGGATGAGATACTCTGGGAGCACCAGCTGAAAAGAGCAAAGATGGAAGAAAACATCACAAACAACATAAAATCAGATCATCTCCTTTGTTCTTATGAGCCTGGATTTTTCTGTCAGTAATGTATAGATAAATTCTTATACGGTTGACACAAAATACTTAATTACCAGGTGTGCGGTCACATGGAATAAATGTAGAGACTTGTTAGAAGTTAAGTTATTAAGCCTAAAAGCCAATGAGGCCTTTTCACAAAGAGAAATCTGGACTATTGCAGGAAGCAGACATCTAAAACCTGCAGTCAGCTCCACAGACAGTCAAAGACGGGGATGGAATATAGATGAGCTGCAGTGAATGATTATCAGGTTGCTTAAAGCATTAGTCTCAGATGCTAACAAAAAATAAGCATGGCTGAATGTATAGTGTTTTAGCCACACAGCCTTTATCACTAACTTGTGGTAGAACTGTGGTAGGTTAGCTGGTAGAATTTAGAAATCTAAATGCTGTTGCATGTGGACAGAAATGGTTAACTTCCCACCCTGGTTTCATGTCATGCATGGACAAGTGTGGCCACCAGTTAAGAGGGGAAACCCATCAACGACTAGCTCTGGTGAAAAATTTGCACATGTCAACATCTTCTGCAGTGAGGACAAACCTACAGATCATCCTACTGCCTGACAGAGGAGCCATGCTGGGAGCACTAGCAGTGTTGATGCAGCAGCCTGCCTCAGGTTGACAAGAGTTTGAAGTGGAGCGGGGATCAGGGGGGCAGATGGAGGCACCACATGGAAGCCATGCATTCAAAAAGAGCGGAAGGGTAGGGGCAACCAACAGCCCACAGATGGGAAAGTGAGGTGTATGTAGAGGAAGGTGAAGGGGAGGGGTGTTGTAATGTGTTCCTGCACTGTGCTGCCAAATACAAAACAACTAATCACAGCACAAAGAGTGTGCCAACTGGTCAAAACTGCATATAGAACTGTGGACGGCATCGTGGATTAGAGACAGAGGAATCTGTATTTTTACATGGAGAAACTCCTCCTACTATTGCAATCACTAACCAATCACTGGACCCAAATATGGCTGAGCTGGAGTGTTGGGATCCTGCAGCCATCTGTTGTAAACCACAGGTGATGGAGGTGAGAGCCAACACTGAGCTCATATACAGTAGCTCACTTCTTAGAGTTGCTGATTCAGGTAAAAAGCCTCTACCTCACAGAAAAGTTAAATGATAATGTGATATGTTGGAATAAAGTTTTTGTTTTTTAAATGTTGAAACGTTAAACCAATTCCCTCCAACAACGATCACCATGATCCTCAGTTCAACTTATCCACTATTCAGAAAATCCAATTACCTCAACTGGCTTTAAAGGATTACTATGAATACTCGGGCTGGCCCGTCTTCACAAGCCAAAGTCCAGAGCAGTCCAATGTACTGGATTTTATCACTCAGTGTCACATGGCTCAGCAGCCATTAAGCACATGAATGGGAGTGTAGCGGCACCACAATCCATCTGTGACACATTGTGTTTTTATTTCTTCCAACAACTGTTCACATGAACTTTTCTTTATCTAAATTTTAACATAAAAATAATAAAATAAGACATTGGCCTCATGTAACTTGGGAAGAGATAGTGTATAGTCAGGTCAGTGTATAGTTCCTGTTACCGTTGCTTCAAACTAGTTAGTTTCCTGACTGACACTGTATGCAAACAAAGGGCAGGTTGTAATATAGTCAAGATCATGCAAGTTTTGAGCATTTGCAAGTCTTTTCAGTTAACAGCTACACTTTATCTATAATCAACACCATTGGATATTTCATCAGAGAATATCGTCCACTACTACACATCATGGCCTCTGTTCCTAAAAAAAAAAAAAAGCAGCTTCACATAGTTTAAAACGTTTAATTGTTTAGGTGAGAACAGAACAGCACAATCCACTATTTTAGTTACTGCTCATAATGCCTAAAAGCTGCAATATTAAAAGATTTACGAATACAAAAGTTTTATTTAGAAGAAATAAAATATTGACATTCACAGTCAAAAATTCTCACAAAGTTAAAAAAAACCTCAGGCATAGGTGGCATGCTGTCTAGTCCCGAATACGGTTTTAGCTTCAAGATTAGTTAACTGAAAAGACATTTGCAAACACTTCGCCGTGCAAAAATGACAAGACTGCAGTTCAACTGAGCGGGCATTTTAAAGATTGGTACAAACCTTTAATGCAATTTTGACCCTTTTAATCTTTTTGACCTTTTCAACTGTCTTTTGGCCGTTAATAAAGTGCAAAAAAGCAGATTAGGAAAAAACAAAACAACAAAAGGAGTTAGAATCTGACAGCTGACAAGATCACTGAAGTCATAACAGGCAGGTTATTTAGCAAAACAGTGCAGAGAAATGACTGAAAAAGACAGATAGGCAGAGGAGGTCAGCCTAGGATAAATGCAGAAACCTCTGAACAGAACGTAAATGCATGCAGTCAAAGACGCAAGGAAGGTGTGTCAGGTGTGCTGGTGTCACTTACCGGATTTAAAGTGTTACACTGATCTATAGGATTCTTGTAATCAGTCTTCAGCTCATCAAATGCTATTATCTGGGGAACAAGATCATCATAATGTAAATGAAAAGAGAACAGCTCTATGTAAATATTTCATTTTCATTCATATACAGACTGTATTTCATTTATTTGTCTTAAGTTTTGTTGTAAAGCACTCCCACATCCTGGAGAGGTGCCTTTGATATTTTGGGTATTTTATTTATTCATTTAGAAAATTTAACTTTTTCTCTGACATGCAATTTTATATATATATATATATATATATATATATATATATATATATATATATATACAGTACCAGTCAATAGTTTAGACACAGTTTCCCATCCACTTGAATGGGAAACTGTGTCCAAATTTTTGACTGGTAGTGTATATGAAATAGGAAGAAAAACAATTCCCCCATAAACGTGACATTTTGCGCCCTCCGCCAAACCCGGAAGTTCTGAGTGAACCATATATTCTATTGGGATATCTGGCGGTTTAGTGTCAGGATTGGAAGTCAACAGTGGCTAAGCCTGCTAATTAGCTGGCTAGCAAAATAACTTGACTTTAATCGTCACACAAGTGGGACAAGTTATCAAACATTTGCTATAATCAGACAACAGTTATTAAAAGGAAAATGACAATGACAATGCCAAGTGGAAACAAATGAGCTACATTTTCTATAGGTTCTTTAACTGCTAGCTAACTTTAGCTACTAGCCAAGTGTAGGGTGTGTATCATTCATTCTAGAACGGTCGCTTGATACTTCTGTTGAGCACTGAGCGCGCAGCAGACTCTCCGTATTCTGCTTGCAAACGTTCCGACAGGGGTTCCGCTGTGAGACGTAAAAACCCGAAAACATCTCGGCAATGTGGCTACGAAGCTGGCCTAGCATTAGCCGGGTCTTAGGCAGCCATCCTCGGTCTTTTACCTACTTTTTATGAGCGCCGTTGGAGTGACAGGCCAGCAGTCACATCTAAAGTTGTCTGATTACTTACATGCCAGATGGCGAAGAAGATAAGGGCAGCTGTGAGCAGCAGAGCAAGCATGTAACAAAAGGCCGCGAATGTGAACGCCATTTTTATCCGGGTCTGCTAGTTGGTTCCTGGCTCGGTCGGCGGATGATGCAGGCAGCTTTGTAAACGGTTTGAGTTGTCAGTG
Source organism: Chaunax sp. Z400 (assembly GCA_037577475.1). NCBI lineage: Eukaryota > Metazoa > Chordata > Actinopteri > Lophiiformes > Chaunacidae > Chaunax > Chaunax sp. Z400. The sequence continues at coordinate 8,192,568 of CM075194.1, read as the reverse complement.
GGTCTTCTTCTTTAGTGAGTGTTTAGCTATCTGACATCCTTATTGTTGAATTACTGCCATCTTCTGGAGTTATTTACTTCCTCTTCGGTATGGAAGCCTATTAGAACCAATGGAATAAAAAAAAGGATCCTCTAAGTCATTAGAATAAGAAACTAAAGAAATAATGATCTAGTTTATCAATAGAATGAGTTAGTATTTTAAAATGACTATCTATTAAAGATCTATGAAACAAATAATGACTAATCTCAAAATAATGAGAAACGTTCTTAAGATGAGAATTTATCACAAAAAAAGTATCTCAAAGTAACGAGTTGATTAATGTGCCACAAATCAGATTTTTTTTCAGAGCTGTGTGGACAAAAATCTTCTTTTCTTATCAGGTTTGAGTCACTTTGGCTACGCTCACATTAGAAGCCTCATTGTTCAATTCAGATTGTTTGCTCAGATCAGATTTGGTTATCTGGATGCTTCACATTCCTAATTACTGTGACCTGTATCTAGCTCTAATGTGAACAGATCTGTCCTCCCATACAGCAGGAATGCTCACATTGAAACATTTTTGCATGAATCATCTCCATCATTAACAACAAAAATGAGGACTGCCAACACTTTATAAAAACATAACACGTATGAAACGTATGAAAGTAACTCAAAGCTGATTTGAAAACATCAGATTGTTGTTTTCACATGACCCTGAAAACATCAGATTTGTGTCACGTTAAGGTAAAAAAAGGATTGAGTCACCTCAGTGTGGCAATGTGAGTGTAGCCTTTCATATGTGGTCCTAGATCGGATACATATCCGATTTGTGGCAATGTGTCATGAATGAGAACGGTCAGATTGGAATTCATGCAGCTTTTAGCGTATATGCATGAGTTGATCGCTGTCATATTCTGCCAGCACTGGCAGGATGCAAAACGAAATGACCAGAGAGGAGAGATGATGACAACAACGCAGATCAGAAGTGTTTGCCGTCATCCAGTGCAAAATGTCATACATATGTTTGCTACTATTGTGTCCATTTCGGTTTGAATACCACGAGTCGTCTTACAAGTATGACGGTTTTTGTTGTTGGCGATGCAGATGACTCGCTCAAAAACAAATAAATATGCACATGCCTGCTGTTTTGGATGACACATTAGCGCTAGATAAATGTCCCTGTGATTCTGATTGAGAACTGTCAAGATCAAATCTGATGATGTGAATGTAGCCTTGGTGTTGGTTTTGATGGTGTGGTGTTTGGTGTCAAACTGCAAAGTTTTCATCCAGGCGATGCTGGAGTAAATATGACAAACGCCTCCTTCTGGAAACAAGTCTGCAGCAAACAGCAGTAAACATCAATCATTTATTTGGACAGCAGGACAAAAGACATTTTATAAAGTATGGTAAAATACAAATATCTCATGTCTCACTGACGCCACGAGGCAGCTGGTTGTGATACATGTTTTTCTTAATAAGGAAAGAAAATAGAACAGTAGGTATCTGATTAAGAGCTGAACACATTCGCAAGTAAAAGATTCAAGAGGCCGAATATACAACAGGTTCACCACATAAGAGGGAAAGCTATTAGATCCACAGGACATAGCCAGATACATGGCTCAATATCAATATATTAGGGAGATGATGACAGTCTGTTACAACCAATTTCCATCCAAATTCAGCTTAAGTGAGAACAGAAATCATTATGAACAGATTCACCCACTGAACTGTTCTGCTACAGCAGCATATTACTGGTTAGCTTTCAGTAGACAGCAAAGCCTTCCCCTGACATAAATCATTCATGCGAAAAGGTGTGATGGTGCATACATATGTTTGAATTAGAAGAACGATTACACTTAAATCTAAAAAGACATGCTGTCTGTTGGAAAGATCAAAAAATTAGTCTTTATTACAAAAAAAAAAAAGATTCCCCAGCAAAGCTTTTTCTGTTTTTCTCACAAAAAAATACTTGTCATATTTTCATTTTGGCCTCATGATTTTTTTTTAAAAATTTGACATGAAAATGCCAAAAATAAAAATCAAGACGAGGCATTGGTATGGTAGACTTATCAGTATAACATCATGCATGAGGTTGGGGCTTTAAATCAGCCACTACGTTCCCTTTATGCATGTCTGAAGTAGGAGTTCCTCAATAAGACTTGGCACGGATGAGGGAACATGTATTACGGTCGGACTAATATACTAGCCGAAAATAAGATTTCATCAGGAATCACTCACACCATCCACCACCACGGATGATTGGAGATTTGTCTCTCACAGCTCAAATCAAACCAGTCTGCAGCACCTGCAATATTTTAAGTACATTTTATTTAGCTGAAACTGATCATCATGCTGTTGCGTTAAAAGCTACTAATCCTGAAAGTTTTAGCAACTGGTTTGGAGTTTTAGTGTGTCAGATTCATCTAAATCCTGTTTTAGAGGATTTCCAGCAGAAAACAAAGAACCACTGTCACTTTCCAGATGAAAAATTATGGGTTTGAAAAGTGACACATTTTATGTTGAATATTGGATTTAAAATGTGCTGAAAGACAAAATTATGTTAACCTTGGTATGTTTAAAATAAATCAAAGCAGATTAGAGCCATATCTCCCAGTGTTTTTTTCCTGTAGCCAGGATTAGCGATGACTGAAGACAAGGCAGCAAAATTAAGTCGACTTTTTTTTCTTTTTGGTGAATGCAATGTGCTTCTATAGGATACAGATCCATACAGTCCAAACCATACCGAACGCCCACAAGTCTTTTGGATTTTCTGCATTTCAAAGAATCTACAGAAATTAACGACTTAACAACTTCCCTCCCATGCAGACAACCTGGGTACGATTCTCACGGTTGTGTATTTTATTTAATAGTGTAATAGATTTTTTTTGTTATTTTTAGAGTTTAATTAAAACTTTTCTGCATGTCTTAAAGACCTTAGATTCAAATCTAAGAGGTGAGCATAAAAAGTGTAAATACTCACCGACTGCATAGAGACATTAGATATTGACATGAAACATGAGCTGCTGGCACATTCATTACACACATCAGTGTTATCTTTTCAAAAAGCTATACTAGTCGAACCCTGTTCTGTGAAAAATTACCCACCAAGTCTACAAATGAAGCACAACTGGCCATCATTGTCAAGGCTGTGACGACCACTAAGCGATCAAAGTGGCTTTACATCAGAATGAAGCACAACATTCATAAACACTAATAAACAGCAATAGCTATAATGCACAATATTAGTAAACAATGTCCTAAAAGACACGGTAACCCACTTATACAGAGTAGTAGCCCAGTAGATTCAGAAGAGGGCAGATGCCGCCGCCCTGTGTGCAGTGTTTTCAAGACTATCATGGTCACTAGAGACGGAGGTTTGTTGCTAAGTAATAAAACTTTCAGTCTGGAACGTTTGTGTGGAAATATTTCAAAGTGTGATATCATTGGAACAAATGCGCAAGTCACAGAGAGCACAGCTTTACCCACACTGTTTTCTTCTCTAAACAGAGATGAAAAGATCTGAGGATGGATTAACAGACAAATCTGAACTTTGATAAGCATTATGGGCGAGAGAAAGGACACCACATACAAGTCTGACGAGTGCCACTTGTCAAATGCTCTTATTGGTATTTACAGTTTAAATGAATACATAAGGAGAGACTGACATTTCCGACACCTGGCTACGAATGCTCTGAATATTCTGGCAGTAGGTTTGTTTTCACAACAAAAGGACATTACTGCTATACTCTTATGGTATGCCCCTACAAAAAGAATTAAAAGACTCAAATTATGAAAAACATTAAAAAGGTCAAACTCAGGAGGTTCAGAGTTGCCAAAAAAAAGAGTTGTACACTACATAAAGAAAGAAGAAAACATTACAATGCCTTTAATTTATCCTGAATATAAACTATGGGAGTGTTAATTCAATAAAGACACATCTGGCACATGGAGAGATTGTATGGGAAAGAAAAGCAGACCTGCGTCAAATATCATTTTCAGTTTTAGGCTGCCAGATGGATGAGGTGTAGTTTGTGCCACACATGTCGACAGTCACACAAACGTATACAAACTCCTGAACGTTCTGGCACAAACTGTTACCAAAGAGGCCTCCAACTGAGGGAAGACAGTATTTGCAAACACTATTTAAATCAGGTCTGTTACAAAGAGGAGGGAAATGTTAACTGTGGTGTGCTCTTCCCAAGAGATGACACAAGTTGTGCAATCTGGATCCTCCTCACATCCCAGACGACTGGATGGGATGACTTTACCTAATGAAGCCCAGTTTCCGTTGGAGCCACTCCTCTGTCATTTCCTCTATGTTTCTGATCTCAAACATCTGGTGAGAAAACAGAAAAAGGAGCAAAGAGCTGGGAAAAGTGATAAAATCAACATAAACATAAGTCGCAAATTTCATGGAAATCCGTCAAATATTTGCCGTGATATTTAAGTCTAGACTAAAGTGCTGGACCGACCAACAGACAATAAAAATAACGTAACTTAACAACATTGTATTTGATTTGGAACACGTCTCTGATAGATATTACAATATATCATGAGTTCGTTGTGGAAGCAGCTCACAGCCTCACTGACCTTGGCCACGCCAATGGCCATCTCCAGTGTTTTTTTGCTTCCCGTGTACATTATGTTGTGGTCTGGTCTGCAACCTGCCAAAACAAATGCAGTACACCAACATCAGCAGCCCTGACCCTAAAACAGAGCAGCAAACAATGTGTCCCATTCATTCAGAGGTGCTCTCACCCGCTGGACAGGAGAAGATGAAGCAGAGAGGATAGGAGACGCGTCCATCATCGTGTTGGTATTTATAACTGTAGATGATATATGTTCCCGGTGCTAAGGACAGATTTCACATCTGGATTCAATGCAACATAACATGGTCGAGATAAAAAGGACCACAAAACATTATTTCATGAGAAATTAGGGGAAATGTTGAAAAAGTCCCGATCTCAAAATACTAAAAGTTCATTAAATACTTCCCTTAATCCAGAACCCTAGGAATCTTTAATGCCCCACCTCTCCACTGTGGAAATTGTTTCAGTGGTTTGTGTTGCTAACAATCATAGGTGCAAAGAAGGAAGGCCACTTAATGAAAGGATATCTCGGCTGTCTCTCCGGCAGTTCCTCCCTTAGATCATCAATAGAAATATCCTAAAAAAGAAAGAAATGTAATGAATGCAGCTCACTGAGAAAAACTATTATCCATTCATCAGTTGTTGGGCCAAATCAAGCTTAACCACACAAAGTTCAGCATTTTAAAGTTATGTAGTGGAGGAAAAATTTATTTCTTAAGAATTTACTTTGGCTTTTATATTAAAATGTACAAGTTGAAAATTAAGTTGTTCCTTATTATGTGCACATTATGGCAGTGAAATGAAATTCTAGCTGTTGATTAACTGTCTTACATCTAACTGTGATTAACTATTTAATCGTTCTCCTCTGTTCATTTTACCTCAACATTATATCTTAAGTCTAATCACAGTATAATAATACAAAATATACCTCCAGAAGAAGATGTTCAGGTTATCGGGCTCTCCTTTATCATTTGGCTTAAAAACAAAATGTACCCTGGTTTTAATTTTGTCAGCACTTTTTTAATTTGGTCTTAGTCCTGTGTCAAATGAATTAAATCATATTTAGTCATTAGGATTACATAAGTTTATACTTCTTCCTACTCCTTTTCGGCATTTAAATTGGTTTGTTTATAAGAGCTGGTTTATTGATTTCACTGTGTATTATCCTGTTTTTTTGGTCATTGTAGTATAAGCATTTAGAATTTTAGTCTAGTTTTAGTCAATGAAAAGTGTTGACATTTCTATCTTTCCTAAAACATCAGGTTGTCATTAACATTTCAGTCAATCTAGTGGAGACAAAACCAATATTTCTGTGATTTTACTCTTATTTCACATGAGATTTATCTGATCATTATCTGATCAAAACAGGTTGAGTGATTAAGAATGCAGCTTGGCAGAAAAGTGTCTGGTCTGATGATGCCAATTTAAGGAGTACATCCAGACATGGAACATGTTCTGATCTGCAAAATTATTTTGAACCACGCTCAGCTAACAAGCCTCCACCGGAGTTTCCTCTGGCTCCGCCCTGCCCAGGCATACAGCACAACTCGAATATAATAGGAAAGGGTGTCCAAATTTTTGAGTGGTAGTGTCATTCACCATCTTTCAGGTCCTATCACATTCAGTCACGCTCCACCACGCTGATGGAGCGGGTGAGACGGACCGGTGGTGCATCTGACCCTGAGGGGCCGGGATCTCACCTCAGCCGACGCAGCACATCAAACAAAACTGCTGCATCCATTGAACAGAATATTTAGATCGTGATTTAGGAGAAAATAAACTATAATATTTTGTCTCCTCTTTTTTGTGGAGATTTTGGTAAAGTTTTTATTTTCAAACTACATTTTTCATAATGTTAGTCATCAATAATGTATGTTGAACGAACATTTTCCCCCATAGTTTTCTTTAGTGAATTTCACACTTAATGATCCAAGATGTTGACATCAGTAAATGCTCATCGAAAAGTCTAGCAGCTCAGTAGATAAACAGTCGGTGGCCCTAAAGGCTAAATCAATTCTCTATTCATAGCGGAGTAAGAGCAACCAGATGACGTCATGAACCAGCACCAATCAAACATCAAACAGTGGAAAACCACATGGAAATAGTGATGGAAATATGACATTTCTGTTTCATCCATCTGCTTTTATACAGATGAACAGAAGCAATTCTAACCAGTTTGATAAATAATTGTGGTTACCTCAATTGATCAGGTGATTTTGTCGTGATTTCCACAGGCCTAATGTAGATAAAACAATAAACTACATCATATTATGATGACAAGTTTAATAACTTACCTCAAGCTCTTGGTCCACAATAACCAGCTGCTTGTCTTTATCGATCTTTACTGAGGGGTGAAACAAGACAAACACGGAAACCATAACGTGGTCAGTCGGCAGCAGCAGCAGCAGCAGCAGTAGTAGTAGTAGCAGTAGTGATGTTCAGTTTAAGAGATTTATATGAAAAATGTATCAAATACGACGAAATCTCAACAAAATACAAACAAATTATAGTATACTCTTTCTTCTATTTCCTAGCTTAAACTGTTGCAGCACTAAATCACCCAGCTGCTGTATTTGGAGGCAGCTCCGTTCTCCAGATATAAAGAGCTGGTCTACATTTCCCATCAAATATCATGGTAGTTTCTATTTCCGTTTTAATTTTATCAGCTGGTTTGACTGACAACATCTATCTTCAAATGCCAATGAGCTTTACAAAACACATTTAAAGCAATAAATCCATCTACAGGTTAAGGTTAAGGACTTATTTTCTTTCTCGTAAAGAGTGAGATGAGAAGAATGATACCACTCTTATGTCTGTACAATAAATATGAGGCTACATCCAGGCAAAAGTTAATTTAGCTTAGCATAAAAACAAATAAATGGAGACAGCTAGCCAGGCTTATCGCAAAGCTAAGCTAACTGGCTTACCAGCTGCTAGCAGTAGCATAATATATTGAGCACAGGTCTAACAAATAAACTTATTTCCAGTTCCTTCAGTGGCTGACATTTAGATGTTAAAAGAATAGTTCACAGCTAAAACGATGTTGCAGCATTCTCCTAAACAGCTGCGGAGCTCCGGAAATGTTTTGTGGACTAAGAAACATCACCTGGCTTTCATCAGTATGGGGCAGATGATGATGAATGTCTCTTTTAGGTGAACTGTTCCTTTCCTGTCATATGCTAACATAATCACATTCAACTAATCCTCATCTCTCATCCCTCTGTATGATGACTGATGGGTTTATTGGCCCCTGAAGTGTAATGATTAATCTAAAAGTTCAATAACTTGATCTGCTGAGGCAGCATGTTCACCTGCATTTTGTTCGACGCAGCAGGAAGCATCGACCAATCAGCTCACTGCATGAGCATTAATGATACATTCAACCCACGAGTGTTGGCTTATGGTTTACTGAGGGAGGCGGATCATTGGAAGGCCTAATTCTGCACACACACACACACACATGGACTGACAATTCTGACAAGGATTCACCCACAATAACACTATATTAATGATTAATATTCCTATACTTTATTCATATTTATAAATATTGTCCTATTTTCCACTGTGTATCTGGGACTCGTATCATCTTCCCTGTTTGACCTACGACAAAAAATATGAAAGAGAAGACAGTTAAAGTATATAAAATTTGAAAACTCACGAATGATGGCAGCATTGCTGACATTCTTCCGGAAACGGAATACCTTCACCTTTTTGACCACATCTTTATCCACATCACAAATGACCAGTGACTCACTCTGAAAATAAAAACAGGAGACACACATGAAATCCAAATTCATGAACCAAAAGATTTGTGCTTTTAAAAGTCTATGTTTGTGAAGATATTTGAACAAGTGTCATCTGGAGTCGACATGCCCAAAACATTGTACAACAAAATCATCAGTATAGGACATATCCTCCATTCCTTTGGTGACAGTAGTGTATATTTTTTTGGATGTATGCTATGGGGAAGATGACCAACCTTCAGACTCACTTTTAACCCATCTTTCCATGGAGAACTTAAAACAATAATAAAAAATTTAAATAAAAAAAAAAACAACTTAAAAATTGGTTGAATTATGTGAAAAGATGAAGCTAGAATGTATAACTTGTGAGATATGCTCCGGACAAAAAATGATTATGGATGGACAGACAGATGGACGACTATATCCCCGCCTCCATTTTTATGTTGGGGAACAGGAACCAAAGGGAACCCAAACATTTCATTTGCACTGCAGTAAACCATATGGAAATCACACAGTGTGTAAAGTCTGTTGTTGTGGCTTCTTTTTGTTGCTTAGAGTATGTCAGTTGAGAAGGCGCTCCTTCAATGCAGCCCAGGACACATTACCATTCACAATGTTAGAAGAACGTGGTCACATGCATCCTAGACCACCTCTGAATGTGGTCTGAGTGATCGGATCTCGAATGCGCCCTCAATGCATCTTAGATGTATTCACACCTGTACTTTCCAGTTATGACCATGTAACTGAGGACAGGTGTTAATACTTAGTACTTTACTGTGGTCTGCTGGGAGAGCACCATCGGTGACGGTGATTCCATCTGACTAAAAAAAAAAAACTTATCAAGATGGCCGGCTCTGTAATTGGCTGCAAAGAGGGCACATTTGAAGGTGTAGTGCATTGAGGAAGACTCTGAACAAGATAGTCTCCATTAAGGATAATCCCAACCGCCTTCTCCATCACCTACTGGACAGACAGCGGAGATCTTTCTCTAACAGAGTGATCCAGCTCTGCTTTCACAAGGACCGATACAGGACACCTTTCATCCCCAAAGCTAATCCTCTACATCTTTCTGTTTTCAATTTTGCACGCAATACAGAGCCATGTTATTTCATTTTGATTTGTCACATGAAGTGTTTATTTCTGTTGTGTATAGAGCTACTTTACTTTGTGAACTATTTTCTTTTACTTCATTTGGCCAATTGTGCCATTTGCTTTTTCACTTCAGATTTGTTATTGATCTATTTCTTGATTATTTTGTTATTTATTGTGCGTTTACTTTTACTCACTCGCCTGCTGTAACACAGGAATTTCCCCCATTTGGGACAAACAAAGTCTGTCTGTCTATCCATCTATCCATTGCAATGTGGATAACAGTTTTTTAAGAATGTGGATTTTTCAACAGTGAAGCAAGCAGCTCCAACAAAATCATACTGGACAAAATGAACTGTGGGCACATATGAAGACACATATGATCAATAAAGAGAGAGTGCTGCAGCACTGGATATATAGAGTTTGCTGCTTAAAAGTCAGGAAAATATCACTAAAAGAAAATTTTATACATTTAATCTATTGCCAAAAAAGAATTTGGCCTCATGATATTGAGGATATTTGCGGAGGATTTATATGTATGGATGACAGCTGCAGGCACAGACTGTAGCTTAAGTGACTTGTGATAGCATCCAGAATTACCAAACTAATTTTAAATGAAAAACTTTATAGGAGTCCAATCTGACCCATGGGCTTTAACACAAACAATCGTCTCAGAAGGATTTTAAGTCACGTCCTTACATCACTGATTACGTAACACCACCAGAGAGACATGAACTCTTTAAAAGTCGCTGTAGAAATCTATAATTACACCTTCCTGAACAGATGGCTGGTGGGAGTCAGGATTTCAGGGAGCTCACAGAGATCTTTACAGATTAAAAAGAGACTCGAGTGTTTGTGCTTGAGCCTAAACAACATGCAGAGGACAATGCGAGCCAGGAGCACAACCACAGCTTTACTTCTGGTTTGAATTCCTGACAGCTACCTCGCTAGTTAGGCTAATAATACAGCCCGGAAATGAGAGTAAGACAACTTTTAAAAAAGCAAGTTAATTGATCTCATTATATGTGAAATGAGACAGTAACCCCGGCAAAATAATGATCGACAAGACAGTCGAGATGTCACGGCACAAAGTCAAAGACCGCAAAGAGAAACATATTTATCAAGAGAGAAATGCGTAGATGTGTTTCCCTAACCCATACGTGTCAGAACACAGCACTGCTAACAATTAACAAGTTACCCACATACTAATATAGGAAGTTTGCAAAGTTGGTCTTCAAAAAGTAAAAGCATATAGTATGTTTGAAATAATATCTAGTGGAGAATAAAATCAATCAGCAACAACTGTAAATATTTGGGGTTTGTGCTATTGCTTTTACTTAAAAAAAAACCTTTAAGATGCCACATTTGGGTTTGACTAAAAGCAAACTGCTTTCACAACAACCGCAAGGAGACGGCACTCAGAGTATGCAAAAACTTCCGCAAGGGCAGTTCAGTTTCTCCATTAGATCATTACACCTAAAAGCAATATTCTCATTATAGTTTGGCCATCATAATATGACTTGCTGACCATGATTAACTTACCTCTAGGGTTGGAATTATATCGATATCAATATTAGCTTGACAAGTATTAAAGAGAGGGTCTGTAGTAAGTCTGTAGCAATATTATTTGTTGTCTCTCAGTGGTGGATTTTCTGTTATAGTACCTACCATTTTTTGATGGGCATTAATAATGTTGGAGATTTTTGTGTGGTATAACCTAATATTTTTTATTGAAGCCAAAATTAGTAGTACATCATTCCGCGAAGGTATATTTTAATCATAAATGACTACAATATTTTTTTTTACCTTAATGTTTCGTCACCCACAGCAGTTTTATTATGAAATCAGTAACCGGAAAACACCATTTGTCTTCCGTCGGGCTTGACTGATACAATGGACAGAGGGTGTAACTAATGCTAGGCTAACAGGCTAACATCATCAAATCTACGACCTCACTTTTTCTCAATAGTCCCGTGAAATTCGCGTGTGTTAAGAACACACGGTTTAAAAAGTAGAAATGAAAATAACGTCAGCTGTCTGACTGAAACAAAGACACACGTACCATTGGTGTAGCGTTAAAGATCCTTGCGGCAGTAGCTGCTACTCTGAATGGTTCAGACGCGTTTATTGTTTTTTTTAAAAATTCACATCATCTTGTGACACTGGTCTGACCAATCCCAAACAAGCACCCGCCCAAAACAAAAAAAAAAAGGTCGGTCATAATTCTCTACTATTGTCCAGTTAAATAATACAAATGTACTGTGGTGAAAAGTCTTGTTGATAGGTGCAGTTTGATACAAACTCTAAGAAACTAGTTACTTAATATGTAAATATAGATTTGTGTATGCTCATTTTTTTATTACAATGCACTATTATAGTTTGAACTGTCCATTACAATACAAAGTTTACAACAATAAAGAAGAAAGAAAGAAAGAAATGACTGAATGAATGCTTAAAATATCAAAAGGCACCTCTCCAGTATGCGAGATATGTGTACATAAAATCTTGTGAAAAATATTTAACATTTTTTGAGTTATGCGTTTTGCTGTTCTGCGGTGCTGACTGACAACAGAGCTCAGTCCCTGAATATATGCAGAAAGTCACATAGAATAGGATCTAACTGTATTCATTCATGTCACATGGCCACCAATATGTATCCGATCCAGGACCACATATGAAAGCGACTCAAATCTGATCGAAAAAAATCTGACTTTTGTGTTCCCACAGCCATGAAAAAAATCAGTTTTGTGTCACTTTTGCCTGCAGTGTGAACATAGCCTTTGTGATTGCCTCCTAAATTATCATTAATTAATTGTGTATCTAGTTTTCTGTTAAAAAAAATTAAGGTCCTTCCAAAAGGTCTCATTATAAAACATTCCTAAAATAGATGAGGAATCATTTCATCAGATTGATGAGAAAAAGAACAAAGGGGGACAATATTCATCTAATAATTTGCAATAATAGAATTAACTGAATCACACCTGTGTAGAATTTTCAGAGACACTTCTCATACCTTATTTGAAACAAAAAAGTATCTGGGTAACAACCTTGCTTTGTTCCAGTCTATATCATTGTATAAATTAAGCATGCATCCTGGTTATTCCAGATGTAATATTTGTGAGGGGAGAAATTATGTTTCTATACTAATGACCAACATAAAAGTAACTGTTTATGAAAATTGGAGACTTTTACAGGAAATTTTTCTATATTGTAATTATATCTTAATAAAAAATTAAATCCTCTCATGGCTTCAAATATATAAGTTGAAATTAAATTCCATTATGAATTAGGTTTTGTCAAATACCTTTTGGTCCATTTAATTTTAAAAGTGGAATGCTTGTTAATCATTTAGTTTTTTCGAATGAGATTATATTTCTTTTCCCCCCAAAAAAAAATAAAAATAAAATCAAACAAGGCCTTGTCAAATTTGTACAAACATCTTTGGAATCATCAAGCGCTGGAGTGGAATAAGAAAAAAGAAAATAATAAAACAAAACTTGAGCGAAAATGTAGCAAAAATATTTAAAAGTCAAAACATCTATATATGTATCTTTGTATTATTGTGTTGTTGTTTTTTTCTCTCTCTATGGCATGTATGCATGTTTCAGAACGCGCCCACCCTTCAGAATACGTCACGTCAGGGGCGTGTGCGTCCTTCGACTGTGAGAGTTGTAGTTGTGAAGCAGAGCCAACGTTAGCTTGTAGCTCTTTGCCTCGGCAGGCTAAATTAGCAGGCTAACTGGCTTCCCTAGCTGGATAAATCATCGCGTTTTCCAACTATCATTTGAGAGGAGTCCATCGTCTGGCGAGGTAGCGTGAAATATCAGTTTTTGTTTACCACTCACTTTCTTTTGGACACCGTGGGGTTTAGAGAAACAAAGGGGGAAACCATTTGAACGTTAACTAATAGTTAGCCGCTGTTAGCTAGGTTGTTAGCAAACTATGTAACCCCAGTTAACTAAATGTTTTAATGGCTATATCGCCGTTAATATGCAGCTTAAGTCAATCGACCCTCTGTTTAGCTCGGTGTAATATATTTGAGTTTTGTCAAGTTTATTTTGACTCAGCCCAAATGGATTTAGTTGATCACCAGACTGCACGGAAACATTTACCATATTACTCAGAGCCTCTGTGTGACACACCTTCCACTGTTTGACAGCTTGTTGTAATTGGTTGTCATGACTTGCAAATAAATGTTTCCTCTTGTTTTGTTTTAGATCATGTCGGATTTCTCGGTGAGTTCGTCACTCCACAGTTGTGTTGATTAAATATATATTTTTCTTGTTTGTGGGTAGAGTCACTTTCCCTTTCTCTTCTACTTTAGCTGGCAGATGCCTTAGGAGAGGACAACACAAGTAAGGCAAAGAAAGTAGGGAATACTAACCCGTCTGCCCCTGCCAGCAACCCTACTCCTCCTACAAACCCAGGATGGCCTGGCTCAGCCCCAGGAGCTCCCGCCCAGCCCTCTGCTCCTGGTGACTTCGGTGGCGGGTCATCTGGCCCAGGGGCTCCAGGGCAGTTCCCATTTCACTCTGGTCCTGGGGCACCGGGGCAATACCCAGGACCTCCTTCAGCACCTGGTGGGTTCCCTCCTGGTCCTGGGATGCCAGGACAATATCCACCTGCACCAGGAGCTCCAGGGCAGTTCCCCTCCAGTCCAGGAGCCCCCGGCCAGTTCCCTGGGCAGTACCCACCTGAAGGAGCTCCAGGACAGCTACCTGGAGGCCCAGCTACTTACCCAACTGGGCCATTTCCCTCTGGTCCTGGAGCTCCCCCTGGGCCTTATCCAAATGTGCCTTATCCAGGAAGTCAGCCAGGAGGAGGCAATGGAATGTATGGACCAGGCGGGCCAGGTGCATTCCCCCCTCCAGCTGGCCCTGGCTCTTTCCCTGCATTTCCCGGTGGAGGCTTTCCCCCAATACCCCCTGGATCATGGGGACCACCTGCAGGTGGAGGCTACCCTCCTGCTCCTGGCCCTTTTGGTCCTGGCCCAGGGCCCATGGGTCCATATGGTGGACCTGCCGCTCCAGGAGGCATGCTGGTGAGTACTAGCACTGGTTAAAAATAACATGTTGCTTGCTTTCTGCATGTCTTTTGTGGTGTGTTGTTGCTCTCCCTCTCTCTTGGGGTTGCGGTGTTTGGGATTCAGGGTTTGAAATTGCGCATTACAACCAGTTATTGGCTAGGTATGGGGCTTCTTCTGAAATAATGACTGATGTCTGCAGGCAAAAAAAGGTTTCCTGCCTTTTTGGGTTTTACTGTAGGATGGTGAATTTTCACTCGGGGCTCATTATTTTTTATATATCTTCGGCTGCAAAACATAACATAAAGCAAAATCAACAAATATACAAAAGTTATCAAAAATGTATTCTTGTCTTTCAGCCTCGATATAATCCACCATATTTTTGAAACCAATGAACACAACTTTTCAGTTGGACAAGGACAGCCCCTCCGCAATCAACATATGGTTTGATTAGGCTGCATGAAATGAGTTTGGATTTTTTTGTTCAATCTGCTTGGTGGATTGTGTTGTTTTAATGAAGTGCAATATGATTTGAAATTACACATTTACACAAACCGCATCTGTATTAAGACACTTTTATATCCATTGATAAAATCACAGTTTGTTAGAATTCATATGTTAATCACTATTTCCACTCATAGTTTTTATTCAGAGCTTTTTTGTTTGAATTGGTTTGTGCACTCGATGCCTTGTATTAAAAACTAATTTCTTTTACTTTGCATTATCTTGACTTATCATCGTGAATTGTGTAAGAGAGTGTTGAACTAAAAGAAGGACATGATGACTCACTAGGAGTGATGTGTTAGGAATGTGGGCAGAGTCTGGGCTTTGAATAATGTTTAACTATTAATTCCCTCCTTATGAAATTAAGTAGTCACCTGTTTGTTACCAAGTTCAGAGTATTTGTGATAAAATGTCAACAGTTCTGCTTCTAGCTGTGGGGTGACCATAAACAGGGTAAACACTGTTACTATTTGTGTATATTTGCCAAATAAAGACAGTAAACAATAATTTGTGAATATTCTCTTTTTTATCATTTATAAATTGAGCACAGTAAATGTACTGATTTTAAAATCTAAATTTGTCTCGCAGATGATGCCGTATGATCTCCCTCTTCATGCTGGAATATTGCCACGGCTTTTAATCACAATAGATGGGGAGCCCGTTCCTGGTGCCGATAGGTATGACGACCAACATCCATCCTCTTATTGTGCTGTCAGTGATGCTTCTCTATGAAGAACATTACAGGATACTTGGCTTTTATTGCATTAATTAAGCAGCAAAACAATGGTTAGTTGTCAGGAGCACTCAGTCCTGAGCTTTGTGTTGCAGGTTTCAAGTTGACTTCATCAGAGGCCCAGATGTCGTCTTTCACTTCAATCCTCGGTTTAATGAGCAAACAATTGTCAGAAACTCCAACCTGGGTGGATGTTGGGGGCCAGAGGAGCGAGAAGGAGGCTTCCCATTTGTTCAGGGACGCCGTTTTGAGGTAAAGTGTTTAGTACTGGAACTGAAAGTACGACTGAAAGCCCAAAAAATGTGCATATTTTATTCAGAATTCAGCCTTTCCATGTCACACACTGTGTTGTCACTTATTGAGATTAATTGGACCTCTGCAGGGAATCTGTGTACTATAGGCCAAGTCTCAATTTGTCAGTGAAATATCAGAAAGTGGGGAAAAAACGCTGGCCATACTTCCTCAGAGCCCAGGATAATCAGGGCTGAATATCATTTATACCAATACCATTACCCTTAAATTAATCAATGGAGTGCTTCATTTTGTATTTTTTGTATTTTATTTATAATTTATGATCATTTTTGTGCACAAAATTAAATGTATACACAGAGAGCCAACACAAGAGGCCAGTTTTGTTTATGTGTGCTGTGCTTGAGTATAGTACCCTTGGTATCATACTTGCCCCATAATAAATGTACCTAAACCCTAGACCTGTTGAGCGTTCCCACCACAGACCTCTTGAATATACGCAGGATGTTACCAGGACTTCAGGGGTTACCACTTTCACTTTTCCAGCAGCTGGGAAACACTAGAGGAGACTTTTCTTGTTGTTTATAAGCTGCAGCTTTATTAACTGTCACGCTGCCTTTCACCTACTGGAGGCTGCATTGCTGCCACTCATTACAAACAGTTTGTGTTTGTTTAGGACAAAGCTTTGTCTGAGAAAAGGCCCGCAGGCATTGTTAGGGTGGAAAATATTTTAGGTATCGAGCACCAATACCCAGCCAAGAGGAAAAACATCCTCAGATTGCTTGTTTTGATTGTGTTTGCTTAATAGAATGCATTGTTTGGTCAAACCATCCAATTTGCAGATGTTTCTGAGTGGTGCATCATAAGTTAAAGGCCTAGTATATAAGGAGTTAATTTTATAAAAACCTTTTCAGCATAGTACCCTCTTACAATTGCACACTTAGTCCAGCAGTCGTGGAGCATACAGATCTCAGCAACTCAACAGGAATACCATTATTATTATTATTACCTCTAAACTTTCTGCATAATCACTCAAAGAGATTGGACTGCATGTACATGGAATGAGAGCTGTCGTTGGCCATGGACTTATCAGTCACCCTTCATAATGTCTTCTGTTGAAGAAAACCAGCAAATACTTTTTGCTTTAAAATGACTTGATTTATTAATGATAAAAGTGATTGCAGATTTATTTTCTGTTGAACGAATAGTGTCAGCTATACTTGCATTCCTCAGAATAATTTGGTTTCTGTTGCTCTCCTTGCAGCTGAAGATCCTCGTGGAGGAGGACATGTTTAAAGTCGCGGTGGATGGCACCCACCTGTTGGAGTACGAGCACAGAGTTGGCGGGCTGGAAGACGTTACCCTGGTGCGAGTGGTCGGAGACGTCGTCCTCAACAGTGCAGCCCCGAGCATGATCTGAATCTCAGAGCTACGAAGTCACATGCTGTTCAGGAGGAGAGGCCTGGGTCAATGTTTACTGTGTATTTGAAATCCGATGGAGTTTTTTAGGCATGACAGTCAGCGAAGTGCAATCTTTGCCAAAATGGAGCTTCTTGATGTCAGAACAGATTAGCCCAGGTCTGCACACAGTAATCCTTTTTTACTATTCAGCATCTCATTTTATAGCCACTTAAAATCAAATGTATTTTATGACATCACTATCAAACTAGTGACCGAGATAAAGTGCATCTTAAATGTGTGTTTAGGAAATACTAATTTATACTTAATGAAATGATTGTAGGTTAGGTGTGTCCCAAATATAATATATTTCCACCATTATACTGTATTTTGTTTACAGTACAAGTATGTGTTCTATCAAAGTAATGCATGTGATCCTAAAAATCAACCTGGTCTCTTTTTCACCATCTGACCGACTCTCCAGACTCACCGGCCCCTAACATACAGAAGGCTAATGGTGACGTTTCTCAAAATGTATTTATATTTTGACTTTGAGCTCCTTTCTTCAGTGTTGATCCTCCTGGGCTTCAAGACTGGAGGGAATCGTGATTTCACGTTGAAGTCAAATAATAAAAAGTGAGGTTAAAATAAAATGTTGGTAAGGGCAGGAATGGGGTCTTTGATTTTGTTGCCAAAGATAACAGTGGAACAGTATTTTGAGATGATACAAATAAATGGCACCAAACAGGTAATGACTGAAAATGCTGTTTGACTCAGATTATTGCACACCTGCCTGGACACAATAAATGGTTGAGCCCCTTGTTACCATTTTTTGTTTTACCCCTAAGATGGACAAAGATAATCTGTTGGCAGTGAAAGGTTTAATGGTTTTCTGTGGTGGAACCGTATGCATGCAGTATATTAAAGTGGTACAATGTAAATAATTTTATTTATGTTGCACAAGTTATCCATTGACTACCTCCAAGTGACTCAGACAAAAGACAGAAAAGTATAAAGACATCAAATAAAGACAATGTTATAAAATCATAAAGATGAAAATTAGAGCTGAAATAGAAAAGTTTTTTAAAAAATGAAAAAGATATTGAATTAAAAAGTTTAAAATATAAAATACAGAAAAACGACTTCTGTGAAATATAGAACTAAAGTGAAAAACATGACAATGTAAAAATGCTTACATTATGATTATGGAGATACATTAGAGATGTAGGTACATAATAGCAAGAGGACTTTTCATATGAATAATGAAAACTGTCAATGATAATGGCTTTGTATTCATGCCAAACAAAGACTTTACCAAGGTTAAAAGAAAATTGGTAACACCAAAAATATATAATACACTAAAACATATTTTGATGTTTTAAATACATTTTGCTGGTATAACTTCTTGTATACTAACAGATAAGACCAGACTGGTAATGGATTAACACTATGCTACAGTAAAACTACGTAATCTGAGTAGTATTTAATATGCATAGACAACATTTGTGATATATGTACAGAGATTAACAAATTGATATTTTTTCCATATTTTGAACGTAATGTTTTTCCGACAATATTACACTGTAGAAAATTAAAAAAATATCCGAATTCTTCCACCACTGGAAAGGATTTAAAATTATCAGCAGAAGAAGAAAATGACATGACGCCATCCTGATGTGTTTGTAAAGCAAAGGTCGGCCTCCAGTTCCGTGTCAGCCCATCAGGGGGCAGCATAAACCATCACAGGACTAAAGGCAGCAAAATCGAAACCTCTCAATGAGTTCCGAGAAATTGTTTGCTCGCCTCTTCTCCGAGTCTTATTCTATTCGTGTCCTGACAAAATGAATGGCTCTCTGCACACCTCGCCTGACGTTGTAGAAATCAATCTGAAGAGAGGACCGTCAGGTAAGACTATTTGATAACTTGTACATTTAACACAACTAGCTAGCTACATAGCTGCAAAATTCAACGCTGTCAAGCTAGCTGGCGTTTCTTTAAGCTAACGGCTAATTAGCGAATCAAAAATGAAAGTTAAACGCAGCATGTGTTGTGTAGAGAAAGGAGACGAATTTAAGATGAGGAAGCAGGCTGAACTTTATTTTTAACTTGGTGTAATTGAAAACGATAATTAATGCACTTAAAAGTGATGTTAAAACATGTGTCCTTAGTAACGTTAACGGTACTTCTTGGCCTTTAGATACAGTTTCTCCATTGAAGCTAATAGCACTGTACAGTTTAAAATCTTCATTTATCTAAATAAGAGAGTAATGTCTGGTTTACACTTATGTAACATTTTGTGACCTGGTGTTTCTCAGTGGGTTACAGCGTTTGAACTGCTGAACTTCGATCCACTGAGATAAATGTTGTGTTTGGATCAGCAAGCAATGGAATTTGTGGCTATTGAATTTTACCCCAAAACTTCATCTCATGCCTGTGACTTTTTTTTCTTTTAGGCTTGGGATTCAACATAGTTGGGGGTGTGGATCAGCAGTATGTTATGAATGACAGTGGCATTTATGTCTCCAAAATAAAAGAAGATGGAGCTGCAGCGTTGGATGGAAGACTCCAAGAGGGGGACAAGATTGTGGAAGTAAGAGATAGTTTTAGTAAAGGGTTTAGGATCTAGAGGAGGACATTTACGACTTTTATGATGCCTCTCTTTAAAATTTGTTCAGATCATTGTGCAGAAGCACGCTATCACATTGTACACTCAGGTGATTTAAAAACGCACCACTGTAGTCCTTTGCATTTATGTTTGGGTACCTTGTGTCCTATGATAATAATTAGTCAGATTTTGTTCATTTTAAACTTTAAACTATCTTAATTTAATCAGAAACAAGCAAAGAGACATTGCAAAAGCTACAGCAAAAACGTAAGCATCATAAATTCTCACGTGACACAACTGGAGTGTACAACATTTTACACAATAAGTATGAGTGTGTCCCCCATCAGCAGCGATTGCAGCAGTAATCCTCCTCATGGACTGGCACAATGTTCAGATGATGTCATCCTGTGGAATGGCGGCCCACTCTTCAGTCAGTGTGTCCCGGAGTGGCTGCCGAGTCTGTTCACACTGTTGCTCTTGCTCACTTAACCAACCCCACAGGTTTTTACTGGGGTTTAGGATGGGGGCTCATGACTGATCAGTTCAGAACACTCCCCTCCGTTGCTGTAGCTGTGGCCGGTCTGAACATGTTTCTGAGGTGCTGTAGGTGGACATGTTGATCCAGATTCTGGGTCGATACACATGGTTGACCTGCATGCGGAAACTCTGTCATTGTTCCTCTGGCTACATATTGCTGGCCTAGATGTTGTATTGAGAAATAATTAGCATTCATCTCCCTGGTGACTTGTAGCATGCCAGTGACATGATCCCAGTCATGTTGCTCTAGCCGTGGCATCCTTGCTGATGTCACTTTCTCCACAATCTTCGTGCCTTGTTTATTGTGGTAGGTTTGTTTAACAAGGGAGTGGGATCAGAGGATTAAGGCATTGTGGTTATTTCTCTAAAAATTGTGTCATCTGACTCAAGACGACTAACAAAATCATTCAAGTGTGACCAATGTCGAGAATTGCCATAAAATGTGCCCTGCTTATAGATGTACATCCAATTTTAAAATTGAGAAAAGTTAGTGGTGCATTTTTACATCCCTTATGTGTACATATTACTACCTGATTGACCTGGATATTGAAATTAGAACTGA
Organism: Chaunax sp. Z400; assembly: GCA_037577475.1. Classification (NCBI taxonomy): domain Eukaryota; kingdom Metazoa; phylum Chordata; class Actinopteri; order Lophiiformes; family Chaunacidae; genus Chaunax; species Chaunax sp. Z400. The sequence goes on along the minus strand of CM075194.1, from coordinate 8,171,557 downwards.
ACCTTTGTATATATTTAATTCTTGTAATCTTTCAATCAAAAATACCAACTTTTGCTTGTTCCAGCTTCTCAAATGTGACAAGTAGCAACTTTTCTTTGTATTCAATCCCAACAAAATTGAAAATGTTTGAAAAAGCTCTATGCCATTGTTTTTGTGTTGTGTGGGTTGTGTAGATCAACGGAGTCAGTCTTGAGAATAAGATGCATAAAGACGTGGTGGAACTGTTCAAGAAAGCAGGGGAGGACGTGGAGCTACGCGTTATGAAAAAGGTGGGAGGCACGATGTCTTAAAGGAACATTCAGTCGTTATCTACTCGCCTCCATGCTTATGGAAAGTCAGGTTAAGTTTCTTAGTCCACAAAACATTTCTAGAGCTTCACACCAAAACAGTGTTGCAGCATTCTCCCGAACAACCTGAGAAAATGGAGACTCATTTTGAAATGTAAAAAAAACAAACATTAAATGATTCCATTTAGCTCATACGGTTGTAATATCAGTCTCCAGACACATGTTCAGAAATCTTCACTGTAGCAGCACCTCATCTGCTCAACCTTGAACATGTGTGCATGCGCCGCTAGATGATCCCAACCAGAAAGTCTTGATTTGTGTGTGTGTGAGTAGTGAGGTATGCAGAGATCTTGCAGAGAGAAATCCAAGCAAACAAGTTTTATTTTGGTGATTTAGTCAGATAAGAACAGGTGCATTTCTCCATTAGTATCACCTCTACTGCACCTTTAATATTCATTCTTGTTTTTAACTCTGTCTTGCAGTTGCCCGATCACAAGAAAGGATCCAAAGGCTCATCCTCTCTACCTTTTATGGGAATTGTGGCCATTTTAGTGGGAGCTGCGGCCATTTTTGCATTCTACATGCGGCAGTCTAGGAGGCATTTTTAACTAAGCTGACATCTGTGTGTTTTTTTTTTTAAGTTCTCAAAAACTTTGCTAAAGGCCAAAGAAGTGGAAGAGAGAACAAACTCTGATCAGTAGACGTTATTTTGTTGATTTGTTAGGTGTGGGTGTCACTGATGAGTTTGTTCCTATGTGTTATGTGATTAATGATAGCTTTTTGACACCTTTCCAATGCAAAGGTTGCTCTCTTACCACAGAGATTATTTTTAATAGATAACTTTGTGATTTGTAAGGAGAAGGATGTACACGGGACGTTCCTGTTGCTGAGCTGAGGTGAGCTTGTGCAGAAGGCTATTAAATCCTTCTGTCAACTTTAGGGTCCATTTACAAACTGAGAGATGGTTTTGTGTTCACTCATATGCCCCCCTGTACCTCCATCACTGAATGGCAGATCTGTCTGGGGGGCAACATGAGAGGAACACACTGTACTTTCTGTTTGTCAGTGTTGAAAATTCAAGTGACTGGTTGATTTTCATTTTGCACCATTCCACAGAATCACGGGAGGAGCAGCATCCTGCTGTGGGGTTGAAAAAGCCTTCAGTTAATGTGATGAAGTGTAATGGACTTTAGAGTGCCTTTTCTGTCAAAGTGATGGTGGTGTTTTATGATCAAAATGAAAATCAACCCATTAATACATTCAATTAAAGGATGTGGCTACTGATAATCTTTTTATTGTCTATGAGTCCTGTTAAAAAGCCCCAAACCAACAATGAGTTAGTCCGTCTCTCAGCCACAAGCCCATTTCTTCATCATGTTAATCTTCATTCTGGAAAATGGCTCTGTGGTTTCCTAGAACTGCGGGACACTAGGTTTAAGCAACCATTACTCTCAGGAAGAAATGGTGCATTTGTAAGGGACTATTTTCAGCTGCGAAGTAACACATTGGGCTCCTTGATGTGTTTTTAATGGTTTTTGGACAAAAATGGAGCTCTATGGCACAGAGGAAGATGATACATCAGAGAGAACTTGTTAATAAAAACAGTTCATTGTTGGCATTCCTGTTAAATGGCATTTGTTGACAGTAGATGTAGATTATCACCAGACCAATTCTTTTAAAAAGTTAAGTATACTTGTGGCTCACCAAGAGATTTCACATGGTCACTCAGGGTGAACCTTTAAATCTGTATCATACAAACAAATTATTCTTTAAATGTACATTATGTGGTGGGCAGCTCATTTTTAATGCTCAGGCACAGCTGAAGATGCGCTGCCATGTTTGTGTCATTTGGCATTTCTTCTTATTCACCAGCAAGACCAGTGCTTGTAACCACATCTCATCTTTTTGGTCAGTGTATTTGGATGGATTTGAAAAACAGAGCATGTTGTGATGGAGGAAAGGAGTTGTTCATTTATGTGAAGGATCAACACTGAAAGCCAGTTTGAGTCAGTTCACTTTAAAAGAGTTTTTTAAAGAATTAAGCAGCTGTCGGCAAACTTTTTTTTTGCACTACCCACAATCATGGAACTCCTGTAACAGATATATAAGTGAATTGTTGGTGCTGGGTGTATTTGACCACATTTGTCAGTCTGCAGTGCATCTATCAAGCAATTGACCATGTGGCATTGTCTGTAAATACATTTCATGTCGCTCTGCTGAGTGGGGCTGTGAAAATGCGCAGTTATGTCCGAAAAGTCACTCAGAAGCACTAATAAATTAAGAATATACTATATATTTTACATCCAAGCACCTACTGTATTAAAATTCATGTTGAATTAACCTGGTTTTTTGTTGCTTTTTTCCATTTAATAGCTGAAAATACAGAATATTTCACGAGTCTGTAAATACTGCTGTTGTTTATGAAAAAATGTCCAGCAAAAATTATTAGAAAGCAAATCTTTTGAGAGTCAATAAAATTATTAGGAAGTAAATTCAGACTCAAGTCAGAATTTAAAGTGAAGATTCAAGTGTCAAGTTATCAAGATAGCCCCTGCCAGGTAAAATAGATTGTCCATAAACAATTCTTAGGTAGACAAGTTCATTAAATATCAAAAATCTTTATGTCAAAATCGAGATTTCCTAGACATTACAATCTTGTATCTATTATGTCAAGAGGAATATCTACTGAATCAATCTGATTAATATGTATTTTAAAAGTTTTGACACCTGATTTTTCTCATAATTATGACGTAATGCGTCATAAGTAAAAATGCAAACACAGCACACTGACGACTGATTTCCCTGTATTGGTGCCACGTGGTTTCTCCAAAATAAAAGGGGAGGTGAGTACAAATGATGACCAATTCTGTCGCTTTATAGAGACCAAAGTTAATATTGGACCCGAATTTCACAAGTTACATATCCTCCGAACATTCTGACACAGAAATTGCATTTTTTCGTCGGATAAATAAGGACAAAATTAACATTGTTCCTAGTCCTGTTTCTGCCCTAAAAACAAACTCTCGCGAGTTGTGGAGAACTAGCCACACACTCTCGCGATATCTGTAGGTCTGTAGCTAGCATTTCGAGGTAGCAGATAAAAACGAGCTTTAAAATAAGGGGTGGACGTTAAATTTTTGCCTGTATCTACTGTAGTATTGTTTTGATAAGGACAAGCAGCAGCTTTCAGTGATGTGTTAAGAGTTAAAAATGCCCAGTGGGATGGAAGTGACAAGCGACCACGCCCAGTTCTTCGCTAAAACTAAAATTAGCCGGCGATAGCTCAACACCGGATGTTATTAGAATACCTTCAAATTAAAAGTGGACACTTCTGTGAATTTAATAAAAATTGGTTCCTTTATGAATAAAGTGAATGATTACAATACTACTTTTTATTAGCATAATGCAATGAGGTTAAAAAAAACTATTTAGTGATAGACAAATGAATGATTGAAATAAACAGTGATGTAGACTGGCATTTCTTTATAAAATTGTGATTATATATAAAATATATATTTAAAAAAACAATTCAGGCTGTAGCCGTGCATAAAATACAGATTCAACCAATTTTCGTGGTAGTGTGTCACAAAAATGCATTTAGACAAACCTTTTTTTAGGCAACGAGCGACGCATCTCAAAAAGAAAAAAAAAGAAAACGGGTTTTAACACACAAACAAATTGCAGAGGTTAAATTTAAGCTTTTTTGAAAACGGGAAAAGTGATGTCTTTTGTAGTCTAACAAAATGCGCTCCTGTACACCCACCAGCCTCTCACATCAGCTGTTGGAGGATGTTTTCTCGGGGGCAGATATGATGTAATCTAACGCTTCAGTCCCAACTAAAGGAAGACAGACAGGGGGCAGAGATCTGGAGAACAACCGCATGATACGGATAGGATCTCGGCTGTTTCTGAAATACATCTAAAACCCTAAACAGAGCGGATTTGGGTCGACCACTCCGTATCGGGGGAGTCATGCCGCGGAGGTTTGTGCCTCCTAGCCGACGAAGAGGATGCCGGATGTTGACCATCAGTGAAGCCCGGGGATGCTGCTGGTGAGTCCTCTCCATCAGCTGTAACTAACCACCATGGCTCAAGAGTAAGCTGCTCCAGCATCCTCCCTGTGAAAATGGCCCGCACCCTGCCTCCATCGGTCCACCCTGGGTCTCGCATTTTCGCCGATAAGGACAGAAGCGCACCTGCTGTAGAATTTAGAAATTTTTTGTTGAAATTTTGAGCTGCTGTGTTTGCTCTAATCTTTCAAATAGATCTGCTGCCCCGTCGTTCACCCTGACAACAGATATTTGTAGAGATGGGCCTTGTCCACTGCTGCACCTCACTTCGCCCTAAGACGATGCCTTTGTGACATCTGGCAAAGCTTCAGCTGAGCTGTCCTGCTTCTTTGGGACATTTTAATTTCCAGCTACCCTGCCGAGCATCGCCCTGCGGGGTAATGAGCAGCCTCCATCCCTCCAGCAGACGCCTGCCTGCCGCTCCATCTCTCCAGCTGTGACTTCAGGGGTGCGTGGAGGTCCTGACAACCATAAAACGTGGAGGGTGGGGACGTTTGCCTTTCCAGCTCAGGTTTAAACCATGGCTAATGAACCTGTCATCCTTAACGTGTATGATATGGTAAGGATCCATCAAGACCAGACTTACTTTTTAATTCAGTTTCATACAGGGGCGTTGCTACACATCCTCCCGGGGCTCTCCTGGGGCACAAGTCCCCCCCAGTACTCCTCACTTTTATTTCTTGCTAATTTTCTTTTTCTTACATTTTTTTTATTTCTCTGCATTCCACAGAAATAATAACTTGCCAACAATAATTTCATGACCTATCCACGGTTGTTGACAAAAGAGTCAACAATTTCAAATAAAGTAATATAATCTAAACATATTCCCTTTAAACAAATAAAGCTTTTTTATACACTTCTTTTTAATCCAACACAGACATGCCCTCAGTGAAATAATGAATTATGATTGTACTATGATTGTTACTATTGTAACTTGCCAGCAAAAGGTGATGATAGCTAACATTACCTAATTTTAGTTAGTTTAAGTAGTACAATGTTAATATTTGCTAATGCTAATAATAATTATAATAATGCTAACTATAATTTAACTATATAATTTAACTATAACTATATAATTTGCATTATTCTGATTTAAAGCCATAAGGCTAGCTCTGGATTGGTCAAATATTTGTTTTCAACCAGCAGGGCTTTATCTGCTTTGCTGCGGACATGAATTCTATTATGAAGAGAAATTGTCTTCTTTCAACAATTTCTCACATTATTATCAGTATCACTGTATTTTGCTTTGATAATAAAAGATGAGTAAGTAGAGAGGAGAGAAAGTAAGAACAATCCTTTTCATTTTCCAACCCTAAGAAACAAGAGCTTCCCTGAACCCTGTGACCTTTCACTGTATCTCCGGCTCACGTGATGCTCACACTCACATTGGTAGAGGACAGTACTCTTCATTCATTCATCATTTACCCACTGCCTGCTTTTCTCTGTCCTGCTGAACAGCCTCCTTTGAGAAAATTATGCAACATGTTGCTGTAATCCATTACTTAATTTACAGCAAAACATTTGTGATACTGTGGAGTGTGTGTCTTTACTTCATATCTCCATATTTAGCATTTATATTATTGAAATATAATACAATTGTTTTGTATTCCCAAACTGAACAGATTTATCTACACCTTTTTTAAGCTGAAATCTTCACCCAAACCCCCTAAGCTATAAAGCGTTGAAGCGCATCCCGTCCAAGGTGGGTGCTTGTATGCTTACAAGCTTGTCCACCTTCCTCTGACTGGGTGTGTGCAAACCCTTTTAGCTTAGAGGCTAAGGTCTAAGAAACTTCACTCAACTTTTCCTCGGCATGGGGGCGAATATGAATATGACTGAATTTAAATTTTTAGTCGATCTGTTCCTTTAAGTGTTATAAGCACCTTATACTAACTTGAAGTATTTCAAGTGTTTTCATTGTACAGCTTTCCAGGGTTTAATCAGCTTACTCCATATTTGGAGATGCACAAATGTCAAATAAAAATGAAACTGTGATTTAAAATCAAACACAAATGTATATTCACACAGTCAAAACTCAAATCCAGCTGCCGTTTTAGACTCTCCCCGAGCCACCTCACAGATGAGGATCTGAGTTTGGGCAGAAATGACAGCTGCTCAAACAGCTGATTTAATTCCAGCGTGGCTCTGCTGAGCTGCATCTTAATGGGTCATGTTGAAGAGGGAGAAACCGATCACAGAGTCAGCATTAAATACTGCGCCGAGAGTTAAAGACAAAAGCAGCAGGCAACAACATCCGCCTGCGAGGGAATCATGTGAGGAGGGATGAATCGATCATCTTTAATTTGAGATCAATGTGACGGGTGAATGTGTGGATTGGTGCCTGCTGTCTCTGGATAGGCAGGATGTTGTAGGTGGGACTGCATTGATCGTTACAGCAGCATGATCAAGAGTCACAGAAGTATGATAGTGACTGGAAGACCTCCACTAATGGCACCACTTACTCATTCACTCAGGTGGAACAATTTGTCTTTGTAGATTGAAGCTGGGTAAAACATGCTCCTGGTGTCAAAGGGTTGAGCAAAAAGAGTAGAATTAAATGCAGAAACATGAGAAAAAGCAAAGTGAAATGGTGCATATGTTTTTATTGTTTCACTCGGAGACTAGGATCCTGTTCTATTATTAATAGGGGACATTTGGGGCGGTGTGGAAAGCTCTTAGCATGTTTTCTCAGGAGGGTCTGTGGGCGTGGGAGAGGGGAGCCGGCATCACTGATCAATGATTGTCTGCAGTGATTACAGCAGGTGGCTCGAAGAGCACTCAATCTTTTATTAGATGATACATGCATATAAGAATGGATGGGTAGATGTTAAAAACAATAACTTATTTGAAAACCATGTGTAAATATCTAATACATATAGTGCAATAAATAAAGAAGCAAACTGTTGCCTTATAATTGCGTTACAGACATGAGAGTGATATCAAACTTCTTATCTGTCAACAAGAATCCAAATAACAATATTTCCCAAAATGTCAGACTATTCCTTTAATATTTTTTTTAAAGAAAAAAAAGACTAATCCTTTAAATGCAAAACAAAGGAGAAGTGCAGTAAAGTAATTGTGATCCCAAAATTTCAAAACTAATATGTTTAAGTTTATTAATCTGCAACTTGACACAAAATGCATTCAAGTGGTGTCAGAATAATTGGAAAAATTTAGTTTCCCGACTGGGAAAAATCCTACGAATGTCACCCCAAGTCGGAACAACAACTTGGAAACTGCAAAAATCATGTTACACGACTTCCCAAATTTGACATCATGCACCTAGAAACGTAGCAGATGAAAGTAGATGTTTGATTGAATTTGTAATTAGTTTATTATAGTTTTATCTACGTAACTGTTGATAAATATTTTAGTGGTTTTAGGGAATGTAATGATGCAGCAACAAGTCTGGGACAAAATCACTTTGTAATATAAAGGTTCAAACTTCAAACAACAACATGTTGTTTTAACACTCTGAGCAATAAAATTCAGACATCTTCACATCGACTTGTCTGAAGCAATTATAATTTTTCTGAAACAGAATATACATGTTGTATTACATGTCGCTTAGAGTGTGTTCTTTTGTGACACAGTAACTTGATATTGATCCTCGCTCTTTCTCTCCGCAGTACTGGATCAACGAATACACTTCCAATCTGGGTATTGGAGTCTTCCACTCAGGCATAGAGATTTACGGCCGAGGTAAGACCTTTCCTTCCTCTCTGTCTGTGAAATCCCTTTACAGCTGTTAGAACAGGCCACAGTCGGAGCTGTGCATCATGAGGTTCTTGTGAGGCTTCTTTCACAGACAAATAAAGTCTTGTTTTAAAAATGGAATTATGTTCCCCAATAACATGACCCCATTTCTCTGGGTTGAGTCACAACAGTTGGCTCACTGTGTACTGTGTGTGTGAAGGAGATACTGCTGTGAATATAGACCACTGGGGATTCTATTATGTATCTGCAACCAGAAATACTGGCTCCATGCACTGTGAAATATGATCACAGTAGAAATACAGTCTTAACCAGGATCAGAAATCACCTTCACTATCACTGTTGCTGCTTGTAGCATTATTTTTTCTTTACCACCCCGTGCATTTAACCTCTTCCACTCCATCTCTATTTTTTTGAAAAGGCCTAAATTAAAACGGCTGTAGCCTCTGAACCACGCTGACTTTATGCATGAATGAAGTGTTGACAGAAAAACATCCTGTTTCTTGTAAAAGTGCCTGAAACACTCTAGGTGATACAGAGAGCCTCTGAAGTCGGTAAAAAAGGAAGATTATTGTCCACCTGAAATAAAGAAAAATGTATTTCAGCATAAATGTCTGTGGTTTTATCTTCAGAAGTAAAGGACAGTATGGGGTTGAATAATATAGCACATTTTATGATCATTTTATAGTGTTGTTTTCATGTAAAGGTCCATGCAGAGCTCTAATAAGGACATTTTGGTTGCATTAAGTGTAGTTCAGAAAATGTAATTCAGAAACTACAAAGCTAACAATTCAACTGTTCATTCAGTTTGCTGTGTGTCTCCAGTGTTAATCACTGTTTTCCATTATACTGCTGTAAATACAGTGCAGATAGGACTGTAATTAGCCTGGCCTAATGCTCTAACCACACTGTCTCATTGATTAATGGCTTCCTTCTGTGTGATTACATCTGTCTTGCGCTTAAAATCAACAAGTTAACCCGAGTTTTTCAATCTTTATCCACACAGAATTTGCATACGGGGGACATCCGTACCCTTTCAGTGGCATCTTCGAAATCAGCCCAGGCAACGCTGCTGAACTGGGAGAGACCTTCAAATTCAAGTGAGTGTGCTCCATTTTGGCATACAATACACTGTGACGTCATTAATGATACAGGCAGAGATAAATGTGTGTGTTGATGTGCATTCGAACAGGGAGGCCATTGTTCTGGGTACCACTGACTTCACAGAGGAGGACATAGATAAAATCATGGAGGAGCTCGGGAAGGAGTTTAAAGGCAACGCCTACCATCTAATGCACAAAAACTGCAACCACTTCTCCTCCTCGCTGTCCGAGGTCAGTCACATGCTGTTTACTGCCAATATGCTTTGTTCAGACAGTGTAACATAAGAATAGTGCTGAGTAACGTGACTTTCGCATCTTTGTGCCACTCAAGTCGCGCCATTTGCATCCTTCTTGTTGACTGGCATGAATGTCTACTCATGGCTTTCACACCCCATAAAAAAAATTAGCTTCGTGAACACACAGTTAGCTATGTTGTCCCACTGTAGGAAACTAAAGACCCTATGTTGCATCATGGGAAATGTCGGGTCCAGTGTTTTTGGAGCTTGACCCATTGTAGAGTCTAGAAGTCGACTGAAATATCTTAACAATTATGGGACTGAAGTTACAGTAGGTTTAAAGTCAGGATATCTTAGACATCTTCTGGTTCTTATGAGACCCTCAACTTCATGGAAATGCAGTACCAAATAGGTGGAATGGCCCTTTTTTATATATGTAAAGAAAAAATGCGTCATTATAGGCATGTCACAAAACCACCACCACCCCCAGTTTAACTTGCTGTTTCCTTCTTGTCAAGTTCTAGTTCTAGTTCTATTATTTAAATGTCTCACAAATGTATAGAATATAGAAATAAACATGTTTCATATCACGTATTCTGACTGTTCTCAGTTGTTGTGCGGACGCGAAATCCCTCGCTGGGTCAACAGACTGGCATACCTCAGCTCCTGCATCCCTTTCCTGCAGAGCTGCCTACCTAAGGAGTGGTTAACTCCAGCCGCCCTGCAGAGCCACATCAGCCTCGGCCTCCACAAAGAGGAGCAGAACGAGTCGAGCGATGAGGACCCTTCATCCTCGTCCGGGGCTGCCGCCACTGGCTCCTCCCACAGCTGTCGCCACACGAGGGTGTGATCTGCCCCACTGAACCACATCGTGGCTCAAGAGACATTAGTAAGCTTGAACAACCACCTGACCTCATACTGTTTGTCCTCTGAGGAAAGAGGCAGGATGAGAAGAGTTATTTCTTCGTGAAATGAGCTGCTGCCAGAGACTTCAGACCTACAGAGACCCTGTCGGTCCTTCCTACGGACGACAGGATGACAAACTCTGACCTGAGCCCTGAGCGCTGGCTCAGACTCAACAACAACCACTTGTAGATCTGAAGGTATAGTTAGTCTTTTTCCATGAAACCTTTGTCAGCCTTGTGCCCTGCCCTGCCTTCAGAGCTGCTTTGGTAGAACAACTAGAGGCTACTTATAGTGACATTACCCAGGAATCTGCTAATCTGCTCAGTTTCAGCAAGTTCTTGTTCAATATGTGGCCTTCAGTTGATATCGGCGGCTCTGCTTTCTTTGTGTGGGACGAAAGTACATAACCTTTGGCCATTTTGGGGATAAAAGGATTTGATCATCCCCTTGAGTTCAGTCTGAATGGTGAAAAATGTTGCATGTTGTAAGAATTTGACAAAAAAATCCAAGTTAATTGAGACGCCACACTTCTGATCATATCATTGAGTATTTTCCTTCCTTTTCCTTTCGTAAGAGATCTAACATGGGACTTAGTTTAAACACTAGCCTGGCTGATATCTGCCGGTGTTTCCTGTTCATAGACGGTTGTAAACGACAAATACTGTTCAGTTGTTTGTTCAGTTGTTGTTTAAATAGCTTATGCAGCCTCGGGCAGCCCTGTCTGTGAACATCTCACAAACACAAACACAAAGAAGATCAAGCTGCTACACTGACAATGACTCACTTTGTGACCCAGTACGGGTTTTGTCTACGCTTTTATATTCAAGTGGTCTTTATATTAAAGTGTTCCTGGGTAATATTGGCCTTTTTTCATTATTAAATGAATAAACACTGAGCTGACATGAGAAAATAGAAATGAGTAAATCAGTATTTTCCTTGAAATGACAATAGTCCTAAAAGGAACAATTCCCCCAAGAATAGAAATTCAGTCATTAACCTCCCACCCTAATCCAGATGAAATGTTTGGTGAAGTTTCTGTGTCCACAAAACATTTCTGGAGATTTATGGCAAAACAGAGTCACAGCATTCTCCTAAACATCTGAAGAATATTTTATAGTATATTTTAAACCCTATACCTTCTTGCAGAGACATGGAGATGAGAAGATTGCAATCACATCTGTCTGGTAAATATGAAGCTACAGCCAGCAGCCAGTTAGCTTAACTTAACATGAAAACCTAAAAACATGGGGAACAGCTTGCCTGGTCTGTTTAACGGCTCTGTAAAATCTCACAATTTAATGAAATCAAATTTTAATAAAAATGTCAATTAAACGTTCTACCGGAGTAGAGCTGAACTATTTTTGGCCAGTAACAGAAGTTACTGGTTCCAGTGGTTTTGGTGCATGTTTTTTGTATGATTAAACAAATGAGACATAAGACGTTAATGAGTGAACTTGTTTCCCTGTGTTTGCAGTCTTTATGCTAAGCTAAGCTTAGATAAGCTAACTTTGCCGCTGCCTGAAGCTTCACATTTATCCCACAGGATCAAGAGTGGCATCAAATAAGTGTGTTTCTTCAAATGTCAATCTATTCTATTAATACCAGATTTTATGTTTGATGTTTGATGTTTGATTTGTTTTAAATGTGAACTGAACTGTGACATGTTTACAGATACAAACTGTTTTAATTCATCCTTTTTAAATCGTTATTGATCCATCTGAAATTTGTTTTTTTGCAAATCAGATTTACATCAAAGGAAATATGATGTCATTAAGTTACTTGTAATCATTGTGACTTCAGCATACATACAGATAAATGACCTCATTAATGACTAGCTGCCCTCTGATATTGACGACGGTAGTAATTGTAATTCATGTCTCTTATTTTTTTAATGCAATGCTCAATGAACTGGGCCACGAGTGAGTTTAATTTTGTCCCATCCCCCCTGCCATAGCGTGTTGGACAGCTACCTTTACTCAGGGAGGAAATCACATGACTTGTAAAAGTGGCAGTCATCACATTTCTGCTTCATAAATTGGGTTGAGAGTGCAAACCTCTCCATGTTCTCAGAGAAATCTTTATTCTGATTTAATTTTGATGCTGTGTTACATTTCATTATTGTGTTCAGGCTGTATTTTGAGTTGGCAGTGATCAGTATACCAGTCTTTGGCACTTTCTACAGAACAGACCAGACAGGTATTTTTTCATACCGTGTCAACCATAACCTTGTATTCCCTTTTCCTAAACCAAGAATATTTCAAGAATGATGATGTAGTGCTAGAATAAAGAGACATAATAACAAAGAAATGTTTTGCTTCTTCACTTGATGTCTAAAATATTGATACAGTTGGCCATTTAAAAGTACAGAAGAGGATTAGGGCCACATAAATATTTTTTTTTTTTAGAATTCTGACTTTACAAGAGTAATTTATTAAATGTACTAAATATTTTTTTGATAAAAGGGAGCAATGTGTAAAATTAATATAATGCTGAAATCAAATTTGCATTGGGATGACAAAACAGACATCACTGTTGCTAAATGTTAGCATAACAGCAAAATATCATTATTAATATGAATATAAAATATAAAATATAACCTAGCAGAAGAATTTAAATAAATATATGAAAGTGTGAGCTCTGGCAGTGAATTGCTGCCACATCAGAAGAATAGATCAGTATCATATTATAAAGTGAATTTTTTATTATAACATGATATTTTTCACATTCTAAGATATTTTCATGTCACTAAAATATAAAAACTTATGTTTTAACAAGCAACTTTCATTGTTTTAACTTTTTTTCATCTTGTTTAAACTGGAAACCTTTTACACTAATGACATAATTTATTGTTCTAACAAAAACATATTATAACATGAAATGTTTCACATTATAATGGCATAAGTTTGTCTCTGACTTTTGACATGTACCTACTCAAAATCTTATTATTACGTGATATTTTTCATGTTATTATGACATACAGATTTATCACATTAAAACAAGAAAGGTGAAACATTTCATGTTAAAACAATATCACGTTATAATGTGAAAAAGTAATAGTATATTGCCGTATCAACATAAGTTACTTGTTACAATATGATGAGTTTGTATTTTGTAATAACATGAAAACATCTTATTATAAAATGAAAATATCTTGATGTGATATGTTACAAACTTGTCACGTAATAATATGACACTGATCCATTTTCAGGTTGCCTAATATGTGATTAATACCCTTTTGAGGATTCCAAGAGCTACGTTTATTTATTTCGGAATTAGATAATTAAATTGATGATTTAAAATTTAGAATTATAAGTAAATATAACATATACAATACTTATTTAAACGACAAAGGTTCAAAGTCGTCTATTTGAACAAAGTTCACTAACTAACTGGCAGTCAATGATCAACACAAAACTGGCAACGTAAAGGCAGCGGCATTTCCTGTTGCTCTCTGTGGCTTAGGCGCCATTTTAATACAGTTGAGTCGGCCTGTCTGCAGTGAACCAGCAGCTTATTCAACAAGAACGGAGACCTGTAGAAGAATATTTTCAGGTAGGAAACTGATTTGATCACAGTTAAATAGTTACTGAAATGATGCAGTATTAAAAAAATAGCTAACCATTGGGCATAAATGTTCGGAATTATGAGTTTTGTCGTTGTAGCGGTCGCAGCTAGCGCCCTTTAGCAAATTGCAGGTGGCTAGCTCGCCTTAGCTAACATTGACTGTTCTCGGCTTCAAGGCGATCAGCAGCACCTATGGACGAAATTGTTTTTTAGCCAACCGACTAGAAATGTTAACTAAAATAAGACGGCATTTGGCGTGTGTTTAGATTCCACCGCCAATATAATTAGTCTTAAACGCAAACCTAAATGCCGTGCGGTTACAACGTGTCATGGTAGCGTTAGCTAGCTGCAAACATTTTCCCCTGGTGGTTCATCATCATCAAAGTGATTATTTTAGATTGAGATAACTCAGTTGGTAGCCATTGTAAGTTGGCTAACATCAAACGTACTTAAAATACAGTAATAAGTGAACAAGTAGTTCACAATTTAGAGAAGTGTACAATGTTAATTTTGTGGCTGTTCAGCTTTTGGTGGCACATTGTACTTCCCTGTAATACTTTGTCCCTCGTGTTTATCGTATCATTGTATCAATAAGGGAAGTCAAAGCACACCCTCATATAATGTAAGGCAATTCTTCAGCACCCCAAATTACAAAATTATATTCTATGTTGAATTATATTCACTTAAAAATTGGTCAAAACATGAAAAGTATAACCCTTTGTTATTGTGTGACATTGCTTTAAGTCTAGCTTAGTGTAACTGTAAGCAGGAGACTGAGAATATTAATCAAGCGGATAATTAATTTGAGCCTTTTGTAGTCATGGTGCTTTTTGTAAAAATTAAGTCAAAGTAAACGGCTTCACTTGAACCGGTTCAACCAGACCTGGGTTATCATGCGGGTTTGATCCTTATCAGTTTCACCAGACACGCTCACTATCAAGACTTTCTCGGCCTTTTTCATAAATAGAATTAGAAGAGCACTCAGTAGAGCACATATATCTGCAAAGGTCCATCACTATTTTAAAGTTATTTCAGCCCTCATTCAAATTCCAAGAAGACATGTAAGCCATCAAAATGGCTGCCCTTTGGGCTCTCTTAAATTGAAAACCATCCGACATTTTTCACAAATGGAAAAATCTTTCATCAATAAAAAAACAATACAAAAAGCAGATGCAAAATTGGATTGAGTTATGGTGGTGCTGCACAGTTTAAGAGGTCACAAGCATAGAATCTTTCAACGTGTCTGTTTTACTCATCAGTAACAGATCTGTTACTAATTAAGCTTAGAATACAGCTGCATATAATTTGAATGGCTAAAATTAACCAAGTGAAGTCAACATGCTGACCTTCATACATCAAATATTAAACTGTTTTTACACCACTTGTAGTTTAACATTAACCAAGTCTCGTGATTTTTCTCTTTCAGCAAATAACAATGAGTGGTTGCCGTGTCTTCATTGGCCACTTGAGCCCACATGCTAGAGAGAGAGATGTGGAGAAGTTCTTCAAGGGATATGGACGGATTCGAGAAATCAACTTGAAGAATGGATTTGGCTTTGTGGTGAGTGTGACTGACCACTAAGTTTTGATTCTGTCTTGTTTTGGTAGATAACCTTATGATTCCTCTCTTCTCAGGAATTTGATGACCACAGAGATGCAGATGATGCTGTGTACGAGTTGAATGGCAAAGAATTGTGCAGTGAAAGGTAATTATCTATCTATTGGGTCCTTTGCTCTGAACCGGCAAGAGGTAAACATTAACTTAAAAATAACTCCTTTCTTGTCTCTCCTGTGTCTGCTTGGAATGTTTTAGAATATCTCCCAAAAAAGCACAACTTATACTTTGTAAATTTTTTGCCCATGATTCTGTTTTTACTGTCTCCCTTCTTATGCTGTTTGCACATGTGGTTTTGAAATTGTGCATTTTAGGTAGTCCTGTGTCCATATTTAGCAGCAAGATCCTGGAGAAATGTTATTTCTCCCAGTATACTTTTACATGATTGAAATTACAATCACCACTTGACAAGTGTTTGTGGAAAACACATAGTGTCTGTGTGTGCTAGAGAGATGTACAGCTCCAAAATAGAAAATTATTTAGTGTGCAATGTTGATAATGTGACGGACCACCATAAATATACAAATGTATAGGAGACCCTAATCTGAAACCAGTCATGATATTGCTGAAGGTAACGATGTGTTGAGGGACGGTAAAAGAGAATCTGAAAAAAATACAACACTGAAATACAGTCTGTTCCCATTAAAGCAATCACATGTTGGTTATTTTTTACAGCAAAGCTTCCATTCAGCCTGTGAAACAAGACATTCTTTCTTTAACAGGACATAAATTGGCGATGGCAGAGTTTGCATTGTTTAGTTAGTCCATTGACATTGACATCTACTGACTATTTGTTGTAGATATTTCATCCAGATAGTGTTTGTAAATTGTAAATCAGAAAATGTGCCCACATTACAGTAAAATCACCAGGATGTGTGTCATCAGAGTCCTGGCGTTTGTTTCTTAATCCACTCATAGCTGAAGCTCCAGCATTCTTCTGTAGATGACATCACTACCATCTTCCTGTTAGCTATAAAGGAGGAGAGTGTTAATGCATATTGCAACAAAACACCAAATTGAATTCAATAGATATTTTCATTTAAAAACACCACCCAATTCATCCTTCATTGACATATTTGTAACATCTAACTTGCTCATTATGCTAAGAATGTTTTGCTCTTCTTTTCAGGGTCACAATCGAGCATGCTCGCTCCAGAAGAGGAAGGGGTGGCGGCCCTGGAATGGGACGTTTCGGTGGTGGTGGTGGTGGTAGTGGTGGCGGCGGCGGCGGCGGTGGTGGTGGCGGCGGCGGCGGCGGTGGAGGCTATCGCCCGTCTCGCGGCAGTGGATCCAGGTACTTTTGCTGAACACTGGGTTTCTTAAACCTCAGCTAACTAGTTGGTTATAGTGGCCGCTCCTATTTTGTTTCATTCAATGAGGAAAATGGGTTTCAGTCAAATTTCAAGTACAGTGAAACTGGTTTCTTACCTCATCATTGTTCCTTTTAGTTTAAAAATTAGGATGTCCAAAGATGTGCACTGAAATCTTGTTTCTGACATAGAATTGCCATGAGAAAACATTGTTAAATTGTTACTTTATCATTTGCCTGCATGGATAGTCTACAAATTAATTATGAAGAAATTCATAAGAGACCATTTTCCAGCCAGATTAAGTAGCAGGTGTGTATTTACAAAATATAGTTCTGTGAGTAACGAAAATGATTAAATATGTCATGAAAAGCTGGTATTTTTCTTGCCAAAACAGTAAGGACTGAAAACAACTCGGTAAACATTACTGAATTAAGAGAAGATGATAAATAAAACAGCTGTGAACATGAAACAAATTTGTTTGAGAATGAATTCAAGTGACTTTTAAAGCCTCCATAGTCGTTCAATTGTCCTCCTTTTTTCCAAAGATGATATTGTATTAAAGTCGCCGCTGTCCTTTCATTTGTGTTGACCGGACAGGTATGGCCCTCCGGTGAGGACTGACCATAGACTCATTGTGGAGAACCTCTCTTCACGAATTAGCTGGCAGGTAAGAGCTAACTAAACGTTTTGTAAATATCACCCTGTTGGTACATGTTTTTAAAATGAAGCAGCATTCATTTGATCAGGCTGGGGCAGTTTGTCTCTAGTCACATTACTCAAAAATACTCTATAGTTAATTGACCAATTACAACAGAAAGCCCCCATTTTTAAAAACTTATCTACATCCACATTTTTTCCAGACAAAAGCTGCTGATGGGCATTCTAACAAAAACATTTAACTGTTTTTTTTAACAGCTGCTCTGATATGGTTTCCTTTATATCAGAGGTGAATGCACACCCTCCACGGAGGTGTCAGAAGTGTTTAGCGCCCTCTCCTGGTTGTTTTTTCTGAATAGTGTCCATTTGGTGCCTCTCCCTACACGCAGTTGCCGCCGGTCTAAAGTCTTGGCTGGGCCTCGTAGCGGGAGAAAGTGGTCTAGCGCAGGATACGGTAGCCTTAGGAGGTCCGTAGCCACAGTCTGGAGATTCTGTGGGCTGGCATCCCCGACTGCTGTAACCCCCCTCAAATCCACGGCCCCTACACTCTCCCGTTTGGGTCTTTTTCTGTTGCTGATGGAGCTGGGGGGGGTGTTGAGTCGGGCGCACACCCCTCCCCCCTACTTGCTCTCTGGTGGTTCCTTACTTGTGGAGGCCGGATGCTGAGTCAAGGCTGAGGTCGTTTCTCAAGGGCTTAACACTGCATTGGTTCCCATTTGGTATTTGGACAAGTGGCTCTATGCTAATATCTTCTGGGTATGGAGCGGTAAGTAGCATAAAACTCATGTGATTGGGTTTTTTAGGGTCGGGTGGTAAAAGGGGTGTAGAGTTACACTTTCAAGAGGGAATGGGAAGTTTTATATAGGCACTTTATGAATTTTAAGCCAAATAACTTACATTCTAGATGTCCACCTACCCATAGTACTATACTATATCCAATAAATATACAGTTTCACTTCATATACTCAGACACAAAATCAAATCTTTTATGCAAAGGTGACCCAAAATTTAACCTCAGGTACATGAAATCCTATACTGCCGTGTTGCCTCTTTTCCGTCCCATTATGGAGTTAAATTGTCTTTTTCTCATGAGCTAAAAAAAGGGAATTCTTGGAGCCAGTTAATGGGAATTTAAAACAGTCTTAGTAAACGCAACACTTGTCCACATAAGGTATTTTCAGTGGCTCTTTTGTTTACTTGCCCTCCACTGAAATGGGAGCTTATCACAGTGACAACAGTCAGCATTAGATAACCAAAGTGTCAGTGTGTGCTGGTGTGTTGCTGCTTGCTCACTTCTCTCCCTCCAGGTCTGAAAAGGCTCTCACTAGCACCTCGGGTTGTGTTCTCTCTCACTAATTTGCATCGTGCTTTGAAACAGGATCTGAAAGACCTGATGAGGAAAGCAGGTGAAGTAACCTTTGTGGACGCTCACAGACCCAACAAAAATGAAGGGTGAGTTCCTCTTCTATGAAGCCGTGCTCAGACTACAAGAGGCCGATTGAATCCCGGTTCACCCCTCCTGACAATTGTAGGTGAAATGTGTTCGGACCAGATTAACTGGTGGTGCGAGACGTTTACAGATTCAGTCTAAAACCTCCAGATACGCCTGCAGATTCAGTCGACCACCCCAGTTAATATCAAGTTTGTTCGATATTTAATATTTAAAAGCTGGATCATTATGGCTGTACTTGCCGAGTAGGGCCACAGTAGTCAATGAGAAACATCCCAGAACAGCAGATGGTGCTGCCAAGCAACGGTAGACATTTCATCTCTTGAGGCTAAAGTTAGCTAGCATACTGTTAACAAAAACTGAACCTCACCACCAGTTCTCACTGAAGAAAAGACGACCTGTGTTGACAGAATCCCGAAGCTTGTTTAAGCTCTATTGTTTCTTCACTACATCAAGTTGGTGGACCACATCAGTCTCATTTTGTTTCCATCTTCTTTTCATGAGATGATGCATTGCTCCCTCTGACACGATATTCTTAATATCTTGTTGTCACTTTTTCAGAGAAGGTTTTTTATGTGTGTGATGCAAGTCAATTGGTTAGGATTAGAAAACTCTTGTAGTCTGAGCCCAGCTTAGTCAAACTTCTTGGTTTGTCGAGTTTCATCCTAATTAATGTTTCTCCTTTAATACAGAGTGGTTGAGTTTGCATCTCGCAGTGACATGAAGAATGCCATTGCCAAGCTTGATGGGACAGAACTGAATGGGCGCAAGCTGAAAATCTTCGAGGACAGCAGAAAGTAAGTTGTTTTTACCATTTTTTTGTGTTGAAGATTCATGTTAAAGCGGCACTACGTTTGCACGTTTGTAGCCCCCAATAGCTTTAGAATTATTACCTTTGCCAAGGATGCTAAGTTTTCACCTGTGTCGGGTTTTTTTGGGGGCTGAATGGACTTCCATGAAACTTGGTGGTCCAGAATAGACGGCATTTCATTTTGTTGCGGATCTGGATAAAGGAGCAGACCCAGGACTTTGTTTTCACTTTCTTTAAAATGGAGAGACAGGATGTTTTTCAGTGTCTTCTTTCATTTCTCAGGGAACAATGCATGGATGTGGATAATAAAAATCAGGCATATTTAGGGGGTTTGATCCAATTTGGGATGGATCTAAATACAAATCCAGATCCACCAGATTTAAATATGTTTTCATAGGTCGTCATCTGTCCTGTACATAATGGGTACTGGGTTATGAGTTTGATTTTGGATAAGGCTTGTTTTTAGAATTGATTTTAGAATATTAATTTCTTTTAAAGCAGGGGCCAGCCCCCAATTATATGGTTGATTCAATAAGTCCTTACGAGCCTGTTTGCAGCCTAAGATCATCCAGCAGTGGTCTGTTAGTAATTCTTAGGTCAAGGCTTAAAACCAGACCCAGCCTTTAGAGGCATGTCTCTAGAACGAGTTGTTAGAGGCTCGCTCCATTTCTGCTTTTAAATCCTTGTAAATACACTTTTTTTTCAGAATTGCTTTCTCTTGAATTGTTCATTTTTAATTTTTCTAAATTCTGTTTAAGTAATTCTTAACTCGCAACTTTATCTGTTAATTTTCTCCAGTTTTTTGTCTTTGTAAGCACTTTTTAAAATGTTTTTGATAAGTGCTATGTAATTATTATTATTATTAGTAATAGTATTATTCAAATTATAATTTTTAAAAAAACGACCTGTTTATTCCAACAGTCACAGCAAGAGTCGTTCCCGTTCCCGAAGCTACTCCCGCTCAAAGAGCCGTTCCAGGAGCCGCAACCGCTCCAGGAGCCGCTCCAGGTCCGCCAGCCGCACCCCAGAGAGGAGGTCATCAGGAGGGGGCAAAGCCGGCGCCAGGTCTCCCTCTAGATCCAAGTCTCGGTCCAAGTCCCCCTCCAGGTCTCGTTCACGCTCTCGCTCACGCTCACCTGCTCCTGCTCAGAACAAACAGTCCCCATCTCGTTCTCGATCCCGTTCACGTTCCCGCTCTGCCTCAGCCGACAGCAAACACTGAGATTGGTACACATGTCAGCTGTATAATAGACTGATAGTTCCTCGCCATCGGTCTGAACAGTGGCTTGTGATTTTTTTGGTTTTTTTTTAATGAAGGGGAGGAAATCACCTTTTCTGTGGTTTCTTTTGATTTTCAATCTAACGTTCCCACATTTGGTAATTTGGATGTGCTTTTTTTTCTCTTATACAATGCCCTCTTTAAAAACCCCTTCATTTTTGATCAGTCTTTTCCTTGCTGTCTAGGTGTTATGATTCCACCCGCTCGTTTGTGCTTTGTGTTCAGAGCAGCCTATGGTCAGGTGGGAATCGTATTCATTCCCTAAAATGTTTTTATTTGAAATGCAAACCTCTAGCATCGCCTTGACATGTTTGATTTACTGCCCTGATATGTGAACATAAAAATTCAAATGTCTCAGTTTATTTGAGCTTTTTTGTGTACCAATATTGGAATCTGCTATTAATGTTGACTGGCTTTTTTTTTCTTTCTTTTTTAATCACCGCTGTATGACAACGTCATTCTTTGTGTTTATGTACTCCATATCCAGACTGTGACGTGTTCTGTCTCTGAATAGGTTTATTAATTAGATGCAAATAAAACACTCACTGCAGAAGATCATCCAATAAATTAGTTTTTTTTATATATAATTTGTGAATGTGTGTTGACTCATCCATGTTTAATAAAGTCAGTTTGTCCAAATAAAGCTCTCAAACGGTTAAATTAATGTCTTACATCCTTAATTCCACGAGTCAATTGCTCGAACAATGTAAATCACACTTGTAAAATGGGTAATTAGCAAGTGACGTTATTTTTTTATTCGACTTTAGTTGTCAAACTAATTCTGGTTTATTGTTCATTGGTACTGTTTCACAAGACAAAATATGATTTATTTAGTTAGATACATGTTAAATTTAACAATCAAAAACAGTGATAAAGCATTTTAAGAATTTGGTATAGATTAATCTACTTTTTCATTCATATATCGCACTGTTTCTGGGAACCTAAAACTTTGATGAACCCATTTCAAGCACCAGAACAATTTGTCCACAAGAGTAAAAGATTTAGAAAATATCAAGTTATATGCAAGTGCCCTAAAAAGGTGAATTTAATACGATATGGAAAAACAGAGGGTGAAGGAAGACGTGTTGCCATGTTGATGCTAATATATTTGAGTAAATGGTTGTGCTGGGTTGAAAAATAGAAATTTCAAAAATTATCTTCTCAAGAGGAGACTACTATAAATAGTTTAAGAGGAGTGGCCACTAATAAAACATTACTTATAGCTAAGCTATCCCTGGATTAATATGACAACAGTTTATCTACTCAGGCATATTAATCCTTAATGCCCACATCACACAATCTCTGAAGACCTGGATGGGGGATTCGTTCCTCCATCAAGCCTAACTTGTTAAAACAAGATATTTGATAGTGTAAAATGGTGTAATAGAATACAAAGTACTTAAGCTTCAACCACATGGTGGCAGTACCTGCTTTTAGTTAGATATTAGGGAGAATACATGTGTATATAATCACAATTATGGGATTATATACACATGTATTTTGATAAATAAAAATATACTTAAAGAATATGTTTATTATTGTTTGTTTGGTGTGTTACACGCTCAAACAGCCTACATCAGCAGGACAGATGTGGTTGCAGGTTTAAAAGCAAAAACATAAATTACAAACCGCAAACCCAGTAAAATGACATTAATTGAAAGCGGGTGATTAAAATAAACTCCTTTTAGAAGATTTTACCTTAAATGCAGCACTGTGTCTTAGGTGGTTTATTCTGCAGCAGAGCTCGTGTGTTTCAGAACAATGTGCAGCGACAATTTGGGTATGGAACAGAACGGATCCACCCAGACCTGCACCGGCTTGCACCTGCCAACAGAGACCTTCAATGACGGGTTTCCTTGGAGTTTATATGGGGGGTGTTTAATGCCAGAGACGAACCAGCAGAGGAGGACGAAGAACAATAAGCTCTGTTTCCCTCCATTATGACAATAAGTTATTATATCAGGATCTTTTTCAAAGCCAGCTTTGTGAAAGACAAAACATTGCAAAACTTATTTCTGTTCATGTAGGAAGAAGACAAAACTGAAAGACTTAGGTGGACATTATTTTGATTATTCTGACCTTGGATAGGCCATTTCTGCCAATGTCATAGACCAAAAACATCCTGTAAGTCATTATAATGACAATCCTGACTTAGTATCTCAACATAATGAGAAACTGTCCCCCCCAAATAATGCATATAATATAGGATTGGTAACCAATATATATAAAAAAAATGACTTCTTTGAAAATTTCAAACAAATACATAGTATCTTAAAATAAAATAGCTTTGAGAAAGTCTCATTATTTTGAGCTTCTAACTTGGTATTTTGAAATACTAAGCCAGTCTTTAAAATTAGCAGGTTATTACTTTGTTTCTCATTATTTTGAGATACCAATTGAGTATGACATTATTTTTTAAATAAAAATTTCTTATGACAATCACTAACAGGATCTGCTTTTTATTTCATCACAGTGGTGGAAATGGGCTTCAATAGATCAGGCTTGTATATAGTTGAGTTTTAAAATTGTATTGGTTCATGTCACAATTCCATCTAAGAAATGATACCTGTATTATGTGATAATTTAGTTAACTATATTTTAATATTGACCACTTTTGGCCACCATACAGTAATACTTTCTGTCCTATCATAAATCTAAAAATAGCAAAGAAGTAGTATAATAATTCAAATAAAAATAAATTGATTTTTTTCCCCCCAATAATTTCAAGTTATATTTAACCAAGATTTTTAATCCCTGCAAAAAATAGTCAGATGCAAGGCTCTTCCTGGTTCTCCTCGCGTTGTGGCACTATTCACCCCCCATACTATGGGAGCAGTCACAACAAGCTCCGAGGGTGGTCATGTGTGGCACTGCTCACCCCTCATACTGTCGGAGCAGCGTGGTAGGTACAACAAGCTCAGCGGTCGGTCCGTTCACTCCGGCGCTGCTCCCACTGCGGTTCCTCCGCGAGACAGGAGCACCACACCGACCTGCTCGGCCCAACAAGGACAGGGAAATGAGCTCGTCCTCCGTCGTTCACATTGCACTAACGTGAGCGTGTCACGGCTTTTCTAAACGGTCACACAGAAGGTTTACAAATCCCCAGCTCGGTGTCGGACAGTCCCACCCGAAGACCGGACCATGGCGGAGAGAAGTGGACGGTTGAGTTTCCCTGGGAGCGGGGCTCTCAATAGACCGGTGCCCATGAACCTGTTCGCCACATGGGAGATAGATGGATCCTCCCCGAATTGCATTCCGAGGTAAGACACAGCACCTGGTGTCTGCGCCTTTCTAAACTTTAAATCTGTTATTTATCAGGTTACAGCTGCACAGTGGCTTTATACCAGCTAGCTGTCATTATGCCAAATAGATGCCCCTGCAGGCCCTGCAGCGGGATCTGCGTTGACTTTGCATCATCTGCATTGTTTTGATGTAATTAATGGCCGGATAAACAAGTGTATGACTGCTGGTTGGTGAGCATTTGGCAGGCAACTCAAACACCAGCTCATAAACAAATAATCCAGCCTCATGCAGGGTTTAATCACACTGTAAAGCTGGTAATTCTATCACTTTGTGTTGAGAGTGTGAATGCTCATACTTACCCACTCAGCTGTCAAGATAGGGGACCAGCTTTATGCCAGATGATTGTGCCAGGCTGCACTGAGCAGACCACCAAAGGATGTGTTCATGCCAAAAGACCCTGATAATCAGGGGTTACAATGGGATTTGACATTTGGGGGAACCCAAAATCCCAGGATAGCGGCAAGAGCCAGAGAAAATATGTAATTTAATGAATTAAAATACCCCTAACCATAAACCTTAAGCCTAAATGTAGGAAAATTTCATTTATTAATGAAATACTTATAAAAATGAAAGGGAAAATAAACATGCAGGAGATATTGGAACTCAGACCCTTGACCCTCGAAACCATTACACCATAGTATTTGATACAATCAACTGACTACAGCACATTTTATATTATGCCATTAACCCATGCGGCCCCTGCTTCTAAACTGCCATCTAGCTGGACATTTTTAAGTGTGAACCTGTTAATATAATCTATTCCGCTCTGGTTGGCATTAAGCCCTGTTCTGAATCATCTCCCCCTGGTTTGTTTGTTAGCAGGAAACTCACAAAGAACCGATTTTGATGAAATTTAGTGTTGGAGTGAACCTCGGAATAATCAAGAGTTGATTACATTTTGAGATGAATCCAGTTACAGATGTTGATTCTGGATCACTTTTCCACCTTGTTCAACATTGCAGGATAGGGCTTGTATTGCTCTCATGCAACATCTAGAGGTAGTGAATGTCGTCTATTGAACGTTTTTGAATCAGGGGTGTTCTACTAAATTTAGAAAGTGCGATCTTGCCGATCCCTTTATGTCAAAAGGCTTTGCGGTCCGGATGGAAGCCACTCGCAGTCTATCTGGCCCGTTGGCCACCAGTTGGTAATCCCCGTTTTTTGCTAGATTGATCCAAATAATATTCCAAATCTTGTGATCCAGAATCTTTAAATTTGTAGGGTTCACAGAAAATTCACCACAGTAAGAAAACAAATAATAATGCTATAGAGTTGAACTAAGATCAAATTTGATCTGAAACTGTACTGATTCATTTAGATGTCAAAGTTGATGTATCTTCAAAAGTTGAAGAAGAAGTTGAGAAGAAAACCACCATGAATTAAACATAATTTTTATTGAATAACTATCAAACTAATAATGATACGAATGTGATTCCAGATTCTAGGGGTTTGTTTTCATGGTCATGGAGTCATATTATGAGGGTCAAACTATCATGAGACTATTACTTTTAGTTGTAATGACACAATGGGGAAACTGAGCTACCTTGGTGGAGGTTTGCGCTCTCTCAGTGATCTTTAGTAATGATAACTTTATTTATGTAGCACATTTCAAGATTAGACCTTTTTGCCATGACTAATATGAAATGACACCAACATCATTTAACTCTGTTTGACTAAATCAACATGCAACATGCAGTATCGTTGACGAAAAAAAGACACGACTAAAATGAAGTCAAAAAAAACTTTGACAAAATCTCTTTATTTTCATCCTCAAAAAAGGCGTGTGCAGTCGGTTCGTTTACTGCTCTGCACCGGCTGAGGTGGGATCTCCGCCCCTTGGGGGCAGGTGCACCACTGGCCTGTCTTACTGCTCCGCTGTGGAGGTGAAGCTGGTTCCCTCCAAAGTTTCCCTCAGTATAACTCGTTGGCTTTGAGTGGTTCAAAAAAAGTATGCAAATCAGAATCGGTATCTGGAGTATTCCTTAAATTGACATAATGAAACCAGACACTTTCTGCAAAGCTCCATTCTTAATCATTTAACCTGGTTTTGATCAGATAATGATACATCTGATGTGAGATAAGTGACATAAGAGTAAAAATGTTCAAAAATATTGGTTTTGTCTCAACTAGATTGATTGAAATGGTAATAATAACCTTATGTCTTAGAAAAGACTAAAATGTCAACACTTAAAAAAAAGAATAAAATAAGACACTCCTCTACACACAAAAGAAAACAACTCACATTTATAAATAGTTGTCAGACAGTTGCTTCAAACTAAGCTCCCACCTCTCCATTCATACTTGCCTATGTCCCCCTCAGGGCCACCTTATAGCCACGTCCCTGGGCTTTCGTTCCTTCAATCCTGATTACCTTGCAGCATTATGTGATGCTCTCCTATAGCAATATAAACGGAAGCAAAAGTCACTCCTAGATTTTAAACCCTTTTAGCCCTGGATCTTATTTCATTATTAGTTCATCTAAGCTCATTTTTTTACTGTGACATAATGAAGTTCAGGACATTAAAGTTTAAAATCCAGTGGACTAATACCTGCTGTCAGACTTTAGTCAGCCTGTGGAGAAGCTGTAATTAATATGAAGGTTGATGGAGCATTTATGTGTGTTTATTTTTTATTTCAAACTGATGACTCCTCAGCTTGGCTCTATCCTCTTAAGTTAATACCTTCAGTGGGCATTACATGGCATAGCTTTTAGCTGAAATAAGACTAATTCAATTCCAGTAATAGCATAGCTGTTGTGTTATTGAGCGGACAAGTGGATAAAAAGTCGCAGGTTCAATCCCTCATGACCTTGAGCAGTGTATTTCATCATATGACGCTGTTTGACGTACTGCACTGTTAATGTCCTGCACGATGCATTAGTGTGAAAGGGGGGAATCGCCTCACTTCCTGTCTGAAGTAAACTGCCCGTCAGGATCACTGCAGCTCGCTATTGACTCCAGTCTGTCAGAGTTCAGACCGGATGGACTCGGCTTGTTAACCACATATCAAATCAACTGTCTCATGGGGGGATTTCAGCCTCTCAAGGTGGCAAAACAAACCGATTCCTGTCCATTTTCAAGAAATTCAACAGCAGAGTCTGTTCACCCCTATTTAAAGTTCCCTGTTTTTGCATGTAAGCAATGCAAGAATGATTTTACACGTGCTAACGTTAGCTGCGGCTGCTGCAGGAGAGTTGAAACTCTCAGGTTTTTGATATATTTAGTGTTTGACCAGGTGTTTCCTCAGGTGCTGTCCTCTCCAGCTTTGCATTCATTACAGGGATTGCAGCGAGTGTTGAAGAAGTGAAGTGTTGAAATTGGCACTACATGTTTAAAAAGAATGAAATGACTGGTTGTAGGTTTTTTTCTTTTGTCCTTTAGTTTAGCGTACAAGTAAACAAAAGACTGAAAGGACTCTTGTGTCAAGGTTGCATTCAAAGGCAAGTAAGATTTATAGCTGGATAGTGAAGTTATGAGTCTAATATAATAAGACATTCGACTGTGTATTCAGTATATTCCTGTTTAGACCTAGACATGCTCTGAACCACTGATCTGTTGCCAAAATGAGAGTTTGCATGTGATCCATGATGCAGTATACAGGATAAACCTTTTTTGTCCTAATCCGTTCACCTCACATGAGTTCACTAGTGTCGTAAAACTCTACATCATAAAGGGACAAGTAGCATTTGAATTTAAGCCGGTAGACTGTGTTCTTCCCCTGATTTCATCAATTTAGCCTGTAATTTCTTCATGGCTCCATAGATCACACTCGCTGTGGCCTGGAGGTCTCTGAAGCCCAAAGCTATTAGGCCGGGAGGCTTATAGAAGTGCTGCCTCGGCACTGATCTCACGTTTCTAAGAGTCACTTTAGTACATGTGCTGCTCCACGCTGGGATGCTTAATAATCACCTATCACAGGTAAGGGAGGGACCTTAATCACCTATCTCAGAGGATTGCTGAATGATAATTGCCAGTCTAGATGTCCAAAAAGAAGATGTAGCTGCTGAAATGAAAAAGTCGCCAGGTTCATTTTTTTTATAAGGCAGCACAGAGAGTTTACAAGGTTTGCTCATAATGTCAGGATATGAAGTGGATGAAGGTTACGCTGAGAGTTGTTGTTGTACTCCCCAGCAGCCTGCCTTAAACGTACCTCTATCTTCTGTCACCTCATCGTGAGACACATTTAAAGGAATGCCGAGCACGCCTTTTCATCGCTCAGGATGTCTGAATGTGTTCCTATAATTGCCTGCTTATTCCCACGTTTTTGCTGAGAGCCACTTCAGCCCTCTAAAATCAATCATGCTGGCGATGGTACCACCTCTCCACTCCCTAAAAGCCGAGGGCAAGAAGCCGTGTTTCATCTTGGTATTTTTGAAGTGGGCATCAGTCGCATTTCTTCACATCAGCCCACAGGCAAAGAGGAAAGAGCGACGGAGCCAATCTCCAAGACAGAGCCAGGATTGAACCGGCCCTCGACTGGCAGCTGGGCCCAGTAGGCTGTCATATTTGGGCCCGTTGGAGGCGAGCGAGAGTGCTGAGATGTCACTTTAAGCAGCAGTGAGACACTTGGTCTTTTGTCCCCTAGCTGCCCGCGATGCTCACACTGTGGGAATTTAGAGTAGGATGAATAAGAAGCAGTTAAAGACTCTCATTGTTTCATGTTCCCCTTCTTGTTCTTGTTGTCCTGCACTCAGTGCCTGTTGTGCACCAATGTTTGGGAGTTTACTTAGTGGTGCTCTGAGCTAACAACGGCATGCTAACAATGTTCATTATCTTAATTTAGTGTGTCAGCATGCTCATTTGTTAATTCACACTAAGCACAAAGTGCAGCTGAGGCTAATTGTTACGAGTTTCTTGGGCATTTGATCAAAAACAAAATTATTGGACAAACTAAAACTAATGATTGCACAGCAGGAAAAGTTAATAGATCATCTAAGTTATTATAACTCATCCAGTGCAGCATGAGTTAGTTCATGACAATGCTTTTAATCATCATCGTCAAGGAAAAGTCAGGGGATCACCATAGTCTTCAGGATTCGTCATCTGGGGACAATGAATGTACAAAATTCTGTGCCAATCTTTCTCGTAGACGTTGATATTTCAGTGGATGAGTGTTTCCTGTCTTTCTCTGGCTGTCCTGTCAGATAAAGGCTTGAAATTCCCAAAAAGCATACAAGATTTTGATTAGATTTATTTTTTTGTAATTCTGTAGTTGGGATATTTTAAATAGGGCCATAATATGACAATGGATGAGATCTAAAAGGATTAAATAGATATATTTTGTTCCAGTTCCTCTCAGGTCTAAGGATCCCCAAAGTTCATCCTCTGTCAACCATGAATGCCTGTACCACATTTCCTGTCAGTGCATCCAATAGTTGTTGAGATATTTCAGCCTGGTGGTAGTGGTAGATCACATGCCATCCAAAAAACAAACAAACAAACAACATAATCATAAACCATGATGCTCACTTTGACACTACAATAGACTTTTACAATGTTAAGTCAGAGGGTGTGATATAAGATATCCACCCTCCTCCATCTTGCTGACGCAGCACATCCTGGAGGACAGACAGGACAGTACGGCAAAGGGCAGTCACCCCCTCACGCACACATAAGCACACATTTGAGATGTTTTGTGAGTCTGCAGACTGATCAATTTTGCCTCCAGCTGGCTTTCCTCATGCCTCAGTGCCAGACGCTATGGCTGACTACCTGCTATTTATGTTCTCCTATTATTTCCCCATAGATTATCTTAAGGTTGATGTTGTGTTGATGATGTCTGCCCAGCTCTTGTTCTAATCCACCGCTTTTCAGCAGAGGTTATGAACATGAAAAAAGATTAAATATGAGAGTCTGTAAATGTTCTTTGTCCACAAAAACCTGAAATACAGAACCAAAAACCTGACATGCACAAAATGTTCACAGAGTTGGTGAATATTTGAACTGCCAGAAGGGAAAAGGGCATAACAGGGACTCAAAAGTCACGGCCTGAAGCAGTCTCACAGATATAGCTGATAAAATCTACATATGAACACCAGATATGTTGGATGGGATAGAGAGGAGTTTATCTACTGTGTCGTTAAATATGAGGAAAAATTAAAAAAGAGGAATTAAGTACCTTTGGGCTCAGGAGCTAAAACTGTATTACTATTCAACACGGATCTACAGTGCTGACATTTTATTAGCATACCCAAATCAAATTCAGGCTGATTGGAAAATGGGACGAGCACATGTGCCACTTGAGATACGGATACATTTTTTTCAGTTCGGCATCACATCGTTCCTGGAAGAGAATGTCCGCTCTCATGCAACAGAGCTAAACTGTATGTTCAACTGTAATGTTCAGTCTGGGAGCAAAATGTCCTCTTCAGTCGGTCTAAATAGAATCAGGCTAATGGAGAGCAGAAAAATAGCTCCCAGCTAACCCCGACACGTGATAAGAACAACAAGTGAGATATCTAACATTGAGGCTTCGTTCATCAGCAGAAAGGCCTCATTAAAATGTAAAATCTCCGTCTTTGCTACCAGAATCTACAGGGAATGAAAAAATCTTTTATTTTCAGCGTCTGAAAAGTTTCTTCTTTTGCACTTAAAATGCAGCGAGCCCTGGCTGGTAAAGTGTGTCAAGAGTCATAATGTCATGTGATGTCAATTAAATATGCACTTATTTAATATTTATATTCAAAATTAAAAAAATTATGATGTACCATGGAATATGTCGCTTGTAGGGACGAATCCTTAAAGAATTATCACCCTGCAACTTTAGCATCTTTCAGCTCATTGTTTTGGCTTTACAACCTGCATAATTACTGTCTGTATTTACAGTGCATTCACGTGATGTAGGAATAATCGGAAAAATTAATTATGGAGAGGGAAAATTCATGTTAACGCTGTCTCGAGTTGGAACAACAATTCAGACACTAAGCAAAACTGTTTTATAACTTGCAGAGATTTCTTTCAAAAAGCAGCGCTGCAGCATTCTGAAGAAAAGCTGGACTCATTTTATAAAAAATAACAAACTAAAATAAACATAAAGTGACTCTATGCACCTTGTACAGCATAATCTAAAGCCCCATTCACACAGGATTTATTCCACCCGACATTCTGTGTGAACGTAATGAGGGCGCAACAGGGTGTCTGTTTGTTCTTCGGAGGTAGTAACAGCGCCGAAACGCACATCTGTGATATTTTGACAACATAATCTTCACGCAGCACAAACCGGAAGACTTAGCAAGCAACCAGTAGCAATTAGCAACTAACTCAAAGAAGAGGAAAATCAACTGAAAATGTCTTCAAATTGGGAAGACAGCACAACCTTTGGGAACTCATTCTCATCCGATTAGAGGACGAGATCAAAGTCTAATGTCTACAGAAGCCCCAAGATCCCAAATTGATTTGAAAAGACGTTATTTGCACTTTTTTTGTGGGCAAAAGTTTTGATCGTAAAAGCTTCACTAAAGATTTACACTGAAGAGTTCAGCTTTAAAGAGTATAAGTCATGTTCAAATCAATGTGAGAGTTTGGGGTTTGGATCAGAACTTGTGACCGGTCGTCAAGTCTCCATCTTTTTCAGTTGTTTAGGAGAATGCTGCAAAGCTTCTTCTTTTTTTTCAGTTTGAAGCTCCAGAAATGTTTTGTGGACTAAGAAACTTCACCTGACTTTCCATCAACATCGGGACGAGTAGATGAGAAGAATATATTACTGTAGAAATGGTCAAGAATAAATGATAACACTCTGCTGTCCTTTAAATTAAAACAGCTGCTATGTACTGCTCATCGCCTCCAGCAACAACAAACCTGACCTTTTTTTCTGTTATTAGATGAACCTCTATAAAATTGTGAAACTGAGTGTTCTATCATTGGCTGCAGATATTGGCCTATTTCCAAATGTTCAAATTATTAAAAGAGCTCTTTTTGTTTACTTTGTCACGTGTTCCTGCACTTTCGGAGTTAATGCAGCAAATGAGGCTAACGGGCTGAAAAGGCTGAAAAACTTTGTGCCAGATGTAGATGAGATTATATTAAGTGTAGTTGAAAGGAACAGTGACATTTGTGGAGCTGTGTGTGTCGGCTGCCTCCTCCGTTGTCTCATCCAACTGTGAATAAAATGTTCCAAGATGTCTTTATATAGTCCAGAGATGTACAGAAGGTGAATATTATTCAGTACACTTTTGAAACTATTCACTTTAAACTTTTGTTGATGTTCTTTTCGTTCTTTTGATAGATGAAAAATTCATCAAGTGAACGTTTGTTGGTTTCTTTTATTTTAGAAATGCCCCTTTAATCTTTAATGTCACATCAGCACACAGAGAATTATAGTAACACAGGCTGTTTCCTGGATGATTGTTTCTGCTTGAAATTAAATTCTAAGCCCCGTGAGTGATGCCATATTCACAGCCTGAAATGTGTGTATTAATTCTGACATTTTTTTAATATTTACATTTTGCACTCGAGGCATTTTGCTTCCATTATTAGTCATCGTGACTTCGAGTGCTGCTATTTATACCTCAACATCTTGATTTGTTCCTTCATTTTCATATTGATTATCCTGGCCTGTGGAAATTCTTCCACTGGAGTGAAGTTATTATCCTCCACCATGAACAGAGCAGCAGTAGCAATGGCTTATGTCTGTCCATCATGTTTGGTCTCCAGAGCATGACTCAAAACTGCTCAGTATTTTTTCACGTAACTTTCTACACACGACAACCAAGTAGTGAAGTGGTGCCTTTTCCTATTTATGGACTTTCATCATTTGTATGTTTTCATTTCCATGGTTACAGGTTGAATTTCGGGTCATTCTGTGAGTCAGATTTGTTCTCAGATGATTTCCAGAGAAATCCTTGTGAAACATTAGTCTTGATTTCCATAGGAACAGTCTTTGTAATACTTTGCACTTTGCACTTTGGCAGCTTTAATGGCAAAAGCATCCGGTGCATCCAGCTTTGGCTGTTGATTATTAATATTGTGCACATTTTTGCTGGTGTGTGTGTTGTCTCAGTAATGACATAGATGCCTGTTGCATAAAAACTGACAATTTGTTCCTCAGCACTTTCAGCACATTTTGTATCTCCGATGAATAAAAGCTTCTGGTTGATCGCAGGTAGGCCGGACCGCCTCTTGCAGCCAGCAGCGTGAGAACAGGGAGTTCAGCTCTCCCTTCACTGAGGCTTAAAGAACATTTTCTGAATTCAGAGCATGGATGAGAAATGTAGGTCAAGTTCCTTTCAGAAAACTGGGAGGAGAGCTTAGAAGGTTTAGCATATTGTAGTCATTAGGAAAGCTGCCGTGCCACGTCTGGCATCCTGTTCCTGGGTGGCTGGGTCATATGACCTCTTCCATGCTTTCACTGGACTGATGAATTGGCTGCAGCAGTGTGTTCTAGTTAAACTTTCACTGAAGTTGTAGAGAAAATGAAATAATTTGCCACACAGAGGATGAACCTAAAATTCAGTCATGTCTAGTTTAGCTCTATTTATACAGATCTAAAAAGAAGTGATGTTTTGCATCTGTCCCGTCTCTAATATTGAGTTTCTCTGTCTCTTTAATCCATATTTGTTTTAGCAGGAAGCGGATATTAAAAGCTTTGGTTACAGCTTAGGGAACAGACAGCTTCATTTCATTTCATGAAATAGGTTACCATTTGTCGTGTTGCCACGTAAAAGAAATTCTCTGCTCCAATAACCAGGAGTTGAGCTGCAGAGGTGAAACCGGTCACAAACACACATCTGGCTGTGCAGAAATGGTTAACAATTGTGACTGTGGTGATCATGTGTGACTCAAACAGCTCGGATTCATGAACCACAATTTTATCTACTCTTCACTGAAGTCTCAATCCAGTTTAAGACAAGGTTTAAAATAAGGCTCCGCAGTAAAACTCTTAGGTTTGAAATGTGTCACTAACTCAACCATATGGTTGAGTTAGTGACACATCAACAAAAGTTAGCTTAGCGTCACGCTATAGGAATCACAATACAAACTTCTCAAACCAGTTTACAGTATAATCTCCTCTACTGTCGTCATGTATGTTCAAAATATGAATATTGTTGACAAAATATGATAAAAAATGTGCTACTGAGAAACAGAAGTTGAGTATTTAGAATATTTCATTATATTTTAGCGAAAATATCAATTTGAACCATATATGAACAATGGAAAAGTGGATTATGCTCAATAAAGTTGAAACCGTGCTCTTAAAGGATAAACCTGCAGGTTTAAAAGGAGTCATGGGGAAATAACACAGCCCCCCCGGCCCCGGAGTGTATTTTTCTTGAATACAAGCTTCAGTTTAACAGTAATAAATGTCAAAATTGTTCCCATGAAAACAGGAAAAATCACAAGATAAAAACAAGATCCATCATGATGGTACATATAAGATACTTCGGGGAGACCATCCAACATGTTGTCACGGAAATTTATAAGAAAAAAACATTATAAAATTCCTATCAACCACATTCTGTCTGACGGAGTTAGTAAAGGCAGAGTACATAGTTTATAACATATGTAAGTATGTAATAATAATAATATATATTGTCCAAAACCAAATCGTTGCCATGGAAACACAAAAAATAATCTGAATTTGTAATTATTTAGTAAAAGATACATTTTTTTTCTTATGATTAGGTATAAGTTGGAGTCGTAACCATGGAGTTGCAAACAATGAGAATTTCTGAATAGCAAAAAGCACCTCTCCAGCATGTCGATGGATGGATGATGTTATATACTGTATATGATATATGAAATAGTCTTAAATTATGCTCTGGACAAACTCAGAATAACCTAAGTTGAATTTTTTTCTACAAAATGATAAAAATAAAAATTTTAAAAATACCAAAATGTGTTTACCAAGTTTCATGAAAAAAATCTTGAATCATTTTTTGACCGACACAAAAACATTTACAGACAGACAGACGGATGGACAGATGGACAGAGTGATAACTATAGCCCCACATTATATTCCAGAGGAATAATAATGGATTACAAAAGTTATCTTCCAACTTTCAGACTAAAAGAACCTGCATCACAAAACAAACTTCTCAATCCAATATTACAGCATTATCTACTCCTCTGCTGTCTATGTTCAGAAAGACCAGCTAATCTGGTAGTAAAATGTTTTATACCTCCATCAAGGAGGTTCTGTTTTCACCTCTGGATGATTTGTCAGCAGGATTAACTTGGTAGAAGGATTGTGGCAGACTGGGAGCAGCCCAGTTTAAAAAAAAATCCTCCCAGAGGAGCTGAGGCAGGTTTACTCCAGCAGCATATTAACACCCATGCTTTTAGAATCCCAGCAGTCTGGAATCATGGGTGGAGCAGAGAGGAGCAGCGGCTGCAGATCGCTGCATACAAAGGTTTCATTTGTATTCCAGTTTCTGCCGCGGCCCCCCGGGGCTCTCAGACGGCTCGGATCAGTTTGTGTTGAGTGTAGCGGGTTTGATTCTCTGGCAGTAAAACTCTCGGCTAGATGTTTTTTTTCTTTCCGTTTTTTTGCCTGTCCCTGTTCTGCGTCAGCTGCTTTAACCACAGACGTCAGTGAGGACACATAACCTACTTACGTACCTTGTCTTTCTTTTACAACATTCACATCTTTTTCTGTCTAATACACACGTTACGATACTCCTGTGTAACCACAGACGCACTAATCTCCCTGGAGATACAATCGGTTTCACCGTCTATTGTGGTTTTAATTGTTTCTAGGTCACTCTCTTTCTGAGCTGGTGGGAGAAAATTGAATTCGTGCCTCCCTGTCCTGCATTTTTAATGGATTTCATTTCATTCATTTTACATGAAAAAGATTTCTTCTTTTGGTTTTAGTGGACGCAGCTCTACATCAGAGCTCCTCCAGTGTTCTCCCTCTCTGCCCTCACATATCATGGCCAAGCATAAATGGATAACTAAGCTCTTTCTTTGCGGCTGCTGTATTCAACAGCTTGTTATTTGTGCATTTGGAGGAGACGTATGTGGAGGTTGAGATTAAAACCCATTCGTGACAAAACCAAGAGAACGACCTACTGTATGTCTAATTGTGTTGCAGAATGAAAGCATAGTTCTAGATAATTGATTCCATCTTAGATCCATAAATGAAGCATTCAAACATGCCCACAATGATGTTTTTCACAAAAATGAAACACCATTAAGACTTCATGGGAAGTTTAATCGTTTTAAGGCAATCCTGTGTGTCCTATATTTTCTATAGTTACCTCCACCAGTGGAGTTGGGATGTGATCACCTTTATTTATGACCTGCCACAAACAGAGGGAGGACAGGGATAATGGAATGGGTTCTGTTCCTCCCCTCATGTTTCATTTTTGGACTGTAACTAAAAAACTTTAATATTTTCTCATTAAACTTATCACGGACTGAAGTGGTGCCTTTTGCTATTTTGGGAATTTCAAGCATTTTATTTATTTTTTCTGTATCCTGAGGATTTCATGCTCGTTGTCTGTTTGTGTACGAGATGTTTCAAGCGTTCAATAAATAAACTAGATGTCAGTGAAAAAGAAACAAAACAAATTTTGCCAACTAATATTTATGGATATGTATAATCTAGTGTGGATCCACATCGTCATGATGTCATGATGTTCCCTAAGCGATTGCATTAGGAAATGCCTCTTTGGGGATTATTGTGGGAATGTTATAAAGTCATTTAAAACTAGCAG
The DNA here is from genome assembly GCA_037577475.1 of Chaunax sp. Z400. Lineage (NCBI taxonomy): Eukaryota > Metazoa > Chordata > Actinopteri > Lophiiformes > Chaunacidae > Chaunax > Chaunax sp. Z400. The sequence goes on along the minus strand of CM075194.1, from coordinate 8,134,597 downwards.
GACTCTCAGTAGAGCGCATAACTCCACCAAGGCTCAGCTGTACCTTTTAATTAAATTAAACTCAAATTCCAACAAGATATCAAAATGACGTCAGGAAAGCTAAACAGAGGTGTACGATTCTTTGGCCTTGGTGGAGGTATTTGCTCTGCTGTGCCACTCTAGTTATGAATGTGATGCATATTTGCAGGATAACATTTCTACCAAAATTTAATTTCCTGCAAACACACCAAATGCATCATGCAGACAAAAGTAATAGAGGCCAGAATGTCCACAGTGAATATACTAAATATTATCTTTGTCTGGAGGGTTGGGAAATCGATCCCAATGAGTGGATTTGTGCACATTGTAGATGATATGTAATAAAACTACAGTTAACGGTCGACATTACACAGCAGTTGTTTTCCAAAATACATTTATTAAATTTAATGATTAAATCCTTTATTTATAGTCCATATAAATCCCTGCAGTAAACTGGAGAAAATACGCAAAGCTGAAGGTTTGTGCTTGCTTGAACGCACCTTCAGTAACTCACATCTCCCCTGCAGGGCTTATAATGGGAGGATGAGCCCCCTGCACTGCTTCTCATTCAGGTGTCTGCAGTCACCAAAGGCCATAAACCACCATCGGCCTCAGTTCCAGTTTACAGACTGGTCGATCGTGAGGGACACGGCTGTTGATCTTTGTGTTTTTTCACTCCAGGGATCAGAGAAAGTTATCCTGCTCATGACTCCTTTAGATCTATAATAAACATCAGTTTATTGACTTTTACTGGTCAGTTGGGAAACCAGTCACTGTGGATCCAATAACTGTTTTTTATGCCATTATTTAGTCAAACTACTGTGTGTCGTTTTTCTCACCTCTGATTATTCTTTAGTATCTCAGAATATCTCATTATTGATATTAATTATTGGTTTGAATGAAAAAGTCCCTTAGGAGGTTGTAGTTATATTTTTTTAGCTTTTTAGCTCTTTGGGTAACAGTTGAATGAATATCAGTGACGTTCCTCAGGATGAACTGTACTGACTTTCATGATCTTTTAACTTTCACATTAACCCTGTCATCAGGTCAAAACTGTGATGTTTTGAATACTTTTATGACCATGATTGTGATAATTAGCAAATGTTAGCATACCAACATGCTAAATAAAGATAGTTAACTTGCAATAAATCAGATTCTTAGTATTGTCATTGCAACCATTTTTAGCATGTTGATGTTGGCACCATTGTGAGCATAATTTCAGTGTCACAGACTCTTATGCTCTTGCATGCTAACATACTATTCATGCTAAGTATGACACCAAATTGAGTATGTGGATAGAAATGCCCGGATGCAAAGTAGATTAGCAAGAATTCCTCAGTGTGCGGCATGAGTTTATTGCACATACCAAACTGCCCCAGAATGCATTGCACCTCTGCAGACTGTCCAATGGCAACTATGAGGCTGACAGTTCAAGCATCACGCCTGTAGTCTGTTTTATTTCATCATTAAATCCTTTCAGACTAAATTTAGTTTTCAAAAATTAAGACTAAAGCCTCCTTTTCACTAAAAGTAGACTTGTTAGAGCTCATGTATTTTCTGATGGTGATGATGATCTTGCTGTTTCATTGTGGGCTACACCACAGTGCCACTGGAGACACCTCTGTTTGAATCAAGACGGTGAAGCTTTGAGCCGATGCCAAAATATGAGTCAAACAGAAAGAGGAGGTGTCTGATCTGAAGGCCGGCAGCACTTTGTCTCTGAGACCGAACACCAGACGCGTCTCCATGTCCTAGTGGCTCGCTCTATTAATAAAAGATAAGCAGTCAATTATTGAGCTGTCAAAGTGACACTAGGGATGACACAAGCAGGGGTGGGAGGGTGGAGGTGAGTCAAGGAGGTGTGTGTGAGGAATCTCATGGTTGAGTTTCAGTGGAGGAGGGACGGTCTGTCTCAGGATATATGTTCCAGATGATCTCACCCGACCTCCATCCATTTCACCTTCATCATCATTTTTAATCTTTGTCTTTTTTTCTCTCTTTCTGTCCTCCTTTGGTCTCTTTTACTTTATTTCCTGCTGCAAAAACACTAAACTGACAGCAACCTTCCGCATGGCAAACATTGTCCTTAATTGTTCTAATGGTTTGGAGGTTGAGAAAAGAACAAGGGGAGAGGAATGGCAAGAGCCACTTCATACCTGGCATTAGAACTCAACTCAACTTAATTTTTTTACGGCACCTTTCATGCAAACATGCAGCCCAGAGTGTTTCACGGAGCAAGGGTAGAACAGCACAGACAGAATAAATGGTCAGAGCAAACAAACAATAAAAGAGATCTTTGCAAAACATTTCAACAATAAACCAATAAAATATTATATTGAAAAAAATCAGAAAACAGTAGAAATGGGTTGAAACAAACATCACAAACATCTTCTACTCTTCATTTACATTACAGTGGACCAAACTGACATCATGACATCATCATGTTGTGGCTTTTCATTGTTTCAGAGGACATCCTTAAATCGACCTGTAAACTGTAAACAGTTGTCTTTCTATGTGGCCCTGTGATGAACTGCCTCCCGCCCAAAGTCAGCTGGGATAGGCTCCAGCCCCCCCCCGCGGCCCTACATAGGATAAGCGGATACGGAAAATGAACGAATGAGTTTGTCTACTTCAGTTTAGTTTAGGTTTTTTCCTCAACTCGCTGTTTTTTTTTTCTCCTCCTGTAATTTCATTTCCAGACACCTCCCATGTTTTAGATCCTGGGGCTGGTTTTCCTTTTGAAGCATTCAACATTACTTTTTTCTGCTCATTATGGTACCGCTGCTCAAACTGAAAATTAAAATTCTCTCTCTCATACACACACACTTACATAACTGCAGGCCATTTACACAGAACCAGTTACTATTTTAAATTGCAGCAGATGTTTTCTTCTTCTTCTACAGTTAATTGCACATGCATGTCATAAAAATGCCTTTCATACTTTCATACATTTTGGATTTTCATTTGCTCTTAAGTTGACATTTTCTTCTTATGATTGATTAATAGATGCAACTAAATAAACAAATGTTACACTCTTTATTTCACATATTTCCTTAATTGTGTGGATGTTTCTCTCTTTTTTTCTCTTCCCACTCCTTTCATTCCCACTCATTCACTTACACTTCTTTCTCCCAATTAGAGGCAATTAGAAATACCAATGTAGAATTCCATCCTACATTTCTCCCTCTGCTTTCAAGATGGAAATATCAAGGATCTTTCTCCCTCCTAACAAGTAATGGCATCCCTTTTTGAGCCAGTGTGGAGGAAGAGCCTCAGCCTGCGTTTCCCCCCCCACCTCCTTTCATGAGAAAAGCTTGTTGTTGCGGAGGCGGAGGGAGAGGTGTGAAAAGCAGAGCCGTTTTCATCTCCAGTCTCTCCGTTGGCCTTCGGAGCTTAATGATCTACTGACACAGATTCACTGAACAAATATGAGCCTGGTTTATGTGAAGCGAGGACATCAGGACGGAGTTTAGACTTTGCCTCCAGTTGTTTATTATTCATGAGCAACTGAAGGAGGCAAAGATGAATGTGTATGAGTGCAAACATCTCCGCTTCTATTTTTAATGTTTTAACTCCAAATAGAGGAGTCTGGTGTGGAACTTGTAATACTAATTGATTAGTAGTCGATTAGTGTGATTAACCGTTAGTATTTTTGCTTGAGAAGCCCATCCATAAATTGAATACAGATTATGGACGGATATTTTCATCCTACTACCTTGTTTTGTAGAAATCCATCCAGTAATTTCTGCATAATTCTGCTGACAAACAAACAGACAAAGCAACGGACACAGGTGAAAAAATACTTCCTTGGCAGAAGGAGTTTATAGTAAATAAAACGGTGTTCCATCCTTGCTGTGCTGCTGGGACTCTCCAGGAACGGGCAGTAAGTAATTGTGAGTTGGCAGATGTCAGCGCTTGAAACCAAAACCCTTAAAAGCCGGTCTGGTCGTCAAACTGAAATGGTTTATTGCAACAGACTGTGACGGTGCAAGTGCTGCTCTCTTTCTGTTTTTAGATTCCTCTCATGCTCTCTTATCACCTTCCATTTTCCTCCCCTTTCTCACCCGTTCATCTCTTGCTACCCTTTTTTTCTGTTTCCTCTCCCTCTTTTCATTTCTTACCTCACCTCTTGCCATATTAAGTCTTTGTCTGCCACAAACTTGCTGAGCTTTGGGATGTGCGACCAGCGGTTTGGGGGAAGTCTGGGCACTGATCCAGCACATATACTCCTCCATTCCTGCCCTCCGTCCCAAAGTTTCCTGGCATCTCGCCATGTGCCTCACTCAATCAGGATAATACGGACCAACAGGAGGGAAGAAAAACAAGAAAATAGTTTAATCATCCCTCTGAGCCAACTTGAACTGATTTATCACTTTTACAAATTCAGCTCTTTTAACGAGAACAATGCTTCTTTTAGCAGCACAAATTAGATGATAAATTTAAAAGATGTAACCCTGGCTGCAGTTCAGTTTAGATGTGTTTATTTTAATCCTGAAGGAAAGTAATGAAGGATCACAGTGTAAACACAAAGTAAACATCAAAATGAATAATGAACAGGGGCATTTTAAATTTGGTACAATATTATATCATATTGTGAGTTTAGATTCAGTTCCGGGGTCTATTTTATGCTTGGCATTGCAGGTGTACCTGTATTTACTAGTTTCCAAGTGGCCCAATGCCCATATCAGTTTGTTTGATGTTATGGTGCATTGTGGGACACAAAATAATTGTGTTTTTTGTACAATAGTACACATTCTAGTTCTGGACTTTTGTTTGTTGTGCGTCAAGTGTTCACAAATGTCATTAAAAACATTCCAACGTCTCTCCCTTGTTACTTTACACAATCCACAGACATCACTGTCAACAGTTTTTACTGGAACTACTTAAAACCAAAGAAATAATCCCCATGAAAACTGGATTATTCAAAGTAACTGAGACGTTGTGTCTGTAAGTAAAACATTTCGTTATTTGACTAAAAGACAAACCTCCTTTAGTCAAATAATTTTCTAGCACGTCTCTGCTAACTGAAAAGCCAAACAGTTCTAGTGTACTTGTATGTCCATGTTGTACCACCTCATACTCCACTATATTATTATTGTACTTTAAATTCTCTCATTTTATTTAACGGTTCATTGAAAGTCAAATATTAATTAATGTACTCAAATAAATGAAATGTAATGGCTGATCTGGAAACTATTTCCTGATTGGATGAGTTTTAATGATAATGGCGAATAGGGTTGACTACTTAACGTTAAGATAAGGACTACAGAGTCACGTTAAATCATTTCGGTTCCTGATGATGCCTCATTTTTCTGTATAAATGTACATATAAATATACAAAGGCGTTATTGGGGTCAGTGTTCAAGTGTCAGTGTTCTCTGAGTATTGCCAGGTGTTTCTGCCATCATTGTAGTCCAGCAGTATCATTATTATGCAATATTATCCAGCGTGTAGTTTACGGTGTTGTTTAGGACTCAGATCTCCACCTCTCTCTTCTCACTCACCCTCCATGTATCTCTCTCTCTCTCGCTCTCATTCAGACATGTTCACCAGCTTCCTCTTCTGTCTGCAGGGTGATGCATGTGGCGGAGAATGACTATGTTGCTACAGCAGGTGTTGGTGCGGCATGTCGGTCATTCCAGAGTATATGTTCAGAGTTGGATGCCACCCGGTCTGACCATGCTGTGTGTGTATATTTAAATAGCTGGAATGCAGTATTCGTCTGTAATGATTGCGTTTCAGGTTTCAGTCCAGGCCTGGCAGGCAGGACACCGTGCCTCATGTGACCGCTGCTCTTTCTTTTCCTCTCCTCTTTATCTACTGTCACCACTTAATGCACTCTGTAGGTGCACTGTAATCTACAGCGTGCGTAATCCCAGTTGCCATAGTGACAGAAACTCACCATCATCACCATCCACTGTGTGTCCATGACTTGCGTGACAGGTGCAAGATGTTTGAAAGAGAATGATGGCTGCACACCAGGTATAATCACATCCTAAACATTCAGCTCTTAAAGGGACTGCAGAGGAAAATCTGAATTTGCGTTGTGTTGGAATTGGAACAGAAGATGACAAATGATTGATTTCTCTTTTCAAAGGTAGTGGCAGCGTGTGTGTGTGTGTGTATTATATGCATGTAGCTGACTCATTCAGAGTGAGCAGATTAATTCACTTTGACAGAGTGCATGTCAGTTGATGAACATAAGCAGCTACAGGGTTCTGCCACCTTAAAGCTTAATTAAGTGCACTGAAGGTGTTTTTGACATCGCCGGTCAGAGGGACGAACAGGGATTTACTTCAGCTGCAGCAGGTTTCCTTTCACATGAAATCCTCCTGTTCAGTCAGGGGAAACTCCAAAATAAAGATGAAATTGTACAAACTAGAAGGGAGGGATGAGGGAGTACATCTTTTTCTCTATCAAACTAATAATGATACCAATGTAATTCCAAATTCTATGGGAAGGTTTTCATGGTCAACGAGTCCCATTATGAGGGTCAAATTTTCATGGGACTGTTGGTTTTTGGTGTGGTTACATAATGGGGAAACTTAGCTGCCTTGGCAGAGGTCTGCGCTCTCTGAGTGCTGTCTAGTATATTAGAAAACTATTTGCCAAGCTCCAAATGTTTTTTTTAATTAAATGAAACCCTTATCCAGATTCCAGTTATTAACCTAACCTACAAAGTTTTATCAAAATCCATCAAGTAGTTTACGCATAGTTGAAAAAATAATATAAAAGCCTTATCTCTCAATATGAAAAAAGAAATTAATGGGTCTAACCCTTTGTGTGGATCATTCCTGAATGATTAAAACTGATTCTTGTTATCTAGTGATACCAGAGATCACCATCTTGAGTTGGCTGATGTATGAACGATTGCAACGACTGCTCATTAAAGGAACAGTTCATACAAAATTCAGTCATTACCTTCTCATCCCCATGACGATGGAGCGTCAGGGGAAGTTTCGTAGTTCACAAAACATTTGTGGAATTTCACAGAATAACAGTGTTCCAGCATTCTCTGCAGAAGAGGAGGACTTGTTTTAAAAATGTAATAAAAATAAGAGTAAGAGGAAAGAGAATTTTGGTTTGATTTTAAGCAGGTGGTGCAAAATTCTATGTATGGGCGCTGTCTCATTTCTAATTAATTAATTCGCAGAGAGCTTATAATGAAAATCCTGGCAACCATTCTGCTGCTTTAAATTCACAGTTTAGTATCAATGATTTGAAAGCCTCTAGTCATGAGTTTAAGCTAAAGAGACTTCACTGCCTTTACAGTTTAAGTCTTTACAGTGAAGATGACTTCACAGGAAGTTCAAAGTGTAAAGTAAAGTGGAGAAATTGAGTCCACTTCCCTTTTTTTGTTCCCTGAGGTGTGTTTGGGTTTCTGTGCCACACCCCACACCCCCATGTGACTTTTTCCATTCCCTGACAGGTGAAAGGATCGTGATCTGACAGGGAAAATGTCTCAGCGGAGCAGCTCCAAGCGGCTGAGGAGTTGTTTCAGAGTGTCTCTGAAGGCTTGATTCCAAGTTTTTTTTCTGAGTGAGCCACAAAGTGAGAGCTATCGACACTGAGAGGGAAGATGGCCAGTCTGACAGACGGATAGAGACAGGAGGATAGAGGTTTTCCAGAGCCCCAAGAGATGTGGGAATTTAGGTCACTTCAGATTCATGCACTGTGAAAGGCAAGAGGCCGACCCAGGCTGGGTCAGGGTGATAACGACGACGCAGGACAGACGGCAGATTAGAGAATCACACAACAGATTTTGCATATAAATAATTTTTTGAGTCTTTATAGATACTTTATATATATATCCTAATAAATATATTCCACTTTCTCTCAAATAGACATTTGCAAAAACTATCAGAGGTGCATCACCAATGATTAAAAAACAAACATACACTTAAAGACCAGCCTTCTAAATTTTCAGATTTCTAGATCATCTTTTCCAGCATACGAGGTCCCTGTTATTGCACAATCACACAATGCGTATTCTCACGTAGGAGCCCTTCCTGCAATGTCCGTCAGCATCTGAGTCTCTGAGAAATTAGATGGGTATGCTCTATGAGTTTTCTGTCTCTGTGACGAGATTAATTTTTCTATTATTCGCATCATACCGTCTTCCTTGGTCGTAGATTCACCTCTACACTCTATCTTTCAGACACATTCCCTCCTCCATCTCTCATAGGCAGTGGTAACAAATGGAGTAAAGAATCCTGAGGATAAAATGTATTAAAGGCATACATGGAAAGGCATCTGTTAAAACTGTGTGATGTTGCTATAGAGAGAAGGGTTTTATATAACCTTAACCCAAGGGGGTGCATACTTTCACTACCATCTTCTTTGTCACAGTACAAAAGTTTTCCAAACATGGTTCAAGGAACATTGAAAGAAAACATCATTAATTACCTGGACGACCCAGTAGAACTTTATTTGAACTGTTTTGCGAACACAGATTCCAAGAAGCAGACTACCTTCAACCTTTGGGAGTGGTGCAAAACGCTGATGTTTGCACGCTCAGCTTTTACGGGTCAGCAAGTTCAGTGTTGTTGAGTCACTGTCAGTTAATCCATACTGAACCGGGGCTTCCACATTTTTGTCACTGAGTTGTATAATTTGTTTTTAGTCCGAGAGTTATTAGAAAGCATCCATCACTTTGTAAACACAGGCTTAATAAGAATTCAGCTTCCAAAGAGATTTGTTGTTGTTGTTGTTGTTGTTGCAACAATATTTAGACCCCAACAGACATAAGGAGACTAAATAACTAGAGGAAAACTGAAAACACGACTATTCTTTGTCTCAATAAATTAATAAACAAAATTTCTGCCAATTAATGTGAAAAAGATCTCATAATATTTGTGTAATGAAGTGAAGAATTAATTAGATTTTTGGTTTGCATTGAAACTAAATATTTATTTTTTGTTATTCTTCTGGATCCTGTTCCATAACAATGAAAATACTTATATTTGTTTGCACTTTTCTACACCTATTAGTTCAGATTTATTGATTCCGATGACAGATTATGATCTGGATGGAAATGTAATGTTGAAGAAGATGAATAAAAAGTCTTGGATCCTGATCTACCAATCAACCAACCAATAAACACAGGTGAAAACTTCTAGATCAGACAGATAAACATGATGAAATGCATTATTTTCTCTGTTGATGCTCCAGCTCTCCTGACTGTGTTGCCCTCATGGAAATATCAGAACAGAGCTTCTATATTGTGAGCATCAAGTTTGCTCTTAATGCATTCCAGTCTATAAAGAGACAAGCTCCCACACACACTGTCTGACTGCACTCTTTTTTATTCATATATGATGGATGCCTGTTATCCTACATCAGAGGGGCAGGGGAAAGTATTTCCATGGCAACCCTCGAAATTCGTGCAGTGCATGAGCATCCAAATAATATGTCAGACTTAAACAGCACTGTCAGACTGTTAGTGTTCAGTTTGGATCCATTAATTTGTTTTATTCACATTAACAAATCCCAAAGAGCCTGGAGCCCTTTGTCATCAGCATGTGTGTGTGAGAGAGAAACGACTTTATGTGCAGCATCTCTCCATTTACTGCTAGTCTTGTGTTTCAAATATTAGAGGTAATCAGATCCTTCTGCTCTTCTTGGTTTGAGCTTGACTCAGGCTGCCTGGAGCGGTCAAATGTGGTGGCAGCAAAGTGACCCAAAGGTCACTGGTGAGACTGGTGAACCGACTGAAACAAGAGTACCTGTTCAGAGTCATGCTAATGGCTAAGTGTGGCAGCAATAGCCGTTAAATGCCAGGAAACAGAACTTCTGATTGGATGAGACGTTCCTCAAGGAAAATACATGCTAGAAAATATAGTCGTGATATGCAACAAGAAGTTCATTATGTATCATTAGCTGTACATTATGTATGGTAACTACAAGGTACAAGGTTGGTCTAAATCTATTTTCTATTCAGCAGAGTGAGAAATTGGATTTTCTTCCAGATATTGAAAGTTTGAAAAGACGTGACGTGTCCAATCTCTCATGATGAGATGGTTTCAAAAGTGAAACAGCCGCGGCAATCCTATCACAGCACACTCCCTTTGAGTAACACCTTTGAACTGAGTGTGACATGTAATCAGAAAGAATGCAGAGATACAAAATGGTAAATCCTCCAGTTAATCCTGCATTATGGTCTAAGCTTCCGTTCATCCTGTACAGTTGTGTTTAGTTGCTGTTGGATAAAAGGCTTTCAGTGTCGTCCGTTTGTCACAGTCCAGAAAATTGACTCAATTTATTGTCTTTTTCTAATGATCATTGTTTTTAGAGTTCTTAAAAATTCATTTTTAGCTCAGAGTCACTTGTATGTGATAAATTCGCTTGTCTTGTGCTGGGATACCCATCGTCCAGTCGAGATGTTCAATCGTGGCTCCTCGTTTGACATCTGATACACTGCTAACTCAATTCTTACCTCATTTTCAAGCATCTATTCTAAGTGTGTGTGAGGTGCGTGTCAGAGGAACAGGAAGTAACACTGTGAAATATAGAAATCTAATTATCGAAGCTGCTCAGTGCAGCGGGGCTCTCTCACTATTAACAGAGGGAGCAAATCCCAGGGATGAAACTGAGCCTGGGATGATATCCGACCTCCACACAGTCAATGTTGTCCTTCAGTTTCATACTTGTCTTAGATGGAGATGTAGTAAAAGTAGCATTAGTGGCATTTGTGGCAAGTATTATATTACTGTAGTGGAATTTAAGTAGAAGATCCTAAAAAAAAAAAGAATTAGCGCCTCCAAATTGTTCTTAAAGGAACAGTTCACCCAAAAATGTGTTATTTACTACTTATTTAGAGCTGAAATCTTCACTGTTGCCTATTGGCTAAAAGCTTTAGCATGCACCGGTCTGAGGTGGATGCAACTTCTAGGTAGCAGGTAAACACTGAGGTAAACAGAGATTGTGAGTTCTGCTAACACTTTTAGCTTAGGGGCTACAGTGAAGATATCAGCTTAATAAAGGGCCTACCATTAATGATTAGCATAGCAGATTATATATGTGTTTTGTTCTAGCAGATTGTACATGTGTGGACATATGTGGGTAGTTCTGATATGAATTGGAACCAGTCATCAGGCCCTGTTGTCCCTCTAGTGTTTGTTTACAGCACAGGGTTGATTCGTCTCCGCGTCGCCAGAAAAAGGTCCTGTTGGTTTGTTGTTCTTGGCAGATGAATTGATTGTGTTATCCCAGCACCACACTGGGCCTGCTGGCCCTCTCTGTGGCCTTTGCCAGAGCATCTGTGCCGAGCTGGCCCCCGGATCAGGGTTTTGGCATGGCCGTGCTACGGGCAGCAGGCCTTGTGTTTCAGCAGGCCTTCGGGGAATACATGCAGGGGACAGAAGAAGGAACAGGTTTTTTTTTTTGCTGCAGCGCCAAAACAGCAGCTGTGAACACAGAACCTCGTTGCGTTAGCCAGTGGCAGCGCGTTTGTCCTCGACTTTAGCACAAAGTGGCTGCGTTGTGCTCATAAGTCCGCAGAGACAAGTTCCTGGTGGAGCTGACACCACTCTCTGCTTCACAGGTGTGTTGGAAATGAGTTGGTGTCACTAAAATCAAAATAGGTGTGTATATATATCTAAATAAATAATTTTTAAAAAGTCTATTAGTTCTATTCTTCTGGATCTCATTCCATCACAATGAAGATACTTTATGCTTTTATTTGTTTGAAACCTTCTGAATCAATATCATCTTAACAACCAACCAACCAACCAACCAGGGACACAGGTGAAAACATTCACTTCATCATAATAATAAACATTTCATTATAAAGGTAATAAAGATTATGAGGTAGAAAATTCAATTTATTGTCTTTGTACTGTTTTTCAAATGAAAAGATGTCAGACAAAGATTAATAATTAATCCCGTTCTGTTTTATTTGGTTTATCCTGCACCCCAACTTTTTTATCTCCGCCGAGGTTGTTCTGTTTTCATCGGCGTCGGTTGGTTTATTTATCTGTAGCAGGATCACACAAAAACTATCTGACAGATTATCATGAAACTGGATGGAAGGGTGGGCCAAGGAGGAAACTAGAACTGATCGACTGACTGAAAGTGTATCAAAAGCAACATTTAGAACCTCATGCTGACTTAATCTTAATCATGTCACTTAATCCAATGAAAACATTCCCCAAAACATGCTCTCATGAACTGTCCTACGTCCTACTACATCATGTTCAACCTGCCGCGTCCGCGTCCACTCAAAATGAAGGTGCATTCAAGGCTGACACCGAACAAACATAAGCCACTTGTGTTCACTTGGCACACAGTCATAATAGCATATGAAATAAATAATCATTCATTAATAATGGTCTTGGCAAAAGGTTAGAATAATCATGGAGATTGATCTGAAGTCAATGGAATTTGGATTAGAGTTAAATTAAATCAAAAGAGCCTGTTGATGGAGGAATGTACTGTATTGAGTGCCCTTCTAGTTTTGAAGGGAGGTTTTAGTTGTAAAGAATGCTAATACTAAAATATCACTTTTGTGTCCAGAAAAATCAGAGAATACCCCGACTGTAAGTTCTGCTTGTCAGAAATTTAGGCCGCCAATGAAAAGGGTCAGCAAAGATCGTTTTTTTCATTAGAAATAAGACACAGCATGATAAATGTGAAGAAACGTGACGTTTTATCAGATATCATGTTTGTCTCTGCCGGTGTAAACCAGCATCCAGCCACCTTCATAGCTGAGATAGATGGAGATGTGGGCTGGAAACATGGGAACAGGGTAGACGACGAACCAGGAGAACAAGAATGCTGCTTATTGTCTGTGTGAGAGCAGGCTGAAGACAATGGGAGCCTTCATCGTATTGTGTCCATTGTGCCTGGGATTTCTTGGGTCGTGTCTCAGCTGAAGAGGAGAAAGGTCTTCATTCATCCTGCTGGGGCTCCTTCAAACCTGACACTGTCATGGCTTCTGTTTTTCTTTCTGCCACATATTATTGATACCCCTCTGCTGCAGAGACACAGCGTTATGTCACTTTAACACTCTCAACCGTTTTCCTTTGTTTGCTGCGTCACCTATCCGTCAGTGCTTTTACCTCCAGCTCTAAAGATAGGAGAACTGGAGTGATTACGACAGTCCACACTGTTCGATGGTGGGTGTTAGTGTTGGCTTCTTCCACTCAGAGCTCCGTCACCCATGGAAGTTTTGACCTGCATCCTTTGTAAACCTTCCCTGGTGCTGAATAGCCTTCCCAGCAGCTGAATGACAGTCAGTGCCATGTTGTTGTGCCCAAGAATAATGTAGGAGTGATGTCATTCCAGCCAACAGCACCGTTAACGCTGTTTGAATGCAAAGGAGAGCCGGATGATGAATGATTGTTGACAGGCCTGTTAAACTATCCCACACATCAGTGGTGCTTTTCTGCTCCGTCTGCGAGTAAAAGATGATTTAGCTCAGCCTGCTGCTAACGGAAAAGTGCAGGAATTTCGAAACTTTGGCCAGTTTGTCCTTCTCCACTTAAATTGGGTTTCAGTGATGAAAAGACATTTTTAGATGGCATTATGGCAGCAACTGGTTGTCTCAAACTAAAGTAAGCTATATATTTGGTTGCATTCTTTGGTAAACATCTGAGCCCCACTCAGTAGACCGCAAACCTCCTCTAAGGCTGAATAATTCCACACGCCTGCTGAGCTGGCCTGACCCTATCAGGCTCACACAAAAATATGGACCCACAGAGCAGACGGGAGGCAGGGAAAAGGTCCAGTCGTTTAATGCAGAAAACAGGCAGTCAGCTCTGGCAAGGGTATCAGAAAACGGCAGGCCAAAAGGGTAAACAGTAAACTGGAGGCAAAGGTCATAAACGGGAAGAATAAACAGGAAAATGCTGGAACTAAAGACGATCTGGCCCAGGAGGAAGAGAACGCATGACTTAATACACTAGGAGAGGGAGACAGTGAGACACAGGTGAAACATATTAGGGCGGGACAAGCAATCACCACAGACGGGGAACTGACAGGACGTGGACCCTGAAACGAGACGAGACAGGGGTTACCAAAATAAAACAGGAAACAGAACTAATAAAGACTAGGTAGGACAATAAAACAGACCCATGTCCCACCCCTCCACAAAGTTTTGTGAAAATCGGTTCTGTGGTTTTTGCGTAATCAGGGAAACTGTGTCACACTGAAAGACAAGTATGAGTTACATATGAACCAAACATTATTTCCTCTTCTCTCTCTGCAGATTGTGCAGTCTGACTCTGAAGAAGCTGGTTGTGATGAGAGAACTTGATAAGGAGCTGATCTCTGTGGTCATAGCAGTTAAAATCCAGGTATGCTATTAAAACAAATATATCAGTACGGTGTTTTTGAATTTGTGCAATTATTTATGAGTTGCAGAAAACTTCCAGGTGGAGAGCTCCGCTCCAAATTCAACACCCACTCATTTTTTACAGGGCTCCAAACGGATTTTGAGGTCCCATGAGATCGTGCTGCCACCCAGTGGGTCTGTGGAGACGGATCTGGCTCTCACCTTTTCACTGCAGGTAAAACATCACCATGCTGGAGGTTGGAGCATTTCAAATAAACCATTAGAGAAATGTTTTCCATATTTGCTTTTTTATTGGAATGAGATTTTACAGAGTTCGGCCTGTGTGGTATGAGTTTTATTACATTTGTTGCCATGGCGACTGTTCAAACTTACATGATATCAGTGAGATAAGAGGCTCTCTTCTCTGTACTGCAGAAATATTGTATTGAGATGCACAAAAGATGAGGGGTTGATAAAGCTGACAATATTCTCTTATCTCCACCTTCATCTGTTTCTACTGAATATGTGAACACTTTAAAAATGAGTCACCTTGTCTATTCTTATATTTTCTATATTCCCCTTGTCCTAAGGGGCAAAAATGACCCCCCTACACTAAATCCCTCAAATAAATAGAATTTTAAACCCCAAATTTATTTTGCATGAAGAAACAACCTGTCATTCATCACAAACATGGTGAATATGTTGGTTTCCCCTCTTCAAAGGGCAGAAAAACTGCATTTAATCAGGAGACACCACTTATTTTTATTTATTTTTCATTACCGTCATCATTGTTTTCCACATTTTCTTTACTTGTATTATTCATTATATGTGTAAACAATCATTTTTACTATGTGATAGTACTTATATGACCTAAGAAAGTAGCAGAAATATCATTATTTTTAATATGTCCTATTGAAAGGATACAATGACATCTTTAAACTTTTTTTGGAAAAGTACTACTAATATCTTATATAATATACTGTACATTCAACTTGTAAATACTAGTCTCCTACCCCGCCCACAAGGTGCATAAACAACAACATTAAATAAGAATTAAATCATAGAAATTAGTTTTAGAGACTTATATGGAAATATAAAGAAAGGCAAAAAATAGCTTTAAAAAAATGTACCACTCAAATATGAGACCATCATTTCTAATTGTTGAGCACGAGTGTAAGAGTTGAAATACTGCATCAACTGGAACCTTTGCTACGTCCTTCAGTGTGTCTGCAACCCAATACTGTCCTTTACCTCTAAAGATAAAGCCACAGACAGTTATTTTTACTTGAAATACATATTTTTTTTATTTCATGCAGACAAATTTATTCCATTTTTACTGACTTCAAAGGCTCACTGTCCTCTTTCCATATCAACTGGAGTGTTTCTGATGCGTTCACAAGAAACTTGAGGGAGTTTTCTTTCTCCGAAGACCTCATTAAGTCAGAGTGGTTCAGAAGACAAAGCCATTTTAATTTGGATTTGGTCATTTTAGGCCTTTTTTTTCACTGAATATCTGTTGGAGTGGAAAAGCTTTTCATTCTTTTTTGATTTCTCTCCCTTCAGTACCCTCACTTCTTAAAACGAGAGGGAAACAAGCTGCAGATCATGCTGCAGAGACGGAAGAGATACAAGAACCGAACTATCCTGGGCTACAAGACTCTGGCTGTGGGATCTATTGACATGGCTGAGGTACAGTATGACCTCTGTGTGCAGCATGTAGAGGATAATAAGGTTGAATCTGATGACCATTGAACTTTTTGTTGTGTATTGAACTGTCGGGACATGCAGGAGCAGAGATGCATCAGCTCTAATTGGCTGACCATGTCAGGTGTTAAAGTTTAATAATATATGATGATATAAAAAATGTTGGATGTTGGAGCTGCAGGTTGGCATTTACTAGAAGGCTCCTCATCTTCACCTGGGATTAGGCGGAGTCGGAGCCAAAGCCCTCTAATTAGTCTAAAAATAATATTTGTAGCTTTGGAAGATTTTAAGATGATTTCTCTTTTTCTCTGTGTAAACCTGCTTTATTCAAATTATCCCTACAGAAGTGAACATAAGTCTTTTTATCATGTTTCTTGTATTTTAAGAAAACCTAGAAAACATGACTGAGTGATGAATATTCTTCAGCACAGATGCTGCTTTGACTCTAAGGAGCTCCCATATGGCTGACAAAGCTCAGTGGAGCTTATTAAGGTCACATCTCTGCAGCTGAGCGGAGACAAAAAAACATTTCATCACCTTGGAGGGAACAAAGGGAACCAGAGTTCTACCGAGTGTCAAGAATGAAATGGTTGTCATCCTTCTTGTCCTGAAATGACCTGCATTTGTGATGACAGTTTGAATCTCTGTTAACACTTCTTAAATTCACCTGTTTAAGTTGCTTGAGTACAACATGCTAAAGTCTTTTATATCGAATTTTACAGAACAATATCAGCTTTTTGTCCTAGAGAAATGGACAAATGGATTATGGTTTTGGACCATAATTTGGTCCAAAACCTGAAACTTTGAATCCCGATTTCTGAAGTTCTTCAAATCTCTTGTGAAAACACATCTTTACTCATGTGGATGTATGGTTTTGGTGCTTGAAACTGGTTTTCCAAAATCTCTTATTCACATAAGCAGTGGAATATATGAATAAATGTCAAAATTACATTTTACAATATAGTTTTTTGAGTAGAAGTTCTGTCTGTCACTCTACTTTCACCAAATGTTCGAGATAAAATTGGACTGAATAATGATTTAGTGTGTTTTAATGAAAAATGAGCATAATTGCAGTTTTTTCCCCAATCAAACAAATAATTTAATCTATCAAATATTTATTATACATACAAATCCCACAGAAAAAAAAGCAGAAATCCACCAATCCATGCATGAGGAGGCAGATGACAACCGCGTCTCCTCTGTATCCTGTAGGTCGTTGAGTCACATACAATCTCGCAAGAGTAAGAGGAGAGTCTACCGTTTTCAGCAACATTCAAACGTTATTTCTATGCTGTTTTATCACAACGATATTAATAGAAACATCCAAAAATATGGATGGTCGTATGTCCATGATAATTAAAGGAAAAGTTCATTTGAAAATTAAAATTCATTCTGTCTTCTCAATAGAATACTGATAGAAAGTCCGGTGAATTATCTTAGTCCACAAAACATTTCTGGAGCTTCACAGTTTAACTATTTTATTGCCCCAGAGACTCTGATAACGTGGTTCATTTCCAAAGTCCTGCATTCAAGTAAAATTGAGCAATTGGGAATTTCTAATGTTAGGAAATATTGGGATTTGAAGAGAAGTGAGGGCAGTGATCCAAAACAGTCCTCTAACTGTATTTCCTCCCCTCTCTCATGTTCCTGCTCTATTGTCTTATCTAGGTGATGCAGCACCCGACAGAGGGAGGCCAGGTTCTTCCTCTCTGCGGCAACCAGAAGGACATACTGGGGAAGGTGGCAGAGATCTGGATCTTTTCCCTCTCCAGTCAGCCGATAGACCACGAGGAGGCCGCCCTGCAGGGAGGACAGAAGATCAAATGCACCGGTACACTTTCCTTACCCCTGATGCTCTGGGGTTGAAGCAGCAGGAAGCGGTGCTCCATGAGCAGGGATCACAGGGTTCAGGGTGTTTGCATGTCAGATATGAAAGGGATATGTATGTATGTATGATGGATGAGGCATCTACTACAAGCTTTCATCTCCCTACTTGTCTTCTGCTTCAGATAACTACTCGGAGGAAGAATATGAGAGCTTCTCCTCGGAGCAGGAGGCCAGCGATGATGCCCTGCAGGGACAGGTGAGTTGGCCTGGAAATCATCGAGCACCTCATGCCGGTCAGTCGATTTAAAATCAGTCAGTTGTGCTTGAGGTCTGAAGACGTCTGTCCATGCATGGATTAATGCACTAAGGAAAACTTGAGCATCTTTTTGTCTTTGTCTTCATTGTTTTTAGGATCTCGAGGATGACGAGTACGATGTGAGGAAGCCAAAGAAGCAGAGGAGGTCGATTGTGAGGACGCCGTCAATCACCAGAGTAAGAGACATGAACCAGAGATGAAAGAGGCCCAACTGAAGGATAAAGAAATGATAAATGACAGTTTAGTTTGAATAGCTGAGGTACAGGGAGCTTTTCACACCTCAAGGGAACAGACTGAAAATCACAAAGCTACAACAATGAGACTCTTCTGTACGCTGCTTTTGTTTATTTACAGGTGGGATGATGCTGCTCCAGTTTGTGATTTTTAGATACATGTAATGCTGCAGCGTTTTCGTGTAGTTTGACTCTCGTTTTGATCTATGAATATGACTTACAGTAGCTGAAGAATGCAGTATTAGCTCTGGTACTGCAGTTTAATGTGCTTCTAAAATAAACTTCCACTCAACACCTCTTTTTTGTAATGATTTACAGATAGTCAGGTAACATTCAACACCTTTCAATGAGCTTTAATGAGAGTTTTATGAAGCTCCGGGAGCGGAGGCAGGAGATGACAGCCCCAGGAAGCAGATGAGGCATGATGTTGCTTGATTATTGATTTACATGAGTGCGTGCAGTAAAATCAATACGCAGTCAACACTGCAAATGTATCTACTGGGGTAAAATGACATAAATGGAGTTCCTGCTCAGCAGCGGTTGTAGCTGTTTTCTCTGTATTGAATTGCTGAGAGCAGTGAAGTAAATCTCAGGTCGCACACTCAATCCTGGTTGTGCTTCTTCTCCTGTGTTTTAGCAGCAGAACTTTAAGCAGCGAGTGGTGGCTCTCCTGAAGCGCTTCAGAGTTTCGGATGAGGTGGGTGTCTCTGTCTCATGGCGATCTGGTGGTTTAGCTCCCTCATCTAGCGCGGAGCTGTTCAAGACTTAATGTCTTTGTGAAGGTGCTGGACTCGGAGCAGGACCCTGCAGAGCCGCCCCCTGAGGTGGAGGAGGAGGACCTGGACCTGGACAGCGTGGAGTTTGAGAACCCGAGCGACAGCGGGCCGGAGCTCGATGATGACGACAGCGTCCTCAGCACACCAAAACCCAAACTGAAGTGAGCTT
The DNA here is from genome assembly GCA_037577475.1 of Chaunax sp. Z400. NCBI lineage: Eukaryota > Metazoa > Chordata > Actinopteri > Lophiiformes > Chaunacidae > Chaunax > Chaunax sp. Z400. Next base: position 8,115,282 of record CM075194.1, on the reverse strand, counting down.
CTCAGCAGTAATCGGTGCATGTGTCTTTATTTGTGAGACATTTGGCAGTTCTGAAAATTTTATTAATTAATTAAAGTTTATTTGCAGGATGGAAAAAAAATACTTTAGCTGAACGTAGGGCTAAAAAGTTATAAAATATCCTACAGTACGCTCAGTGTCATCCAGGGCCACATCAGCAATTTGGTTTCCCTTAAAGAACTGCCATTTAATTTAAAATTAAAATCATACACACATTTTAATATTTGTCAGTATTTTACTTCAAATAGCTAATACAACCTTCAAATTCTGAAAATTCTTTTTTGTTAATCCCTTCTATAAATTTGTGTTTTTGAGTCAGATATTGATCCAGATCCACACTAAATCATACAAATTCATAGATATTAGTCGTCTCAATGTGCCTTTTTTTTCCCATTAACATATACATATACATCTTTGTACTGTCTTCACTTGAGTGTAATAGCAAAGCATTATTTATGTTTATTGCAATCAAGGTTGTACAACACAGGGTGACAAAAGAGCTCTTTAGACTGTTTGGTATTAAACCCACATAAAACGCATTGATCAGAGCATGAAGTCAAGAGATTTTAAATGGTGCTGGATCTAAAACGCTGTGATGAGACTCCTTCAGTCCAGACTGTTTCCTGTTTTTCAGGCCATATTTCGAGGGTCTCTCCCTCTCCAGCTCTCAAACTGAGATCGGCAGCATCCACAGCAGCCGGAGCCACAAGGAGCCTCCCAGCCCGGTGAGACTGACCGCGGCAGCTCAGCGATTAACACGATGTACAAAACAGACATAAATAACATGTTTCTGATCACATGCCCACACCAGCTCCCTTATTTCTGTCTGTATTTACTCAAACAAACTGGGTTACTGATACCACTGAGAAACAGCTGGAGGCTGTCCACTGTAACCACTGAACTGATCGAATGGCTGATGAGTAAATTCACTGGAGCAGAAAGGCTTTAAGGTTCCTGCTCAAGGGCATCTTTCAAAGTACAGAGGAATAAAAGTGTACTCCGCCAACTCTCCCATCAGTCCACAGGTTTAAACCAGTTCTAATATGACCACTGGTTTGTTTGTGAAGCTGTAGGGGCCTCTGTCGAAGCAGGAATCCATCATGAGAATAGTTTCTGTGGAGTAAAGGTCACTGGGACTCTTATCAAATCCAGGTAATGTTTATTATTTTTCTCACCATCTGATTCCAGATTGACCCGGATAAAACAAAGTGTGCAGCAGCCAAATTTCCAGATGACAGTGTGTGTGAGAACGTCTCCTTTGTGAGTATCAACTGTTTAAGCTGCTTGACATCCATGACTGGCCTCAGTCTTAGTTATGTACATTTCAGGTGTGAAGACGTATGTTTTTAAAACCCAACCCTGCTGCTGATTGTTTTCCACCAGGAACAGCCGGAGGCGGTGACTCCAACCACAGAGCTGGAGATGGACAACATGGACACATTTTTAGACAGATTGCCACCAAGTGGCAAAATGACCAAGACAGAGTCCCTGATCATTTCATCCAACAGGTAGAAACATGTAAACAAGAATAAGCCACTTCTTTAAAGCACTCATGTTGATCTTTTTTTTTTTGTAAACGTGAATGAATAGTGTCTTTGTGTCATAATGGTCTATTTATTTAACCTCCAGATTGAGGTTCATACTTCCTGTTGTTGACCGTTACATCACTCTCTTCCTCTGCTGGTTTCAGGCAGGAGCCGAAGTTGACAGGGAGGCGAGGAAGAAGCACGTCGTTGAAGGAGCGCCAGCCCAGCAGGCCACAGAATGAGAGGGCCAACAGCCTGGACAACGGGCGGTCCCTGGACACACGCTGCCACCTACAGGTGGGCGGACGAAATATAGTGTACTGAAAGGATTTCTGTTGTATCTGTAGCCTTATTGTTGAATGATCAACATAAAAATCCAAGTCACATGACAGGTGTAGACTCTCTGCAAATATCTTAGAGTCATTTTAGAAAATTTGATTATTCACTTTTGATTTTGTAAGATTCACTCAGATATTTTTTCAATCTCTTTTATGGTCTCTAAATCTAAACTTAACAATATTTTGATTAAGAAGGTTTGTTCCTTTACATCCCTAGATCCCAAGAAAGACGGTGTATGACCAACTAAACCACATCCTGGTATCTGATAACCACCTCCCTGACAGCATCATTCTCATCAATACGTCCGACTGGCAGGGCCAGGTAAGGAAAACAAGCACCATCAGCTTGAAAAGAGCTGTGGATCAATTACATTTTACTCCAAAATTACATATGATAGTGTTTTTATGAAGTTACACACACCCTTAAAATAATTGTTTATTATTACAGTTGTTAAATGATAGCTGGTAAAAAAAAAAATGGATTGAGTCATAATGTTAATGGGTATGTTAGATATGCTCACTGTGAGCACAGGCTGCTCACAAGGCTGTGTTCTGTCCCTACGAGAGTTAGGTCACCCACACGTTTGTTTGTTTGTTCGTTTGTCCGGATCATAATCTAGATCTGAGTCATAATGAAGAATTTTATCAATATGATCCCCATCTGGGTGATTAAAATATATATTTGGAGGGGGGGCAATATGTATTGGCTCAAAGTATGGAAACAGAGAGAGACTCTAAAGCTATTCAATTGTTCCTGGCCTGCCAATGTCACAATCCCAGTCATGTCGCCCCAGCTGTTGTATTTTGTCATTTTCTCCCTAGTGGGTTAGTTTAAAAAGGGAGCAGTCATTTGGGATTAGTTGGATGAAGCCATCAAGGCTATTTCCTCTAAATATAGTGGCCAAATTGAGCCAAAAATGAGTGGTGGGTATTTAAATCTCCTGAGTATCTCTGCACACTTCTGGACTCCCAGGTGAGCTTCTATGAAAATACAGAGCATATTTTCAAGAGATGCTTTTGTGTTAGTCAGTGATTTTGAAGCTGGCTAACCCTAAACCTAACAAAATAATTGGCATGCCCCAAAATCCATTCATTCAGCATTTAACAGAAAGGACGAAGAGGAAGGGGAGGAGTGACCTGGCTGATAGCTCCCATCCTCTCCTCAGATTCAAGCCCCAGACACTGACATGAACTGTTTTTGTACATGTACAGGAGTAGGGACCTTGTTTCCTCCCTGATGTTCTACAAAGATCTGTTCTAGTCTATTCTATTCTGATCTTAGATCTCCACCCATCTGTTTCTTCTTCTTCTCCTCCCCTCCTAGTATCTTTCAGACATGCTGCAAAACCACCATCTACCAGTGGTCTGCACCTGCACCACAGCCGACATCCAGGCCGCATTCAACACCATCGTCTCACGCATACAGAGATTGTGAGTCAGCCTCTCACATGCAGACGTTGGCTGTAGAGAGCTTACTGTGGGAAAACCCCGTGTCAAATTTAATGGTATTCTTTGTAAAACTGTAAGCCGTCTATTTATTCTCTTTCCCAGTTGCAACTGTAACTCCCAGACACCCATTCCCATTAAGATCGCCGTGGCCGGAGCGCAGCACTACCTCAGCGCTGTTCTCAGGCTTTTTGTGGACCACCTTTCCCATAAGACCCCTGACTGGCTCGGCTACATGAGGTTTCTTATCATCCCTCTAGGTTCGTTTTTTGTAATATTTAAAGGTGCTAATGGTGGAGATTTCTGCTTGGCTGTCTAGTGGTATTAGTGTTTCTCATAAATTAAGCTTAATTATCCGTCTCAGTCCTCTCAGTATTGATCATATTTGTTTACTGCTTACTTAGTTATTTACTCTCTGTTTCTTTTTGATTCAGGTGCACATCCAGTCTCCAAATATCTCGGCACTATTGACCATCGATACAACAATTTGTTCCAAGATGCTGCTTGGAGGGACCTGTTCCACAAGCTAGAGGCTCCTGTTGTTGGTGGGCTCTTATCTTACTGACTTTCAAACGAAGATTTAATTACTTTTAAATTAGATTCAGGTAAATAGTCAGTAGTAGATAGATAATGACTCACTGTGTCTTGTGCAGCCCAGGAGAATCCAGATGTGGTGTCAAGAGTAACGCAGTACATGGTGGGAGCTAACGGAGCTCACCAGCTTCCTATCGCAGAGGCCATGCTCACCTACAAACAGAAGAGGTGTGTTTTCCTTTCCTTTCAGCTCCACAGAAGCAGGAGCTTTAAAGGTTGTTGTTATTTTTTTGTGAGCAACCCTGAAAAAGTTTCGATTTAAGTTTGGAAAGTTTTCTCTAACAAATGCTTCTAATGCAGAGCTTTCAGCAGTTTTTCAAAAGGGGGTTGACATATTCAGTTAAAGATCAACTTTATAACAATACCTGACACATCAACTAGCTTTTCAGAATACATTTCATGCTTTTTGTTTTGTTTTTACAGATTTACAAATTCATGCAACACCCATGAAGAACATTAAACACAGTTCTAATGAAATGAAGGCAGGAGTTTTCACAAATTCAATGATGGTGATAATAAATCAGCAAAAGGATGAGCCACATGATGGGTAGTCTTAAAACTGTGAGTGCATAGGTTTGTAAACCAAGCGCACCTTTTTTGGGTAGTGTTGACTTATGTATCAGTCAGTAAGGTGATCAGTATCACTGTGCTAACACTCCTGTACAATTTATTTATCATCCAAGTAATTAGTTAACATTCTTATATTGTTCAGTAGGTTTTGATAATCATCGCTTGAATAAAAGGCTATAATCAGGGGCAGACATATAGTCACAAGAAAAGAAACGTACTTTTTACATTGGACATGATCTCCTCTGTTACTTCAATTCAGGACACACACATTTGTAAATGCAATATGCTGTATTACGCGGCTAAATCAAGGCAGCAGCAGCACTGACCATTATGCAATCCTAGACTAGACCTCTAACATTCCCCGTCAGGTAATGGCCTAAAGTCTGGACAGCTACTGTAGGTGTATCTCAGATAAGTGCCAGATCTAAACATGATATAGAATGAAACACAGACTATCCTAGTCTCTAGCGATGGCTTAATAATGTTAATGAAGCCTTGACTTCAGTTTGTGTCACTGGTGTAGCAGCCAGCCATCACAGTGTCTATATTACTTGACTGAATGAGTGGCCATTGGAAACGTGAGCAGAGAATCCATCTGCACAGTCATTCATTTTATAAAAATGAGACGGCGAGCCTAGTTTAGTGGCTACTGAGTATTCTGCACAATCATAAATACACAAAACAAAAGAGCAAAGGCAACAATAAAGGCCTTCGAAGAGTAGATGAATAATGTGAATATTTCTTGGTCACAGATTAGATAAATTGGCTCCTGTGTGTCAGCTGGCTGCTGAGGACTTGTGTTAAGACTGTTTCCTACCAGCTGTTGGTGCAGAATAGTAATGAATCTATTCAGAATTAATGTGTGAAATCATGTATAAGTCACAAGTAGTCAACATTCTGTTTCTATTTAAATATTTTCAACCCCCTTTTGAAAGAAATATTTGTTTGACTAATGTTTTGGAGTTTGTGAGGGAATGGCGGGTCTGACGTCTTCTAAACATCATGTCTTTCATCACCGTGCGTGTGAATAACATGTTTTACCATTTGTTGTATTTTGTCTTTCTTTAAAGGAAAAAGAGCTTTCATTTTGATTTTGCAGTAAGGTATTGTGGTCTATTGAGTTGGTTTCTCATGTAGCTTGTTGATTCATGCGCTTTCTGTGTGTTGGAGCCATTTCCCCTTAAACCTTATCAGCCTTTCATGGAGTTTGCCACTTTAACAGCTGCTGAGATTTTTTTCCATGAACAGCTTGAGCCATAAATTTCTCAGATAAGATCAAACTCCATTATTCAGGCCACAGCTCACCATTATAAAGAATGGAAGCAAACAGACACAGTGTGAGATTTCTTGAACTGAAGCTGCACTAGGCTGTTTTTATTCAGAAGTAAACTTTTTTAACTTAAAAAAAAGTTCAAATACTGAAGAAAGTCAGTTTTATCTGTGAATCGTCAGCCAGTAGCTTATAAATGTTGAAATGTAAATGTTGAAATTTTTGCTTCAGTCTAACATCGTTGTTCTCTTATTCCACTTATTTATTTATATTTTATAAATTAGGGATCTCTGAAGATTAGCCTCAACAGTGAAAGATAATTCTGACTTCTCAGTTTTACTCCAAACAATCCTCATTTATAAGATATGGGAGGATTGACTCAAGGGTAAAATGTGTTGATGAAGTGGCAAACGACCAATCAGCTCTGCCCTTTCTTCTTTTACTTCCTCCCTGCTGTTTCCTTTCCATGATCGTCATGTGCTTCTGGCCATCCATGTCTGTCTGTTATCTCTCCCAGTAGAGGTAGAAAACTGGCACACTGTCAGTAAAATGACAAATATGATTAACATCAGTAGTTAATGAGTTATTAACAAAAATATGCTGTTCCATAATGGCAGATATGGATCTATTGTTCATCTAGATATAATTTCTTACCTTTCACAGAAACGTTAAATCCATTTGAATGACTCTGAATCTGCATCATCTCATCTACATATTGGTGGCAGTGCCATGTCTCTACACCTCTGTTACCGCGCTGTGACCCAAAACATATCGACCCCCTCCAAGTGCAGTACATTGTATATTTTAATCTACTTTTACGTAGTAGTAGAACATTCTGGGCTGTCCATGCTTGGGTATTTTTTATTTTGATTGGCCTTCTATTATATTGGAATATTGTTTTAAAAAAAAGGCGCCATCTGTACTCGATCCACCGCAAAATTTAATGAACTCTTCTTTGAAGGAAGACCTTGAAGGAATGTGCGGATTAACAAAAAAAAAAACTAATAAATGTGGAGGATCACTTAACCATCTTGTTGCAAGGTAAAGATTTCTTGAAAATTAATGGAGCGAAGCCTGCGAGCTAGTTCAGGCAGACAACTCAAGATACACAGCGTACACACAATATTCACATGATCGGCCTCATTCTCCTCAAACGTCATCAAACACACCCTCCCAATTGGCGGACTGTTTAAGCTGCAACAATTTCCCCTCTGTCCCTCTGCCTGTCAATGCCGCTGCTGTGCCATGTGCATTTGCTGCTCCACCACCACCCCAGCATCCACCTGTAGCCTCCAATTAGGGGGTTCAAGAGGTTTTCTCATCACTTCCCAATATAAATATAATATAATATAAAATATTATATAAAATAATATAAACATATCTGCAGGGAGTGATCGATGCCAAATTCAAATATGTTCTGCTGCTGTTATAATAAACATTTCAAACTCATGAGTTGTTTGACTGAACTTGAAAATAATGCTGCCACTCTTTGAGTGGGTTTAAACTTAAACAAAATACTATCAACGATGCAAAAATAAAAGGTGTTCACAAACAGTAGAAAAAGTTTAATTTAAAGTAAAAACATTAACATTAATTTGGCTATGACCAACATTTAGGTGATACTTTGAAAAATAATAATGTAACTATATTTATGTAGCATCAAAAACAAGTTAGAAAGTGTGATTAAAAAGTACTAAATTAAACAAATATTAATTAAAAACAATTGCAATCAGTTTTATTATACATTAATACACAATCTAGTGTTGCCATATTCATACATTCTGTAATATACATTAATACAAACATTGAAAAGATACTAATACCACTAATTCACTCTGGAATCCAGTTTTCCTACAAAGTGCATGTGTCATGTCCAAACAGGAGTAGTAGTTCTACAGTGATTGATAAGCATGTGCATTTTTTAAAATGATATATCAAACATTTAAGCTGATTTATTCATCAATCACATCAGACAGAAGTCGTATGTGATGTCATGCATCATCCCTGCGAACTAAGATGAACATAAATCCCTCACATACCAGGCAGACATCCGGCTTCTCTCGCTGGCTGCTCTGATCACAGCAGTGATGTGTTGGAAACCAAAACGTGGACTTGATTTGCAAACTGTGACCTACTGCAGACTGTCTTCTCTCCTTCTCTCCCCTCCTCTGTAGTCTCTCTGTTTCTTCCCTGGGGGGGCGATGGCCGGTGTTTTCAAGGCAAGAGCAGCAACCTTTCACACCATCAAACGTCTTTACATGTAGAAAACATAGAGCTATACAGTAGAACCAGTTCGGCTATTTTTCTGGTCATTGCCAGGAAAATAGTTCATAGAAGTGTCGCTTTGCACTACCGCTCACAGGAAGTGCATACAGCCGCAGGAGTTTTGGATGTAGGTTGGTGCTCTTCCTTCTCATCCACTTCCATTTTTAGCTTGATGGACTTGCTGCCTCCTGAATGCCCTTCTAACCTTTGATAGAACCAGTCTGTCTCTGCATTAACTGGATGGCTTTGTCTCGAATCAGCCGATAGCTTGCATGTTTTGCTTCTCCAGGGACCTGCAGTCGGGAACTGACTCTGTTTTAGTGAAGTTTGAATCCCGAAACAAGTGCAGCATGCTCTGCCGGCTCTACTTGGGTTGTGATAACTTTGCCTATTTTCTATGCAATATTTCCAGATGCGAAACATTGGAAATCAACATTTACAAGCAGCTGATTTCTAGGTCTTAATATCACTAACTGTGGAGGCCATTCCTTTAAATTCTTTCCACAGACGTTTCTTTTAGAAATGCTTGTAGGAGTTAGTTTCTTTAGATTCAATCAGATCATATGTGGAATTCTTTTTCATCGTAACCTGATTCATGATGATTATTTTCTTTTCTTTATTACCTGAACTCTCTTTTGGCCTCTGCTGACACAGCCCTGATGAGGACTCATGTCAGAAATTCATCCCTTTCATTGGGGTAAGTAGCGTCTTTAACACTAGATCCATTGACCATTATGGTAATGGTCAAAGCTGTTGCCGCCCACCTTGAGTCTGGGATCTGCTCGAGGTTTCTGCCTGTTAAAAGGCAGTTTTTCCTCGGCACTGTCGCCAAGTGCTTGCTCATGGGGGATTGTTGTGTTTCTATAGAATAAAGAGTATTATGTAGACCTGCTCTTCTTAGAAAGTGCCTTGATATAACTTTTGTTGTGATTTGGCACATATAGATAAATTGAATTGAATTGAATTGAGCTGCAAAGTTCTAATGTTTTTATCCCCGGGCATTTCCAAATATGCATGTTAAAACAAGCATGAAATACTCCCCCACGGATCCCCACCATGTGTAAATTTCATTGAAGAGAGACAGAAAGAAGTTCAGGTTTAGGTAATAATCCTTTTCTATGTTTTTAATTCTGCAGATGGTTAAAGTTGGTGTCGTGGAGCAAACATTTGCAGCATCAGGCAAGCAATAAGTTTCTTTATGATTGTTTGACATTGAAAAAAGATAAATGTAAGATTTAGTTTGTGCACATTTTCCATAGTAACCGGCATCAAAGCATCTCAAAGATGCACCACACTTTGGTGTCAAAGGAGAGACGCATTGCTGCACCACAGTGCACAAACATGACATATTTGTTGTTAATAAATGACTGACTACTTCCTCCCTCAGGAGACTCTGATGATGCAGCACCTCTAGGATCCTCGCTGCTCTCCTCCACCCCTCCACAAGTATCACCTGCACTCAAAGAAGCATCGCCCACCCCACCCTCGTCTCCCTCGGTCAACACCAGCTTCTGTTCCTACAGGTACAATGTGGTGTCTGGTGAAGTGCAATTTAATGTGACCTTTCTATAAAAACTATGGCCTTATTTAAACCGTCTAAAGTGTGTGGTATAAATTATGTGTTTGTCCAAGTCCCTTTTTTTTGTAAAATGGATCATAATCTGGGGGTAAAGTAGGCTGCAAGTGGATACTTCTCATATTTTCAGATTTAGCTACTTGAACTCTTATTTTTAAGTTATTTTATTTTAAAAGGAAGTTATTTCCATAGTATCCACCTCACTAATGTTTTTTCTGTAGCTCTGTAGGTCAGGCCGAACTGATGGGGCTTCAAGTCGACTACTGGGTGGCTCCTACGGAAAGGAAGAAAGACATGGAGAAGCGGGACTCCTCTGCCAAAAACACTCTGAAGTGCAATTTCCGCTCGCTGCAGGTCAGCCGGCTGCCACTGGGGGGCGCAGATCAGAGCCCCCAGCCCATCATGTCGATGACTGTGGTGACCAAGGAGAAGAATAAGAAGGGTAAGGTTTTCATTTCACCTTACATTTTAAATCCATCTCCATAATGTGGTTTTAGTCATCAAGCCACAGTTTTTCTGATCAGATCAATGCAGCCTTTTACAATCGTTGCACCAAAGGTCACTTCATCCAGAGAGATTCTCAGTCCCTCAATTACTCACAGCGTGCCTCTCTGTTTCCCTCTGCCAGTCATGTTCCTGCCAAAAAAGAGCAAAGACAAGGAGGTGGAGTCAAAGAGTCAAGTGATCGAGGGCATCAGTCGGCTCATCTGCACTGCCAAGCAGCAGCAGACTATGCTTAGAGGTACATGGCTACACTCCGGCCCTGACGTGTCCTCTCCCCTCAACAGTAGAGACGTCCTCAGAGGAATCTCAGATGTTTTTTTTTTTAATCATGTTTATATGCAGCTGTCTTGATGGTTAGCTTCTGACTTGTCAAATTTTGACCAAATGTGAAGGAGACATCTGGAATTCATAGTCTTGTGTTTTAAGATATAAATAAATATATATATATATATTTATATATATATATATATATTTATTTATATATATGTTGTTTTGATACCCAGAATCGAAGTTTAGCATTAGAAACAGACCAGAAAGGTAGATAGCTACAAGATAGAAATTTGTACAAACTTTATACACATAATTAATAAATCAGAGTTTAAAGAAACTATTAAAAAAAATCTATATAGAAAAACCAGCATAATATGTGAGTTTTGATCATTAAAACTTTAATTCACCATTAAATTCATGTACCAGGAAAATAATCATCTGTTTTCCAGTTTCCTAAATGTGATTAATCAGTAACTGCATTCCTAAATAGTAATGTTTGTTTTTCTCCTCTCCAGTACTGATTGACGGCGTCGAGTGGAACGATGTTAAGTTTTTCCAGCTGGCAGCACAGTGGTCGTCACACGTCAAACACTTCCCAATCGGGATCTTTGGACACACAAAAGGCCCTTACTAGCAGCACCTAAGAGACTAAACCACTGAGGACAGCTCCCCCTCTCTTCCCTTTGCCTCGTGCCAACAGCTTTTAACCCCCAACTCTCCCCTTGAACACTTCTTCTATCCTGCTGTCTTAATTTAAGCTCCAGTTTTCACCTGTTGCAGTTGTCTGATTATTTAATCTTTTGCGTGTTTTTTTAAATTTTCTATTTATGTACAAATGTCTCGAGGCAAGGCTGCCAAGGGAATATTTCTTTACACGGCTTTTTAAAATAAAAAATCCTGCTTATGTTTTATAGACTTCTGGGAAAAGAACCTAATTGGATCATACTTATAAATAACTTCTAACCTTTAAAATAATGTACAAGTGCCCAGGTTTCCCCCTGTGCCATCTTTCTTTTTAATTTGGTGATGCACAGCACATTGAATCAAAGAAATATAAAAAAACAAAAAACTAAAACAAAACAAGAACAGCTGACTTGTAATGAAGTGGAGGACATGAAGGTCATCTCAACCATGATGAGGAAATTCTGGATTCTCAACTTCGGGGACTGTTGTCGACTCATCATAATCCTGAAAATGAAGAAAGTAAACCGCCCCTGACCTTTGGCTCTCTGCACTCAATGAGGAAATCTAATGTGCAATAGACTGTGTGAATATGATTCTGAATAATAACCTGGCACTGTTAGAAACGTACACACAGCTCTTAGTTATGATTGTTACTCTGCGTTATCCTTCCTCTTCTTTACCTTCTCCTCCTGGTAAAATTGCTGAGGAGCTTTGCTCAGAAAATAAAGTAAAAAACACCTGCTTTTCAGAAAATTACAAATAGCACAAATTGACTGCTTTGGCGATTGTAGTATACATCAACATAGGAAATATGTCATTTGCTTCCCTGACGAGTTATATAAGAAGATCGATGCAACCCTAATGTCTAATCAATGAATATGTACCTCGAGCTAGCAGCAGGTTAGCTTAGCTTTGCATAAAGAATGGAAACAGCTAGTCTAGATCTAGACAAAGGTAAGAAAATACACCTGCAAACTCCTCCAAAGCTCATTGATTATCATATAACATCACATGTTTAATCTGTACAAAAACCGAGTTAGGCCACTTCTTTCTCTGTTTCCAGTCTATGTGCTAAGCTAAGCACAAAACAGCTAGCCTGTCTGTGATCAGCAGTAACTACAGGTGTCGCCAAAGCTCAATATCATAGTTATCACATTATATCTGCTTTGCTTAATCCGTACAAAATCTGAGCCAGCCTGGTTTACAGGAAGCAGCCTAGTTTAGAAGCCCCCTAAAAACCACAGCTTGTAGTGTTTATGTACAGGTTACACAAAAGAGAAATAAAGGGTTTGTTTCTTTTGGACTGAGATTTGCGAGCTGCTTCTCAGGTACAAGTCTTTATACTAAGCTAAGCTGCTTGCAAACAGCAACTACCAATGCTGCTAAAGCTCACTGCCATAATTAACACATTATGTCACCTTTATTTGATCTGTATAGAAACTGAGCCAGGCTAGCCTTTTTGCTCTTTCCAGCCTTTTTGTTAAGCTAAGCTAACCAGCTGCTTGCAAACAGCTAGCATGTCTCTGATCTGCAATAACTACCAGTGACTCTAAATTAATTAACGCATTATATCTGCTTTGTTTAATCTGTACAAAAATTGAGTCGGGTTAGCTGTTCCCCTGTTTCTAGTCTTTGTGCTTAGCTAAGCTAAGTGTCTGCTTGCAAACAGCTAGCCTGCCTCTGCCAAGCTATGCTAAATGGCTACTCTGTAGGTTCACATACAGTAAGAGAGTGCTATAATCTTCCCAAATAACTCTTGGCAAGAAAGCAAACATTTATTTCCCTAAATCTTCACAAAAATGAAACAGCTTTTATAGCACTGTTCTTCTGTATTAAGCAACTAGCTTGTTAATGTTTATTTTGGAAAGAACTCTTCGTCCTTGAACTCCACACTCCTTCGATTCACTCCATATCTTTTGCTGAAAGCAAATGTTTCTTTTGCCAAAGGAATACTCATCAACTGCAGCTCACTCGTTACCTGTGTGGTATTATAGAAGACTTCAAAATGTAGAAGTGAATGTATTGAAGGTACCTTAATGTAAAGCACTTTTAAATGTTTGTCCATTATAGATTAGAGAGTTATAAACCCACAGGATCCTGCAGGTATGTCTGGTTCACAGAGGCACATGGACAGACGTGTATCTGTCTTCACATCTGAGCTGAACAACAGCACAACTAGTTTTCATGGCATAGTTTTTTAATGCAATGTAAAGCAAGCACCTGTATATATATATATATACCTGTATATACTCTGTGCTGTGTAATATCAAATTATGCTCAGTGTGAGGCCTCATTGGACAATTCCAGTTTATGTTCTTTAAGGTTAGAATGTGTATGTGATGTTAAAAATATGTTCCATCAGTAGATTTTCCTTAATTTCTTTTCATTGACTGTTAAAAATTTAAAAGGTATTTTGCTTATAAAGTTTATTTCAGTAGCAGTGTCATTGTAACTTTTTCTTGATAAGTGCCTAAATTGCTTAAATTTTGACAAATCATTAGGAATACCTAACATGGTGCTGATTGTGGTTAGTTAACAGAATAATTTTTGCAGTTTAAACACATGCAATCAGGCTTGTTGGAAGTTAAAATAACACTAAAGCTCATTTGTGTGACGCATATATTTGTTTTTGTATAGATGATGTTTAAATGTTTTGGTTTCTTGTTGTCTCAGAAAGGCTTGTTGAAAATGAATGTTCCCTGAATACTACCACTGTAATCCCCAAAACTTGGAGTAATAAAACTACTACACATACTAAAATGTACTTTTCATTTCCTGTGGGTTATAAAGCACTTGAGTTTCCTACTCAGGATTTAGTCAATGTTGTATATGTGATTCAGCTACATAATTTCCGTTAAGCGAAGGCAGCAAATTCATGTCTTCATAAAGCAATGTTGCTTCCTGTAGTTCAAAGTTCAGAGTTGGCTTTGGAAGCAGCAGTAGAGAAAAAATAACCTCACCTCCAGCTATCGGCCATATCGTGATCTTTATCAACAGGAAAGCAGCTAAATGGACTCACCTGCTGTTTCTACAATCAAGAATAAACTTTGAACCTCAACTTGTAAGCAAACAGTCCTAAAAGTGCTCAAAAAAGGAAATTCAAACATCTGTTGATGAAGAGCATGTTTTATAATCAAAGGTTCTAGAGATGTTAATAAATGCACTATAATGTTACAGACTTTTTGTAGCTAATACTATACTGATTCAGTCAGGTGTCAAATTTATCTTCACAAGTTACTGAGTTTGAACTTGAAGAAAACCACCATCAATGTTTTTCTTGAAAATCCATCAAACTAATAATGATACCATGTGATTCCAAATTCTTGGAGTAGGTTCATGAGGGTCAAATTATCATGGGACCATTGCATTTAGGTCCAATGACATAATGGGGGAACTGAGTTTCCCTGGAGGAAGTTTGCACTCTCTAAATGCTGTCGAGTTATTACCTCCACCAAGGAGCTAATGTTTTTGATGGTGTTGGTTTGTTTTGTCTGTCTGTTAGCAGGATTACACAAAAACTACTGTATTTGAAGAATTTTCATGAAACTTGGTGGAAGGTTGGTCATGTGAAAGGAAAGAACCAAATAAAGTTTAGAGTAGATCCGGATAAAGTTAGGATTTTTTTTTTCACTTTCTTGAACATTTCACCATTTCTGTCTATCATGCATAAACTTCCTGTTGGATTTTGCTATGCATTTTTGCATTTTGGATTAGGGTTTAATCTAATTAAAAGCAACTATTGGGCCTTGGCAGAGGAATGCGCTGTACTGAATGCCCTGCTAGTTAACATATTTTATTTGTTGATAATATTTTGTTTGAACAATTTGAATGTATAGATTAACTAGTCTATCAAACAAATGTAGGGAAGTAAAAAGTAAAATATTTCCTTTATAGTGGAGAAGTAAGTGGAACTACTCATGTAAAGTATCATTTTTTTCAGCCTATGAAACAATGTGACCGGTGGAGAGTTATGGTGGATTCGTAGCTCTGGTTGAAATGACTTGTTTCAGGTTCAGGAGGTGAATTAAAGCGTGTGGCTGTAAATATGAGTGAGGATTCCCGGCTGGTGATGCTGAGTGACAGACAGGGGGAGAGAGAGATCCTTCACCGGAGCAGGAAGCTGCTGCTGGGACTACGGAGTAGATAGGGGAGCCACAAAACAACGTCGACATCAGCAGGCAGCCAGTGGGGTATCCTCCATGATGTAGACCCAACAGGGCAGTCCCACATCTACCGAGAATCACCAACAGATGTCGAGGGCGCAGTGCTGAAAAGAAAAGCATATTTCTGCGTGGTGAAAATGAAGGAGCTGAAGGGCTGCGGTATGCGCTCCTCGGTGGGCTTTCTGTCCCGCAGAGGGCTGACTGGGCAGCCGCTCATGAAGGAGGAATTCCAGAGACGTAGGCTGGCAGGCTGCACCAGCCTCTACAAGAAGGATATGCTTGGACATTTTGGCTGTGTCAACGCCATTGAGTTCTCCAACAACGGCGGGGAATGGCTTGTTTCTGGTAAGTTGACAAATCCCTTTTGCCCTGGCTAAGACTGTTTTAATTTGTTAGCATGCTACCGCTAACTTGCTAGACAGATAGCTTAAAGCACTACGGTGAAGGCATGACCCACCCTACTCTGCCTCTGATTGGTTAGTACTTATTGTCTTGGCTAGTTTGCTCGTTTAGATGAGGGGAACTATTGGTTCAATTTACTTTAAGAATATCAGGTAAGCCAATCAGAGGCAGAGTAAGGCGGGTCATGACGTCGCCGTAGTGGGATTTGTAAAATCGCCTCCCGATGCTAGTTTAGCCTAGCCTTTCTTGCTAGCTAATGTCAAACCCCCCAGCAAGCAGCACAGAGAGCAGAAGCCCCGGACCAGTCCCGTATGACAGGTTACCAGCGCATCACTGTAAACTATAGTACTATACTAATACTAATGTTTCCTGTGTAATCATGGCTACCTCCTGAAATAACAACGACATTTATGTCATGAGAGGGTTAAAACATATCTGGCCTAGGTTAACAGCCTAGCTTGATGAGGATGTTAACTTTGCGCAGTAGCTAACTCCAGAATATGAGTCTGACTCCACTTGACCAGGTAAATGAATATGGATTAAACCAGCGGGCAATTTCAAAGTAGGGTCTGAAGACCCCAGGGGTCATGGAGAGGGTTCTATTACTATTTTAGTCATGGGTTTTATGCTGTCTGAAATAAAATATATGAAAGCAGAATTTTTATCAAATGGGACAGAATCTTATGGAATGGGAGTTGAATATGTGTCTGTTAAAGAGTTGATTAATCAATCATCATGTATTGTATTAAATGCACATAAACAATTTTGTCAATCACAGTCTAGATGACATCATCTGAAATTTAATTTTCTCTAACCAGTAATCCTAAACAAAGATGTTCAGTTTACACTGATATTAAACAGAGAGAACCTGCAAACTGGAACAATAGATTGATTGGAGTTTTTGTTTAAATATAATTTTAAGTGTTCATTAAAAAAGTTCCTCAGTAGTTTTTTGATCCAATAAGTAATTAAGTAACCACTGTAGCTCTAAATATTTCCTTTTTGTTGTTAAATTCTGAAATGTTTACCTACTTTTGCCTGTGCCCCACCCCTTTGCAAAGTTAAGCAAAGTTAAGTCAAAATGATTTGTCTTTAAAGGGTCAAAAGGTTTGGGACTCACCACTCTAGACAATTCTGTGGCTTTTTTTAAGTTGGTGGTGTCAGTGAGTCTTGTCCTGTCCTCAGGAGGAGATGACCGCCGAGTGCTCCTGTGGCACATGGAGAAAGCCATCCACGCTCGGTCCAAGCCTGTGAAGCTGAAGGGAGAGCACCTGTCCAACATCTTCTGTCTGGCCTTTGACAGTACCAACAAGAAGGTCTTCTCTGGTGGTAAGAGCAAGAAAAACTAACCTGATCTGTGCTCTTTCATAAGGTTTACTCCTTTTCCTAAATCCTTGAACTGTGCAAGTGTTTTTGTGACTTGTAACATTAGATCTGAACACATGAGAAAACTTTGATGACCCCAGGGATGCAGGTCTTGATGGAACAAAATGAATTAAATAAAAAAATCAAACAGCAGAAGAAACTCATAAATGAATTCACATCGGACTAGACAGAAATCTTATCTTATATTTGTTCATCATCAGAAAACAAAAGGTTTTATTAGATAGAATATTTGATAGTTGTGTGTTTAGGTGGTTGCAGAATTGTTACTTAATTACATTAATGGTGTTGGGAATAAATTATTGATGGAGAATGATGGGTCAAAATTAAAGATGCAGGAGCTGCTGATTTATGTTGTTCTAGAGGCCGGTGCCAAAGAGGATAAATAATGATCCTGTATAAATGTAGCTGACAGATAATAAAAGCTCGAGTAGGCCGTATATTTTCCACTAATTAGGCAGAAAATTGATGAACTTTCATCTTGTAATTGATCATATTTTTTATGTGTTTCAAGCATAGGTGCGCCGTGCTTTGCAGATTAAATGTTTTACAGAATAATTTTATGCCCCTGTATGGCATAAAAAACATGGAACCTGAGTTAAACTAGCTGGATGCTAGTTTAGCATCTCGACACCGAGGCTGATGGTTAGAGCAGAGCATTTATCCACAGCTGTCTGTTTACTGTCTTTCAGGAAATGACGAGCAGGTGATTCTTCATGACGTGGAGAGGTGGGTAAAAATAACAAAGAATACTCGTTACTGCAGCGTCAGATGTTATACTCAAACCTTACTTACAACTTACAACACTTTGTTGTTCCTACAGGAGAGAAACTCTGAACGTGTTCCTGCATATCGATGCTGTGTACAGTTTGTCTGTCAGCCCAGTCAATGACAACGTGTTCGCTAGCTCATCTGACGACGGACGCGTTCTTATCTGGGACACCCGTGAGCCACCAAGTGCAGGTAAGCTGAGGCATCATGTATGCACTTGTGAAGCTCATCGGTCAGTAATGATAAAAATTTCTGTCTAAAGTTGGATGGCGTGCCGAAAACATTTGGATTAAGTCAGATCGCTCTGATAAAATTTCTCATTACCTCACAGATCAGCAGGATACACTGTCAGATGAACAATGCACAGTATTAAGAATGTAACCCCAGGTGCCAAATTTCATTAGAAGATTACTGCTCAGTCTGGTTAGAACAGTCTGGATCAGATTGGTTCTGGATCTGGATCTTATGTTAGCTTTATGATAATAAAACAGATTTTGTGGTTGTTATTAGAAAGCTGTCACACAGTGAATTAGTGTATCTGTTAGACTGAAAGGGGGGATGATGACGATCCCCTTCATGATGGGACTCGTTTATAGCTGTAAAATGCAATGGATCATCTTGCATGATGTCTGCATCCATCTATTTTAGAAGCCTTCCTTGTGACCCAGTTGGCCTAATAATACATTTAGCAGCAATCAGTGTTCAACGTCTGCCAGCAGGCTTTTTATGTCGCTCTGTTCAGGCACTGGAGCCCCAGTTTGAAAGGATGAGAGTCACACTAAACCATTACTCTATAAGTCTCAACTGTTGGTGCAGATAGATGTAGTTTTCTATTAGAAATTCTACTGTATATAAGTATAATACATCAAAATAGGTACAGCTGGGTGGAGAAATAGTTTTGATTAAATTGGCTGATGGTATTGTGAAGCAGTGATGTTTGGGACTGACTGGTGTGTTGACTGCCCTCTGCTGGTATAACTGGTCATCTCTAATTCTGCTCTGACACACATGTCGAAATCTTTCAACGTTAAAAACCTGTTGAAACTCTACTTGACGAATTTGTAAATTAAATTGGAAATAAATCTGAAAATATTTTCCAGTTTATGTCAAAACAAAATTCTCTAACAGTGGAGATCATTGTTTGTTATACCACTACACCCAAGGCGTAGCACACACTAGGATGATGTCACTGTGATGACATCGCTTAACTCTTATCTTCCACCTAATTCCTTGACCCTGGAAACCTACTGCTAGCATTTAGAAATGTGTTTGTCCCAATGGATTGTGGTGCAGCCACACTCCCATTTATGGGCTCAATGGAAGCGGCTGCTGAGTCACCTAGTGGTAAAAATTTAATAGTCATGTAGTTATAATTCATTAAATCTGTTCCTGTAGAGCCGTTCTGCCTGGCCAGCTACCCCTCAGCCTTCCACAGTGTGATGTTTAACCCTGTGGAGCCCAGGCTGATCGCCACAGCCAACTCCAAGGAGGGAGTTGGATTATGGGACATCCGCAAACCACGCAGGTAAGACCTTTCTCTCTTGACATATTAACGATTAGATTAAACTTTATTCTGCTCTTCTAAGGGCAATCCGCCGTGACTTCACAAAGTAATGCAAGTGCGTTACTGCATTCATGTGCTTATTAAATATGTTATCATGTAATTGTTATGGCTTAAAAACCAGTTATTTGACCTATGATACCCAAAATACAGACTACAAAGCCACAAAGACCATTCTCTATGCACCCTTTGTTTATTTAGACTGAACAAACCAGCGGTGACACAACACCGCCCTGGCCTGTGATTTTCAATAGCATACCTGTGCTATTAGTACTACAGCTGCCCGCTCACTAGCAAAACAATAATCTACTCCCCCGTTACGCCTTTGTAACTTTTATATGTAATGATGAGGTGCAATTTAAAAGGTACAACAGTCATACCTTAAACGATGTTGTGAAAGGGGCTCACGAGAGAGAAGGGAGTTTTTGTACTATCATACCACCATAGCAGAGGTAATAAAAACAAATAAAGAATTAGACTTAATCAAAGAGTAAAAGCATTTAGATTTATACTGCTAACAATATCTTCTTTTTAAATGTTTGGAAAGTGGAAATACAAGTACATCGTTACATATGTTATACATTATACTATACATTTAATGGTAATTTTAGTCATTTTCAAACATTCTTTGAATGAATGAATGAAATTAATTTATTTAGAACATGGAAAATAAAAAAAATAAAACATACATAATGGGGAAAAAAAGACAGCAAGACCCCTTTCTGACTATTCCTCCATTAAATCATTTGAGTTGTTTCTATGTACAGAATAGGTTTGTTCTGGTGATACCTGTTTGTCCTGCTCAGGCCCACCAGGTGGCGCTGTTGTCTTCCTCTTGACATAAACACCACTGTCAATCTGCCAAATGCAGAACCGTCTCAGTGTGAAAACCAACGGTTCATCCCATTAAAATGCCTCTGTGATATTCTGAATTACTCTGTGTTTTTGGTTTATTAATACACAAATGACGAGACTTCTAATAAAAGTAAATACTGAGTCACTTCTCCTGCTGCACTGTTGGCTCTGCCTCTCTGCAGTGTGGGAGTATTTACAGACTCACACTTCTAAGAGATTCCCTCAATTTACTAGTTAGAGTAAAATGGCTTTAAGCCGCAGTTCATTTAATAAACTTTTAACTTTCGTCATTATAATTTAATAATGTCTAGTCTCTTTAATCTTTTAAGTTTCTGATACTGCATATTAAAGCAAAGCCAATCTGTTACAAATTACAATGACAGTTGGGCTTAATTTTAAAATCGGTACATGTCACTGCCAGGTAGCACGTAAACCCTGAGCTATGCCGAGATTGTAAACTCATCGATATTGTCTAGCGGCTCATGAACATGTGTTCAAGTTTCATAATATGAAGACTGTCAATTAAATAATACTCATTAGTAAAAAGCAGACTCATAATAATTGAATTCACAATCTAATGCAATAATGTGGAAGTAATAAGATGGGATTTTCATCTCTTCTAAAGTCTCAACTTCTAATTTATGTAGTTATTCCTAGAGCTCGATGATTCAATCCCTTGGTAGTTACACTATCCTGATGGCATCTTGGCTTGTGGGAGACATCTTTGGGAGACTTGTGGGTGACAGTGGAGCCGGTTGTGTAGGAGGGGGAGGCGGCCGGTGGATGAGGGCCTGATTGTAGTTGGTTACTTCCTCTGGGTGTGTTGAGGTCTTCAGGAGGTGCCCGACCTTCACCGAGTGTTTCGGCCTTTATCCTCAACGCTCTCTGGTTGGCAGGCCGGCAGCGGTGGCCAGATCACTGCCCCTCTAATCTGAGACTGCAGGCTGTAATGGCCGCCCAGATTAAATAAAGCAGCGTTTGGGCTTACAACTCTAATACATTTATTTCCTTCTAATCTCGCAGCTCATTGCTGCGGTATGGAGGCAGCATGTCCCTGCAGAGCGCCATGAGTGTTCGCTTCAACAGCACTGGCACCCAGCTGCTGGCGCTGCGTCGCCGCCTGCCGCCTGTACTTTATGAGCTGCACTCCCGTCTGCCCAGCTTCCAGTTTGACAACCAGGGCTACTTCAACTCCTGCACCATGAAGAGCTGCTGCTTCGCTGGGGACAAAGATCAGGTTGGTGGTCACATTACACAAATACTGAAACTAGTTTTTATTTTATTTATTTAGTTTATTTGTAAGGGACAAATACAGAAAAACATTGACAGTTGCATAAGCAGTGTCCGATGTGCTGTACACGTGTTTATAGCCAGAGCTAATTTCCAACACCAGTCCCTTGATGGGCATTGATAGTCCATCCATCTACTGCAATCAAAAGGCAAGTACGGTTTGAAGGAATCTATTTCCAACATAACTTCACTGTAAATACAGGGATATTTTATGATATGTAATACAGAACATCTGAAAGTTTGAAAAAAAGATATTCCACTCAAGAGTGTACAGTACTTCAGATGGAGAATAAAGAGGTGATGTGAGACAGTGGACAGATCTGAGTTTAAAAGAAATATGAAGAACATGTGGGATCAATAGAAGGATTAAAAATAGTTTCCCTTTTTAGTGTTGGAGGAACACCAGAAGCCCCTGTTCTCAGCAATCAGTCCTCCTCAGACATGACATCATCCTGCAGCCATGTTTATTATGTTAACATTATCCTCGAGTGTCAGGCGAGCCCACGAAGGCTTAAAATGATCCCTCACTACATCAGTGAGTGGATATATACATATGTATTAATCACCAGAAAGAGAGAGAGAGAATTTACAATCTCAACTTTAAGCCAAGATTGAAGACGTGTCCTTGAGGTGCTCAGAAATATGGAAATCTGAACAGGTATATTCCAAAAAGATTATGTGATCTTATTGAAAGCTCAAGAAAAGCAACTAAATGTGCCTCATGGTGAGCTTGATGTCCCAGACAAATGGGAGATTCTTTCTTTTTTCTTTTTTCTTTTTTCTGGTGATATATTTTCTGACTGCGTGTGAGCCTACAGAGGGCGACTGGCAGCAGTTCTATTTTGGAGGGTTGTTAGTGCCACTGAGAGCCATACTTTCAGTTTTTGAGCGAAACTGGTGATTTTCTCATACCAATGCTGGGATCTTGATGCCAAATATGCCAGAGATAAAGGATGCCAGACACGAGAAAGGTTTTAACCAGATGATTTCCACCATTGCTTTCACTCTAATTTTGCAAAATGTCCTAATGTAGAGACAGAGATGACAGAGGATTTTCTCAGAATAATGTGAAAGCAGAGGTGGAGAGGTGCGACAAAACTGATAGAAAGGAAAGGCAGGGAGTTATAGGTGTGACATTCCTACTTGACGTGTCCTCTGGGAAGCTGAGGCGGAGCACACAGGTGTCCAGTTCAGACTGTGTGCCCTAGAGCTGCAGTGGGATGAGTAACAGATGAGTAACAGTCTGTGTTTAAAGAAGAATGATTGACCAAGCAAAAAAGAATGAATGCAGTGACTAGAAGAGTGAAAATGAATAGACCAGCCTGCGTGTTATAAGGCTCTTACATTCTAGAAACATTCTTGAGCGAGTCCCAGAAAAGGCTAAAAGAAACATGGATCAGCAGAATATTTACTGAAGGAAATTGAAGACATTTGTTGAAATCATTTGCAGATCAAATGGCACACAAATAATTTACAACTCGCCAGACACAGCCTAAAAATAAATGTAAATGATTTCTCAAAAATGTGCCTCCAGATGTTGAAATGAGGCTCAACAGACTTTCTGATTAAATAGAAATGTGTGAGGGTGCATATTTTCTAGAAGGAAAGCACTTGGGTCATTCACATTCTACACATAAATATTTGTATGTGGATGTTTGTGATGTCAACCATCCTCCAGCCAAATGCTCGTAAACCTGTCTAGGAAAGTGTCTCCGAACATCAGCATTATTTCTTAAGGGAGCAGTTCGCCCACATATGAAAATTCAAGTCAAGTCGGTTTTTTACCTGCCTTTCAGTTGTTGTCTATTCATCCCCATGCAGATGAAAAGTCAAGTGATGTTTCTTAGTCTGCAAAACTTTTTTTGTAGCTTCACAGCCAAACGGGTTGCAGCATTCTCTTAAACTGCTGAAGAAGATGGGGACTAGTTTTAAAATGTAAAAAAACAAATAAAAACAAACATAAATTGACTCCATACAGCTCGTATGATGTAATCCAATAAGCTCAGAGATCCCAGACTGATTTGCAAAGACGTTATTTACACTATTTTTAGAGCTGAATTGTTCCCTGTAGCCTCTAAGATTATGACTGTATTGTTATCTTCAGGTCAACTATTCCTTTAAGATGAATTACGTGCATATAGAAGAACTAAGCGTTATTCACCGCCAACTCTGCTTCTGCTGAAACGTACCTCAAGCGACATGTTTAAGTGGAACCATCTGTTTACAGAGTCTAATAACAGTTCAGACGAGGAGCGGGAGCTGTGTTAGGGTCATGTAAAGAGCATGTTTGATCCACATTATAGACGAAACGCTGCGATAACATCTGGTGATTTCATGCTGTATATTGACCCCCCAGGGTTTCCTTCTATTTCTGTGTGTATACATATTTCTTCTCCCCTGTGGTCAGATGGAACATGTCGTTAAATCTCTAAACATTCCTCTGTTTTCTCACTCAGTACATCTTGTCTGGGTCTGATGACTTCAACCTCTATATGTGGAAAATCCCAAAGGATCCAGAAGCAGGTGAGTTATTGGTCTGTGCTGACGTGTGTGCCACAGTTTCTGTACTTATTCACATGACAACATACATATAGTGATTTACGTTCTTCTGTACTCTACCAAAAATCGTTTTTATTTTGAATCATTGCGTGAAGTTTCCACAGTTCATCAGGAAATCAAGGCTTTGTAATTTGATGCACGTCAACCTAAAAAGACAACGTTTTGGTGATGTGTCGTCCCACAAGGTTAAAGATTTCAGTGGCGACAGTGTAGACAAAACAACCCAATCACTGTTAAGTTTCAGCTCCAGAAGGAATGATGGACTTTTCCAAGCATCAGTCTAGCCCTCAGTTCATCTGGTCACAATAAAGCTTTCAGGCAGGAGTAACTATCAGATGTCAACATCTGTCTCATTATATAATCTTCCATTAAGTAGTCCAAGTTCAGATTAAAGGAAGAGTCCAACCCAAAAAAGCATTCACAGATCATTTCTGGAGCTTCACAGCTAAACAGCTTTGTAGCATTTTCTTAAAAAACTGAGGGAAATGGGGATTTAATTAAAGACACGACTGAAAACAAACCTACAATATTTTTTATATTTAACATTGTGGTTATTATATACTTATATTTGACTTAAATATATGTAATTCTGAACTTTTACTATTTCTACACTGTGGTATTGGTACATTTTCTTGAAATAACAGTATAGAAAAGATGTAGCCTCTAAGCTAAAAGCGTTAGCAGGCTCCCTCTCTGAGCTCAAAGTTGAGATCAATGAGAACTATGCATACCTCAGTTTTTGACTGCTACCCAAAAGCTTCCATCACACTCACAGAGAGACGTTAATACTTTTAGCTTGGAGGCTATGAAGATTTAATCTTGAAAAAATGAAAATGATGTCTTTTCAAATGTATTTTGGGATGTCTGGGCTTCTGGAGTCATATGCCCTTTTAGCTGTATGGAGTCATTTTATGTTTGCTTTTGGTTGTTTTGAATGCTGCAACGTTGTTTAACTGTGAAGCTCCTGAAATGTTTTGTGGACTAAAGAAATTCACCTGAATTTAAATCAGCATGGCTGATGATGACTGAATTTTCATTTTTGGGTGAACCGTTCCTTTAAGTTCTTAATTTTTTCTTAAGGTTGAACATCTTCACTCGTCCAAACTAACTATTAAAGCAAAGTTAATGTAGAAAAGTTTGGAATAAGTGCTCCACATAGCCTGACAGTGAACTCGAATCTAATTAGCCTGAGGAGAAAAAAAATCCAAAAAAATGCAACAATCCATGAATGTTTTGTAGTTCTGTCACACCAACTGACACTTCAATGGAATTTATTTTCATTGGAGTCACTCATTGTGAAAATATGTGCTCAGACTAATTAATAGGATCACTCTACTGCCATATTTCACAGTCTATTTCTGTCTTGTAGTATTTAGAAGCAGGTTGCATCATCATGGCTGACTGAATGTGTTTGTTTTAGTCAATCATTGTCATGCGCTTGTATCTCCATGTCACATTAAACAAACCCGCATCACCTTCTTCCCTCAAGGAGGCCCTGGTCGTGTGGTGAACGGGGCTTTCATGGTCCTGAAGGGTCACCGCTCCATCGTGAACCAGGTTCGCTTCAACCCTCACACCTACATGATCTGCTCCTCCGGCGTGGAGAAAGTCATCAAGGTCAGTAAAGGAGCACCATACATGGAGCTGTAAGAGAGACGGTTCAGACATCTTTGTACATTAGAGACTATACTTATACTTATACTTATACTATACTCAATAACCAGGAACTCTCCACTCTTCCTTTTCCTCCATTTTTCATTCTATCATTCTACCTTCCTTATTTCTCTACCATCATTTCTCCCCACTGTCTCTCCATCTGTCTCAGGTGTGGAGTCCCTACCAGCAGCCTGAGAGTCTCGGTGACCTGGAGGGCCGTGTAGAGGACAAATCCCGCAGCCTGTACACCCATGAGGAGTACATCAGCCTGGTGCTCAACAGCGGCAGCGGTCTGTCCCATGACTACGTCAGCCAGTCCATCCAGGAGGATCCGCGCATGATGGCATTCTTTGACTCGCTTGTGCGTCGAGAGATTGAGGGCTGGAGCTCCGATTCTGACAGTGACCTGAGCGAGGAGGCCATCATGCAGCTTCACGCCCGAGGGCGCCGCACCACGCGGGCCACACCAACGCCTTCCACTGTTCCCTCAGCCGCTGGTCACCACAGCGACTCTGACAACTCGTCATCGTCCTCTCTGGCTGGACCGGACGCCTCAGGAGGTGAAGAGCAAGCTGGAGCTGATGTGGAGGGGCGGCTGAGGAGACGAAGCAGGCATCAGCGGCTTCAGTCTGGCTTCCTTGTGAACGAGGATTCGGACTCGAGTGAGTTTTGGCTCGACCCCATGCCGCGGCCTCGCTCCCCAAGCCCCAGGGACAACTCCACGCTGTCAAGCCCCACCTCCTCTCCTTCCCTTCCTGCCGGAGCCTCCAGCTCCTCCACATCCACATCCAGCTCCAGCAGCGACGACGAGGAACGGCGAAGTGCGGTAAGGCGGCGCAACGTCATGAGGAGACGACGCATGCATGTGGTATCCAGAGCTGGGGATCGACCCGAGTCTGTGCAGGGTCTGTTTTCAGCCATTGACTCCTGCAGTTACCCATCGATATCGATCGATGACCTGTCTTCCTCCTCATCAGGCGAGGGACAAAACTCTCTGCAAATCAAGCCAAGCTGCAGAGATGAGGAAATCTGTCTGAGCCCTTCAGACTTTGTGTGTCTGAGCCCAGAAATGTCCCCCGAGAGCAATGAGAACGAGGAACGGAGTGACAGGACTGAAATGGAAAGACCTCCAGCTAGGACTGGAGATAGGGCCGCCACAGAGCCGACTTTGGACAGCTCTGATAGCGGAGACGCTTGTAGCAGCTTGGGGACTTTAGACTCCCAGAGTCAACGGAGCCGTGGGGTGAACGGCCAGCACCGGACTGTGACTTCATGCCTGAGCGAGAACCTCCTCGTCTCAGATTCGGAGGAAGAGACTGGCGTTGAAGACGTGAGGCCACAAAGAGAAAAAGGTGTGGCACAGAGCGCTCTGAAACGGACTCATGTGGGGTCAGAGGAGGGCGAGTCCGGTTCTTTGGAAAAGAAGTTTAAAACATAGTGACAGCTCTTTCTCATCTTTGTTATCAGACTACATTTAGGAAGTGGGTTTTTCTATGGGTTTGTACAAATTGGCTTTTTCATTTTTGCGTCTTGTAGTCATGTGAACTCACGGAACTAAAAAAGGCCGTGATTAATTTTAGTTGTTTCTGAGCAACGGAATTAGACAACGTCATCATTGTTGCGGTCAAACCAGGGATGATGTTAAAAAATGGAAAGTATGAAACATAAGCTAAATATTGTTGATGGCAATTTTATTTTTTATGCACATCAGTGTTTCTTTCTCTTTGGCTCCTCCAAACATAATGAAAAAAAAAAGTTTTATGGAGGACAAAAGCTTTGCAGCATTGTAAATTCTACAGTTTCACAAGGAGCGTAAATCTGATTTGCATCGGCTAAGACTGCTTCGGGGGCGTCTCCATAGAAATCTGGAGGAGCACCATTTGTTTCAGCTGTGCATAGAATTGATGCTGTCAGTGTCTCCAGCCTCTGGGTACCATTACAAGCCAGCGCTCACTTTTGTTTTCCTGCAATTAAAAATAACTTGTTCTCCAGTAACCGCTTCTTTACTTCTTTGAGGCTTCACTCATCCAGGTTATAAGTACAAGGTCCACCAAATGCACTTCTCTCTTTCCCGTCATAAAACTTCGATTTTGTCATATTTAATCCATTCAACTGATCTGTTATTATAGCTAACTAGACAGCTAATTGTGGGCTGGACATATAAACAATGATCTAAAAGTCACCCGTCTTGTTCATGCTAGCCCCATTTACACACATTATGCAATAGCGTTGCAAAGAAGACCCATCTCTATGCTGCCTTTGTTTATATACAAGGAGCAAACCAACAGTGATGTGTTGTATTACAAAGCAGTGTTAGCATCTAGTGTGACATTTTACATGTGTGTGTCGGGCAGTGCTTTGTAAACAACAAGATAACATGTCAACAACAACCATTTACTGTCGTGATGGTTGATCTCGTCCTCTGCTGTGAGAGTAAGGAACTCCTGGACTTCTTGCTGTCTCCCCAATGTCAAGACACTTTCTGTTGATTTTCTTCTTCTCTGCGTTAGCTGCTAACTGCTACTAGCTGCTATTTAAAACCTCAGATGTGGATCACATACATAACGCATCATCAAAACATTACACCTCCATCCTTTCCTTCCGCCCCAGTCCGGCATGGTGCTTTCATACAGAAGTCGATTCAGTGCTGTTACAAACTCTACTTCAGCTGCAAGAAAGGTGGTGAAGTCCTATTTTGAGCAGACTGAGTAAAAGGGGCTACTGTTTTCACACTGTCATCATCAGGCCACTTTAAATACATTGGATCCAAAAAAAAATTAATCACTGGAATCAGCTAATTAAATGCACACTATTTGCAATTTTTAGTCAAAGAAAAAATGTCGTTGGTGCTCTCAATAGGTGTTTTTGGTCCAAGCAGTTCTGAGGACTCTCTGAAAGGAACTACCCATTGGGGAGTTGTTCTGAGAATGAAACACCAGTTTTCTGTTGTACATATTACAAGCTGTTGTTTACATGGCTACTGTTTCACACAGGTTTGTGAAAATGGAGGTTAACTGTGCTGCGTTTGCTCCGGAGTTCAACCAATCAACATACGTTTAGGTCACTCAGGGTTGCTCTTGTGCTTGGAGAGATCCCACTCAGAGGTAGGAGCTAAAAATCTCTTAACAGTTTCGAGTAGACATGAATTCACGCCTGACGCAAAAGTCAGGTTATCAGTGTCTTCGTGCAATTTGACAATTTTGAACTTGGCCATGAAATTTGTGTGATGTGTCGCAAATTCCTGTCAGCTTTTGGATTCTCCTGGTGTCACATATCTGGATGTTAGTAGGATGCTGATGTGGAAATGGAGGACAAGCTTATTGCAGCTGTATTTGGACAGCTGGAGCTGTATGGCAGCACTTGGTATCACTCAAGTGACGCGAGTAAACTGCGGTGACATTTGCTTTGGTGTGAAGTATTATCTTTACTAGTTCTTGTGGTGCGGATACATTAAAAGGTTTCTTAGAACTAACTATGAGATTCATCCTTTCTGAAAATATTAGCTACAGTCCTCATGCTCAGTTTCAGCATTTGTGTACTGTAAATATCACAATTTGTCAGGAAAGTCAAATAGGTGACTATCAAATAAAAGTTCACCAATGGCAAAGAAGACTGGTCAAGAGGTGTATGCCCATAAATGGGCAGATAATTTAATCACACCCACTTGGATTCCATGGTTGTCCATGAAACACATGATGTCATTGCTTTGTGAGGAAATACCACTTGTCTCCTGTCTACAGCCCGAACGACGGCGCTCTTCTGCCAAACAAAGTAGGCAACCAGAGCGCATGCCGGTGGTTGTTGGGAAAGATCACAAAGGAAAACACACCACATGGCGGCCCGGCCTTGTGAGCTGCCAATGAAGCGGTAATCTGAGGGCAGGCAGACATGTAGTGGAGGGTTATCGAGTTGTTTGCTCCGTTCTCCTGTCAAAATGATTTCCTCTACTTCTGAGACCCTCCCAGTGTGGCCATCACTTATCTGCAGGAAGTAGACACCCTTAATTTAACCTCTATGCTTCCCCTGGGACAAGTACTCAAACAGGGATAGTGTATGCTTTGTTTACATTTGGACTGGAGTGTGCCTGCATGTGGCTAATGATTAACGACAGCCTTCAGATGTACAAGAGCTTTTCTAACAGCTAACAATTCAGTTGTACAGCTGTTGCATCAATCAACATTAGGTAGAAAGCTAAATTTTACAAATTCCTGAAAGAATGAAGTCACATGTCTGTTGTTGTTGCTGAACACAATATTAAAACATGTTTGCTTGGTCACATTAGAAGAGCATTGAACCCATTAGTGAGCTTACAATGGATATCTTTTTATCTGTATTTACCCAGGAAGGTTAACTGGTTATGTGTGCTCCTTTTCAGCAACACCCTTCTTCATAGGTCACATTCACAACTGGGAGGAGCCCAGTACAACCACGACCTTTGAGGACTTCCTTGACGGCCACCCTGGGTTATATCGTAAGCACCATATTAATTTGGGAAGTGACACACTAGCCTTTTCAGTTTCTTAAAGTAGCAGTTCACCCAGAAATAAAAATTCTGCAGTTTACAGGTGAACTTCCGTAGAGGTTTTATAACAAATTTTCCTGGGCATCCTGTAACCCAGCCCCCCCCCCACACACTGCTGCATCATATTCCAAAAGAGCAGAGGTCTCCTTTAAGAGTGAATCCTGACATCTTATAGTTATGTTCCCTTTGTTCGCAGATGGTATTTTGGCTCAAGTTGTTTGACCACAAAGCCAAAACACATGTACATCCCAGTGGGATTATCATGGCTGTTCTGCTGTATCCCATACATGGTTCAGCTTTAACGGCCATGAAAGCTATTTAAGAATTCCACTCCCAACATGACTGGAATACCTTGGGATTTTGCCAGAGACCAGCCAGAGCCAAACAGCACCAGCTCTTCACATGACCTGTGCCTCAGAAAGCAGGCCTGAGCTCGTTTGCACCACAGGCTTCACAAGATATTCTGGGTTTCTGCTGAATAGCATTATGTTGATATCGGGTGAAATCTGGCCAGTCTGGCCAAACCAAACTGTGCAGTCCGGAGTGTGCCACCAAGATAATTAGACACATCACACAGTGACTATTTATAATGAGTTCATTGATGCGTTTAATAAGACATAATTTGTAATGTTGAAAAGAAGCGCTGATTTTGTCTGTTGGCCAATTAGAGCTTCTGTTGATGCTCTGTGGCTTGGACTTCTTTCAGTTTTTAATGTGATGCACTTGCTGTGTGGTTAAATGACATAACGGACTTAGCAAATTAAATACAAAAGTAACAATTAAAAGCCTTTTAGCTTTGCTAGCACCATGGCTGAAGGGATGTCACACGAACCTTCACTTTGATGCAGATTGGAACATCTTCAACATCTTATTGGATGAATAGCCATGAAATTTTGTACAGACATCGATGATCCTCAGTGGATGAAACGGACTGACTTTGGTGATCATCCAACTTTTCATTTGGTGCCACTAGCAAGTTTACATCAGTGTTTTTCAATGGCATGTTTTAACTAGTATGGCACTCGGGAGCACATACTTCATTCCAGGCTGAACCCACGTCTTGTGCAAATCGAATTTCTGGGTAATTGGAGAACATGCCCTATCTTGCAACATTAAGGATGGTTATGAAAAAAATTCCTGCATCTGCTCCATTATCCAGATCTGCACCAAAATCTAATGAATTATTTCACCTGGAGGTTTTGTGCAAACCCATCCAGCAGTTTTTGTGTAATCCTGCTAACAATCAAACCAACCAAAAAACTCTTGGAGGCTCTCGGGGAGCGCATACTTCCACCAAGGCTACAAGAAATTTCCTGGATCCGCCTCATAATTACATCACATTCCACAAACACCCACTCTAAGAAATGTCATTGAAATCCGTTTAAAACTTCTCAGGATAATCTGCTAACAAACAAGCAGACAAATGGAAGCATAAAGTCCCTGGCAGAGATGACTGCTATAACTATTCCATAAAATCTGGCACAGATATGTCATGTTCCCCTCTGGATGAAGCAGCATAGAGAATATAGAGATTTAAGCAGCGGAGTTTTAGCCAGTAGTTCTTTTGGATAATAATTGAAATTTGAATTTGTTAAGATAACTTGTGACATCAAAAAGCCTTTGTAGTGCACATAAAGTGAAAATGGACTTACAAATGGAAGCAAAATTATTGAAACCCCTTTGTTTATTAGGTTTATTGGCAAAATATACAGGCACAGTATTTTAACATCTAAT
Source organism: Chaunax sp. Z400 (assembly GCA_037577475.1). NCBI lineage: Eukaryota > Metazoa > Chordata > Actinopteri > Lophiiformes > Chaunacidae > Chaunax > Chaunax sp. Z400. The sequence continues at coordinate 8,083,325 of CM075194.1, read as the reverse complement.
TTGCAAAGGTATGCTCTTATGAGAAATGATATTCAGGGGGTTGAATAATTTTGAGACTAGTCAGTAAAAGTAGAATTTTGTTTTTGATGTGGGAAAATCCTTTAAAATCTGTTGTATTGAGCTTTTTAAACTGATCTTTTGCAAACAGCTTATAAATAGCATTTATTTAAAATTTTCCCAATAAACCTAATATACGAGGGTCGAATAATTTTGCCTCCAACTGTAACCGTGAAGTAGGAGACCTGTGTCCAGCAGTTAAATAACTAAGAAAGAGTAGGTGTCTGACACACTTTAATAGATATGTATGTTATTGATTTAGGAGCTCTTTAATAAACCACTTTACTTTTCAAATGGTGATAGAATAACTATCTAATGAAAAAGTGTATGGTCATCTCTGTGGTATGCTCCACTACTGCAGTCAGCTACTTTTGGTTTTACTCTATCATTGGTTTTCATTTCTGCTGGCTGCTCTGCACAGGAGCCACAGGCTGCTCCCTTTAAACTGGGACCAGGCAGTGAGCTGGCAGCCGGCTCCCTGACTGTGACATCACTTTCCCAAACATTTACCCTTGGAAGTTTGTCCATATATGGAAGAGCGCTCTACTTTCTCCTGACTGTCGGGGCTATCCCGTGTCGACATCTTTTCTGCTCTGTGTGTGTGACAGAGAGAGAGAGAGTGTGAGAGAGAGACGGTTTACCTTACAAGGCAGACAGACTTGGCCTTCGCTTCACTTGCTTACAGGAGCTGCGTGGTGACTCACCTTTCTTTTCTCAATGACTAGAAGTCTTTTTGATGCAAGTGCTGTGCCTACTGCACAGTACAGTATTTACTCGTGGTGTATTCAGATCCTTCAGTAAAAGTACTAATACCACACTGAAAATACTCCACTGTTTTCATATTATATACTGTATTTTTTTTGCACATTAATCTTCTCTACATTGTATTTTACTGCTGAATGAGCTGCCTGTGTACTGTTAGGTATTTTAGTCTACAGTAATGCATCATCTTCTATAAGATCATGGATATAGTGATAATGTCTTCATCTCTAAACATTTTCATTAGCTCAGTAAAACAGCCATTTTCAGCTTTTTCAATTATTTATTTAATGGTTTGCTGAGTTTAAAGGAAACAACTGATGAAAAAATCAAATTAGAAATCAATCAATATGGAGACAGACATAGTAAAAAGTATGAACTATTCAGAAATGGGTTGTTCTGCATGATGGGTACTTTTACTTTTAGTGGTTTAAGTGTATTTTGATATCAATATTTCTATACTTTTTGGTGTTAGTTAACTTTTTTACTTTTACTTTATTTAAATATGATTCTGAATTTTACTTGTAACAAAGTATTTCTACACTGAGGTATTGGTAGTTTTATTAAAAAGAACAGTTCAACAGCATCGCGGCATATATGAATATATATTTTATATATATTAATAATTTAATTGATAATTGATAGTTCAAGTTAGTTATTTGTAGAGTTAGATAATTAATATAAAAATATAATGCATGTATTAGGCCATGTATGATTCTCAAATGGGCCATTACTCACAAAGAGTACTTTTACTTTTGCTACTTTATATGCAAGGTGTTGGTTCGAACACTTTTGTACTTTATTTTCAGACTGTGGTACTCCTACTTTTACTTATAAGTAAAAGATTTAAATACTTCTTCCACCACTGGCAATACTACAAAGAAAATGTACACTCTAACAAGTAAATACCTATTTCTGTTCAGTATAGCAGACTAAATTTATTTCCATGAAATACTACTTTGACATTTACGAGGGATTTAATTTATTTTTACTCCATAACATTTGATTTACAGCATAAGTATAGTGGATTAGAGGTTTAAAGTATAACAAAATAGAAATACTCATGTAAAGTACATCCAAATTGTACTAAAATACAGTACTGCTAAGTTACATTCCACCACTGAACATTGTTAATATTAGCAAAAGGATTAAATAAAGTCTTCAACCCAAACAATATTTGGGTATTGTTTGGCTAAATAATTAGCTGCTGACGTCACCTGTTGTTTTAAATGTTTTTTTTAAGTTAATAAAGAGTTTCCAGTTTTAGAGCTTTAGTTACACAGTGAGAAGTAACGCGTTACACTCCTTTTACGCTGATTACATCCTGAAGTATCCTCACGGTCAAATACGTTTGGATCAACCTAATCAGTGGGACATAAAGCCTCCTTACAGACAGCCCAACTAGCCAATTCACTTTAAGAAGGCGGGTCCTGTGGTCCCAGAGACGTCCAATCAGATTCCTCGGTCGGCTATTGATTCAATTTGTCTGAAGCAAAGTTTTTGCGCCTGTCGTCCGTCGCTAGTAGACCTGCCTACTGCCTACAGACCGCTGCCTCTCCTGCTGGGAGAAAACTAGAGCAGACAGAGAGAGAAAAGAGGCAGAGTTGAAGGGGAAAGAGAGAGAGACAGAGAGAGAGAGAGAGGGAAGCCGGGGGTGGACCGTTAATTTCATCCACACACCGTCTTGAATGCGTGGCCGAGAGTAGACTGCTAAAACATCACCTCGCCGAGGACCGGGGCACACACGAGAGAAGCGTCTATATATACATCTTTAACAATGAATATGGAACAGTATGATGGAGAAGAAGCCTATATGCACCAGGAGGATGACTGGGATCGGGATCTCCTCTTGGATCCTGCATGGGAGAAGCAGCAGAGAAAGGTGAGGCTGACTTCCCTTTAGCTCCTGTGGAAAGGTGCGGAAGTGGGGTTGATGATGCTAATAGTAATAAAGGTAATCAATGCTATCATCACACATCCATCAGGACGTCTGTCGCGTGCGTTTGACTGCAGATTGAGCCCCAAACACCGACTGGCAGCTGTTTAATTATTGCTCATTACCGCGTTGACGACCACCTGTGCTGCTTTCCGTGCTACTTTTATCAGGAGTCTGAATTGTGCTCCAAACTTTGCTCTTCTCCTGATCTCCAGACACACTTGAGCATATCCTCTAGCAGCAATTAAAGGCAGGAGGCCCAGCCATTATCTTAGCATGAGGAGGGAAAGAGGGGGTGTGTGGAAATGGGGTAGAAAACAGTTAAAATGTGGACAGGGCGCCCACCTTTACAGCGCAACAGATGTCAGCCATGCGCTTGGCTGCGTTCGACTGGCTCCTCCTGTCATCTGGCATATGATGCGACGTGGATTAGGCCATGCTTAACAACCTGGGGGATGAAGTGTGTGTTTGGGTGTGTGAGGAGGGGGTTAAATAGCTATAATTCATGTTGCGTCTCATTAATGAGGTCGATTTTACGCACCGATTCTGGAACAGCGCAATACAGGCTTTTGGCACAAATGATTCCATTACAGAAGTTGTTTGCCGCATCATAACAACAGTCTGGAAGCTAGTTTAATAGATTGCTGTTTTACATTTCCTCCTCGGATGTAAAACGTCCGTTTATCGTCTGAACGAGCCCGGATCATCCACACGCGTCTCCCAGCTGCTGCTCCCTTTCCAGACTGTATGAGCGGTCTGATTCGAGGAAGAGTAGGAGGGGTGTTACTTACTGCTCCCCATACTTTTCCTCCGCTTTGAAAAACGGGGAAGAAAAGCGCTGTGGAATCTGAGTAAGCGCTGTGGTTTGGGCTGGGCTTGCATGGGAGCAAGCGTGCCCAAAAATGGTAATAATCAGCCCCTCTCGCTGCCGTCGGAAAACTTTTTCCCCAACTTTCTGTCTTGCACTGCGAAGCTTTCTGTTCAGTTTCCTGGATTATGTCATCGACAGGCTGCTACAGAGAGGAAATACAGGGAAGGTATGCAGGGCTGATGTCAGGTGTGACAGGGCTTCTCGAGCCATCATCTCGTGCTGCTGCTGCTGTGCCTTTTGTCTCTCTACAATTTGAAACTTCTCATGCAGTAAAGTTTGCACAGGCCTGAAGGAAGCAGTTAACACCTGACCAATTAGTCAGACACATCTCCACCAGCCTTAAAGGAGTCCATCATGGTGAAATACTTTCCTCTCACCAGTACATTTCTGCCCCTGCATGACCCTCACTGGGCTGGTCATCCTTCAGAGGGATGTTTTATTCATCTGTTCCTCTCCACAGAGACCAGTGATAAGTGCTTATGTTGGAGTCTGGCTACACACAATTACAGGCTTAATAGGATGACACAGAACCCCCCTGGCAGTTGTGGTCACAGGAAGAGTGTAATTCACTGTCGCACACATCGACACACATTCATCCATATGTTTGCACACTTCCAGGCCTCAGCAGTCAGCTTTGGTGCTGAGGAGCAGATACTCTAGAAATCTGTCATGTTTGCTGATTGTCTCCTATAGAGAAGATCACGATTGTTATTATTGAAATATTTAAATTCAGACCTGTTTTGTATTTAATGAATGAACCAGCATCTTAGTGGTGCTTCTGCACTGTAGCTGTTGGTTGGTTCTTTTAAACAATGTTCAAGTGTTTAAAAGTGAGACGCAAAATAAAGATGGCAAAAACATAAAGGAGAACAAGGAGGAATAAGAAGGGCTGTCAGTAGAGTGTATACCTGTGCTAAGGCCCAAAAATCCCCCCCCTCCCCAAAAAAACAGGACCATTCTAGCAAGGTTAAAGGTAGTGAAACCAAAAAATGGATCTTCCCCTTTATCCAGTTCCGCATGCCTCATCGTTCCACCAAGTTCCTTAAAAATGCTTTGGGTAGTTTATATGTAATAGACAGATATTTAAAAGTCCTATCTCACAATGTTAAAGTGGGAAAAAAAACTTTTATCTAACCTGCCACATGCGTCATATAGTTTTTGTGACATCCTGCTAAAAGACAAACAAACCAACAGACGCCAGTGAAAACGTAACCTCTTTGACGGATGTACAGTAATAAGAAGTAGTTTGTCGTTTGTGTGCTTTTGCTAGTGCAGATTACAGGCAGAAGTCAACAATCATATGCGTAGAAATGGAAGTCTAATCGCCCACAATCATCCAGTGTTTCCTCCCTGTGTTTCTTTACTCCTATAGAAACAGGGCAACCAATCGTTCCTTGAAAACCACGCCCCCTAGAGGGGAAAAGAATTATTGATGCCAAATAGAACCCAGGGCTGAAAGGCTAGCAAAAGCCTAGCCTAGCCTGTCAAAATGTACAAAATCCATTCTACCAGTGGTGAACTCTCTTATGTAATGAAGACAGACCTGTCTTTTGGGTTGTTTTTTTGGCTTCATTGAGCTGTTTATTCTGACAAGAACAGATTTATTGGCCTGTCACAGTTATCACATAATCGCCTGATCGCAATTAATTGAGCTAAATATTATGCATCATTTTGCGTAACAGTATGAATGGCTTCCATTCATCTGTACAACGGCAGAATTGTCATATTTCATCACTATTAATGCGTCATTTTCCATCACTATGATGATTCACATGCTCTCGTTAATGACGCCACCTGCTTATTCCTACTCTGCTTTGAGTAGAGAACTAAATTAGCCTTAAGCGCCACCGACTGTTTATCTCTCGACGAGCGTAACCTTTCTGTTGTCCAAATTGTCCGAATGTGACGATGCCGATAAATGTCTCTTCTTCTTCATGTGATGTATTTTCTCTTCATAGAGGCTCTGGCTCTTATTAAAACATAGATAAGGGTTCCTTACCCAGACAGAAAGAGTCACCTTCACGCAGTCATCTGAGGAAATTGTGGCCTCTGGTGTGGTGTGGGCCTTGATTAGTCTCTGTCTCTACTTGTACACCCTGAAGATAATTAATTTGTTTAATAATTTGACTGCAAATATTTTGCCAGCACAGCCATCCTGTTTGGGTCCCACAGGCACAAGACTGTTGAGGATTGATGAAAATACAGTGAAAGCAGCAAAGCGGTGCTTGTTGTACAGCTGAGGAATTTTTGTCTCCTGTTTGTTTGATTGTTAGCAGGATTACACCAAAACTTCCTGATGGTGGGCATGTGGCACTCCAATTCAATTTTGGAGTGGATCCTGATAAAGGAGCAGATAAGGGAATGTTTTCCACTGTTTTGCACAATGCAAAATATGGCTTTTTGACTGCTTTTGTCAATTATGCATAAACTACATGACAGATTGTCATAAAACTTGGTGGAAGAATGGGGCATGTGCTAAAGATGGAACCATTAATTCTTTGAGTGGATCTGAATGAAGGGGTGGATCCTTAAAAATTACAAGATAAGTCTATTTTAGCTTTGCTACAACTGCTTAATGGATTTTCACAAAACTTGTTATTTTAGGTTTATAATTGGAATTTGGATTAGGGCTTAATTTAATCGAAAGGGACTGTTGGGCTTTGGCGGAGTGATGTCCTTCTATTTTGTCTCTGTTTTGCAATTCACTTTGACTCACACAAACCCAACATGTCAGAGAGTGCCTGAAATATTTTGAGTCCGATGCAAGTCTTAACTTGACCCCTGACTCTTATCTTGGAATCCATGCAGACCCAGGTGCCTCAGGTACACCGGGCCAGATGTTACTTAAAGCTGCAGCTCCAACATACAGTATTTTCTCTTTAGCAACACAGGACTTTGTTCATGTGTTGGTCTGTGAAACAAACCTGCACACACACATCATCTGCTCCTCAATCTCTACCATTTTTGTAGTCTTTTCATAACTGGAGGGTGGAGTTCAGGTGTGTACTGCTGAAGCTAATTACTCCAGGTTTGTCCTTATATGGTCGTGTGCTGCAGTACCTTTGATCAGGCCCTGCCTGGAAATGTCCCCCCTCCCACTTCCCATCTCCCACACCCCAACCTCTGACTATGCTCACACCCACATTCCCCTGCTCAGTCTGTACAAGCCAGGTCACAGATTAGATCCACTGATTGGTTCACTTTTGCCAGAAAACTTTCGCTTCATTTCACCCGTTCTGACTTATGTGTAGCCTTCTCTGTGTGGACAAAAAAAAAAAATTCTGAAATGTCTGGTGTGTCTTCGGCTTGTCTTTGAGTGTGATCAAACTCATTTAGATCGACAAGCAGCAGTGTGTTTGTCAATACATTTCCATGAATCTTGACATAATTAATCCTCTGCAGGAACTTGTGTTTTTGTGTGACAGATATGCAGGAATCAAATCAGTCGACAGAAACTCATTCATTTTAATTAATCAACACTCCTTAGGTGGTGTCGCATTAAACTAGTGTTAATTTAATTTACGAAAACTATGATGAACCTCTGTTGGGGAGGTGGAGGTGGAGCGTTAGCGCGTGCGACAGGCTCTGAAAAATGGTGAACCATACCTGAGCAGAGCAAAGCCAGAGGAAACACTGGTGGAGGCCGGCAGCGGTCCGACCTGGATATAGGGGCCAAAGACTAATGGAACCATCTAGTAGCTGGTTCCCTCCGATGTTTCCCTCAGGATAGCTGGTGCTCAGAGTCTCTCAGTTTTATCTGGTAAAGTCAATGATGAAAGGTCTTGGGGCCGAAACTTTAAAGGGGTAAGAAGCCCAGCTCCCTGTTGTGAAGTTGGGTGTGGTTCAAAATAAATACGCAAGACTAAAATAAGACTGAAATGGCCAGACTTTACTCGACTAAAACTTGACTAGAAAGAAACAGGATTTTGACTAAATATGATTAAAAACCAATAAGGACATTTGACACAGGACTAAGACGAAATTAAAAAATAGGTGAGAAAATTAGCATCAATCCAAACCAGCATCCTGACATACATCTAAAATAATAAAATGACTGTTGTTTCACTCCATCATGCTGTAACTGCATAAAGGTGAACTGTCAGGAAGGAGGGCTACTTTTGTTTCCTGTATCTGACATGTCTGAACGTGCAGAAAACTGACTCAGTGCATGAATGACTGGGTGACGTTTCAGTGGAAGTAAGAAGACCATACGTGTGTTGTTTCACAATGGCAGCTGTTGGTTAAATAACATAAAAGGATGTGTAATGTCAGCGCTGGACACCTCACAAAATGCTTCCTGTCATCAGATTCCTCTGTTCCCGTGATGCACCTTGCACTGCCCTCTTTCAACAAAAGAAGAAGAGCGTCACAGGCTGGTGATGACAAAGCAGGGAATGTCGAAAGAATGAATCCCCCAGCGTCTCGCTCACTGTGCTCTCTACCCTGATAAAGGCGTTAATGTGCTGAAATGTTGCTTCTTTTCACTCCATAAAACACAGGCGTGTTTATCTTGGTCTGAAACACGAGCGTGTTGAAGAGTGTTCTGTTTTTCCATGTTCGATGAAATGTCTGGCTGTTATATGTTTTCCAGTTTGACACTGAGCCCCTGATTAAACTCACATGCAGTTTTTATGCAAGTACATGGTGCTCGAAATAGTAGTGTAATCGTCTGAGCGGCTGAGAAATGGTTCAGTGAGGCAGCGACGCCTTTTCTTCCTTAAAATACTGAACGCCTGTTGGAACACTTTCACATATTTCTGATTAACATGACGTTTTATAGACTTATTGAGAAAGTATGTTTACAGACACTTCAGTAAAACCCAGTTGCTCAGATAAAACTTCTCTTTGTCCAACAGTATTCTGTATTTCTTCTTAAATAAAGGCATACCCTTATTTTCATATCATTAAAGCAGCAGTTCCTCATTTGAGAAATTAACTCATTCGATATTTTGCCAATATTTAGACGAGAAGATCAAGACCAGTCTCAAGTCTGTACGCTAAATATGAAGCTACAGCCAGGAGATGCTATCAGCTTAGCATAGCATAAAACCGGAGCCTACAAACCGTCCTTCTCAGAGGGACAGTTCTCCCCGAAATAAAAAATAAATATTTTTCTTCTTCCTGTAGTGCCATTTATCCACTTAGGCATGAGTTGCAGAGTTTTGGAGATCGGTATGTAGACATGTCTGACTACTCTTGAAAATGACTGAACATAATCGCTTGTGGTGCTATATAAATAAAGATTATTATTATTATTATAGCTATGCAGGAGCTATTTTCTTTCAGTATCAAACCTTTCAAAGAAGTTAGCAGCCAAAAGGATACGACTCAGCATCCATTTCTCAGTCACCTAGTCATCTGTCAGTGCAGCTATCTCAGTAGTTCTCTCTAGTACTCGTCTGTGCTGATAATTCTGCATCTGCTCGCTGCCGTGGTCAACACAGCTGGGATATAAATCCCAACAGGAGCTTCCCAACGGACCAATCGTCTCGGCCGGGTCACGCCGTTAGGCCCCTGGCTCGTTTGTCCTGATTGATGGGGTCGCTGCAGCATCCAGCTGACCCATTGCAGGAAGTTTTATACATTCAGTCTCAGCTCAGCCAGGGGTACGATTAAAGGTGGAGTAGTTTTTTTTGCATTCAGAAACTTTCCACTAATGATGCAGACAGTCTTCTCTTGAACTGGCATTTAGTTGACACTTAAATGGACGACCACTGGCACTAAAAGTTTGAAAGTAGCCAGAAATGTTAATTTGCCTCTGACAAATGATTTCATTTACCACTGATGCAATTAAATTGATCAGATCTGATCATTTCAACTTGTTAGATTAAGGATGACCTCATCAACAAGAATATAGTATCGAAACATTAATGTAATGGCTGCTGAAATTGTGGCATATGGGGAAAAAATGATCAGTCCCATATACTAGCAGTAATAACCCTTTGCAACATTAGTAATATCTTAGGTATATTGTAAACAGTGGTTAAACAAACCTTTTGTCTATTTTAATCAAAAACAAAAAAACTATTACCAAATTTGCAACTTTTGAACATGTTCTTGTTAATGTTTATGGTTCCGAACCTATGAGTTCAACAAGCTCACTCCTCTACCTCTCCTCATGTTACCTCCTTTCTTATTCCTCTCTAGTTATATAATATCTAGTTACCTGCTGCTAATGAGAAACTTTCAGTCAGGAGGAATTTGCCGTCTCCTCTTCCTGGCCTGAAGCTCCTGTCTTGATGCATGGTGTGTCAGAGGATGCCGATCTGAGTGTCTAATGACTCTTACATAACCCGACTCCGGGCCTCAGAGAGGTAGTATTGTTCTCTGGTGTGCTGAGGGTCTTGTTTGAGAACCGGTCGCAGTGTTTACTCAAGAAAAGTCAATGAGACAAACGGATCGATCCTTCAGAGAGTTGTTTTATTCACCTTGTTAGTAAGCTAGTTTGTCTTTTAGCCATGCTAGTTGTGTAGCTCTATGGATAGTATTGGTTGTTATTACGTCAAGACAGAAATATCTCAAGACCTATCGGACTGGTTGAACACATGAGCTAATGCAGCACCGTCAACATTCATTTTTCAAAAGCCTGTATGAAACCTTAGCCATGGAAATAACAGCTTGTCACATTTTTAAAAAATGGAGCTAAACATGGGCAAATTGTCGTTGCACACTGACCACCAGTTAGCTTACATGGCTTTAGCGTTCCTATTGGCGAAGCGAATGCAAACAGAAAAAAAAGCCAATGAAGGCATTAAGCCCTTGGAGGAACTCCCCAGCTGGCAGAACTGTTAGTTTTGAAAAACACCTTTTGAGACTGATGTTAGCATTTAGCTCATGTCAGTGCCAACATACAGACTCAAAGAGCTGCCAGTGCAGCTGTCGATTCAGTTCTCTTAGAAAAGGAAATATCCTTTAAAGAATTGTGATAATATAATATTGATCACAGCGTAAAAACTAACAATTCACATCCAGACTTCAATATTTATGGCAATCTTTAGCAATTAAGTGACAAAAGTTTAAGACACATAACATTTGTTGTTCTGTTTGAACACTAATACTCTTGAACACTAATACCCTTCTGCGTTTTGTCACAGATCTTTCTTTGGTACAATGCCTGTGTCAGTGACTGAGATCTCAGCTCCAAACAAACTCCTCAACCTTTCTTATTCTGGAAACATTGTCATGCTTAGGTTGAAGTTTTCTTGCCCCTGAACAGTCTCTCCTTTATTTGTTTGAGCAAGGTGACTTCATTCTCATCAAGCTGAACATAGCATAAGGGTTGTTTTTTGTTTTTTTTAGAAGGCACTGTTTGAAAAGTCAAATGTGAGCAATTATCTGGCTCTTATCAGAACAGCTCCCAAATGCCGAGGCCCTGATGCAAATTCTTCCATAGCTTATTTTCTCAAGCTCATGCTCTGAATTTAGAATACAAAAATCACCTCCAACCTCTCTGTTGTAGCTCACCGAAACCGCTTCAAGGCCCATTGTGCAATCAGTTTAACAAGTCTATTGGCACAATGAATTTGAAAGAGTTTGGATTAGCTTTGCTTCGTAGTTTCATAACTGAAAATGCAGCCTGACACACCGGAGTTCATTTGCATCTCGGTGGCAGATTTCAGACCCCAGACGAGAGGCTTTTTGGATTCCACATCCACCATGGGATTTAAGGTCAAGGTGCATTTCCTGTTGAGTAACGAGTGCCACAAAAAAAAAACCCTGCTCATAGTCGACCATGTCTGGAACCAACCATGCACTTATAGTCACATGACTTACATAGCATTCAACCTCAGAGGGGTTTATAGGCAATCTTTCTGCATGTTTCCAAGGAATTTTCCTGCACCACACGGGAAGGATGTAGTCGGGTCTTTACTCCGCTAATGCTATTAATCAAACCACATGCATTCAAGTGCATGTGCTCGCTGGGATACCTCTCTTTGAAGCCGGGGGGGGTTCCTACTGCGCTGTAGTTTCAGAGTCTATGAACACGTGAGTTTATTAGCTATAAGTCTGCTCACAGGAGCAGCTGCAGTGCGTCTCATGTAAGTGAAAACAGCTTTGAGTAAACAGATACTGTGGTACAGGCAGGCACACCTTTCCATTCAGTAGCCATGATGGCGGAGCTCCGGAGGGAGGAAGGAGGGGAGTGAGGGAGGCAGTGAGTGGAAGAAGAGGCTCAGACAGAGGAGCTTTCAGGCCTCTGCACAAAGAGAGCGTTCAGGTGGCCATCCTTTGTCACATTGTCAACCTGGAGTCAATAATTCATCATCACTGGCCTGTGTGAGCTATCAAATGACCCTTTGTTGTATCAGGGTGTTTCCCTCCTCCAACACACTTCGTCTGTCAGCAGTGTTTGACGAGACACTTGACAAACTCAATCAGATATGATTAATAAGGAATTACTGAACAGAAAATGTACCCACGCATCTCATTGTCTGCATTTAAAGCTTAAAGTGAAGATTTGTGGCAAATGTTAATTGAGAAGACTGATACCACTCACATATCGGTTAAATATAAGGCTACAGCTAGCAGAAGCTTAGCTTAGCATAAAGATTGGACACAAGCATATACTCCAAGAAGCTACTGCTCCTGCCCAACAAATTGTCCAGTAGGCACATTTGTTACCTTTGGACAGAGCCAGGCTAGCTTTTCCCACCTGTTTCTAGTCTTTATGCTAAGCTAAGCTAACCTGCTGCTGACCGTATGCAGCCTTAGTTAATGGGCAGATATGAGAGTGGTGTTCTTATATAAATCTCAGCAAGAAAGCAAACAGGTATTTTCCTGCAGCATAGCTGGTCTGTCTCAAATAAAAAGCTTAATCCTTTCACTGGATGAGCTAACGTTAGCAGTTTGTTCTCTCATCACTTTCCCTGTCTCTCCACCATCTATCTCCCCTTCTGCACAACGTGACCAAGAGGGTGTTGGTGGTGGTGGATTTGAGTAAAAAGATTTTTTCCTTGCTTTATCGTGTTGAAATCCCTCCAGCCTAGTCAGGAAGCTTTTCCACCTTTGCGCAGAGAGTTGTGTGTCAGTGTTATTTGCTCCGTGTGTAATTAAGAGGTAATTGCTGCAGAATCAGTCATCCTAGGTGGCCGATGTTACAGGAAAGGAGTGGGTATTAAGTGCAGCAGTTAAAGCAACAATGGAGAGAGGAGGTAAAAACCAATGTTCCAGTCGATCTATCATGATGATAATGTTGGAAAAACACCAATCTCGTTGTGAGTCCTTGGGAACAGAGTGAAATCCACAGCCAGAGGCTATTTGTTCAGCCACGCCTCTTCACTTCTGTAAAGTGGGACACATATTGAACGTCTGGATTTCAATCAGTGGCTTCTATTGATCGTCTAGTCCGCTGGTGCTCACGGTCAGTTAAAGTTGACTTCCCTGCAGGCTAGTTGCTAACGCTCTGATGACTCTGTGCTGTTTGTGATACGGTCTGCATGTCTTTTTTTCTGCACCACTTTTCCTGCTGCGTTTGTGTCCCGTTGCAGGATTGGTCGGCACGCTCTCTCGACGTCGCATCATTTGTGACGGTAAACGGCAGCAGCCACCGTGAAGTGCTCACGACAGATCTGGTTACAAGTTGTAATGCACACCTCTCCACGACAGCCCCACAAAGGGTGAGGGGTGAGGCGGCCTGCTGCTGTCGGTTTGAAGTAGAGAGCACTTGGCTAGGCGGCTTAGTGGTGTGAGCTGTCTGAAGTGGTGGCAGGTGCTGGAGCTGGTGGATGGACACAGACTGGGAGGGTAAAACAGCAGCTCTGCCAGTCAAAGAATAATTAAAGGCTGCATTTCCTCCTTGATTGTTCTCACGAGCCCTTTTTTTTTACAGAGATCACACAACGGTGCTGCATTGCAGACCGTTCAGTGGTTCACCTTTGTTTATTTGCACTGAGCAAAACAATGCCGCCATAACACCGCACCATTGATTGATTTCAGATAGCACACCAGCGCTCTGCAAGCAGAAGAGGTGTGATGTGTAAAGGCTCATCTATTCTCCATCTATGTACAAAAATAGATATGTCCGCTTCAAACAGTGTATCTGTCAGCGCCAACAGACTTCAATGCAACCTTTACGTTGGCATCGATACATCCACAAGATGGCAGTGAAGAGACAAAAGGTTAGACGACCATGAAAATGGTGACGTAGAGGAGGTTGTAATGTACCCAGTACATAAAAAGACGCAAAAGCGGAGGCAGCGTTTTACCCGGTGGTGGTCTGTGAGGCCAGTAAAGGCGATGTGGATGGAGAGTCCGTAGACATTTGTCTTGTTTGTTTTTTTAGTGATTATGGCTACACTGGCCCCAACGATCTCTACTGGTACTGCTCCATTTCATCCATTTACATAAGTTGCATCATCAGCATCAGCCTAAGGATCTCCTGCACCTCGCATTGTCTCCCCAATTTGAGGCCTTTGTTGATAGATTTTCTTCTTTTAGTTGGCTGCTAACAGTTACTAGCTTGTTGTTACCACCTCCACTGCCGGCTCAGTGATGGAAATTACCCATACTCCTCCCCCAGTTACTCCTTTGCAACTTTTAAACAGGATGGTGAGGTGCAGTAAAGGCGGGATAGTCCTGCCTTGACCAGGCTGTGTAAAAGGGGGAATAGTCTTTTGCTTGTGTAGATTCTCATTCATCAGGTCACGGTAATCCTCTGAGTTAGAATCGGAGCTGCTGGACTTCTGTTTAGGGTTTGAAATAGATAGAAGTCCAGCTTCTGGTTCAACCTTCGAGGAATAGACTTTAGCATTTCTCTCTGACTTCACCATGAACCGTTTCTCCCTCTTCTTGCCCGTTGTAATTACAACCTCTGTGACCTTCTGCTGATCCAGCTCAGAAACGCCAGAGAAAAACAAAGATGCCCACATGATTTTTCTTTGTGCAGCAGAAAATTCAGTTCCCCTCATCTTAAGTTACTGCTGTCGGTCATATCCTGAGTCTGGCCTTATTTGGCTGAAATATTCTACAAACCCCTTTTTTTTTTTAAATTGTGTCTGCACTGCAAGAACTAGAAACAATTTATGTTTGTGACGTAAATACTCTGAATTGTTCATGTTGAGTTCAGAGCGAGTCGAACATCTAGTAGAGCTGAGCTGATTGGACGGCAGTAACGCAAGGTTTGTTTTTTATCCGGACTTTATTTTGATGCCTGTATCTCATGAAACCTGCTTTCATATCCGGTTTTATTTGCTGAACTGATGAGGATCAGGACGCTTATTTTGTGTGTGTTTGGTTCTCAAAAGGTTCCCACGTACAAACAACTCTGCGGGCAAAGCAACCAAAGCCTCAGCCCACACACAGAGACACACACATACACACAGAGACACACACATACACACAGAGACACACACATACACACAGAGACACACACATACACACAGAGACACACACATACACACAGAGACACACACATACACACAGAGACACACACACAGACACAATGTTTTCATTGTCTGCATATCAGATCTAGTTTGATGTACCCAAACATGTTGAAGCAAAGAATCAAAATTGAACATTTAAACATTTTCTATAATTCATAACATTCAAAACGTATATAAAAAAACAACAATATGTAATTTCTGAGGTTCGGTGTTCAATATTAACCTAGAAGAAGAAGTGAGACACCACAAACAGATATGATGAGTCACACACATTTATGAGGTAACATTTATTTATTTTATTTTGGAGTTCACTCAGAAGTGGCTTTTCACTCATGATCTACTCACCTCCATGCTGATGGGAAGTTGGGGGAAGTTTCTTAGTCCACAAAACATGTCTGGAGCCTCACAGCAAACGAGCATCGCAGCATTCTGCTAAACACCTGAAGAAGATGGAGACGGTTGTTTATTTATGCTTTAAAACATAAACAACCAAAAACAAACATAAAATGACTCCGTAAAGCTCATGTGGTGCAATCAGAATCTCCAGAAGCCCTGAGATCGTAATTTGAAAAGACTTTATTTGCAACCATTTTTAGACTGAAATCTTAACTGTAGCCTCTGAGGTAAAAAGCATGGATCCTGTCTGAACATGTGCATCTGCACCTCTAGACCCACTTCATTCAGATGGGGGCTTAAACCAGTATGATATTCCATGGTACAATAAAAACATACAAACTGTGCAGTATTTGTTTTTAAAGTTAACAGAAAATGTCGTGTTTGTGCTTGTAATTACATCTAGTTTGCTGGTGTAGAAACACAGCACATACTAAACGGGACGTGTACAGTAGGGCCCACAGTCGGTGTGTTGAAAGCGTTCTTTGTTCGGGTGCAGTGTGACTTCTCCGAGCTCAGCATTTCTCTGAGTCAAGTGACGGTCAGCAGAGAAAAACGCTACACCGGCGTAAAGCGGCATCACGACCGAACCGCTGCAGACTAAGCGAGCTCAAGCTGACTCATGACCACTGTGTAATGGTTGTGATGGGCCACTGTATTTATCATCACACTGTTTAGAATGACTGCTGTCAGAGAGCACAGAGGTTAGGTCTACGTTGAGTTGCTATATAATAATAAATTAATTAGCCAAAAAGAAATTCCTTGTCTCTTTACAGTGTCCATTTTTAATAAAGTTCTATTGAAATTCCTTTATAGTTAATTATTAAACGTTATAATTATCGTACTATCTTTGGTATATATAAGGTGAATAATAGTCTTCCAAAACTCTCCAGTAGGTTGATAATGTTAAAGTGGAGCTGTATGTACCTGTATTGACAGTCCTCTGTTCAGCTTAAGTACCATGAAGCAGAGCTGTAGCCTCAGTTTGCACACATAACACACAGTATTCTCCACAGACTGGCACTGGTGCAGTGGGGCCTTCTTTAAACTGGTAAATATGCTCACACTTGTTCCTCAGCATGCCTCTATTTGAATAACATCTAAATGGATTTGCATCCACTTTGTGTGCTGTGAGGTCATCAGAAATGCTGCATCATCATATCAAATTTTGTCATGTCCAGTCAGGACACTTTTTAAAAATGTTTTATGGAAGCTCATATCTGCCGATATTATAATAATAATAAAAAAGAAAGTAAGTCAGTAAGGAACAATATCAAAATAATTTCTTGATACCACAAAATGAGGAGAAACGATCTCAAAATATTGACATGGTTTCTCATTATTTTGAGTGCTAAGATGCGATTTAGGTGTTCAGCATCTCAAAATAATGAGAAACTATCAAAAAAAAATAGAAAGCCTAATTACTTAGCATCAAAATAAATTCCCATTATTTTGAGATACTAAATCCTTATTTTGAGAAGGTTTCTTATGATACCGACTTATAGGATATTTTTTAATCACAGTGGCAGATATAGACTTCCATTTTTTTTTTGGTGAATTAATGGACTTAAAAGTACTTTGTTTTCAGTGTTGGAAGAACTACTAACAATAACACTGTAGAAAATGAAGTATCATCAACAAAACGTGCTTCAAGCATCAAATTAAAATCACTTATCATGCAGAATTGCCCCTTATGCACTGATATGTTATTGATGGAACTTGTATGCAGCATGTTCATATTGTAGCTAGATGAGCTGAGCTATTTCATCTATTTAACATACTGTTGGGTTGCTTGTTTTGTCTATA
Organism: Chaunax sp. Z400; assembly: GCA_037577475.1. NCBI lineage: Eukaryota > Metazoa > Chordata > Actinopteri > Lophiiformes > Chaunacidae > Chaunax > Chaunax sp. Z400. The sequence continues at coordinate 8,066,122 of CM075194.1, read as the reverse complement.
ACCTTTTCAAAATTCTGTTAAGTAAAGATTAACTACAGCTGACAGTAAAGAGCACAATATTCCTGTAAAAGTCAAGCTGTTGTAAATGTATTTGATTACATTCATGGCTGTAATCCAAATCCAAACATGTCCATCTGATCCAGAAGCAGTTTTAAAATGATTTTATCAGAACAGCTCCAACTAGAAATCTTTGCAGTCCATCAAACCATCCCTTCTAAGCCACTGAGGTCCAGGTGACCTGCGCAGGAAGTCACTGGTGATCTCTCACCGTCACAGATGTTTGTGTTTGTAAGCATGTGTTGCGTGGGGCTGTGTGTGAATGTGCATGTGTGAGCTGACATGTTGGATCCCGACGAGTGATCACGGAGCCGTCGACGTGGGTTTTAAGAGCCTCGCTGCAGCCAGACTGTTTGTTTGTGGTTCTCCAGGCTTTTTGTGGTTGCCATAGCAACCGGTCAGAGTTGGGTGCTCTGCGGCACTTTCACAGACGAGCCCCTCATTGTTGAATGAAATCGGCTGAGGAAAGAGCCACACACACACACACATGAATATGCATCAGGGCCAGAGGAGAGTAAATATTAGTCAACTGGTCACAGTGGCTGCTGCTGTTTGTCAGTCTGTACTTTTTTGGCCAGCTCACTGCTCCATCTGCTCGAACTGGAGCGTGTGCATGCATGCATGTGTCAAAGTGCGCATGTTGAAATGTAATCGCTGATATCTACATTATGTGTCTGCATGCATGCATTTGTGCACAAATTATATGCAGGCTGTATGTGTGTTTCTGCTTTAGCATATTGTTTTGGACACATGTTCACACTCCAGGGTGCGTTCCCTTGCTCTCACGCTCACCCTCGTGCTGAAGCAGCAGCCAAGGCGATACATAAATTTAATGGGATGACTGTGCTGAGTCGGCCTATTTGAGTGTGTGGCTGGACGGATGCTGCACCTGAGTGACTGTCGTTCTCCATCATGGCTGCAGGCTTCCCTAGAGGGCTAAGAGAGATGCTGCTATTGACAGTTTTTTAGTGGGTGCATGCGTCTGTATGTGTCAGAGGGAGATGGGCAGTATCATCATTAATTGTGATGTGTGTGTCATTGTGATCATCAACTAATTGTGATGATCTGCTTTTTTTCCCTCCTGTTTCATATTCATCATCTCATCATATTACAAAATGAATCTTTGGACTTTTGATTGGTCACAAAAAGACATGTTGACAGATGCTACCATGCTCTGAAAGACTATGATGTGCTTTTACTGCCGTTTTATAGACCAATCAATCAATGGCTTAATCAAGAAAATAATCCAAATATCCATTGATAATGAAAACAAAAAGTCAGTTGCAGCCCTGTTTGGTCATATCTTTAGGTTTGTTTAGATATTTTTGATCTTGTACTTGATGTAAATTAGAAAACTTATTATTGTTAATTTAGTCTGACATAACTCCTTATTTAACACCGATGCATTGAACAGTAATTAGTAACATAATTAGTTGAATTACAACAATGATTGGAACATGGTTATGATTTTTAAACGTGGTTAAAAATCAGAGCTTTTTACAGTCGTACATCCAAAGTTATGGTGAAAACTGGATAGAGCAGCTGCAGTGAGACCACAGGATGGTGAACATGGTTCACATCATCCTCTACACACACACTGAACCTCCTGTACTGGTTCTGGAGCCCGAGAAGTGTGTGTTTTTAAGGGTAGCCAGTCTGTATCCTCAAGTGAGATTTAGAGGAAGGAGGCGAGTGAGGGATGAACATTGACCTTTGACCTTTTTCAGCGCTCTCCCCCTTATTAGTTGGCAGCTCCCCAGACTTCTGTCCTTCCTGTGTTGATATATTCTGGGCTGCAGACAGAGGGAGGCAGATATATTCCCTGTCATCCCTCCAGCAGGTTAAGCAGCAGTAAAGGAACGATGTGTCCTGTCCAGGACTCCCTCTGAGCAGGATGGACGGAGCTGTGGTGCTTTTCATGCAGCGGTGTCCTGCTGTTCCTGCTCCAGGTGTAAATGTCTACATGCTGGTGTGCCCCTGTGAATGTTCGTATTGGGGATTGGCATTTCAAGCAAAAATACGAATGGATAATGGCTCAACGCTAAATGAGTTTGCAGCTCATGTGTGCTGTTATCACCGTACATTCTCAGGTCTTGCAGTGATAAGTTTTTTCTAGATGGCAAAAATCATCGCCTTCAATAAAGCTGATAGGAAGCGTGTCTTTAGCTTTCATCTGTGAGATGACGGCCGTTTATTCTGCACATCTAACATCAAACTTCATGTGCTGACAAAACTAGCCATTGATTGTTGAGCTGTGGATGGACCTTCTTCTTCTGGTGTTCTGCTTTGACTTGTGATAAGAGAGTTTTACCAGGCAGAGTTGGTACTGAACCTCATTTTCCTTTATTTATTTTAAGAAAGTTCCACACTGGACTTTTTTTTTTACGGCTAGCATGCTTCAGCTGTCTTTCTTGTGGCCATAGTGCGTTCTTCTTCTTTTGTTATTAGTGGTTGCAAACAGCCTGTAGATGTATTACTGCCACCTTCTGGTGGTAGCACTGCATCACCACCCGACGCAGGTAAAAACAAAGGAAAAATATGTTTATGACAAAACATTATTGTGTACACTACTCGATTAAAAAAAATTAATTAATGACTATTTGAATATTCAAAAATGCCCATCCCTACTATACCGTGTGTCATCAATGACTGGTGGCATCAACGCCTCCTACCAGCAAAATAAATTCTGCAGCTGGACGAGTTAATCTGGTCACCCACGTTTGTTCGCCTGCAAGATATCTTGAAAAGTTGTCCAAGGACTTTGATGACATTTTTTTGTAGGGATGAATCTTGGGCCGAGGAAGAGTCGTATCTGTGAAAGGTCAGAGGTCACGAGAAATAGATCTGATGCTATCAGTAGGTTTCCTGGGTCAAGCAATTAGGTGCTATTACTAAATTCACATAATCAGTGCAACATTTCAGTAAACGTGCATCTGGATGAGAGAGAAATGAAATCTTTCTTTTTTCTTTATCATTTTGAATTCTAGGAGAAAAAACATTAGCTTAAATCTTTAGGGATGAGAAAACATAACGTGTCACTGCTGGGGGGAAAAAGCAGCCTCAGATATGATTTTTTACCCCCCTCGTCTGTCTTAGTCTCTCAGTTTGTCCCCTCGTCCGTCTCTGGACATGTACAGTGTTTGTTCTCTGGTCTATCGTAAGTTTTCTAAGATTTTGCATCATGTCTCTGCTCTCTTGCCTCCCACTCAGCTGCTGAGATGGAATTTGTGTTAAGAGTTTCTGTGCTTGCCAGATGCACAGAGCCTCAGCACAGCAGTCTGCAGAGCATCCTAACATTAGCCCGGCTTTGCTGCATGCTGTGCCTCAAACCTCAAGGCAGCAGTAACCTGAATGTTAATATTCAAGCTGTTTGTCTGCTCTGATTCGTCTCTCTCCTCCATTGTTACAACATTGTCAAAAATTGGCACGATTTCACTTGGTTTGTATTCATGAACCTTGGTACAAATTTGTCTTTCAAAATTCATCATAGTCGAATTTGATCATTTTTCTCTGCGAGTCCACAGATCAGTGATTGTGTTGAGATGAGTTAACCTTTTCCTGTTCTCCACTTCACGTTTAAAACAAGTGAGGACATTACTAGAGGGCAGAACTTTCTGGAAAGTCTTAGCAGCCAAAACAAACTAGAAAAGTTCTTCCCTTTCTTGTCATTTGCTAGTGATCGTGGCCCCTCCTGGGTTCCATTTGAACTCAACGTGTTCTCCGTCAACCCGTCTGGTTGAATGTCTTATCCATCACACATCAGGAATTCCTCTGGGAGTCTGAGACGGAGGAAGGTGCTTTAGCTGTTAGCAGTTTGGTTTTCCTGGCACCAGAAACGAACGCTCTCCACCCCAGCAGGACGAAGGCAGCTCAGAGATGTAATAGGAGAGAAATGACTCTCCCTGGGATTTACAGAGGTCCATTACCCCCAACTCATCCAGACTTTCATTCTCATTCCAGCTCTGACTGTGGGTGGCGTTACGCTTTTTCTATTGTGGATTGAGTTCTAAAGAGAAATGTTTTTTTTTTATTACCTTCTCTCAGCTCCTTTCTCCTGCTTTGTTGAACATTTAGGAGGAGACGCCGGAAAGACATTTCTCTAAAACTCCTGTGTCTGAGGTTTCATCGGGACACGAGGGGCCCTCTGCTACTCCGAGCTGGAGACTCGAGCTTGGGAAACTGGCCCCGGTGTTGAAAACCGCCTTCCTGTGTGAGACGCTTTGCCAGCAATATCTGCCTTTCCTCCCTCCACTAGAGCTGTCGGCCAGCCTGTGTGCTCGGATATGGCAGAGGCTCGCGCTCATGAGCTGGCTTGTTTCAGAGAAAGGATTGTACTAATATGGAACTGGCAAAGAAGCAGGAAATATTTTCCTCTAACTGAGGGTGATTAATGGAGTGGGATGGAGGGGAGAGTGGACGAGGGGGAGACTGGGAGCTGACTGAGGGGTGAGGAAAAGAATAGGAGCCCTATTAGTCCCTCTGCTCTGTTTTGCCTTTTGAAAAGCAGTTTCAACATTGGAAATACCTTTTTGACTGTATAATTTAAGGTTAATTACCTTTTATCAGTGTTCAATATCTGATGTCTTCATCCTCTTTTATCTCCCCCTCCTGGCAGGAAGAGTAATTACACGATTGTTGAGGCGCTCATGGCGCCACAGGCTCCTCCATACCGTTATTAGCTGTAGCCTTCTGTGTCGCTACGTCTCGTCTGCTCTGGCAAACCAATCTTTGCTTGTTGACGTGAGATGTATCGCTAACTAGTTCAGTAACTAACTGACTAATGCTATGCATTTTAACCAGATTAAGACTTCTTGTCATCGGACATCTGGATTTTAAGTAAACAAGCAGCAGCTCAGCTGACAGCCCCCCCCAAACATCCTGTGTTTGCCGAAGAGAATTTTAACGTGAAACGCTGAAATGTATTCCGTCTTTTTACCGGTTTTAAGTACCGGGTCTATTTCTCTCATCTGGGCTGTCCTGATAATATCAAACATATAAAATAGGCATTATTACGTCAGTACTTTTCTGAGCAGAACCCCAATATCCAATGAGAGACGTCCTGGTGCAGCAAAGTAAAAGTAAATATTGTCGCCCTTTAGGCTATTGTTGGCTAACATAATACTGTTGACAGAAACCGAGTCTCACCTCTAGTTCATCAGAGTAATCCTGCTAATTAGCGAGCCAAACAAACCAACGCTTAAAAGCATTAACTCCTTGGCGAAGGTTATACCTGATCATGATATTATAACCTGTTAACTCAGAACCTGTTTACCTGTGGGATGCCCCACGCGGGTGTTTTTTGAACAGTGTCACCCAACCAGTTTCTCATCCAGTTTTTCCATTACTAAAGCAAGTTGTCGCACCGCACCAGTTGTTTTGCACCATTATTTTAAATTTTGCATGTACATGTTTAAGAGGAATAAACATATATGTGCTTGTTTATTCTTCTTGTCACAATATTAATGGGATTTATCTGTTAAATGCAGTTAAGCACACACACATATTCCTTTTATTCTCCTATTCAACCTCCATATGCAGGTTGACTGGCCTGAGGTAGTTTGCTTGCTGAGCTTTGCATTCAGTGGTTGCCATGGGAAAAGTGTTGCTGTAATGATGCTGGCTGGCAACTTTCCCTGAAATTGATGCGGAGCAGATTCCTCCCTCTCCTGACCCCTGTTGTTTTTATAGCCCGCCTCAGTTCTGGGAGGCTGAGGCGAGAGAGGGGAGTCAGAGAGGGGTGGGGGTGGGGGGTGGGGGCCTCAAAATTTACAATCCTCCAGTTCCTCCTGCAGACACAGTCTGTCGTGCTTCCACTTTGCTCCATTACAAGACATGTTGTGCTGAGCCTGAAGCAGACTGTGTTAAAACCGCAGTGATGGGAGTGATTTTCACTTGCGTGTTGTTGATGAGGAGGAATTGGTCTCAGACATGTTAACAGCTCGGAAACATTCACAGCACATATGGTATAAGGACCACACTACCACGTAGAGTGCACAGGGATCATACACCATACACAGCAATGCAAGGGTCCTGTTTCATTACTCCGAAAATCCCAAAATAATAAATAAAATAACCGGTCCGCAGCGCCATCTTGTTTTTGTGCCACATGTTCTTGTGAGATTTCATAAAGCTAATATACAGGATCATTAATCTATGACCTTTCACCTTCGGCACAAAGTGGAAGAAGGCCAAAGACTGTCCAGGGCAGGAGAAAGATTCCGTTTTTCTGCTGCCGTAGAACAAATAAAGATGACACTGAAAGTGAGATCAGGACTATCGAAGGATCGGTCGAGCAAGAACACAAGAAGAAAGAGAGGAGTTGGTGATATGTTTTGTCCCAATTCAGGGGCAACATCCTTCGATTTCGAAGGCTGCACACAGCACAAACAATCCGCCTCCCCTCCACGAACTTTCTGTAATTTGAGAAAATTTTGAAAAATGTCCCATCTTGCTATATTGAGGAAAAATAATGGCTTCTCTCCTGGTCCTTGGACACATCCTTACACCAATGTGGCACAAATCTGCCCGGGAGGTTTTGTGTAATCCTCCTTACAAACAAACCAAAACTGACAGGGGTGAAAACTTAACCTCCTTCGTGGAGGGAATTGGTCCAGATGAGGCTAATGGGAACGTCTGCAGTTTGAATCAGGCCTGTTGACGAATAAACATGTTTGTTGTTGATTTATTGATATTCCCTATGATTAGAGCCTTGGAGCCACAGCACACTGGAGCATTGTGTACTGTATACAGTAGGTGTACCGGCCTTTCTCTGGCACTGATGGCATTCAAACATGCTAACGGAAAACATCTGGAGCATCTTAGCTGCCCAACAGGAGCTGGAATGAGGAGTGGCTGCCATGCGCCCCTCCGTGAACGCCTCTTTATGAGTTCCCGGGTTAATTCCACCCAGGGCCGAAACACCAGGCACCATGTTTCCACCAGAGAGCTGAGGGAGGACCGGCAGCAGCAGAGCCAGGCGTTTATGAAAGCCTGCACTGTCTTTCTCTGGCCTGCCTTCCACTGCCGGGGGAACAAAAGCCACTTAAAAGTCACTAACGGCTGGTTCGGGGCACGTCCACGATGAGGTCACCCTTAAATTGGAGTGGCATGAGGTTTATATGGCTATCAATAAACTTGAGCGTGAAAGAGCTGTTTTTTAGATGTGTACACGTTTGTTGGCGTGTGGTGGAGATTCAGCCGAGGAAAAACCCAAAGTAAACCGAGGATACTGTCGAAGATATGGAGGGAAAACAGATTATACAGTGTTTCATCTCCAAGGGCAGAGCTGACAGGAAAAGACCAGCGCTGATTTATGTGCAACTGGCAGGCACACGCCCTCTAATAGATACTGTTCCTCTAAAGTTAGTCATGATGTAAGTCAAGCTCCAACAGGCACTGAGATATTTCAATTAAACCTAATCAATAATGCTTTTTAAAGGCTTGGCAAAGATTTTAAGCTGTTGAAGCTAGCCTGTGGTGTCAGCAGCTATTGTAAATAATGGAAAATTTAATCAAAGGGTTGAGATAAGTGTGTTTGCTGCCTCTGCTGATTTGGGTTCTCATAGTGTCGTGCTTTATTCTTTCTTTTTTTACAGAACAGGACATAATTTTAATGTCAGCACCTTTACTCTCTCTCCCCTTTTTTGTTCATGTTCTCACCACTTAGTTGAACACAAATACCTTCAAAGGATGGGGGGAAAAAAAGAAAAAAAATCTGGCAAACTCTGCAACTCTAAGTTGGCAGCAAAAAGAAAACTTTGACCGTTAATATGCTGATATTCTGCTAAAGGATAGCAAAAAGAAGGAGACCCCCTCATAACCATAATTTCAAACAACATAGAGGGTACAAAGGGGGTGGGGTGTGCATTTTTACTTAAACTCCTGTTCGGTGCAGCTTTAACAGGGCCACACAGCTGAAAATGCGGAAAGGCTTTGGGTCTACCCACAAAGAGCACAGTTGTGAAAACTACCGGAGGAATGTTAGCTTGTTAAATGTGCTGGAATGAGGGTCCGTTTGGCTGCTCTGGGCTGGGCGACAGGCCTCCTCCTGAGAGGAATTAGCAGTTCCTCTAACTCTCTGGGTCACTGTGGAGGTTGGCAGCAGCTCACAGGCCAAGCTGGCAGCCACCTGCACCTGTCACATGACCCGCTGGCTGTGTTATGGTCAACACTCCCGGCCTCTGCAAGGTGTTCTGGGGCTCTTGGCAGGGTACGAGTCACTGGTCCACTGGTAACAGCAGACAGTCAGATAGGGGACGAAAATACTTTGAATTTCTGTATTTGAATTACTTGTTAAGTTGTCTCTTAATGTTAATACAGAAATTCAATGTCAAAGGTCACATGTTACACACTTGATTAGACACATTATGTTTATGCAGAAGTCCCCTTAACTTTACATGTAATAATTGAATAAACACATAAGGTTTATGTATAAGTTTGCATTCATTTAGTTCAGTCAGACGAAGTTATTTGATTTATTTAATGACTGTTCATGAAAAAGAAAAAGGTGACGCTTTACATTGAGCTTACAAAATTGATGAAATTGTACATTTAATCAAAAATGAATGAAAATATTATCTGTGATGATATTTTTGTCAACCCATTATGCTGCAGACACAAACGGTGGGAGTGACTGATGGTTTTTCGTTCTCCCTTCCTTCCATCTCTGTAGACATTTACAGCTTGGTGTAACTCTCACCTGAGGAAAGCTGGAACGCAGATCGAGAATATCGAGGAGGACTTCAGGGATGGACTGAAACTCATGCTGCTGCTGGAAGTCATCTCAGGTAAAAAAAACAAAAAACGGCTTCTGCCTTTAGAGGAGTGCCTGAATGAAAACGGTTTGCATGAATAGCGGTGCTTCAATGAAATTTCACACATGCTTTGTAGGAGCCCTACAGGTGTGTATCTCATCATTGGTTTCCTCAGTTTCCTTATTTTTTTTAATACATTTTTAGGCACATTTCAACTGTTTACAATTGTTTATGTCATTCTGCTATTATTCCAGAGGTTATGTTTTATCCACATAAGCACAAATTGTGTTTTTCCCGTAGCGGGAACATCTGTGTTCTTGGACACAAATCTTCGAATTTAAAATATCTTTTATTCAGTCCAATGCTTCCATCGGTTTCTTCATTTTTTCCCAGTTATCCAGGCTGACTAAACTCTGCAGACAGCTACTCCCAATTCTTTGAAGAGCTTCCACCTCTGAAGCACTGCTGGTGCTTATTTGGTGACTCGTTTTTTTACGAAATAAATTGCATTTTTGTCACTACAGAGAGATAAAAGTAGAAAAACATTACTGTTTGGTACTGGTACCGAATTCCATGTACTGGTATATAAAGTGTACAGTACACAACCATACTTTCACTGGATAGATATCAGAGTGGTGTCAATATTTTCCTCTCAGCAAGAAAACATGTTTTCCCAATAGGTCAGACTATGTTCAGGCTCTGCACCATTATTTTCTATTTGACACATTTCCCCAGAACAAAATATATTTGTTTGAAATGTGAGTGATCGACCAATCCTCCTCTGTCTGTCTGCCATGTCTTTTTTTTTTTCCTGCACAGGTGAACGTTTGGCCAAACCAGAGAGAGGAAAGATGAGAGTCCATAAGATCTCCAACGTTAACAAAGCTCTAAACTTCATCGCCAGCAAAGGAGTGAAGCTGGTGTCTATTGGAGCAGAGGGTGAGTGATGTCACAGCTGAGATTCTTCATGAAGCCACCCGACCGTCTCTAATCTCAGTCTTATATTGATTTCATTTAATCTCTGGAGTAAATGATGATATATAATGTAGTCTCTGGCACACTCGCTGTCTTGTGTTGCCATGGCGATGCTGCTGGCTGCTTTGCAGTTTAATGAGGTCTTAGTCCAGGGTGTTGTGGTGCAGGTTGTGCTTCGTCATGCATTTTCTGACAGTCGATCTCAGGATCAGTGATGCCCTCAGGGACTGAGGCAGCTCATTGTCCTGCACTAATAACTGGGGGATGCCCGCCCTCCTCCCATCAGAGGGTAAACAACCCTTTAACCATGTAAACACTTCTCCCCCCCCCCCCCTAGATATGTATCTGTCCTCCTCCCTCATAACCACACACACACACACCCCTCTGGCATTTTCTGGAATAAACAGCGTTTGTGTGTTCCAAACAGAAACTAAAAACTGTGTCTGCTAAGTGATTATAAAAATATTTAAAATCTCTTAAAGTCAGTTCACACAATATACCTTTTTTTTTAATATCATCTTTTATTTAAGAACTCATAAACTACTAAGGATGATAAACACATGATTCCAATTAATAGGTGGATGTTTCCAGAGGAATTACGTGGTGTTACTTCATTTTGCACGAGCAGATCTGAGTAAAGCAACGTCATCATGGCGTCAACACCATAGTGTGCGCTACGCCCCGATTGTTACAGGATTTTGTTTTGAGGTAGCCTGGAGACGATTTTCCAATTGTTCAGATTTTAGTGACAGAGTCGTCGTCAGAGTTTCTGCTTTGTAGCTTAAATATTGTAACTAAAACTTAGGCATCATATTGACAATAGTAGTCAATAGTGAAATAGTAGTCATATTTGTCCTGATCATATCTATAAACTATACATACTAGCTTCACCATCTTTAACACATAAATGAACCATTATAAGTAGTTGTGCCTCTTCATACTTAGGATTTTTCTACAGATCTTGTTTTGCTATCTTTCCGTGGAAAGATGATTTTGAGGTGACTGAAGGTTGGTCATCATGTCCATAAAATAAATCCAATACAATATTCACTTCTCTAAACTAACTAAATGTAACACACGAAAGTGTATGCTGATTGGTTGTGATGATCTGATCTGAAGATGATCTGGTAAAGGTGTGTTAAGATGATATCAGCTTGAATAAATTTGTTTACACGTCAATTTTTATCATCCTCTGGTGTATATTTCATGTACTCATTTTGTTGTATATATTTTTTTTTTTGCAAGGATCGGGGTATGTTTCATCTTCAGATGTCTGTTGTGAAAAGATTATTGAAAGTGCTTGAATATAATAGCAGATTTCCTTCACTTGTTTAAAGAAAACGAGACTTTTTGGCACAAAAAAGGACAAAAATGCTTAAATAAGTGTGGGATTACTTTGCAGTGCTCAGAGGCCGCTATAAAAGCTCCTAAACCGGAGCAGAATTCCAGACAGATAAGCCTCCTGGAATCCCCTCCTGGTCCACGGGCCCATCTCCCTGCTAGCTGAAGCTAGTTGAAGGCTCGCATTCATACGATTCATCAGGGGGCAGTTTCTAATGGGTTTAACAGGATTTGAGTTCCTCCCCCAGGTTGATCAGTCATGTTCATTAAGACTAATCTCGGTATGTATCTGCCATGTGTCAGCCCGGACAGCTGACTTTTCCTGCCTCCTAATTCGATCCGAGCCGTCTTTCACAGCGTGTTACATGTTCTGACATCTCGCAGTCACAGTGCAGTGGCGGTGGAGCTGCTGTGCCCACGCCTTATTGGATTAGAGGGAGAAACGAGTGATTATTGAAGGAGGGCAAACAGTGACCTGTTGAAGGGGATTTTCATTATCGACAGCACAGAGAGGACCCGGCAGAGGCAGTTCATTCACAACGTCCAGCTGTAGCCATTGACAGCTTCAGGGTGATGAGAAAAATCAGAGATTAGAAGCTATAACACATAGATCGGTTTAATCAATCAATTTAATTTTCAACCCAAGGCTGCACAGATATGAAACTTATTTTAAATATTTTCAAGTGACATTTTCTTTTCCAGCATTTTGTGCAAGTTGTTAATATAAAAAAAGGAAGAAAAAACATTTGTATATTGAACTTTTCTTTATTTTTGCCGATGAATCAAAATGGAGTATAATGTCTTTATTACTAGTGTTACCTTAGCATCTAGAAAAAAAATCTAGAAAAGTTTCTCTATGACTCTACATATGATTAAAAACACTCCAGTGTGTGTTTTTAGATAGGATGCTGGCATTCGCGACTAAAAGAGGCGTGACATTTAAGACGGTAGCGTCTGCGGCTATAGTGTGATGTTTTATCTAATGATGATATGACATGAACATGGCAACAACAACACGCACAACATGCACGCTCCAGTAGTAAACGTTGTCGCTTTGCTCCTCTTTCAGAGATCGTAGATGGCAACGCTAAGATGACCCTGGGAATGATCTGGACCATAATCCTCCGCTTTGCCATCCAAGACATTTCTGTAGAAGGTACTGTATGTGTGGGTGTGTGTATATGTGTGGGAACACTTCCACATGCTTCTTATTCATTCACTGAAAAGAGCTCCTGCTTACTGTCTTCATTTGCAATTGAAAACGCTTTTCATGGACAGGGTGTCTCGCCATCAGACCTTTGTGAAGCATCTTACCGTGCTTAAAAACACACATACACTTGAGCTAATGCACATTCATTTGAATTTGAATGTTTTTTTTGCTATTGAGGTGGAAATGTTACTGCTATGCTCCTCTCCTTGGTTAACACATATAATGCACTTAGGTTTAATCCAATTTATACATCAGGAGCGATCAGCCCTGATTTGTTCAGCTTTAGATTCCAGCATAGTGTGTTTTTAAAGTATTTACTGTTTGGGTTCAACACAGTTCCAGAGACCTCTTCAAAAATGTTTCCCCATTCGCTTCACCTCCACTTAATCCACCACTAAACAGGGATTAGCTGAGAGTCGGTCAAAGTAAAAGCAATTTAAGAATGATCTCTTCTCCCCAACCGCAGAGACGTCTGCCAAAGAAGGCCTCCTGCTCTGGTGCCAGAGGAAGACGGCGCCCTACAAGAACGTCAACATCCAGAACTTTCATATCAGGTCAGATTCTAGGGAGGAGAACATGATGAGTATCAAGAAATTATTTTACTCACAGCTACAGTTAATAAAATGAGACAACAACAACAACAACAACAAAATACAATATATATATATACATATATAATAATATATAGTTTATATAAATGTTATTTTCTTTTTTTATATAGAAATGTAGATAATTTAGGAATTTATTAATAAAGGTCACGTTTCTTATCATGCTTTCCATAAAAAGCCACATAGAATAAAGTTCTGCATTATGATGCACTAATCCAATAATCACCTATTATTTCCTGGATAAAGATTCAATATTTATATAGTTATCTAGAAAATGTTTGACACTAAAACGAAACGACTATTTCTAGTGTCAACTAATCCCAAATCACTACAAATCACTGTCTGTTACTCTGTTTATTATCTTTGAGTGGTGATCAATACCAAAATACAGAGGAGTTGCCAAGAGTTGTGTCAGCAGTCATGCAGTTGTGATATCAGAATTTCAAGCTCTGATAGGAGTATAGAAAATCAAGACAGCCCCACCCACCCAGCTGGTAGTTTTTGTGCGTCACCATTTCCAGAGAGCGTCCTATAGAAGGTTTACTGTAAGTATGGAGACAGACCTGCTGGAGATGATGGCCCAACATCTGCTACAGCTCAATGAATTCACTGTTATGACACGACAGACATCGATTAATAAATATCTTAAAAGATTTATAACAGACTCTTCAGAGAGTCTGTACATGTGTGTGTCTGCAGTTAGAATCAGATGAAGTCACTTAACTGCACAGCTGCTAATGCATTTCCTATTCAGAGTAAAAGAGCTCACTTGCCTCGAAAACCTTTCTTTTAAGCTTATGAACTGACGGCACAGTGAGCCGAGCCGCTCTCTCTCCTGTTGAAAGCCAATGAAGCTCGCCCAGCAGTCGATATCCTTCTCTCACTGAAATCAACTTAACTAATAATCCAGCCAGTCGATCCAAACAAGCTGCATAGAGATAAATCCTTAGTGTTCTAATGGATGTACTGGTCTACAAAATCCACATCAAAGAAATTAACACTAATCCATATATTGCTTATAATATTACATGTGAACGTGTCTATAAAAAGTGGGAAAAGAAATCCCTCCAGACATGCTTGGCTGCTTCAAAACAGAGGAGGAGGAGGCAGTAATCCACCAACAGTCTATCAGGTGGTGAGAATACGGGGATATGAGTCGGCATCCTGTCCTAACATCCACGTTTCAACCCCGCGTGGGTTCAGTCAGGCTTCAGTCTACATCACAGGACGCCTCAGGGCCTGTTGAATTATTGAAAGAAGCCCCCTGTGATCGTGAGCTGTGGATGAAAGCTGAGGCGAAAAGAAAGGTGGAAGGGAGGTCATCTCAGGAGAAGATAGAGTCCTGCCGTTTGATGTGACAGATGATAGCAGTGCAGCTCAGCCAGGAGATGAAGGCAGATGAGGAAGAGTACCACAGCTTCAGGTACAAGAGCTGTAAATGCCATCAGTAGTTTATGAGTTATCAGCTAAAATAGGGATCTGGATTATGAGTCAGATCTGGATTGAATTGTGCACAGTGTTGGAACATCATGAGTTGTCCATGCCTGGATATTTTCTTTTTTATTGGAGCATTATTACTTACTTCCACCAAGGAGGTCATGTTTTGTCTGTCTGTTAGCAGGATTACTCAAAAAGTTTGATTACATTTTTTGGAGAGGTAGGGTCAAGGAATGATCCAGTAGATTTTGGTGGTAATCCGGATCAACTTCTGGATCCAGACTGAGGAGCATTTACTAGATTTTTACTTCTAACTTCATGCCGACAATGCTCGGACAAAAGGTAAACAATGACACGCCCATAAGATCTACTGTAGCACACATCAGGATCTGATCTGGATCCAAGTAATATTCTGGATTTGGTGATGTTAACATTTACAGAGTAAAAGTATTGTAAATAAATACAGGCAGTAATATATCTCTCCTATTCGAGTAAATGGGAAAATGTGTCCAAACGTTTGACTGATGCTTCAGATTTATAAATAAACATTTTTGGCGTTTGCTGCCGCTTCTCTTTTGTTTGGAGCTACAGCATTCTGTAAAAATGGGACCACATCTGTTAAGTCACAGTGAGACCACTTGCCAAGAAAATTATTGTGGAAAGTTAAAATAAACCAGCAGAAAAGCACCATGTCTGGTCAGTGTAGAAAAGTGTCAAAGCAGGAGTTTCTTTTCTTCTGAACATGTTCCAGAATCTGGACCTTTAAAAAAAAAATCTAAAGCAATTTATCTTTTAAAAATTTTTTTTTTTAATGGTCCTTGAAAATGATTTCATATTTACTATTTTGAGTTTTACTTTGACATCACAGTCTGCAGCTTTACCTTGTTTGATGTTATATCTTAATATTAGATCTGATAGTATGCTATGATAATTTTTTTTTTTTTTTAATACAGAAGATAAATTGACTCCTTGACTGTGTGTTACGTTAGATAACCAGTCCTCCCCATTCAGGCTGCCGTTGGGAGGGTATGGGCGTGTTAAATGAAACTCATTAGGGAGACAAATGGAGGGTAACGGTCTGGATCAAAGATTCAACTCAAATTCCTTTTCTTTTCCTTCACCCGTTCTGTTTCACCTCACTTTCAACCTCATCATTGTCTCTCTGTCTCAGCTGGAAGGATGGTTTGGGCTTCTGTGCACTCATTCATCGACACCGTCCAGAGCTCATCGACTATGGAAAACTGCGCAAGGTGAGAGAGCATTCTGATATTAATGTACAAGTACAAAGCGAAGGTCAGGAGAAGCTAAGTGTTGAGCTCCTAATGAACAAATGAACAAAAAACTAATGTTTTGAATTCATTCCGTTGCTTAAATTGAGTCTTTGCTACAAGCATTAAAGTGTAAAAAAAGGTCTTAAAAACAAAGAGTTTCATCTTCATAAATGGTAACTTTTAACTGAGCTATTTACCTTTAAATATCAGAACAATCAAACATGTTTTCACTTTCTAGTTGCACAAATGCTCCTCCTGTCAGTTTCATGTCGTCACTGTTGAGTTTGTTAAAAGGATTGCATTTTAGAAGCAGGCTAGTTTGATGAAATATGATCTGTTGATAGGACGACCCCATGACCAACCTGAACACAGCCTTCGACGTGGCAGAGAAGTACCTGGACATCCCAAAAATGTTGGACGCAGAAGGTGAGCAAGGAGGGAAGAAAACTGTAAAATGATGCTAGAGAGTTTTTACTGTGTTCGGCTTCAGTGAAGATTTTAGCTTAAATAACGTCTCCTCTTCTTTTTTTCTTCTGGAGACTTGGATTACGTCATAAGAGCTCTATGGATTTATTATGTTTGTTTTCAGTTGTTGTTTTTTTAAACTAGTCCCCATCTTCCTCAGTTGTTAAGGAGAATGCTGCATCACTTATTACTAATTACTTTCCATTTGCATGGTGCAGAGTCGATCATAAGTGAATAATTTTTTGGGTCAGCTGTTCCTTTAACACTCACAGATGCAGCTGTGCTCTCAGTGGGAGACACTCATCCTTTTTTTCTATTGGATGTAAATATACGTTTATACATTTCATTGTAAATACACGTGTCTTTATAAATAAATAAATAGACGCCTTTTAAACCTTAGTGCTCATTAGTGCCGTTGTTGTCGACATCTAACATCTGTGTGTTTCTGAGTTGAAGTCATTTAAATCTTCCTGTTCGCACATCTGGACAGCGACACAGCATGTTCCACTCTGGATATTGTTTACGTGATGAGCTGAACTCCAGCTCTTCTTCCTGTATTTTCATTCGTATGCACTCTGTTTAACAACCTCCCCCTCCATCCTCCAACCCCTCCCTGACCTCCTCTCTTCGCCCGCAGACATCGTGGGCACTGCCCGTCCGGACGAGAAGGCGATCATGACCTACGTGTCTAGCTTCTACCACGCCTTCTCAGGCGCCCAGAAGGTATCCTGGATGCAGCACCTCTTCCCTCTTCCTCACTCCTCTCTCTACCTAACAGTTCCCTTCTCTTTCTGCAGTGCACAACGCCCTCCTGAAGGGGTCACTCTCCTTCACTTTCTGCATGGTTCACGCCACCAAATGCACGACGGGATGATGGAACACTATTCTCATGGGAGCAATGGGCACCAGTTTATCTCCAGTCTACCTCATTGTTATGGCGCTGCAGGCTGCCTCATTAGGGTTTTGTTAAGCTGAAGCAGAGTGGGAGGTGTGGCATCTGATAAGCGATGATTGCATGTGATAAAACCGTAGCTGCTAACGGAGAAACAAATTAGCCTGAGGTCTAGCGTGGTGGGGGAGGTGTCACCGTTTAAATGGGTGGTTATGTTTAGAGTGTGGGAGAATGAATGAAATTAAAACCAGCAACACAAACGAGCAGAAAGCCGTCTTTTAATTTCAGTACGTAGGCACGGTCTAGCATAAGTAGGGAGTCTGATTCCTTGTTTATTGTTTCGACTTTCCCTGTAGGATAATGAATCATTCGTTTGACAGTTTGCTTGAAGATTAGCAGGAACTCTGGGATTGACTGTCAGACCACATCTATAGTGCTTTATGGAGGCAACCATAATTATTATTATAATGCAAAAATGAACTATAAATATGAGAAATATTAACTTGAGAAGACAAACAAGTCAATTTATCTTCCAATGCAGTGAGATAATTGCACTTTGTAAGATTCCTTGAAAAAAGAAATATGATCTAGGCTTTAGAAAATTTATTCCAAGCACTCGTTAAATAAAATGAACTCAAAGCTAACTTATTAGTTCTTCTTTAACTCTTTGTTTCTTTCTTAATTTGAGTGAACACATCTTAAAACCATAAAACAAGATGAATCCTCTTAATTCCAGAGTCGTCATTAGCTTTTCTGTCTTAAAAAGATGAATAAAGACGCAACAGTCCTGCCTAGAACCAGCTTTTTAAAAGGGGCTGTTGAGAGATGTTTCTATGGTTTGTCCTCCCTACTTATATGAAATTATGTGTGTGTGAGGATGTGTCTCTCGAGGATAGGACAACACCACCAGCTAACTATGAGTCCAGTGCTGAAACATTAACATCTCTCTGACAGTGCCAACAGAAACCGATATCACTAGCAGTGGAAGATGTCATATTTATGTATGGTTCTACTTAGGAGGAGCAATTAGACGGAGAAGAGGATGGGAGACGGTCAGGGAGAAGCAGAGGTTATATAAGAGCCAGCTTCAGCAGCAGAGAGAGCATTTCAACACAGCTGTGTTTAAGGAACTCGCATCAAACTGTGTTTAGAACTGGGGAGACTGGGGAGGTTTTAAAGCTACAGCTGGACTCTGGATTGCATCAGAGATCTGAGTGGAGCAGGAAAAGATGTGCCTGTGTTTTTTAATTAATCTGTTTGGATACATAATACAAGAAAAATCACTTCCCACATAAGTCATATTAATGCTAATATTTTAGGGTAAAACCAACTTGAAGACGACCTGTAGGTAGACTGGAGATGACTTGTGCCCCCTCTGTCGCCTCCTCTTGTGATTGCTCCCCCTGCTGGTCCTTTTGTCTCTGCACTCTTTTACTCTTGTGCATTTTTCTCCTCTCTGCCCTCCCTCTGCTTCTTCTGTTCCCTGGGCAGATATCATTAGCACCTTGAGGCCAGATGAGAAGGCCGTCATGACTTATGTGTCGTGTTACTACCACGCGTTCTCAGGCAAGCAGAAGGTGAGACATGAAAACGAAGATCTCCAAACAATAACAATAACCGGACAACTGCCAAAGAAGATTCATTATGTACCAACATTCATTTAGCCTACTTACCTGTGATATCATAATTTAACTCCACAACACTCCGTGACACCAAAAATTTGAATGAGATCGAGCAAAAACTACTTTTGAATTCAAGTTTGAAAGTTCGCTTTTGTTTGGAATTATTTGTTCTATTAACCAGCGATACTATTAATGCAATGAAATACAAAAATCTAAACGTGTGATACATTTTTAGGCCCTGGTTTTCATTTTAAAGCTGCTATTGTCAATATTATTCTAGTAACAATGGATCAGATGACTCAAAATGAGTCGGGATGAACTCAGACAATTAGCACCTTTTAGCTCATTGTTTTGGTTTCATTGTCCCACAGTTTATCCGAGCTGTTTTGTTTCATCGCACTCACATAGCATTATGTCCAGCCTCAGTAGAAAGATGTTTTCACACATGTCCAATAACCACTGTGAGAAGCAACCAGTCATGGATGTGGCATTTCTGGTATTTAAATTAACCAGCCCAAGAAACACAAACATATTTACAGTATATTGTTGACATCTTATCTCCAAGCAGACCTGGTGTAGGCTTTCATTGTATGTGCTATGACTTCATACATTTTTGTTGTGGGCGGCTCCGGTGGGAAACACAGCCCTCATTTAACCACAGCCTCCTTATCTGCCCTCCTTCAGAGGTGCATTAATCCTCGTTGCGGTGCACAACCTTCCTCCTCAGTGGAGTGCATTATGTCACATCCAAGATCTCTGCAGAGAATAATAGAGACTCATCACAGGATATCCGTTAAGTCTCCTGTACTTAAAATCTTTATTAGGCTCCCCTTTTTAAGGGAGCTCCTGAACCTCCTGAGGAGAACAGAAGCCACTGCTGGCTGGCTCACAGCTTTACAGCGCTGGCATGAGGGAGGAGAAACAGTTACTCCCTCTTTGTCTTCACACCTCAGATTTTTGGACCCTCCAGGCCACCGTCGCTCCGAAATTACAACCTCACTTTAACGTAACCAGGTTGTGCCGCAAAGATAACGACAATTAACAATGAATGTTTCTCTCACAGTTAAATGTCTGATAGTCTGGTTACAGTTTAGAATTCCCAAAGACTTTTCTATTCATCTGGATCAAAAAATGTTGCATGTGTTGCATCATAAAAATGTTCTGCCTGTTTTCCAAAGCACAAAAATGTTTGCTAATCCTAAAAAAAAAAAAAAGTCAGAAGGGATATACTGTATCTCTTTCCCTGTTTTCTAGGGAAGCATTACTTTAATGACACACTGCCGATACCTCCGCCAAGGCCCAACAATCTCACACGTCTGTTTCACTAAATAAAGATAACCCTGTACAAATACAGGGAAATTTTCTGCATTTTTTTCCGTGTGCAAAATCATCCTACCAAGTTTCATGGAAATCCATGCCATAGTTTTTGCATAATCTTCCACCCAACACCATAACCATTGTGTATTTGGTCTGTAATGGAAATATCAGCCATGCAACATAACAAATGGATGCAGAAGAAAGTATATTTTCCATGATGGAAGTAAAATTAGAATATGAATGAAAATAATATATCCAGGTTTATTAGAAATGACATTTATTAATCAAGTGTGACAAAGTGACAAAAATCCACTCCAAAATTCCCATTAAGTTTCACGAATATGCGACATGTAGTTATTGCGTCCTGGTAACAAACAAACCAACAAACATAACCTCATTGGTGGAGGTAATTAATTGAAGTGAAATACAAACAATATACATGATAATATAAAAGAGCCAGATCCACTCATAGATCAGCTGTAAGCTTTAACCTCTCCTCCCAGTATCCTCTCTGCTCCCTCTGATGTCAGAACAAAGTCATTCGTGAAGCTCCTGGCTGTCAGGATTTGCAGTAAACAGGCCCAGCGTGCAAACATTTGCTCACAGAAGCATGACCTGCACATCCTGGCTCTCCTTTTAAGGCAGCTCGCCTGCTGTTCCTGGAGGAGACCCCGGAGCTGCCTTCTGCCGAGCCAAGTTCCCCCTCCTGATCTTTAGACAAAGGAGGCTGGAAGGAGTCCTCTGAGTGGAATGCCAGTCTCTGAGCGAGTGAGGGAGATTCAGGCATATCTCACTGCCTGTCTGCACTCTCAAATCTTGACTTTTTTACATTTCCCTGTCAAGCCTTTAAACGCAGATCAATAATAGTGGAGATGATGCATGACAGCTGCAGATGGATTTCTTACCTGACTCTTAAAAACTCTAAAATACTTCTGGAAACTTTTATATCCAACTGAATGTCACATTTCCTCCACACTTCTTGCATGCCGCTTGAATTTCTCTCTTCTCTCCTCTGTTCTTGTTTTCATCAAGTTTTCCCTTATTGTAATCCCAACAGGTTTAACTCGTTGCCATGGTAATTCTGCTTAACCCATGCGCTGCCAGTCCAATGATGAAGACTGACACACCACGTTAAGGAAGTGTGTGTCAGGGGACTCATTTTTATAATTTTATCGCTCTCTGTCAATCTTCTCAGTTTAGGGGCCGCATCCTTCCAAAGACATGGTCTAAAGCCGTTTATATCATCATCTCTTCCCGTCCTTACCCTCGGCTCTCCGCCATTCCTGTTGCCTAGCAACCTTGACAGCTTGAGTTGATTAGTTATTGAGTAGTTGTGACGTCGTCGTAGTAAAAGCTGTGGTGTAGTAGTAGAAGCACTGCAGTCAGTTGTAGTATAAGCTGCAGTTATAATAGTAGTAGTAATACTAGTAATAGTAATAGGACCAGAAATTGAGCCAGGAATCGTATTTATTTCTGTGTGCAGTTTATTTTTACAAGATATTAAATGCTTCACCCTCACTCCTCAGTTGGTGAAGGGGCACTCTGTTTGGGTTAAACAAAATCTAAACATCACTGGTGCGCAGTGATTCCTGGAATAAGGTGGCCTGCAAAGGATCCAACGCGTGCACCAGAAGAGAGGCCCACATTTTTGGGTCACATTTGAAATAGCCTTCGATGGTCACAGTAGGTCTTCAAATACAGCCTTTGAAGGATGCGGCACCTCGAGACACGACCTGTATGTCGGCTAAAATAAAATACTGTACTGTACGTTGCTGTTCTATAAATAGACAGAGGAAGGTGCCCCTTCATCTGACAACAGGTACAATATAATGTGTCCTTGTTAAAGTTGTCACTGTCCCTCCTGTTGGGAATATTAGATTATTGATCTCAGGTGATCGTCACACAGGAGTCCAAACATGACATGAGATCATCATACATCAGACTGTAGCCGGCTTGTTTTTATTTTATTATTATTATTGATGATCCATGGCTTCATCCCCATAATGACTCATTTGGGACATCTTGGAGTGTAGATGGATATAGAAAATAAACGTGACTTTAAAAATTATATGTCATGCACTCAATATTCTTGTGCTGCATAAGATGGAGCCCTAGGGTGATGATGAGATGATAAATACTGTATGATGTATGATGTAAATGTTGGAAACTTAGCCTGAATTTTCAGAATTTTCTTTGAGCTATAAAAAGTTAAATTTAAATTCAAAATGTTTCATTTCATCTTCAACGATACTTTCTATGTAATGAGATCATCGCATATTGTTTTAGATGTAAAATATTAAATGTAAAATACATCTGTCATGTAGAAGTGGTGGAGTAAAAATACAATATGTCCCACTAAAATGTAGTGAAGTAAAGCACAATCAAAGAACTTGGAGTACTTCCTTAGTATTACTAAAGATGTAAAACACCCCCAACCTTTCTCTCATGTATGGGTCTGTTTAACCCTCGTTCTCGTCTTCCAGGCAGAGACGGCGGCCAACAGGATCTGCAAGGTGCTGGCTGTCAACCAAGAGAATGAGCAGCTGATGGAGGACTATGAGAGGCTGGCCAGTGATGTGAGCACACCCTCATTTTTCCTACAACTGTCCTGCAACTCCTCAACCCTTCTATTTCCCTGTTCTCCTTTTTAAGCTGCTCCCTGGCCTCTCTGCCCCACTGGGGGTGTTTTTGCTCACTGCAGGGTCTGGACCGCAAATAGGGTAGATCGAGATAAAAAGGCAGCCAGGAAAACACCTGAGGCTTAAACTTAAAACATATCTAACTAATAGACTGTGATTTTGCCTGTATTATCTCATTTACATCAAACTTAAACTTTATTTAGATAATTTTACAAATTTTGAATAGATTAAGGCTACAGCAACATTTAATAAATGTAAAATGAGTTCATAATTTGGTCACATTTCATTTATAACCAAAGTTACATTTATTAAAATTGTTAATTCAATAAAAATAGCTGAGGTGTCCTACTTTGATTTTTTTTAAACTCCTAAATATCAATATTGGCACAAGCCTAAAAAATCCAGTATTTGTTATACGACAGTAGTTCATAGATATAAGCTATGGAAAGTAGACTAAATGAGATAAAACATGCAAAAATATCACTATAGTCCTTAAAATCAAACCAAAAATGTTCTTAAAGTACATTTGGTTGCAAAAATAACAAAAAATCAATCTGCTAACCAATCATCTCAATCTGTATTCTTTGTTTTTGCTGACACACATGACTTAAAATCCCCTACACCTCATTTATTTCCCTCTCCATTTTCCTCTCATTTGCACGATTCTCCATTGTCTTGACCCTGAATGCCTCTTCCTCCATCCCATTTCTCTTATTGTCCACCCTTAAACACAAACACACACCTGCCCACACACCAACACCATCTACAGCTGTTGGAGTGGATCCGTCGCACCATCCCCTGGTTGGAGAACCGCTTGCCAGAGAACACCATGCAGGCCATGCAGCAGAAGCTGGAGGACTTCAGAGATTACCGCCGCCTCCACAAACCGCCCAAAGTGCAGGAGAAGTGCCAGCTGGAGATCAACTTCAACACCCTGCAGACGAAGCTTCGGCTCAGCAACAGGCCCGCCTTCATGCCCTCAGAGGGAAAGATGGTCTCGGTAGGTTACACCACGAACTCGGACACAGAAATTATTCAAGAAAAGTTGAATTTTTTTTTCAGCTTTTCACTCTTCATAGTCAGATTTTCTTATTTAAGAAACATTAACTCAAGTATTCTGCCTCATGCAGGACATTAACAACGCTTGGGGAAATCTAGAAGGAGCAGAGAAAGGCTATGAAGAGTGGCTCCTCAACGAGATTCGCAGGCTGGAAAGACTCGATCACCTGGCGGCGAAATTCCGCCAGAAAGCAACTATTCATGAAGCTTGGACTGAAGGTGCTGAATGTTAAAATTAGATGGAAAAAAAGGGTTTAAAAATACTGTCAGAAGAAGAACCAGCTCATTGGTTTCAGTCTCATGTGCCTCAAGTAAACATCAAATGTTCTTTGTGTTTGTTTTAACATCACTCTACACAAATGTCATTGTTGATAGATATGAGATAAACATTTTGTCTTGGACTGAATGATAGATTCTCTCCATCTACCCCTGCAGGTCAGGAGGACTTGCTGCAGAAGTGTGACTACGAGACAGCCTCTCTGTCAGAGATCAAGGCCCTGCTGAAGAAACACGAGGCCTTTGAGAGCGACCTGGCTGCACATCAGGACCGCGTGGAGCAAATCGCAGCCATCGCACAGGAGTTAAAGTAAGAGAACAGTAAAAGGAACAGGTGATGCAGTCATCATCTATTCACCCCCATGTCAATGGAAAGTCAGGTTTTCTTAATCTACGAAACATTCCTGGAGCCTCACAGCAAAACAGCATTGCAGCATTCTCGTCGTGTAATTCTCGTCTCTTTTCAGTTTCAGTGTGGCCTTCTTCTTTTGTGGTTCTATTGATCCACTCTTTATTTCACTTTGTGTTATCATTGTATGGTGATGTCAAATGTTCAGTGTCGGAAAAGAAAAAGTGAAAAGAAAAACACAAACTTAATGAAAGCCTTTAGAGGCTTATAGCAACATTTCACACCATAGAAACACAAAATGACAACAACACAGCATCACATTGCATTAAAGTGCAACTAAAGAAAGTTTTAAATGCAAACTGCTACGATGCAGATAATTCTGATGAATCTCTTGTTCCTTCCTCTGTGTACGCTCCAGTGAGCTGGACTACTACGACTCCCCCAGTGTAAACGCTCGCTGCCAGCGGATCTGTGACGAGTGGGACTCACTGGGATCTCTGACCCAGAAACGCAGTGAGGCTTTGCAGGTGAGACGGGCTAATAAGGGAAGTGATAAGGGAATCACCCTGAGAGAATTAAAAATAAATGAGGACATTTCTTACCTCATATTCCATCGCTTTATTATCCCTGTTTTTAAGTTGCCTCTGTCCTTCTTTGTGCCTGTTAGAATGGAATTAATTCCACATCAACACATGAAAGTGACTGATTTTCTGGACTCTTGCTGTCGTTGAAAACCATTTAAAGTTTACAAATTTGTAAAAATGTGACCCCAAATCCATCCACAGCTCTCTGGAAGATCATGATTAAAATAACGTCGCAGTGAATTCTTGAATTTCTCCCCAGCAAAGCATCGAATCTGTGAGCTGACCTTGTTTTTGTGCTCAACAGAGAACTGAGAAGCTGCTTGAAACCATCGACCAGCTGTACCTTGAGTTTGCCAAAAGAGCGGCTCCATTCAACAACTGGATGGAGGGCGCCATGGAGGACCTGCAGGACACCTTCATCGTCCACACCATCGAAGAAATTCAGGTGAGCAGACGGGAGGAGAGGCTTAATCCGTGTTTCCACGACTTGGAACGACGCGACTCAGCTTTGGTGTCAGCTACTTTTCCAGAGGTTGTTTTCCATCAGAGGATGGTGCTGCATCAGTGTAGCTAGTCTTCATAGCAACACTGTGTGAAACTGCTGTGGTGTAACCTTCAACGTGACACACTCTTCTCATCAGCTATCAAAGACTGGAACGTCTGCATCTTCTCAATATAGTGGCCACAATAAGAAAATATGACCGCTATTATATATATATATATATATATATATATATACTTTAGCTGTCTCCTTTTCAAAGGTTACAAAACTAAGGCTTAATTATTGAACAAAAAGTTTGAATCTTTTGTGTTTTTGGTGTCTGCCATTCCACTGAGATGATGTATTAAACTGAGCAGAAACTAGTCTGTGTGTTTTATTATGTTTTCACAAAGCAGTTCTACATTAAAGCTCAGAAAAGGAGGTTGTTAAAATAAAGAATAGCCTCTGTTGTGCTGCTTTTGTGGTTTACATGTTGTTTTTATGCGTCTGTTGTGTCTCAGGGATTAAGCACAGCCCACGAGCAGTTCAAAGCTACGCTGCCGGAGGCGGACAAGGAGCGTCAGGCCATCCTGGGCATCCACAACGAGATCGCCAAGATTGTGCAGACCTATCATGTGAATATAGCTGGCACCAACCCCTACACCACCATCAACCCACAGGACATTAACGCCAAATGGGAAAAGGTAATAAAAATCAGTCATCAGCAAAAGAAAAGCACACTTCAGCAGGTTTTTAATCTGTGAAGATGGAGTCCAGGAGTTTGTGAATTCAGTTTAACTCAACTTTATTATATTATATTGCACCATCTCATATAAAATCGGTTCAAAGTACTTGACGTAAAAAAAACTAAAAGGAAAAACCAAAGTATATTATGATGTAGGAAAAAGAGACAAAAGCAAACAACAAACAAAAAAATTCAAAATACAGCTACTTAATTAAAACAGAAAAGGAATCACAACACCTCTGAGGGGTAATGATTTTTCTCTTCTAACTCTATGGCATAAATCAAGCATGTTTATTTACTAGAGCATATTTAATTACTATCCAATGTCACCTTTAAGATGTTCCAGCCTTTTCTGAAAATCTCAACCCTTTCAAGTTTTTCCTTTTTTATTGTTTTATTGTGACAGGACGCCGCCTCTGTAATAAGTTTAGGCTGCTCTGGTCTATGTGGGCTGGAAGAGCTCCATTAAAATAATCCTGGCTGCTGCTATAAAACCTGATATTTGCTGCCCAAAACTTTTCTTTGTTAGAGTTTTGATTTGATTTTCAGAAATGGACCAAAATCCTGTTTTATGAAAAAGTTGAAATACTGAGGAGAGATATTTTAAGACCTATGGGTTCATGATTATTATGGAAAATAGGAAAATGTTTAATTTTTCATCTTGGTTTGAATGTCATTAATATGTATTAACTTTTATGTTTTCCATGACTCTCGCTTCTTTGCAGGTCAGGCAGCTGGTGCCTCAACGTGACCAGGCTCTGATCGAGGAACACGCCCGGCAGCAGAACAACGAGCGTCTGCGCCGACAGTTTGCAAACCAGGCCAACGTCATCGGGCCCTGGATCCAGACCAAGATGGAGGTCAGTGTGAGCACGTAAAAGAACTACAGAACGAGGACAGATTGGCGATGAATTACCTCCACCAAGGAGGTTCTATTTTCTCTGGCGTCTGTCTGTTAGCAGGATTACACAAAAACGACTTTACAGGTTTTCATGAAACTTGGTGGGAGGGTTGGCCATGTGGCAACAGCAAAATCTGGAGTGGATCCAATAAAGGGGTGGAATTATTAGTTTGAATTAGATCATTGCATTATAGGGGCTTTTTTTTACAGCATTTCTAATTAATCTGGAATTCTTATTTTCATTCATATCCGAATTTTACTTCCATCATGGTTTTGTTCTGCTTCCAGTCGTTATGTTTCTTGGCTCTTACTTCCATTACAAAGCCAAAACACAGTGGTGATAGTTAGCTAGTATATATGTAATATTATGGATAACTTTATTAGGTTAATGATTGGAATTTCTATGAGGGTTTAATTTAATTAATAGAGACTGTTGGGCCTTGATGGAGGTATGCCCTCTACTTCTGGTTTAGTTTGTATAGTTTCAGCTTTGAAGACAATTTCTGAAGAAATTGCGGGTGTGATATGCTGAATGTGGAAGAGCTGATGCTGCCTTGAAAAGTGAATTAATAACAATGTTATATGAAAGATGTGGAATATTTTTACGCTTGTTGAAAAGCTGATGTCAAACTGAATTTCTGACTTGATGTAGAGTTGAAGAGTATAAATATTAAATAATTAGAAATTTTTTAAAAAGAGTTGGAAGAGGTTAAAAATAGCTGAAAAACTTTTTGCTTCCATAGCAGCATGAATAAAGCCAGCACAAATGTAAAAATGATGGATTGCAGGATTGAGCGAAATTTTAGAGATTTGTAGAATATTTATCCAACTCCTCACTGATCGAACGATGATGTCACCCACTCTAAAGTTGAATTAACATGAGAAAGCCTAGGGTTTTGTGAACATTTTAAAGAATGGATTGTCTAGCTGAAAGTATGAATGAGTTAAGAGATAAACAGAAGAAAGATACAGAAATGGTGATTATTTTTTACTTAAGGGTGTCTCAACATGTGTATCTGCAGGAAATTGGCCGCATCTCAATCGAGATGCACGGCACCCTGGAGGACCAGCTGACACACCTCCGCCAGTACGAGAAGAGCATCGTCAACTACAAACCAAAGATCGACCAGCTGGAGGGAGACCATCAGCTCATCCAGGAAGCTCTCATCTTTGACAACAAACACACCAACTACACCATGGAGGTAAAACTGGGAACCAGGAAGGACACTGAGGTTTCTGCATCATCCAGTTTATGTAGTGTTTATGCATTTTTATGGGTTTGTGTCAGATGGTTGTGATTTGCCACAAAGAATAAAGCAATGGGTGGCAGGATGTTTAGACGGCCACAGGAAAGTCCCGGAGTGTCTAATACTGAACTCTTCAGACGTGTAATTTACCATCCAGCCTCCGGTGTACATAATGAATTTTCTGTCTACCAACGGTTATTTTCACTGAACAAAATGATTCATATGGATCTTATTTTTGAAACTCTGCACATCAACTGACCCGTTTTGAGTCTAGAACCCATGCCAAGCATTTAGTAATGGCACATATTTCAAGTGCAAATAGCAATTTTGCTAATCCGTTTTGTCTGCACCTTTTTTGTGCTGGCCGTGTGCACCCTTTCTGTCTGGAGTTAACCACTGTAAGGCTTTTTAAAGGAACAGTTCACTTAAAAATGAAACTTCCACATCACAGCATTCTCCTAAACACCTGAAGAAGATGGAGACTCATTTTAAAATGAAAACAAACATGAAATGACTCCATAAAGCTCATACAGCGTAAATACAGTTTCCAGAAGCCCTGAGATCCCAAATCGATTTGAAAAGACATTAACTGTGTCTCAAATCATGCACTCATGTGAGTATACTACCATGTAGTATAGTATATGTGAGTGTACTTATTTGTGCATGAATTTTGACAGAACACTGTCGCCGTGTTTACCTGAAATGACGGACACAACATTTGACCATCGCATTAGTTTAAAAAAAATATCTGCAGGCTTTCTCTCTTGACTACAAATGAACAGTTTAATCCGCTTCCCATTTCATGTGAAAATGGTACTTCGTTGGTACCTATGTGTCGCTGTTGTTCTCTGCCGTAACCCTCGCCTCCTCGGCCGCCTTCTACATAAGCTTGAAAAGTCTCGTAAGCCCCTCCCCTACTGCTACGTAGCCAAGATGGCGATCATTGAGGGTGAGAAGTGTCCAGCGTTCCACATTCACCTTTCAGGCCGTTTTGATTATGCTATCCAGGTACTCATAGTATATTGCATTTTGACATACTTGACAGTGTGAACGCACCTATACACTCAAACTGGCCAGGTTAAGTGTGGAAGTATACGAATTTGGACGCAGCTATTATTTACACCCATTTTAAGCTGAAATCTTCACTGTAGCCTCTAAGCTAAAAGCCCACACCCCGTCTGAGGAAAGGGTGCAGGTTCCAACATGAGCACACGCCGCTAGACAAGATCGACTTCAGCACAGCTCTCTGTCTTTGACTGAAGGAACAGTAACAAGTAAACACTCAGGTATGCAGAGATGGCGAGTTCTTGTTGATCCCTTCTCGTGCACGTTCAGGCTTGTGCTCCTATTTCAGTCTGAATGTGCATGAATGCTTTTTTCTTAGAGGCTACAGTGAAGTGAACTCAAAAGGATGTAAACAGCATCTTTTTAAATCAATCCAGGATCTTGGGGATTCTGGAAACTTGGATGACTGTACATCATGAAGTAATTTTACATTTGTTTTCCGTTTAAGTCTCCATCCTCTTCATGTGTTTTGGAGAATGTTGCAACGCAATGTTTTTGGACTTTGGCTACGTTCACATTACAAGCCCCATTGTTCAGTTCTGTTTGTTTTTTTGCTCACATCAGGTTTGGTTGTGTTGATGACTCACATTTATAATTACAGTGACCTGTCTGTAGCTCTCATGTGAACACATCTGTCCTCACACAGTAGACATGCTCACATTGATAGGTTTTTGCATCTGCCTCACCAAACAACAAAAAACATATTTGTGAGACAACTCGTGGTATTCAAACAGAAATGGATGCTGTAGTAGTGAATGTTTGGATGACGTTTTGCTGTGGAAGACAGCAAGAGGGCGAACAGCTGACGATCTGCATTGTTGTCATCATCTCTTCTCTCTGGTTGTTTCATTTTCTGGTGCTGGCTGATGACCACTGCCCTCAGCGCAGGCACATATACAAAAAGCCACATCAATTCCGATCTGAAGGTTCTCATTCATGTCGCATGGGCATAAATCGGATGTGTATCCGATCTAGGACCACATGTGAAAGTGACTCAAATCGAAGAGATCAGATTTTTGTTGCTCACACAGCCCTGAAAAAAATCAGATTTGTGTCACATTAAAGATAAAAATCAGAATTCAGTCCTTTCAGCCTGCTAATGTGAACGTAGCCATAGAAACCTCACCCGACTTTCCAGCAGTGAGGTGTTTACAGAAAGACTTCATTTTGGGCCAACTGTTCCTTTAAAATGTCCGGCAGCAGATTTGTGCGTTGTGCTGGTGCAGTAAAATCCTACAACTTCATCTTCCTTTGTGTTTCCTATCTGCAGCACATCCGCGTGGGCTGGGAGCAGCTACTCACCACCATCGCCCGTACTATCAATGAAATCGAGAACCAGATCTTGACGCGAGACGCCAAAGGCATCAGCCAGGAGCAGCTGAACGAGTTCCGGGCTTCCTTCAACCACTTCGACAGGGTCAGTACTGAGTCAAAGATGAGGAGAGGTGTTATATTGGTCCATTGCTCATGTGGCAGCTACACATGCTGCACAGTGAGACTGGGATAAGAACAAAAAGGGTTGTGTTGTTAAAGGAGTAACTGGAGATTAGGGAAATAGGTTGGAGGGAGTTAGATGAGAAGATCGAGACCTCTCTTATAACGGTCTGTTAAAGTCAGCAGGTAGTCAGCTTGGCTTAGCTTAGCTTTTCTTAGTGGAGAATAGGTGGTCATAGGCCCCTAGCTTACTCTTTGTGTTGGGGGGGCTCTTACTCATGCTTTACCAGACAAAAGGTTACTTAGTGCCATATGTAAAAGCATCCTAGGAATATTACACAGCTCACAACGGGACGCACCAGCACTCAAACATGTTGAGACAGCCCTTACTGTAAACAGCTATGCTACAGAAAAAAAGCCATCTGTGATCCAGCTGCAAGCCAATAACAGCTTTTAGCTTTCTAAACCAACAAGGAACATCTGCAGATGTACAGAACGACCAAAGACACAAATCGTACCGTGATTAATTAATTACCTCCGCCAATCAGATGTTTTCACCGGCGTCCGTTTGTTTGCCTTTTTTTTTCACCATTTGTAATCAATTACATGTAATCTATCTGACGGATTTTTATGTAACTTGGTAGAAAAGGGGGTAGGTGCCAAAGAAGGAACCGTTGGATGGTGTAGGGGTGGAGCCATGCTTTCTTTAATATTGCGAGATCCCTGAGAGTAGCCTGGATTTGGATGTCTTTCCGGTATTTGGATTAGGGTTTAACTTATTTATAGGGACAGTTGAGCCTTTGCAGAGGAATGTGCTCTACTTGATTTCCTTCAAGTTCCCAGAGTAATGAACAAAAATGTTGAAACCCCCCCCCCCACCATCTCGTAATGTTAAAGAGAGTGGGGGGAAAAAATCTCAATCGCCACCAAAATGGCCCCAACCCCTCCACTAAACTCTGTGAAATCCTTCTAACATACAGACAAACCAACCAACTGATGGACTCAGGTGAAAACACGACCTCCTTTGTGGGGCCCTCACACACATGAGGCCCGCAGGCTGCAGTGTAGGCCACCCTGTGCATTAATGCACACCAGATCTTCTCATCTAACTCACAGCTAGAAAGTGAACATGTGCTGTAAAGATGGTTGTAATATCTGCTGGCATGCAGAGTCACATGTTTGTCTTTCACATATTTAGACTGCATCAACAAAGCAGAGAAGGTGAGATGACATCGTTTGTGTGTCTGAGACGTCGTGTCATGCTGCCCGAGGTGTGGCTAACAGCAATCCTGTAACGACCCTTTAACCAGAGGAGTGTACAGACTGTTTGTGTGGAATGCATCAGTTTATGACACAAATTTCCTCGTTAAAGGCTCTGGGATAGCAGGAAAATCCCAGCTAGATTCAGCTCAGTCGTTTTACCGTGGAATGCGAGGACATCTGCATAAAATTAAAAATTAAATGCAAATCAGGTAACATGGAAAATGAGGATGTAGTAGAGACCACTGGTAGCTGTAAATGTTCCCATTGAAGGCTGTTTCTATAAAACCCGCATTCCCCCCCTCAGTGTTTACACTGGGGCTCGACACGTCAAGAACAGCACCAATTATGGATGAGTTTCTATTCAGCACCCTCCCCTCCTCCTCCTCCTCCTTCCTCCTCGCCCCAGCTCTCCTGCTGACTCCACCACTACCTCATGGATTTTTCCAGAGCTGCTCTTTTGTTAATCAATACCTGAGGTTGATGATTGGACCCCACAGAAACTTGTGCTTGAACTTGCGCTTTTTTTTGCAAAGTGGAAATAAAATCCTTCATTCGCCCCTTTTTCCGAATCCACACCAAAATTTAACTGCGTTCACAGTGTATGCCGGGGTTCCGTGATGTTAAGAGACGTGACGCACGACGCAACAGCAAACATAAAAGCTGATATATTTCACTATCTTCTTAGTTAAGTGGCCATTTTCTGTGCTTGTTCTTCAAATATCGGACTCCTTGTTGCTACACCGGAACATATTACTACAACGTCACACCTGTTCCGCAACGCCGGGGCACTTCATTCATACAGACGCCTGTTTTTTCGCTGTCACTTCCTCCCGAGGCGTCACAGAGGTGGAACAAACTGACACCTCATTACGCCTTCATTGTGGAAGAAAGGCGAAAAAGTCCCGGAATGAAAGCGGTGTCTGAATGGGGCTTCAGATACACAATGATGGTTATTGCGCTTTTCTACAGGCCTGTTAGTTATGATGTATTGATTTCAAGAACATGACCTATGTCTTAGAATATATTTCAGTCATGTTTACAGTCCATAAGAGGTTCCCTCAAGCTGGACTCACATGTTTGATATGTAGTTAAAATGTGGATGATTATGTCAGTGCTTCACAAATGAGTTCATTATATCCAATGAGAGAGACATCCCAGAGCAACAGACATAAAAGAATTCATAACCACCTTGGCGGTAGAGTATTAGTTACAGCCTATTTATATTTGATGAATTTATGGGGAAATGACTGATTGTAAAAGTGTTTAATGGAACATTTTGCTTTGGTGCTGTACAAACAAGGTACTTTTGCATCTGTGAAGAGCATCTGTTGTGATGTTCGGTCCATGTGCCATCGTTGACATGAATAACCCCACCATAGGTTCCTGTAATCTGCCTGCCACACTGCACATTAACGCCTCTGAATGCCCTCGCCCAGCATGGCAGCGCTGCTGCCACCGTGTGTTCACCTTCCACATCCTAATGAATATGCACTGTGTTCTCTGTTCTCTATCTCCTGCATGACCCTCTCCCTTCACCCCCCTCCCTCACCTCATTTCCTTCCCTGTGCATGGTGCACTCCCCCTCCCTTCCAACAACACCTCACCCTCCTCCCCGTCCCGCCCCTTCACCGTCACTGACACCGCTGTATGTGTTGCTGCATGGCCTGCGGCCCCCCCGACGCCTCGCCTGGCACTGGCCTCCCACATCCCAGGACCACTCGGGCACTCTGGGCGCAGAGGAGTTCAAGGCCTGCCTGATCAGCCTGGGCTTCG
Organism: Chaunax sp. Z400; assembly: GCA_037577475.1. Classification (NCBI taxonomy): domain Eukaryota; kingdom Metazoa; phylum Chordata; class Actinopteri; order Lophiiformes; family Chaunacidae; genus Chaunax; species Chaunax sp. Z400. Next base: position 8,032,358 of record CM075194.1, on the reverse strand, counting down.
ATATCGCCAACGATGCACAGGTACTTCATCGTAGCTGCACCCACCTGACAGAGGTTTAACTTTTTTTTTCTTTTTTACTTTTCCCTCTTGTATTTCTGTCCTCCCTCTATCCCCACCTTTACTACTTTTCCCTTTGTGACTTTGCAACGTTCACATTGTGGATTGTTGCGGCCTTAATTCTACACTTTGTTCATCCTTTACTCTCCTGATCATTCTCCTCCACTCTTCCTGCCCCTCTTTCTCCTCCTCCTGATTTGTCCATCGCTGACCTTGTAGAAGAGATCAGGAATCATGGATGCTGAAGACTTCAAAACCTGCCTTATCTCCATTGGTTACAACCTGGTAAAGCCATGGGCACTCTTCAAATAATTGTTTGTGTGTGATTAACGAGACCAGTCGGACACGGTAACGGAGAGATGTAACTTTATTTTTAATGTTTGTACATTTTCCATAGATCTCCATTCAAGGAGTGTTTTAAAATGTATGGTAATTCAAATTAAAGATTTTCACTCAACAGTAGGGGAGACCATTGACGGTTGTATCGGTTTGAATTGCTGCAATCAGAAGCACATACTCAGTTAAGCTGAGCCTCAGAGAAAATTACCGGCAAAAGTAGGGCAAAAATTAAGCATTTCTTTCAGAGTATTTTTGGATGCTGTCCTGAGATCGATTGTCAAGAAATCCTCAAAGCCTGCATAAACTAGATGACATGCTAAGTGTGTTTGCTTACAGCGTGTCAAAAGACGAAAAGATAGACAGATGAATTTCACGGAAGAGGAGAGTCGACAGATTCCAGCAACAATTAAACTACATCTTTGTGCCATTTTATCACAAGGAGAAAAAAATTATTTGTCTTGTGCTAGCATCATGCTAACATCCTAAAGTCAGTTTCAGCAGTCAGTTTTTGCTGCTCGGTCACGATCCGTCTGACAGTCCTGGTTCTTAGTGGTCAAAGTGATTTTTGACATGGCATGTTTAGATATTTGCGATGCAAACTGTTTACAGAAACCGTCTCTATTTAAATGTACTGTATTTTAAAGAGGGAGGCCTCCCTGTTTGCATCAATACCCCATTGTGTCCATGTTTACTGAAGAGATGTAACATAACGAGGGGAGAAGAGAAGAGAGGGCCAACTAGAAGATGTGTCCGAGTGGAGTTGAAGAAGTCAAACTTTTTGAAAGATGTGTGTTTGAACCATTAAGTAATTTCCTTGCAATATAATAATTTTTATTATTATATATTATATATTTATAATAGAGCTAATTCTAAATTAAAAAAGTCTAAATGGTTTTTGATTTATTGCAAAAAATCCAAAAAGTGTTACATCTGTCCATGGTCTCCCCCCCCCCCTAAAATTTAATTTAAACACAATGACAATGTATTTGTGCTAAACATTTGTTGTTGTCGGACTGTCACCATGGCAACTGAGCCTCACAGCTCCTCTCTCGTCACCAGGGTGAGAACGAGTTCTCCCGCATCATGAGCATAGTGGATCCCAACCGGATGGGCATCGTCACCTTCCAGGCCTTCATCGACTTCATGTCCCGTGAGACGGCCGACACGGACACCGCCGACCAAGTCATAGCCTCCTTCAAAGTTCTGGCGGGGGATAAGGTACAGCGTTGTGTTGTCAGATCATCAGCTCTAAAAGATGAATGTTTAATACACTTTTAGGGTCATAGAGAAGAGCAAAAGATGTAAAGAAGTGAAAATATAAATACAGAAAACTTAAAACAACAAGGCAATACATTTAAAGCTGCTGTAATGTTTTTATATTAAAAAATGTGAAAGAGTTGCTAAAGATATTGAGCATCTTACAGGTCATCGTTCTGGTCATCAGTGTCATTTTGATCTTAACAGGCAGCTGTGAAAAATAAATCTGTACTTTACCTGCCATGCACCAAACAGCAGACATTAATCTGAAGGTGATATCACTGTTATTTGTTTTCGCTGCCTTCAAGTGGCCAAAGAAATCAGGTGAAAGATGTTTTAACAGTAGATATCAGCAACCAAAGACTTTCAAAGCCAGAAACAAAGGCCTTGGGCTGTAAGGACAAAGACTCCAAACTCTTCTATGTTGTGTTTTTGTGTGTGTTGAAAAATTAGCTTAGTCTTATAAATTTTAATTCCTTATTAATTTTCTTTTGGCTTTTTGGTCTTATTGCCATGTATAATGTCATGTGAAATTATAGCATCATCCATCTTCAAATAGCCCAGGTTTTGCTGAAAAAAAGTGATACCAGTTACATGCTTGTATCTGACAGCAATGAATTTATACAGTTCTTTAAATAGGATGTGACTGAGCCCCCAAAGGGTTAAGCTCATTTTGGTTCCTTATTTTCCATCTGACTGTAGAGTGGATTTATTGTTTACAGCTTTTCTAATATACAAATGTTGTTTTATTTTTCCCAGAACTACATTTTAGCTGACGAGCTGCGTCGGGAGCTCCCTCCAGACCAGGCGGATTATTGCATAGCCCGCATGGCCCCCTACACCGGCCCTGACGGTGTACCAGGAGCCCTCGACTACATGTCATTCTCCACTGCTCTGTACGGAGAGAGCGACCTCTGAACACTCTTGTCAATCGTCCTGACTGGGGACCGCCAGCCTACCTGCTCTGATCACCGCCACGTCCTCCAACTGCCCCTTACCACACTCCTGTCCTGCTACGCTCGTTTTTTTGTATGTCTCTGGCCTTATCTCTTTGTCTCCTCCTCATCATCATCACTGCTCCCTCACACTCTGTCTCCATTGTACTTGCTTACCACGCGCTGCAGCAGCTCTCCAGGTTTACAAAGACGGAGAGAGAAAAATATTTGTTTCTGTTTTTATTTTCTTGTTGTCATTGTTTTTCTTCATAAAATGAATAAAGTTAACATATTTTATTATACTGAACAAAAAAAGGTATTTTTCTTCACCTGATTGAAAATAAGAGACAGAAATTGTAATAAAGACAAATTGCTATACATTCCCTTCTTATTCTGTTTACTACAGGGATCATGTTATTTTATGGATTTACCCTCACAGTTTGCTGTTAGCTGGCTCTCTGATCTAAAATAAAAGCAAATACCAATGTGATAAGGCATAAATCCCCATTTCCCTTGAAAAGCAGGTAAAAACAGAACCCACACATTAAAACTATCATGATGGCACAAATACTCCCTTTGAAACATCCACCCAATCTATGGAAGGTGCACAAACTTGAACTTGTGTACAATCACCAGAACTCACAAGGGTCATAAATACTGAATATCGGATATGTCTGTGTTTAACTGCTACCTGGAAGTTACATGCATCCAACCTGAGTCTGATTAATTCTGGGGGCCATAGACAATTGCATGTTTTAGCCAGTTGGTAATGAAGTGTTTGTTTTTCCCAAAAGGGACAAAAACTGATGTCATTCAAACACAGGACATGCACACGGTGCTGGTCAAAGCTCTAGTCAGAAAAATTAAGTGGAAACGCCTAAATTGTTCAACAGAGTGTGAACTGAAACCAGCAGCTGCAGAGATGGTAAGAAAACATGAAATATATTCTATGTAAATGTTTCAGCAGCAGTGTAAAGTGTGTGTCAATATTAAAACATGCATAGACACCAACATAGATGGTTTGGGATGTGTTATATTGACTGAATACCGGCTGTTCTCGTTGTGGCCGTTTGTCAAATAATCAAACTCAAAGGTTCAAGTTTCTGCATTTGTCATGGATAATTTTCTGTGGAAAAGCAAACAGAAATTGTGGTCTCTACATGCCTCTTGTTCTGCTTAAAAAAAATCTTTCAACACATTAAAAATGCCTTTCAACATATATAACCTCAAGTTCCCACAGTGTTACCCAAATTAAAACATGAAATATGATCAAACTCTAAATGATTCAGAAACCTAAAATAACACTATATATTTGATCAGAGCGACATACAACAATATGAATAAGAAAATAAACTAAAGAACTAGCAACGTGAAATATGATCAAACTGAATGATTTAAAAACCTTAAATAGCCATACAGTGGTACTTTTTAGTAAAGCAACTAAATACTAACACAAAACAAATAGCTCCTGCACTCGTATTGATGTTCAAAAATGAAAAACAAAAATCTCAATCAGCAACAGTCAAAGCTCAAAACAAAGAATTGAAATAAATTGACCTTTTTTTGGCATTTTACACAGGAACCTTTGTTTCGTTGCTACATATCTACGGACATTTTAGTGCGTCGGACCGACTCAGGAAGCTGAGAGCTGCTCAGTGTTTGCATGAATTACATGGACTCTTAGCAAGGAAGAAGAGACATGTTTAATTTAAATGCACTGCGGAGAAACAAATCGGTAAAATATGGAGTCCCTATGCTTGTAAGTAACTTTAATATGACGATTTAACGTATTTATTTAGTGTAGACTAGCATGTTAGCCGACACTTGCTACTGGAGTAGCTCTTCCATGATACAAAATGTATGTCAGCCGTCAAAACGAGTTGTTTCATCATCATCTACTATTTATATTAAAGCCACATCTTGTACTCTGCAATAATGACAACTATTTCAATTGTCCATTACAATTTAAGATGATGTTATGTAACTGACGTATGAAAGTATGTGCTAAAGGGTAAAGTAAAGGTTATCCATGTCTCGACAGACTGTTCATTATAAACTGGTCAAAACAAGAATGTTATGCTTCTGCTGATATTTACTAACTTGAAAGGAAACTGACAATTACGTGTTTTAAGCCAAAATTGATACAGTCTAGTACAGACAGTAGTTCGGCCCTGTATGGCTCTGAAGTTAGTTACCTCGGTGCCATTTGGGATCATTCAAAAGCACAATTTCATTACTTTTTTTCCAACCACACCACATGAAACCAGATCAAAAAGCACTTTACTGAGAGCTGTCAAATCTGGACTAGATGAACCCAGAAATGTTAAAGAATGTTGCAAATACAGTTTTTGATTTGTGAAATGTTTCCCTTCTCAAAAATAGAATTAAATTTAAGTTTGAATTATTTTAAACTCTTAAAGTTTAGATTATAGTAATCTAAACCTGGTGTGACGTGTTCTTGATGTGGAAACTACTGTAGAAAGGCTCTCAGAGAACGTATACCCTCAAAGCAAGAAAAAACTTCCTAGATTCACACCTTGAGCCAGTTCATCTCTTCTCCATTCAAAGGGCCACCTGTCTACTAAATTCCACTGAAATCTGTTTAGGAACCTTTTGAGATATTCTGCCAAATAACTGGTAGACAAATGATGATGAAATAGAATAAAGTTTGCACAAATCTAAAGCTGTGTTTTAAGCACAGTAGTTACTGGACCCTTTGAATGTTTTAGAGAGGGCTTTTTACAACTTAAGTGGATTTTAGAGGCTCCAGCTCTAGTTGATAGCTCACATTTTAAGAATAATTTTTACATAATTAATGCTGAAATGATAATTTGAAAGCTATCATGGCGTTAGTGTTACTGTGATGTCAGGTCTATTATGAAGTAGAAACTCCCTCCATCTGTTAACATCAGTACTAAATTTACTAACCACACATGTCCTTATCTGTTTTCAGCTGCTCGTAGTTGGAGGTTCCTTTGGCCTGCGAGAGTTTACACAAATCCGTTATGACTCCCAGAGGATCAGAAAAAAGGTCGGTAGTGAAGTAACTCTTACATCACACACGAATTTGACAGTAGATTCATTTTAATCTCATATTTCCACGATCACAGGAAACCAGTGAAAAGAAACGCCTCTCAACCAGTGTGCAAAGACTCCTCCCAGTGGTTATACACATAATTGCACATGAGTCATGATTTCTCTTAACAGCAGTTTAAAAACAGCTCACATGTTGAGATGTTTTACATCCGTTAGGCTGCAATCGCTCAGCTCATTGTTCAAGGAACGTTTCAGACACAGACTCGTCCATCCCATCGGTCCAAGAGCAAGATGTGAGACCCAGCTCCAATCATTCATTAAAGGAGTATTTCACAGCTGGAACATAAAACTGGACTTTAGAGAGATGTAATTATTACTGACGTTTGTGCTGCATGACCCGAGAAAATGGTTGCGTTATTCCCTTTTTCTTAAAAGGTAAAAAAAAACCCTACAACAACCAGAATACACTGCACCGCACCGGACTTAATAAATGCATTTCGAATTGGTATGGCAGCCAGCTGATAGCATTACTCGTATTGTAGCTAAACCGTGCACTAAAATATGTCTTTGGAAACATTTTAGGAGACAAATGGAAAAAGGAACAGGATCACGCTTCATATTTGATCAGAATTTGTAGTTTTACATTTTTAAATGAGATCTATTTCTCAGTTTTCACAATACAGGAAACAATATGGTGAGCACCTGCTGTCCATAAACCTTCTCTATACAGAGAAAGAGTGAACTAGAATTTGTTCCTGAAAACATTTTATGACACAGATCCTGGTTGTTATTTGAACTGTGCGGCCTCGTTACAGCTTGATCTGAGTTTGGTGCAAGGGTGCTAGAGAGGGGCAGCTCATACTTAATCTCAAGTTTCTAATCTTTGTGTCTGTGGAGGGGGGAATACAGCGATCGGGAAATACAACCTGGAGTTCAAACAGCAGCCCTGCAGCTGGTAAAATGACGAATGGGCTGCGTGGCTCAGGGTTCTGGTAAAATGAAGAGAAGTTCAACATTATTCATTTGCACATACAACACACCTTGTAATAATATATATCTGCTTTAAAATTGGCAAAGTTTCACTTCAGATGACAGACCCACTTCATCAAACGACATGAGAGCGGCCCTTTATTAGAAACCATTACAGTCTGATGAGCTAGCTGAGAGCCGTTTTGCGCTACTTCGCTCTGACAGACGTCGATGCGCGTCATCTGGACGGGAGCCAGATGGCAGGAGCATTTTTTCTTATTACTGTCCATGTGAGGCAGCACTAGACTGCGGATGAGGATGATAGGGTGGGGAGGTATGGCGCCCTTGGCTCCGTGCCTCTGCAGCTGTCCCCACGCTGCTCGCTGTCTTCTGACGGCCGAACCTCTCTCCTGTCAGACCCTGTGGAGCAAAGACTCCAGTCTTCTCAGCCTGCATGTGCACATGGAATTTAATGCATGAATCTAAACAGTTGTCATAATGCACATGATTAAATCCACTCTTCCGGTTCTTACTCTGAACTGTTATTCTGTTATTTTGCTCTCACAGATATTTAAATGATTAAAACCACTGTGTGAGGGTTAAGTCACTGTATGATCCAATTTGCATTTTCTCTTCAATGATTTAATTTTGCCCGGAGGTGGAGATGAACCTGAAGGCCTTCTGTCCTTCCTGTGCAGCGTCTCCCTCACCTCTGATGGCTCCCAGTTTGTTCTTGACGCTCAGGCTTGTGGCGGCTCAAGAAAAGCTAATAACACCTCATTATTTTATCTATTAACTCCCTCGTCTGAAGGCTGCAAATATTCTATATGTTATTTCTTTGCTGTAGTTATGTAGGTCTAATTAAAAATCAATCATGGAATTATGAAACTCATCAGTCAGCCGAGTGACTGCGGCGTTATTGCTGTGAAATATTAGAGCTCATTAAAAGTAATGATTCAGAATGGGATTCATTTCGGTGCTATTCTCGGGCAAAATCAATTTGAATTGCAAAACACAGATAGCTCCATTGGACTCTCTCTCCCAAAGGCCTCCGACACACATATATGTATTTTAGTTTTGACTAAATCTGGTGATGTTGATGCCAAATCAAGCAGAATAAAATAAAAACGGGCTACCCTCGCTATTGGTTTGGGGAGATTTGACTTTGACACTAGTGAGAAAACGTTGTCTTAAAAAGGTACTTTACCTCTTCTGAAGATTACATCATTGATGAATTAAAGAAATAATGCATGAAGACAAGGAGGGGGAGAGACAAACCTCATTACTTCATTATGTGTAATTCCTCTTCTAACACTAATATCTTTGTCTATCTCTCAAACCAGGAGCACCTCCACATGTCTGTTGTCTTGGGGTGTACGATAAAACCGGTTAATATTAATACGATGTGCAAAATCTATTGCATTACATTTCATGAAACCCAATACATTCAGAGAACTTGGTTAAACGCTCTGTAACGTCCGTCGGAAACAATAATCTAAAGTAATAAAGCCACGTGTGTTCAATGAGACCAAGATAGAAGTCTCAGATCTGCAGAAGAATAATAAAGTATAATCAAAAATATTCTACATAGTACTTGATGCATTTACTCAATTTTCTGTGCATGTGCATCAAAACAGGAATTTTCCAGTATGTTGCAACACATATAGCAATTATCTTCATTCTCTCTCAGCTGGATCCGTCACTGGAGGCCAAAGTGAACGTCCAGAGGCAGTCGGTCATACTGGAGGAGGAGTATGAGGTAAGGAGAGACGGGCTGGGCCTCCTGAGGGGAAGGGAGTACATGAACGAAACCGATATGGTCTCTCTGCAAGAAAGTGATGCTGGTAAACGAGATGTGTTTCGTAGAGTGTCATCAAGCAGACATTTTATCCGCTGTGTAGAAACTCAATGCACAAACTTGGAGATAGAATGTGTAACTTCATATAACTAAATATCGTTTTCAACATGAAGGAGAAATTTGGCTGCGACTCAAACACTTGCACCCTCAGGTCAAATATTTAAGTAAGCATGCTAATAAGATCGTATTCACTCAGTAGCTATTTTCCTCTGACCTCATGCTCAGGGTGGGAAACTCGAATGCTAATGCTAAAGTTATACTGCCGTGTTCCAGTTTGCAGCTCATATAAACACGAGGAATCTGAACAGGTTTTATGGATCTTGATGGAAAAATCAGGCATATCTAATGTGTGTGTGCAATTCGGCTGGATCTAAATAACAATCTGGATTCACCAGATTTGAATATGTTTTATAGGGTGTAGTCTAAATGATGGTTACAGGGCTGTGAGTTTGATTTTGGAGAAGACTTGATTGCATTAATAGGGACTGTTGGGTGGAGGTCTGCGCTCTGCTGAGTGCCGTTCTACTTTTAACTGGGTCGGACTGGGCTTTCCACCAGAACACTGTTGACATACTAATAATGAATTCCATCCACAGTAAGTAACATTAATATTTCCTGACGTCTCATGCCAGGCCAGAAATAGAAGCAGATTAAATGTGATCCTTACCAATGAGGTTCCACTGTCTTTAAGATTTCTTCACAGGGTGTTTTTCAACATTGTTCTTGATTGTGAAATAACTACTGAACCAATTTCCACTTAACTTTGTGGAGGGACTTTCTACACAAAGTCCAAACATTCAACAGTAAGAACAGAAGAAAAATACATATTTGACTGGAGATATTAAAGATATTATTGGAATATGGGCACTGATGTTGTCTAACAAACACACTTGAAGGCAAACTGAAGCTAATCAATAGTCTGACATGATGCTGATATTGAGTACATTACGTGAACGGAGGCAAGAATCCTAAATAGTCTTTGAAATGTTCAAGTTCAAATAAGCTCATGCAAACTTTTTGATACTTTTGCAGAGTAAAGTTTTCAGACACTGTTTAGTCTGAACTGATTTTGTTAAACATATTGAATTGTTGGCATCTTTAACTTTTAACCTCCTGTTGTTGTTGTTTTTTTCTCCTCCCGGCAGAAGATGAAGGAGTTGAATTTGGATGAGTGGAAGAACATCCGTGGGCCTCGTCCCTGGGAGGAATCCAGGGAGTACCAGGAGCAGCAGCGCGCAAGGCAGAACCAAAAAGAATGAGGTCCTTGGATGTCTGAGAAGACTGCACACGCACGCACGCACACACACACACACGCACACACACACGCACGCACGCACGCACACACACACACACACACACACACACACACACACACACACACACACACACACACACACACACACACACACACACACACACACACACACGACGATTCTGTGGCGAAGGTGCCACTAAGACCCAGTTACCCCAGTTGATGCAACTTCAGGGAATGAACTCATGGTCTTAAAACTTTGGAAATACTTTGTTTTTATCGATTTGTTTTGTCGTCTGTTTGTAACAAATGAGCCCAAAAAACCTTAAAATAAGTTCAAGGTTTGTGCATCTTATAGTTTTATACACACAAGTATAAAGCAGTCACCAGTTGGTCACTTCTCCACTATAAAAAACAACCAGTAGGTGGCACATAGTGACCTGCTGCACCTTACCTTTCAGGAGGAAATATCTATCAATGTATGATTGCCTTGTATCAATAAATTATGTACTATTGATCCAAGCTGTTATTTCGTTTTTGACTCAGTCTCCTAGATGTGTTGAGTCTTTGTTTACAACAATACTGCATTGATTTACCTGCTGAAAGTATAAGAGAATAAATAACACAACAGTCCAGCGTTTCCTCAGGCTTTATTCGTCTCGACAGTAATCCGTTTCTCTGACAGTTATTACTTTGCATTGTGGGGGATTTATGACGTTTATAATGGAAACAGTATTACCTTTTTGCTTTTTTCGGCCCGCAAAATGAAAGAACATGATTTTCGCTGCAAGTCTTCAGGTTGTAAGTAATGTTTGGGTGACTGACAGATAATGTTTATGCTGCTTTCAGTTTGTGAACTGGGATGTAATGATTATTCTTCATGTGTGGGGGTCTGTGTGAAAATGTCCTGGGATACATTTTCTGTAATCACATTTTTTTATTTTTTTTATGTAGATGATTTCACCCAGTGTTTCTGGAATATATTGGACATAAATAGTAGCTCCTATTTTTTTCATGCACAGGTTGCACAGATTTAAATCTTTGCTCCGTTGTCTGCTTGTCGAAGCGGCCTCTAATCCACCACCGCATTTGAATCACAAAGCACGCAATCAAGTAATTTGTCATCCGGCTTCTCAGGTTGAGTGTTGATTAAAATGTCTGGTGTGTGCTTCTATTTCTGAAGAGGCCTCTTTACGTTTAGTGAAGAGACATGTTGGTGCACCTGCAATCATACAGGTCAATCACACTTATTCTGGATGCTCCTAAGGCTGCTTCCTGCCTGTTTATGATTAGATGTCTACTGTTTAAGAATGCAAACGGCGAGGAAGCTGCTGTTTCTGTCTGTGTGAGAATAAATCTAGGTATGACAACAGTCTGATCTGTGGATGTAGTTTATATAATGTAAGATAAACTGCAGAATTAAGACAGTCAAAATGTTTAATAACAGCAGAGAAGTATTATCTAGAGGTCATGTAACCTATGCAGCCATAATTAAAACTGATGCAGCAGCATTTCAGTGTTGCAGTCAGAGGCAGTAGAGCTAATTCAACTCATTCTATATACTGCTGGGTGATTTAATTTACTGTATAGCAATGCAATGTATTTTATATGCTTATAATAGGTTATTATAACCATCTGCTAAGTAAAAGTTCTACATGAATTTTAAGCAGGGGTGGATCTTAGGCCAGGGAACATGGATATAGAATATGGATGCAGATTCTGGATCGCTTTTTCACTTACTTCAACATTGCTAGATGGGGTCTTTTTTTAAAAACATTTTGCACAGATCCTAATAATCACAAACCAGGATTATTTAATTTGGCATGATGCAGATCTGAGTAAAGTGACGTCATCACGGTGACATCACCATAGCTTATGATATGACCTGGGAGCAACGATACAATCGATTAGTGACGATGGTGTTGCCTGAGGTTTTTGGTCTGTTGGTCGAACAAAACAAGGACAAATTGAGCCGTTGGAAAATGTGATCATTTTTTAATATCTTGTCAGATTTTAAGACTATGATTGACTAGAAGCTATAATTGATATGATCAATAATAATAAAAAAGAAGCTTATGGAGCAGATTTAGGATGCATGTGTACTTGCTTTGAATTCCTCTCCCCCGATAGGAAACGGAGCCAATTAATCTGCAGTCAGTAAAAGCCTCAATCTTCTCCACTGACTCACTTAAATGTCATTTACAGAGCTACAGAATCAAAAAGAGACTTATTCAACATGGACGGGGGGGGGGGGGGGAATGTGAGCGGGAATATGGACCCTGTGCTTATTTTATTTCATCTCTCTCTCTTTCATTTGATTTCTATAAATAGACAGACGGTTGGCAGCTGAGGGGTAGTCCACGCAGAACAAATGCACCCCTTGGCTGTTTCACTTCATTCCCCATATAATGAGCCAGACACAACGCACACAGATCGCCGCTGTCACTTCCACTCTCTCCTGGACAGAGGCAGGGGCCACATGGTGCCATTGAGATGTGGTTTTTGGTCGCAGGGGTCGGACCCCTCAGACATCTCCGCCTGGATCTTCGTCTCTTCCTTCCTCCCTTCTTCCTCTCTTTCACCAGGCACCATAAGGGAGATGAGTTTAGAGTCCAGTGCCCTACACTCGTCTTCTGTCTCTGATGTAATGGAGTCAGAGCGGGTATCCCTCTCTCACCCATCTTCCTCTGCACATATATTCCAGACCAGTGAACCACTGAATGCTCAGCTCCAGTAGCTGCAGCTGCAGAAGGGGCACTCTCCATAGATGAGCTGTGCTATATGTATGTAAATACTAGTCTCAGTGGATGATATTTGAGTTGAGAGTACATGCAGTATGAAAGTTTAACATTGCATTTGTCATATTTATGGACTGTCAGGGTTTTATTTGAGGGGATTTATCAGCACAGGGAAGTTAAGTGTATGTATGAATGTGTGAAATGTGTTAAGTGACCAGCTCTTCATCTCAATATGATTATGTACATACCCACATGTCAAGTCAATGCATACATTACTGCATGATGGGATGGCAGTGATGGTATTTGACTAAAGTGCCGTCTCCTGTAAACATGGTAGCAGAAATGGTAATGTTTTTTTAAAAAAGCCTTATCTCGCAGTGTTCAAATAAGTGGAGAAATTCATAAATCCGCCCCTTAATCTGGATCCACTTCAAAATTTAATGTTTTTTTTTTTCCTGCCACATGCCAGACTGCACCACCAGGTTTCATGAAAATCTGTTGTGTAGTTGTTTTTTTTGTAATCCTTTTAACAGACAGGATGAGAAAGCACAAAGCCTAATTAGTAACATGCATTAATGTAGAGAAGGAGAAGGAGAGGGAGAGGAGGAGAGAGAAGCTCAGTACATCACGGTCCCCTGGATGTCTAAAGTCTCATTTATGCTCAATGTTACAAAACTGACACGGATACAGAAGGAGCTGTACTCTGTGTTCATTTCATCCATATTTGTGGATATTTTCTGAAAGCTTATGGGTACGGACGAAACAGATGAAATGGAGCAGTACCACCAGAAATCATTTGGGGAAGTGTGGACATAAATCAAGCTACAAATGTCTAAAATTATGTTTGTTGTCCATTTCACTGCCAAAGTAAAGGACGCAGGGAGGTATGTGGACATTGACGGATACATCGTTTGAGATGGATGTATTTATTTCATCCACAGAGGGAGTATAAATGAACCTTAAGCGTATAGCAGCATAGCTAAGGGCTAGCCTGAGCCAACCTTAACTACAAGCTTTATCAAATTATTATTAAACCTACTCTGAAACGTAGAGAGGGTTTCTCCCTCCCAGATGGAGACTGGAAGATGATTCCACATAGAGCCTGATGACCGAAGGCTCCGGCTCCCATTCTACTCTATATCTCATTCTAACCAAGACATGGCCATATAGTAAGTGGACATTTATCTTTTAATTTAGGTGAACTGACCCTTTTAAAAACCACATTTTAATCCTGAACTCCATGCATCTTTTAAACCGAGACCTCCAGCACCTGGAGGTGCTTTTCTCGGTGTCTGACCCCGATCGCCACACCACCCTTCAAACATTCACCAGTGACAGACGGCCCTGCAGCCACGAGCTCTCTAGATTCTGATTCGAGGCGACTCTTTACCTTTCTCAGTTCACACCTTCACTGTTCATTACTGACCGTCATAAGTGGACATCGCCCAGAGGGTGATGTCAGTGTTAACTCCCTCCCTTCCTCCCCTCTCTGTCCTCACTAGCCGAGGCCCACTGTGTCATTGGCTGCCTCTTCTTTTCTTTTTTTTTCCTCTCTGAAGTTGTTGCAACTCGTGCTCACAAAGGTTCATGTGCTACAGATTCTCTGCAGCTTGCACTCCAGACGTTTTAATGAAACTGATCCGGAGACGCAGCCGTCGTCATGTCTTTCTGTGACTAAATGAAAAAGGGACAGGAAGGAGAGGAGAGGTGAAGTTTTTTTCCTCTCAGAGAATCGATGCAACCAGTCAGTTTCAGGGCTACAGACATCAAGCTGCCTGCACTCATACACTGTAAAATCTGAAATCTAACCAAGATGGAACATCTTAAATCTAGACTTTTTTGTCTAGAAGTTTTTTGTCTGACAGATATTTCTCCTTATCGGGCCATTTATGTTAGAGCATTTCACTAGTTTCAAGCTATTTGGTCCTCAATCTTGATAAGATATTATAACTTGTTTACATGTTAGTTGGATTTATCTTGGTTTGTGTAACTTGAAACTAGAATTACCAGAATTTACCACAGCTGTTTGAGCCAAGGACCGATGTGATAACCTTAAGAAACAGCCAGGTTGTTTGTAGCTGAATTTAAAACTCTGTTACATTTGCCATCAGGCCATACATCTACGTTCTCATTACTGCCTGAGATTGTGGCTTAGGGGGTAAGAGCTGTCGTCCACTTATCAGAAGGCCGGTGGTTCGATCCCCACTTCCCCCAGGTCTACATGTCAAAGTATCCTTGAGCAAGATACTGAACCCCAATCTGCTCCCCGGGTGCCATAATGGCAACCCACTGCTCCTCAGGGATGGCTCAAAGCCTAAATAATTTTTCTTATTGCAAGTAAATCTTAGTAAGTGCAATTATCTTAGTCTGTTGGCAGATAAATTCACTTATTTGTCATCTGTATCTCCTCGAATCAAATATTTATTTCCTTAGACTTTTTGCAGTGTAAGTGCTGCTCCTCTCAGTGGAAAGCACAAGCAGGCCTGGTGAGTTGATTACAAGTATAATCCATTAATCATCGCTGGGCGCATGGAGGACGTTGATGCGAGAGGCAAGAGCAGACATTGAATTCCAATCACATGATGCACGCTGGCTGCAGGTGCTCTTAAAGCGCCTGCACGCCAATCTGTCCGGTACGTTTTCTGCCTCCACCCTTTCCCTGCAGATAAGACAACTTCATTAATCCAGCCATATTCTCCATACTAATACAGCGTTACATGGAGAGGCGCTGACGAGGGTGTGTGGCAGCGGTGGGGGCTGCCGGACCGGATTGGCCCGTCTTTATCCTCCCCTCCCGGTCCTTTTGGGAAGTGATTGTTTTTGAATTTCACATTTGAATTTAACAAGCATGGAAATCTGAACAGGCTAATAAGATTCTGTACCACAGTGCCGGACTGTGTAATTAAAATTGGATCCAATTGATTTTCTCCTGCTTTGTATGTAGGCCTCATCCCAAAAGAAAAGACTCTGCATACTGCAAAAAAAAAAAAAGATGACTGTTCCAAGTCTCTCCATTGTTATTTGTGGGTGGATTAATGCTAATTCATTATCGATCGATTGCTAATTAATTTAAAATACCTTAATTTTACATACAGTTTAATTTGCCCCGGGACTTTCAGGATTTCGTTCACGGTGCTTCAGGCCTGTATGATTCTGTAATTAGAGGTGGTGGCAGTATCAACATCCTCCTGCTCTGTTCCCGTCTCTGGGGCTTCGTCTGTCTTGTCAGCAGCCTTATAGCTGATTGTGCAGCATCAAGGACTGTGGGGCCCAGTGAAGCTCATTATCTATAAAGCATCGAACTGGGGTTGGAAGATTACTGGGTTGCGCAATGCAAGACTGGAGACAGAGAAACACAAGAGGTGAAGAGCATTTGGTCAGAAAGTTCCTGGACTCTTTAAGAAAACCTTAGCAGGATTTGTTTTTAAAGGAATAGTTCAACGTTTTGGAGGAATACACCTTTTTTGCTTTCCTTTTGCTGAGATAGACGTGAAGATAAATCTCATTTCTGTAGACCTATACGCGAATTATGAAGCTGTAGCTACACACAATTATAGTTTGGCACAAAGACTGGATTCAGAACAGCTTGTCTGGTTCTGTCTGAAGGTAGAGATCCTGTGAAAATGTTGACCCTCTGAGGTCTGCGGATTCACTGGAGTCAGATGGTATTGGTTAATATGGCATGAGGCACATCGGAATAAAATGATACACCTCTAATAATCTGTTGTTAGAGAATTTTGTTTTGACATTACCTGGAAACTATTTTCTAAATGTTCAGATTTTAGTGACAATGACTCTGTACGTTTATCTTAAGAAGAAGGAGGATTTTGTGGAAGAACACCTTCATCTTGGTACCCGACCACATTCAGCCGGTGCCTTAATTATTTACTGATGAGAGTCTTTTAGCCTCATTTCTAAAGCCTGCCTTTTCCTTATGTGTGTGTGGCATAGCTAGAATAAATGTCAGTGACTCAGTGATAATCCTCCTGGTGTCTTATATTTCTGTCCTGTATGAGCATCATCTGACCAACAGGGGATCCTCAGTTTTAGTACCTACATTTAAAAGCCCTCTCCCTCCCTCCCATTGTGAGTGGTTGACATGGTGGATTGTGGGCCTGGATGATATTCATGGGTTATGGTGCAGGTTTCTCCTCAGCCGTTCGTGACGTAGTTGCGCGCCTAAGCGAGCCTGTCTGTGTGACTCTTAAAAATGGGGGGCGGAGGGCTGTAGGACGCAACCATTTCACACCTCTACCGGCGTGAGAAAAGGCCTAATACTGATAATTATTATTTGAGGATAACAATTCACCTCCGGTGATCGTTGTAAGCTCCACAATGATTCGCAGTCAGCGTAAAGGAGACAAACCTTCATTCCGATGGTGCGCAAAGTCCAGCTGACAGCCTTAAAAAGCGGCACGCACAGCTGAGCGCGTCTCAAATCTAACAGTGTTTAAATTAGAGTGTCATTTCTGAAGAAAAGGCAGCCGGGGAGGGAAGGAGATCCACGACTGTGCGAGCGACACCACAGATTTCCTGCGCTATCGCAGCGGACAGAGGGGGAGGAGGACAGCGCTGATTCACGACTTGCAGGTGGAGGGAGAGCCGCGCGGACGGGCTCAGAAGATACATCTCTTATCTTAAAATACCGACTCCCCCCCCCCACCCCTTTCCTCCTCCTCCTCCTCCTCCTGCCTCGCCATTGACAGCTTTGCGACCCGGTCAATCCATCAGACGGGGAGGATCTGGGGAGGAGGGCGCCAAGGCAGGAGAGGACGAAAGGCGATCACCTCTGGCCGGTTTGATCCAATCGCCAACACAGACGAGGCTGGGGACCTGGCTCCGTACATGAGGAGGCTTCACCGGGAGGGATTTGGTCCGAGGAGCACGTTTGACTCAAGAAATCCAAACTGCGAGATTTTACTGAAACAAAAATAAAGGCGGCGGACCGGAGCTGTGTCTCTACATAAACTCCCCGGAATACAAATCCAGGTATGTTATGGTGAAAAACGCTTGATGCAAACTCACTTCTGTCAGTGTGTTAATGCGCACCATCAGTGACAAACAGCGTTAAATGTAGAAACCAGATGCGTTTAGAGCGCTTCATCTCTTTTCACCTCTCCATCATTGTGCAGATATGATCCATTGGCTGAAACGGGTTCGTGATACCGTCTAATGGGTGTGCCATTAAAATAATTGGCGTCTGTCAGCGCGTGTTTCGGATACCTGCAGCCTAGAGACCGTCCTGCTGCTGATTGGCTGAACATCTGGATTTTTTTTATATATAGTCTTCTGCTTAAGTATTTCTGCTTCTCCTGCACGAACTGCCGCCGTTTGGTTTCCTGAGGACATTAGTTTAGGATAATATTTATTATCTATACATCTGGTCACGCAGGCCTGCACGCAGCCTTTAAGTTGCGGGCCTATGGGTGCTCCTGCAGGGATTCCCCCCTCAGGTAGCATCGGTATAGTGATCGCCTCATGATTAATCAGGAACAGCTGAGGCTCGCCGTGTGTCTGCTGAGTCCATGTTTACCAGCATCTTAAATATCCTCCTCAAACAGGACCCTCTTCCCAAAATAGGGAAAGAGATCTGCTGTCACCTTTCAGCCATAAAGTGTCTGTGACAGACATGGCGATCACCCAATAAAGACGCTCGTGACTTTAAAATCAAATGTGTAAGTCATCTCCAGTTTGACTGATCAGAGCTGCCACCATCAGCTGATGTGAGTCGATTATTTTATTGATTAACTGGTTGTTTGGGCCATTAAATGTAAAAGAATAACTGAAAAGTCTGACAAAAATCGAGATTTTCCAAAGTCAGGACTGACATATTCAAAATGTTTCTTTGGTCAGTACAGAACAGTTGTTTTCAAAGTGTGGTCCGGGGACCCACAGGAGTCCATGAGGGGGTTCAAGTAGGTCTACATCAAAAAGGGAATAATTTATCAACCTGCTCCTGTGTCTATCAGCAGGATTGCTCAAATAATATGAACAGATTGTGATTAATGTTGTTAGAGAGGTAGGGTATGGGTCAAGGAACTATCCATTAGATTTTGGTGGTGATCCGGATCATCATCTGGATCCATAGATCCAAATCCATGGATTGTTTAAAGGATTCTAAACTATTATGATATAGGGGCAATTACACAGTTATTACTTCTAACTTCATTAATAATGCCTAATGTTGGATAAAAATGACATGATGACATCCCCATAAGATCTAGCACACAACACACACAACAAAGTCTGATCTGGGTCTGAGTAATATTCTGGATATGGTGATCCAGAATGGTTAAATTTACAGGGCTCACAGAAAATCCATTACAGTGAGATAAGAAATAATAATGCTACAGACTTCAGCTGCATCCTAATTGAGGTATTAAGTCATAGATTGTGTGACTTTCAATTTAGTTCTACGCATATTTTCTGAGTAAAAACATCGTTAGAAGTTGTAGAAATGGAGTATAAATGGTTCACCCTCAACTATTGCAGTGGATTTAATTGGAATATATCAAAGCTGAACCTTGCCTGGATTTAGATTTGTCAGTTCCTGTGCAGTTATTGTGAACAAATTTGTCTTTCCGAGTTGATATTAACACTTTTTGGTGGCCGCTGAACAATCTCAACTCCTGTCTGCCCCTATGTTCACAATGCAGAGCACGATCCCTAAAACAGTAATTAGTATGCAAATTGTTCTGTGTAGCTCCTAATTTAGGGGTCACGGCTCTAATGTTGGTACACATGGAAAAATGGAATCGTTCACCTGACGGCACCTAATGCAATTTGTGTTGAGAAAGAAAATCAATTATTCAAATGCAAAACCTTTTGAGGACATCCTCCTGAATAGTCTGTCTGAGTGCTCTAATGTAATTTACTGCATGAACTTTACATTATTGCTTAAGATTATGTGGTTGTGTAAAACTGTTTTTCAATCAGTAAACCAAACAACTGATCGATCAATCAATCAATCAATCAATCAATCAATCAATCAATCAATCAATAGCTCCCTGTTGGCTTTGTTGTAATATTGCAACCCTATCGCCAGGGATTATGTTGTAACTTTCAGTTTTCATTTTTATGATGTGACACTGTTGTGTTTAAGGTCTGGTTACATTTAGATACAAGAAACACTTTGTCATGGTTAGGAAAAGGTCATGTTTTCCCTTTAAATACCAAGACCACAAAAAAGCAGAAAACACCAGTCGGTTTCGAGCCACAATGGGTTCCCAGAAGGAGACCCAATGTGGGTCGAAACTGGTTGGTGTTTTCCTCTTCTTGTCATAGTGAGATTTTTACTTAGATATGCCCTAATCAATAAAGACATTTTAACTACACCTTTGGTTCAATGTTAGTGTGCCTGAAGAAAGCCTCGAGGCTTTTCTTTGCCTACGTAAATAAATAAATTAGGTCATTTTTTCATGGAAAAGTGCAAGTAATGTCAGCATTGATGCTGTGTACAGTGTCCATTAGTCATGACTAATTGACACCTAATATATATGTCAAATATTTCCTTTCTTTTTTATGGCCCAGAATAGTTAGTTAATAGCTTCAAAAATGTATCACTGCTGCCATTTTTTTCGAATTAAGATAATCTACATCATGTCTATAGAAGTTTATGACTTCAATTTGAGCATTACACACATTTTTTTTACATTGGTAAACGTTTATTATGTTAGATGAGTGTCTGGACTTTGATGCAAAACTAAAAAGAAAAGGAACAGCGACATTTCATAATTTCCAAACTAAACTTTTCTCTCATTAAGTTACTACTTTGTCACTCAATTATTTGTTTATGCTTGGCGCTGTCAGTTCTCACAGGGATTGCATAGCTGGCTTTTCTCCCACGTAAATGGCTCTGCTGATTCAGTTGAATTTAAGTTCCTTGTCTCCTGCTTCTGCTACCGTTCGCTGTCATCCCTATTTTTATCCCACAGATCAGTTTGCTGCTGGGCAATCAACATCTTTTTTAACATTTGAGGAATGTTAAAACAAACTGAGATATTGTCTCTTTTCTGAGTTTTATAACAAGCAAAAACAAAAAAAAACCTCTGGAACGAAATATCATGCCTAACATTATTGAGGTTATGATCGCAAAAAAAACATCATAATAATAGCCTACTGCCAGTGATGCAATCATGTGAAGATATGAACAATTAAATCAGAGATATTGCTTCAAGTATGTCATTCTCCTGTTTGACTATCCACACCTCTGTCCAAACTTGAGAGTGGTCTGTCAGGATGAGAGGTATAATTTCCAAAAATATCACCACTTAGTTCAAGTAGTTGAAGTTATTTTAAGTCTTCAGATCCAGTGTAATGTGTAAGAGTCAAATAAGAAATCTGCATTAAACATAAAGTGGCTTAAAGTGCCATGAGTGCGTATACTGTACACACTTTTAAGCAGGCAGCCCCTGAGGTAATCAAACCTTTAACCTAGAATCAGAACACAGGAATGCACTTTTACAAAAATGTAGAAGGCCTCGAACTGTAGCTCAACAAAAGCCAAGGCAAACAAGTGTGACAGGAATGAAAAGTTGTAATCCTCCAGCGAACTCAGGACAGAATGATTACGCAGTCTGTATCTCTGTGAAGAGATTATTTTAATTCAGACTAAACTGCCTGTGTGTCTCAGGGGCCCGAAGGTTTGTTGGAGGCCCCGCACATCCTCCTAAATGATCACAGGTACCACAGGCAGCCTCTGTATTGTGTTAGCAGCTCTTTTAAGTTTGAGGTGGTTAACTGTTGCACCCATTGCCTCTGGTCTCAGCCGTTAGCATCAAAAGAATTGTCAAGTCCTATCTCATAAGAGCTGAAGAGGTGCGTACAATGCTTAGGCTGAGCTGTTATGAATTTTGACAAAGCCTGGATTGTTATTGTAATACTTCTCTCTCCTGTGGAAGTGGTAAGTGTGCCGTTAGGACTCAATTTATAGTGGATTTGGACATGACATCTGTACTCTTTGTACTCTGTTTGCCTCTTGATGGTCTCCTCCTTCCCCACTTCTGTTTTTTTTTTCTTCTTTTTTTTTTTGCCAATGCGACATTTTGGACTGTGCTTAGTTTGGCAACATCGCATGCCTGCTGAGCGAGCTGTTTGTTTCAGAGCTGTGTATTACCCCTGAGATTTCAGGCTCAAATTAACATTATGGGGCGCACATACTCATATCTAAACTGAAAATAAGTTTAATGATTGGAAATGAGCCCGCAGGCTACGATATCATTAAACAAATGTTATCTACATTCACATATTAGTTTACAGAGGTTGGAGAAGTATAACATAAAGATCTCGTGAGTATGCTGCTTATCAAGAAGGAGGCAGAGATTCATTGAAGTCTTACAGACTTATAGTGGGATAATTTGAATTCTTGTAATCTTATAAAATCCAGAAATTCTTTCCTCGCCTCACACAGTATGTATTTCCCCCTGTGCAATACAAAGTCCTACACTCTTGTACTACCACTACTCATAAAGCTTGCTTTAAAAGAATGTGGAAGTACCTTAAAAGAATAGTCCACCCAAAAATGAAACTTCAGTCTTTATACACAGTACTCACCTCCATGCCAATGAAAAGTCATGTGATTTTCTTAGTTTCTTAGTCCAGAAAACATTTCTAGAGCTTCACATTAAAACAGCATGGCAGCATTCTCCTAAACTACAGAAGAAGATGGAGACTTGTTTTAAAAAAAAACAATCAAAAACAAACATAAAATGACTCCATACAGATCATACAATGTATTCCACGTCTACAGAAGCTGTGCGATACCAAAATTACTTTAAAACACATTATTTATAATCTTTATTGAGCTTAAATTTCCAGTGTAGCCTCTAAGCTAAAAGCCTTAGCAAGTATTCTATCTGAGGAAAGCACACATGCTCAAATGTGTGCACAAGCGCTGCTAGAAGAAAACAAGTAGATTTTTAAGCTGAACTCTTCACTGTAGCCTCTGTGCTAAAAGATGCAAACACTAAGGCATGCAGAGATCGCGAGTTATTGTTGATCTTGTCTAACAGCGCATGTACGCATGTTCAAGCTTGTGAACCTACTTCAGATAGGGTGTGCACTATTGCTTTTAGTTTAGAGGCTATAGTGAAGAGGGGCTGTAAAGCCCCCATCATCTTCACTTGTTGAGGAGAAAGCTGCAATGCTGTTTTCGTATAAAGCTCCAGAAATGTTTCACCCAACTAGGGGGTTATTAGAGAATGGCTGAATTATAATTTTTAGGTTAACAGTTCCTTTTAAAAGACTGGATAGTCATTCAGTTATGTGATAATTATTTATTATATGACTAAAAGAGTAAATGAATTGTAAGTAGGTTTAATAAATAATGCATTAAGTATATTAAATATAGAGCAATCAATGCATTTTTCAACCTGGAGAAAAGATATAAAGCAAAGTGAAGCGATTGCTTTACTTTACTTTACCACAGTTGTCAATGTCTGAATGTTGTTTCTGTTATACGAGTGTCAACTGTATGTGTCTTGTAATAATGGTAATAGATATAAATCATATATAATGTCTGTTGTCTCTGTCCCGTGTGTTTAGGTGGTCCGTGGAGAAAAAGCACAGCCCAGTGCTGGATCCTAGAGTGACTGTCAGTGTTGTAAGGACCCTTGAGACGAAGGAGGGTGCATGGAGGGTTCAAGGCCTGTAAAGCCAGAGTTGTCAGCCAGCCTCTGGTTGGGGCTGGTCTCTGTGGTCGTAGCCTTCCTTTGTACAGAGGCCCGGACCACTCCGAGCCCTTTGCTCACCCCCAACAATGAGACTTGCTCGGGAAACTCCAAGTGTAATGAAGGGATCATCCTGCCCATCTGGTATCCCGTGGATCCCTCCATGGGGGACAAGATTGCACGGGTCATTGTATATTTTGTGGCAATGATCTACATGTTTCTCGGCGTGTCCATCATTGCCGACCGCTTCATGGCGGCCATTGAGGTCATCACCTCGCAGGAGAGAGAAATTATCATCAAAAGGCCCAATGGAGAAACAACCACCACCACGATCCGGGTGTGGAATGAAACGGTCTCGAACCTCACCCTCATGGCCTTGGGCTCGTCTGCCCCTGAGATTATGCTCTCTGTCATCGAAGTTTGTGGACATGGGTTTGAATCTGGTGAGCTTGGGCCCGCCACAATTGTGGGCAGTGCAGCTTTCAATATGTTTGTCATCATTGGCATCTGTGTTTCTGTCATTCCCCAAGGGGAGGTACGCAAGGTCAAACACCTCAGAGTGTTCTTTGTCACTGCTGGCTGGAGCATCTTTGCTTACATCTGGCTGTACATGATTCTGGCAGTGTTTTCTCCCAACGAAGTCCAGGTCTGGGAGGGTCTACTCACACTGGCCTTCTTCCCCATATGCGTACTCCTTGCCTGGGTAGCAGACAGACGACTGCTCTTCTACAAATTCATGCACAAGAAGTATCGCACCGACAAGCACAGGGGTGTCATCATCGAGACGGAGACTGAACGCTCCAAAGGGATTGAGATGGATGGCAAGATGGTCAACTCTCATTTCATGGACGGAAGTGCAGCAACCAACCTTACTGGTTTGATCGAGGGCAAAGAGGTGGACGAGTCCCGGCGCGACATGATCCGCATCTTGAAAGAACTGAAGCAGAGGTACCCAGAGAAAGAGATGGATCAGCTGGTTGAGATGGCCAACTACTACGCTCTCTCGCACCAGCAAAAGAGCCGTGCCTTCTACCGCATCCAAGCGACACGCATGATGACAGGCGCAGGAAATATTCTGAAGAAACACGTCGCAGAGCAAGCGAAGAGGTGTGCCAGCGTGCCGGAGGTGCATGTGGACGAGCCAGAAGAGTATGTGTCTCGAATTGCGTTTGAGCCTGCTGTTTACCAGTGCCTCGAGAACTGTGGTGCCGCCATTCTGACAATCATCAGAAAGGGTGGTGACATCAACAAGACGGTCTACGTGGATTATAAGACGGAGGACGGCTCTGCTAATGCTGGGGCTGACTACGAGTTCTCAGAGGGTACAGTAGTGTTCAAACCTGGAGAAATGTTCAAGGAAATAAACATTGGCATCATTGATGACGACATCTTTGAAGAGGACGAGCACTTTTTTGTGCGGCTCAGCAATCTGCGTGTCCTGGAGACTGAGGATGAGGTACTGTCCGCCAACAGTCTCCCGTACCCAAAGGCCATGCTGGGCTTCCCCACCGTGGCAACTGTGACCATTCTGGATGACGATCATTCGGGCATCTTCACCTTTGAGAGCAACTCAGCGCACATCAGTGAGAGCATCGGTATTATGGAAGTGAAAGTGCTAAGGACTTCTGGAGCAAGGGGGACGGTCATTGTGCCTTATCGCACCCTTGAGGGACTCGCCAAGGGAGGAGGGGAGGACTTTGAAGACACCTACGGAGAGCTGGAGTTCAAGAACGACGAGACCTGGTAAGACAGCAACTCTTTTTGTCAAGGTTGTGGGGAAGTTGCTTTTTATTCATGCGTTTTTTAAGCAACCAAGGTTATTGTAAATGATCATTAAATGATCATAAGTATTTTTTTTATTTGTGTGCTTGTTTCTATATCCTTTTGATTTGTGTGTTTTGTTTTTGAATTGCAGTTTGATGATGATAAACTGTCAGAAAACTACAGAATATATGATAGCTCGGTTCAAAGCTGTTCAGCAGTCTACCAGACGCGTCCCATTTTGCTTTTTGATACAAAGATGTTGTCTTCTTGACATCATTTAATTTAGAACACACTTTTGTAACCTACACATGTACTGCTTCCACACATTACTGAACTTTAAATACTTTTTTCTTTAAATGGTTAGACAGCGTACCATCTCATCTGAGGATGCACTCTGTATCCCCTTGTTTTCCTGTCAAGAGATTTTGCTCTCATCACAGAGCGATCCTGTGTATGTGTGTGTGTGTGTGTGTGTGTGTGTGTGTGTGTGTCTCGCATGCAACAGGGATTCAACTTAAGTATTCGTCACACAACTGTGGAAACAGGAAGTCTTTAAGTAACCCCTCCGTGCTCTTCTAATCCCTGCTGCTTTTGTTTAGTTGAACTCTGGATCTTTGCTCTTTTAGTTTCTGTGTCATGTTTGCTCCAATTGAAAGAAAGCAGTTTGGAGAGAGAGTCACGTCACTTAATGGAGGTTGTTCAGCAGCAGATGCGATCTTGAGAAATTTCCAACTGCAGTCTCACAACACCCCTGAGATCTGTACCTAACCCTAAACAAGTAGTTTTGACGCCGCACCATTTAACAGCACTTGAAATGAACATTCTCCATACCTCTGCATAAAAATTATGCCACTGTGTTGCCAAACTGAAATCCTGGAAAGAAGTTAGAACTTGCAATTTAAAATTTCAGCAAAAGAGGTTATGTTATCACCCACGTCCATTTGTTTGTTTGTTTGTTACAGGATTTACGCAAAAACTACTGATGACTACTGAACTGATTTAAATTTTGAGGAGGGATGGGGCAGGAAAAGAAATTTGGTGCAGTTGCAGATATAGAGGTGGATCCAGGATGTTTTTTTTTTTTAAATTTTCCTCAGACTTGCAACACAACCAGGGTGTAACATGTATAGAAGTGTCTTGTATATACTGTGAGTCTGCCAGTAGATGAAAGAAACCTCGTTTGAAAAGCCTTCCAAAATTGTAGACTACATCTAAATTAATTTATTGTCGTGACACAATAGGCACTGATTTATGAATACCTTAAAATATTTCAAATGAAGTCCCCAGAATCATGTCAGTTTCCAGCTGTGTGTGTATCAGCAGTTAGAATCAGGTGATGCCATTTAAGTTCATAGCTGCTAATACATTTCCTATTGAGTCTATAAGAACTCACGCAGTGTAGAGAAGACTGAAAGTAGAGCTAAATATTCCCACCTGACTTCATTGTCTGTTGCTTTGAAATCATATAGACTATATCTGCTGAGCAAACCTTAAGAATTCCTTATGAAAGCGCCCCCTCTCAATGTAGCTCACCCAGCAGTCAGCCTCTCTCCCTGAAATTAACTTACAGATAAAACTAGGCAGCACTCAGGGAGCGAAAACCTCTGACGAGGCAGATTACGTAGTAGTAGTTGCACCTGAAAGCAATAGTCCTATAATAGTTTGACCCTCATAATATGACTCCTTGACCATGAAAACCTACCTCTAGAGTTTAGAATCACATTGTTATCATTATTAATCTGATAGTTTCAAGAAAAACAATATTTCACTAATGGCGGTTTTCTTCAGGATCTAGCTCAGTAACGTCTGGAGACACGTCAAATTTGACAGTTTCAGCCATAATCTGATTTTAGTTGTAAGTCTGTAGCATTATTATTTGTTATCTCACAGTCGTGAATTTTCTGTGAGTTCTATAGATTTAAACATTCTGGATGACCAGATCCAGATTATTACTTGGATCCAGATCAGACTCTGATGTGAGCTTCATCTCATGGGGATGCATTGTAGGCATTCCTTTCCTAAATATAATTAAAATGTCAGTGTTAGTAAAAGGACATATTGGTCTACACAATTCACACGATTTGAGCAATATACCTGTGTGCATAGTTTATAGTAAATACAAACTGGTGTGGGTAAATGATAAGATATCTCAGAATTGAAAATATTTCAGAAAACCATTGAAAAGTGTTTTAATCGACCACATCCACCTGTCCCCTTCCACAGAGTGATGTCACATCTGTTTAGCTTGGCTACTTGGAAAATGTCAAATGAAGGCAAACAGTAATAACTACTGTAATTAAAAAGCCCAGCCAAAATTATTTTGACCCCCTGGAAGTTGAAATCAAACAGTGAATGCCAAAGTCAGGTCCATGTGATCATCAGTATATGGAGCAGACAGTTATGATGATGAGTCTGGTGACAGTCATGCTATTAAAAAAAAAAAGCCTGCAGTTTGGTGGTAAACATCTATGAGTAATAGTGATGTTTTATGTAAATTGTGTATGTTGTGCAGCCTTGTCATGCTGTACCATCTGTGTGCAATACTGCACCACAGAACTTACAATTGAGTGGGCATATTTGGCTGTGTTGCATTAACAGCCAGAGACTGTACAGGAGTAAAAATAGCATCAGGACCATGTATTGTTTGATACTAAAGACTGTGATACCATCATGTGTGCAGAACTTAGGCTACTGAGAAATAGTGATTTGTTTATTTCACAGCTTGCATCTGCTTGCTACTCGCACATTTGTCTGAAGGCACTGAATCAAAGTGACATGTGACATCCTTTTCACCCACCAATCACGACCCTCTCAGTGTGCTGTAGCTCGCTGCCAGAGTCAGTTCTCCAGAGGGTGGGTTCCTGAGGGCGGAGGCAGCCCAGGAGACCGGTGACGGGGGAAATGGTGGCGGGGTGATCAGCGAGCTCTTGGAGCCTGCTGAGTTTCTCTGGGTTTTGCTTGATTTATGTGAGAGATGCTTTATGGGTAGGGCCTGAAGGCTGCCGGGGGAATGGAGAGGAGAAATGTTGAGGACTATCATTATGAGACTGCTGTGATGTTGTTGGCGTTCTGAGCAAATGCTGGTCTATTGATCTGTTTATTGTATTTAATATTGTGCTGCGAGTTAGATGTTCCTGCAGTGCAGCACCACACCTGTGACTTGATCAATGCCAGAAGTGATCTGATAGAGGAATCAGACGTAATGGTCAAATAATTATTACTCCATCACAGAAAACAAGGAAGCTGTTCAATGTATCCAGAGGCGTGTCAAGAAGGGGGCTCTGGGGACCGGTCACCCATTATCCTAGAAGAAATTCCTATTCCTATTGAAGAAAAGTCAATTGATGAACGTACTTGCTATTAGTAATGATAAATGTTATAAGATTTCACCAGACATGCAGGACATTATTGAGTCGAGCAGCTAAAACAATGAGAATTATTGGTATGCATGAACACGCCTGAGTATTAATATGAAAATCTTTCCTTCTCCCTTCAGAGACCTCTGGATCTTTTGTAGAAATGGCAGTCTGCTCTTTCAGAACTCCCAACAAATATCGAGAAATTTCCATAATTACTCTCGGATTGTGATGAATTAGATTTCATGTGCATCCATAAAAAGAGACAAAGAGGAGCAGTGGAAGTGACAGCTTCATCCAGATGCATAGTAGAAGATTCATGAGGGCATTTCCATACGCAAAACAAAGAGGATGAATATGTGGAATATTCACTAAAATGCAGAATTACAATGATGTTTCTTCCTCTGCCTTGGAAGCTCTCCTCAGAGTCGTTTTAATACTCACAGAAAAAAAAAATGCCATCATTGCCTTCACAGTCATGTTCCAACTGTATGGAAATGCTGCATTTTGCATGGAAATAAGAGAAGCATTCCCTCCTTGGCAACGATTCTCCTCCTTGCATCTCACTCAGTGTTAATTGTGACGACTGAATGAGAGTCTCCTCACTGTGTAAAGGGCAAGGGCTTTTAAAAAAAAGTCCCTTAGGACAATTAGACTTCATCATGCTGCAGCTCTCATGTTCTTCCTTTCTCTCGCGCCCCTGTTTCACGAGGCATTGACTCTCAATCTCTTTTGACACACTTCGGGCCCATTGTTATCAACCAGAGTGGAAATTTATTAAAGTCCTAATCTGAAGCCCTGGAATACATCGCTTCAATTCTTAGCCAGACAATAGTTCTCAGCATGAAGGATGAAGCTTTTCTTCTGCTCCAAGCTAACAGATATGAACCTCATCGAGGCACAACAAGCCTCTTGAATGTACCGTTTATGGTGATTGAGGCTAGGAAGTGAGTCGATTTAAAAGGGGGCCTCCTCAAATGGTTGGATGGCTAACAGGGGCACATTTTGGGATGGTACAGAGCTGTCGTTCACAGCCTTTTCGGCCTGTGACACTTATAATTGTGACCCATTATCACAAGTTAGAGCTTCAGTGTAGCTTTTGTTAAGTTACAACAACTTTAATTACCACCCGTTATGATTTAAGTGAGGAGGGAGATACAGGAATGCGTTCTATCTGTCCATCTAAAAAACAGTTTACTATATATTTTTTTCACTCAACTTTCTACAGACAATAGCCAAGTACTGAAGTAGTGCCTTTTGGAATTTAGGGACTTTTTTCGCTTATATTTGTTTCGTCTCCATGGTTACAAGTTGAATTTAGACTCATTCTGTGAGTGGGATTTGTCTCAGATGTTGGTTGCGCCATAACTCAAATACAGTTCAATATTTTTTTCACCATGTTTTCTGTACGCATCTCCCATGTAGGCCTACTGGAGAGATGCCTTTTCAATTCAATTCAATTTATAACTAAAGCACCAAATCACAACCAAAGTGATCTCAAGGCACTTTCCAAGAAGAGCAGGTCTAGACAATCCCCCATTAGCAAGCGATTGGCCAGAGTGGTGAGGAAAAACTGCCTTTTAACAGGCAGAAACCTTGAGCAGATTCGAGACTCATGGTGAGCGGCCCTCTGCATTGACCGGTTGGGTTGAGAGAGATAGAAAGAGAGAAAGATGGTTGAGATAGATGGGGAGAGAGAGATAGGAAGGATAGGTGGAGAGAAAGGGGGAGTGAAGAACAGGGAAACAGACATGTTCATCCACAATAACAGCTATTATAATTGAAAGATTACAATTTGTATTATTTATAATATCTACTACAACACTGACACACTGATAATAATAATGATAATATTGATAATGATGATGTAATAATAGTGATAGTAGTAGTAATAATAATGATGATGATGATGTCAGTGGGTGTCAACCAGGATCCCAGCAGTAGATCCAATCACAGTCATATTATGGAAATTTTAAACCTTGTTTATTTATTTTGAAAATGTACCTTTTTCTCAGATATGCAAATAACAACTTAAATGACGTCTTTCTGTCATTCTTCATCGACATGCACCCCTGACAGGTGATCCTGAGTATCATGCTTGTTTCATTCGATCCCTTGTCTGCTGAATTCACAGAATTGGACTGGATCACAAAATTGTCCAAGAAAAATGTGAGTCAGTGTGATTTTTGTTTACAAGCCCTGGTTCCCTTTTAACCATATGGAAACTGTAATGAAGCAAAGACAAAAATACTACAAAACAAACTTCACCGCATTACCAAAGAAAGCAAAGCGTAGTTGCACCCCGAGGCACTGTAAAAATACAAAGACCAATTATTGAGACCACACAAACTATGAGGCCTGCATGAATAAAATAACAGAAGCACTGCGTTGACTATAATTAGCTGAACTTGAGATGATCCTTGCTGCATGGCCGTAAGGTAAACCTTATGGGTCTATTCCAGGGTGTCTGGAAAAGTGCTGGTAGGGGGAAAAACTGTGTGGTCAGCAGGTCCAGGATCAGCATGGACATGTGTTCTGTCAGTCATGATGATGCCCGGAGGGGTGACAGCTACACGTTCAACAGAAATTAAGGGAGAAGGTTGGGTGAGGGCACTGCCTGAGCTTTAGGAGGTGGGGTAATTAGCAGGGGAAAGAGCAAATATGTACACCGGATCATGAGAATAATGTAACCCCTTATGTGATGCTATTTATAAGAATGTAAGGCAGCTTTAGAAGCACGAAAGTCATGCTCATACAGGCGTGACCACACTGGCAATTACTTGATCTGATTCTGGTCTGTCCGCTGCACACCACTCATTTGTTTATGAATCCATCAGCGCCTAGTTAAACATCTGTCCCCCAGGGATGGAGCTGCTCCACCTAACAGCTGTGCTGTCTTCACTGACTCAAAGGAAACAGAAGCCTGCAACCTTCAGTCATTGAAGCAAACTCACCCCCTACCTGTGGTTCCCAATGTGGGGGGGGAACTATAATGATCTGCAGTTAGACCACGTTCACATTACCAGATTAGTGATTTGTTTTTTGCTTTAATGCGGCACAAATCTGATTTTTTTCAAGGCAAAGATCTGATCTTGTCAAATCAGATTTTAGTAACTTTTATATGTGGTCCCAGATTGGATACATGCTGCTGCTGTGGATTATCTGGAGTAACCGGGTCATGATTTCTGGAAAGAGACATTGCTGCTGCGTTTCTGTCCATAGAGCCACGCGTCAATCACGGCTAAAACAAAAGAAGTGAATGCATCCTTAGTGACAATTGCAGGGCCATAAAATGTCATGGAAGCGTTTTCTGCACCACTAACAGATCAGAGATCAGATTATTAACAGAACACGCTCAGAGCCATACAGAACTGGAAGATTCATGACAACACTTCTTATCGCAGCAAACTTTTTGCACTTTGCCTGCTGCTCACAAATACTGTGCAGGAACACACAAACACTAACTCACACTCAGGATGAGTGGCAATAAATATGCTGGCCCCGTGTTTGTTCCTCCCAGCTGGGGAAATGCAATTAATTTAAAGCTTATTTATAACACACCTCAGCGCAGGGCGTGTCGCCAGCTCCGACTGTTTGTGTGTTAATCTGACTGGGGATCATATATTCAGGCTCCCCAAACTTTTGACAGTCGCTCCAGGCTAATAGAGTTAGGATGGAGGTAAGTGCATCATTCGGAGCCATTCGACTGTCAAAGTGTTAATCTACAATGTTTTAACAATAAACAGCGTTTTATAGTTCAGATTCATTCTGGAAAAAATTACATTTTACCTTGCATGACTGATGGTGCAAACTTTTAAATACATTTGTTTGTAAGGTGAGTTATTTTAAATGCTCACTTTGCAAAATGGTAATACTTTCACAGACTGGATTTCTGATATTAAAAGTTGGAATTCAGGGATCCCAAAATACAGTATCTATGTGTCAGCATTCAAAGCATTGAACAATACTGCACTCAGAGAGGGCAAACCTCCACCAAGGCAGCTCACTTTTGATCCAGATCACCACCAAAATCCACACAGAACTTTCTGAGCAATCTTGCTAAGATAACCTCCATGAAAAGTTTCATTACCTCTGTCAATGAGGTTATGTTTTCACCCATAAATGTTGGTTGGTTTGGGTAAATATGATGCTACCACCAGCAAATGGTTAGCGTAGCTTAGCAATGACTTGAGGGTGCATAAGTTCCCAGTAAAACCTCATTGTTTTTACAATCAGAGTGCATTCATGTGATGTCGGAATAATTCGAAAAATGGAAATTTGACGTGAAAGCCGCCTGAAGTCGGAACAATTCAGAAACTCAGCAGAAATTGTGTTACAAGAATTTTATTCCATTTTTTTCATTGATTGCCTTTCTTTCTTATTTTCTTGCCATGCTACTAATCCTGATCCATCTTGCTGGAAAGCTTCTCCTCTGCTCTTCTGCAAAGCACAAACCAAACATCCTAAAACATGTCGAATCCAATACTGTAGCTACGCACTCCAAAGGGACCTGCTTACAGCCAGAGCTGTCATCACCCACATCCTGAAACCTGAGCGTAAATATTAGACATGTTTCTTTAATTAGTGTGAGCTAGTTTGTGAGCAGATAGTTCAAATACTCTGATGCTGCCTTCAGTCGTATCAGATGTGCTGTAAATAGGAACGGCCTGCTGGGAAAAACCTTTCATGTCGGCCTCTTGGAGACTTTTTATTGGCTGTGGTATCTACATCTTGATGGTGGAAGTGTGTCAACAACTTCTCAGCCAGAGAAAACAGTATCCCTGATGATGTCATGGTGATGTCATCAAGGTTATCTCAGCTCAGGTTCGGAGGCTGGATGTTATTAATAGAACGCTTACAAACTCCAGGTGGTTGAAGGACACGGGTGTTTACTATACAGGAGAGGCTTTTGTTGCATTATGGGAAATGTAGGATTAATTAACATTTTGAGACCATATGAGGGACTATTCATTTCTATTAATAGTTCAGATATCTCAGCGTCTGCTGTTCTGAGGTTAAAAAATGTTTCAAATCACTTTTTAATATGATATCATGTTAGGTGTTCTAGACAAGGCAAACAAAACTAGAGGCACATTTTAATCAACAGATTGATTGCTAATACTCATCTGAGACCTGTAAGCTGAGAGGTGTACTGTATAATAAAACTCTAAAAGTGAATTTATACATCACGTATTAGAAAATATATTTTAGCCTCCGCATGTGAGGCTTTACTCTGTTTTATATGCATAGCTTTAGCACTTTTGGTCAGACTGAGTGAACAGCTTGAAGGCATTAAGTTGGGCTCTGGGAAATATGACTAACTAATTGATTAATGAGACAAATGATCAGAAAATAATTGTTTGTTGCAGCCGTACCTTTCACAACAACAATTTTTTTGTAACTTTCCTTAACTTTGCTAACTGAGGCATTTTGTTTTTGCGTTTTCGCTATTGGTTAAACTGCTGATTGTTTTCTCATCAATAATAGTGAAAAATACCGATCAGAACTTTATAAAGCCATAGATGATGTCTGCTAATTTCTGTTGTATCTAATCAACAGCCCAAAACATGACATTTTTGTTCTTTTTATCCCATTTAATCCAGTAAGTTTTCCCTTTTTAAGCAGATCTTTGTATCTGAGATGCTCCAACTGGTCAATTTGTGCTTAAAAATTACGAAACTTGATGGAAGGATAGAACATGGGCAAGGGAAGAAAACATAAAATTTTGGTACACATCCAGATAGGATATTTTTTTCTCACTTTCTTTAAAATTGTGCAATAGATCATTTTCCAGTTACAGTTTTGATAATGATTGATCAACAATCCACATATTTGTTGGTCATTTTTTCCTCAATTGACTCATCAGATAATCAGAGTATAATATAAATTATAAATAATGAGTCCTTTGTCTTTAGCTGTTCACAGTTCATTCTGTTTGTACTTGAAGGATTGCACTTGAAAGAGAGATGAAGAGGAATGTTCAATCCAGGTCGCTGCTCTCATTTCATTCTTTGCCCATCAGGGTGACAGTCTAAGGTGCCAGAGGAGGTGTCCCTCCTGCCCTGCACCCACATCCAGCATCTGCATACTTTGATAAAGGTCAGTCCTGCTCCGCAGTGCCGTCCTCCATGTGCGGTGCAGCTAGCGTTCAGACTAGAAATCGATGGAGCTCACAGCAAGAGGAGGTTGAACCGAGTATCTGTGGCGAGAGGGGTTTGTGAAAAAGGCTGCAGGAGATGAGAGAAGCTGGGGCCCTTCAGGCTTTTTTTCTCTCTGCTGTTGTCTTATTTTTCAAGCCTGAAACTATAATAGAAAAGCATATGAGGCTGCTGGTGTGTTTGCAATTTTTGAATGTAGAAATGTGATAAGATTGGATGAATTCTGCTCATGGGGATTGACGTCTGACCAATATACAAAATGCTTCAGTGAGCAACCCTGAAGGCAGGGGAGAGTCAGTAAAGCTGAATGAATGAATTCAAATCAGGATTTTTTATTTTTTTTATTTTGAGCTCTTTGCGATGCCTTTTTTTTTTCAAACTACACTTCCCAGAAATCGCCTGTCATTCAAACGGTGTAGATAGCACTGTGTCACCTTCTATTTTCTTGCTTTTCCAAGTATGATTTCTGTTTTTGACATATTTTTCTTTGGTTTTGATGCATGATTTTTAATTCAGGTCAATTATGATATTTTTTGCTGAAATATTTGCTGCCTCCAGCTTCTGGGGTGAGGGGGGTGAGCATAACAGCAGCTTGAATGAATTAAGTGTTTCAAAAGCATGAAGAAACATGTAATAATATCTTATTAAGACAATTCAGGACAAGAGAAATGCTCTGAAATGAAAAACTGCCTGGTAAGATCTTGAGCAAATATTGCCTAGATTTAAGATATTTAATCTTACTTAGATTGCAGTTTTTGCAGTAAAAGACACCCTTATCTGTCTTCTATCTGATCTCTATCTGATAGAAAACACTTTATTCTCTTTCACAGTCTGATCCATCACAGTTCTGGATCATTCAGTCGGTGATGTGCATTATTACTGTTTGACTCCAGAAGAGTGCTGCCCTGCCATGAATTGGTTGTCTGGCATTTTAGGAAACTCCCCCATTCAGCCCCGGAAAGTGACACAGGTTTTATTTTCTGGGTGTGATTTGCAGACTCGACTGAAAAAGAGTTTCATAGTCGAATAAAAGGAGTCAGCTTTGTTCAGCTGTAAATCACAAGGGGGGCTTGTACCCCAGAAGATTTTCGTATCCCCTTCTTTGATTATCAGCTCTTCTCTCCACTGCCCTCCGTCTCTGCAGTGGAGCTCTCCTCTCCTCTCCTCCCCTCTCCTCCCCTCTCTTCTCCAGGCCGGACCATCATGGGATCTCCTTTCAGGGGGAACTCGCTTGTCCACATTATTCCCAGGGTGCTGCAGCAGAAAATGCGCCACAATGCATCAGTAGTTCCCTGCTATACCCCTCTCTATCCTCTCCCCTTGCCTCCTCTTCCTCCTCTCTTATCTCATCAGTTTCCTGTTGGGGCAGCAGCTATGTGGTGCAAACAGGAGTGGATTTCCACATTCATGTATCAGCCATTTTAAAAAAAAATTGCTTAATTTGTTTCACAGCTAAATTAACTTGCAGGAGCCAGCAGGAATTCTGAGGTTTATTTAAAAAGCTTTTATTCACAATATGGTTTCTATGTTTGGATCGGATGTCTGGTTCAGGTGCACTTATTATGGAGTCATTGTGTTTTCTGTGTCACATCTCCTGTCCTCAAAGCTGTCATTTGTGACGTTTTGATGAGCTTGTCTGATGATGTGTCCTAACCCTTGTGTACTTCATTTGGTATACTCCACTTGTCCTAAGGGTGAAAAATGACCTGCCTCTGTTAAATCCCTAAAAGAACGCAATTTGATTGGATTTTAATCCCAAAATCGATTTTACATGGAGAAACAACGTCTCATGTTTCCAAATCTAAGATTTTAAATCTTTGCAAGTACATAAGAATTAGCAGTCAAGGAGTCTTATGATTCATTTATTATGATGATCAAACTCTCATGGGACTATTGCTTTTAGGTGCAATGACATAATGCTGGCACTAAGCCTTGGCGAAGGTTTGCGCTCTTATGAGATATCAATGGATTGAGTCGAGGAAGAGTTGAATATATTTTGAGGTGGGTCTGGGTATGGATGTCACTTTATTCAGGCTTTTCTTTCAGAATGTTCCTCAACTTTTCCGTATCAATACACGTAAGTGTTTAAATCAGTTTTTTTTAACTGTATGATGTTTGTTTTTGTTTTTTTAAATCACTGACATAGTCTGGAAACTATTTTCTCATTTTGTTTGTGCTCTCTGTGTGCTTTTTAATTTCTGAATGTGTCTTATTGAAAGGAAACCATGACATCTTGAACCTCTTTGGCAGCATAGTGAAATGTTCTTTCATGAGAAATCCAACAACTGTTTCAAGTTGAGAAAAGATCACTGAGGAGGTTTTCTCTGCTCTGACATACATGTACTGTAGTGGCACGTCAATTTTGACCTTTATGAACACAAGGGTCAAAGAGAGTGGAGGCAGCTCAGATGATAGATTTGGAATCATGTGAGGGAACTCTGTTTTGCTTCGCTCCTCCGGCCTTTACTTCTTCTTGTCTCGCCTTTGCTTCCCAGAGGAAAGTCCAATCTCCGAGGCACAACGGAGCCAAAGCGTGTGCCTCGAAGGCAGAGCTGAACACAGGCTGTATGTTCAACGCGTGTTGGATGTGTGTTATTCCTCGTTGATGCATCACTGCTGGTGGTAGAGAAGGACTCACTCAGGAGAGGAAATGGGTCTTTTGTGTTCCCTCTAATCCTCCCTGTTGATACTCGAGTGGCAGACTTATTAGGCGACTTATGCTCTGCAGCAGGGGAAGGGTTATGTGATCTCAGGGCTTTCCACGCTCTTCTGGATGATTATATTTACATCAAACTCACAGTGTAAAAGGAGGGGTCCTTATTTAAAGAGGCTGAAATGTGAATGGGGTAATAGCACAGCAATCCCTCCCATTTACTCTCACACCAGGGGGGAATGCTGTCTGATAACGTCAAGGCTCGAGGATTTCGACAGACGACAATACGAATCAAGTTGAGTGCAGGACGATGCAGGAAGACATAAGCATACCTCCACCAAGGCTGCACAATCCTACACGTCTGCTCCCCTCTAACGTTTCGTGCAAATCAGTTCACTTTACCCTAGTAAACAATATTACAGTAGGAATATTTTGTGGTTCTGATATTCTATCTGGAATTATATCAAAATCTAATGGGTTCTTCCCTGACCCGTGCTCCACCCCTCCACAAAGTTTCATGGAAATCATTTCAGTAGTTTTTGTGTAATTATGGAAAATGCTGAAAAATTACTGTCATAGAAGAAAGTGGAGAAAATTTCATGGGTCTATATGTCAAAATCTATTGGATTCTTTCCTGTTCCGTGTCCCGTCCTTCCACCAAAGCTTAATGGAAATTTGTAGTTTTTGCGTAATTTTGCTAAAAAGCAAGCAAACACCATCTGACACGACAGAAGCCTCCTCGGTGGAGGTACATATGAAACTTTAAAGCACGTCTTGTCTTGTATTTTCAGTGGTAATAATTGATAAGTCATTATTCTGTGTCTTGTATCCGGGATAAATGTGTTTGCTGTTTGAATTCATTTGATTATAAATGTAATTTCTAGACAGGAGACATGGCTGCCGGCCCAGTTTCAGCTGGGATCAGCTCCAGCCACCTGCAACCCTCCAAAGTGGTGATAAGTAGATTTATACTGTAGATAATAGATAGATGATAAACAAATGTTCTTTTTGATAGTGTATCTGTCCTGGTTGTGAGATATATTTCCTGAGTTAAAAGTCTTATTTCAACAAAACAGCAGTCATTTTCCTACAAATTGAGAAAATAAACCTTTTCATTGTAGTCAGACACATATTTTTAGTGGGTTCTATATCTGATATCTGCAGGTCCTTTGAGAATACTGGAGGTATTTGTACTTGTTTTTGGCAAGTGAAATGTTCCCGTTCTGTTGGCCAATTATATTGCTTATATTAATTAATATTTTCCTCATTTTCATTGCTTTTATCTTGTTTCGTAGACTTTTTGCAGTGTGTATTAAATTGGATTTCTATTCTTGTCCTTGACGTCAGTTTTGCCCTTTTTTTTCTCTTTTGGGATGAGATGCTTTTTGAGATTCCCTCCGGGTTTCTTGTAACACCTGTGAGACTTTGTGTGTTTTGTGCTTCTTCGGCCTTTGTTCAGAAGTCTCAAATGGTCTTAGCCTTCAGAAATGTTATCTGATTCACCTGCCCCAGGTTAGAAACATCCATTTTTAGCTGTTTGAAGAGTTTTCTGGATGCGGGGTTGTCAGGTCCACATTCAGCAATAGAATCCAGTATGTGTCTGAACAGATAAAACGTCTTTGATATGTTCACCTTTTCTGTTCTTTTAAAGCTCTTTGGGTTGTTTTAGTTTCCCTTGGAATCTTTTATTTTTGTAAATAATATAACCTCGTCAATGGTCAAATCAGTAGATGAGAGTTTGTGTGACATTATCTGTTACTGAATGTCAGATGACATTCATGAGACATTGTTAGTGCAGGGGATTTGATCTGGACCAGTGTTGGTCCACTTGTATGTAGCGAGGCCAGATGTGCTGGGGGCTTGGTAATGGAAGTGGAGGATGGGCAGGAGAGCCATGGACGGTCAGTTTGGCAAAAATGTGCCCACTCTGCCCCTCAAGGGTCTAGAGATGGTAGAGCTGTCATGTTGAGGGAGCTGGCAAAAGATGAAGAGGTTACGCTGCCGGGATCACAGCTCTGCCAAGGCCTCTGGGACCTCTTTCTCTTTACAACACTCAACCTAATCTCCACTATCGCTGCTTTCATTTCCCACTCCTTTTCTTCTTCTCTGTGTTCCTCTGTCTCTTATCGTGTCAGGGGGCCTTGTTCCTGGCTCGCTTTTACTCTTCCTCCCTTTCCTCACAGTTTTCTCCTGGTTTTATCTCTCCCGCCCTGTTTTAAACCTTTCCTGAATTATTATCCATCTATTTTCTACCACTCCTTTATCTCCTTTTCTTTTCATTTGAATCATCATAATTCCTTTTCGCCCTCTGTTCATATTTATTATTTAAGTCCTCAGCAGTGCTTCCGTATGTGCTTCCCCCTCTTAATGGCTGTTGGCCTACTTCTGTCTCAACCTGCAATTGCGCTTTGGATTGACAGTGTCAAAGAATCGGGGCAGAGGTGTCAAACCTGTGGCTACCAAATGGTTTTGAAGTCACTTTACAGAATACTTAATTACATCAGCATAGTATATTCAGCTGTATATTGTAAGGATGACATTGTCCTGCAGCTCTCATTTTATTACGCCGCTGTTTTATAAATGGATGATCGTTGTATTATTGGCTGTCCAAGGCCAGGAAGAGAAGACTTCTCATAATTTGATATCTGGCTGAGGACGCCGAATGAAACTCTTGACGATTGCAAATTGTTCTGTACTTGCTCAGATTTCAAACCTTAGATTTGGAAACATGAGATTAAATGTGTTGTTTTAAAAGTTATTTTGTAGTTTTTTTTAATCTTACCCCACATATTTCTGGCCAACTTATTT
Source organism: Chaunax sp. Z400 (assembly GCA_037577475.1). NCBI lineage: Eukaryota > Metazoa > Chordata > Actinopteri > Lophiiformes > Chaunacidae > Chaunax > Chaunax sp. Z400. The sequence goes on along the minus strand of CM075194.1, from coordinate 7,992,511 downwards.
TAAGATTCCTTGAGTAAAATGATCTTGCTGCACTGACAGATAATTTCACTTGTATTCAGCAATGTTTTTTCAATGCCACAGATCATGTATAATTTACAAGAAAACAAGGGCATGGAGCCCTTATGTAAATTTAGGCCTTAACAGAAAAAGGTAAAAGAAGAAGAAAAAAGTCTATGAAGGTCAGCACAGTGTTTTAACAACATCTGAGTTGTAAATGTGAGGTCTTATGAGGGATGATATTCAGGGGGTTGAATAATTATGAAACTATAGTAGTAAAAGTAACATTTTGTGTTGAATGTGATATAATAATGGGATATAATGGGGAAATATTTTATGTTAAAAACAATAAGTTATTAAGTCATAATGTGGAAGCTTTAATGTTTTAACAAGATAATAATACTGATAATTAAATTTCTTTTCAAAATGTAATTTGCCTATAATATAACAATATATGCTACTATAATATATTAACATATTATAATAATATAATACAAATAGATAATCTTGTTATAACATGAAAATATCTTATTATAATGTGAAAAAATATGTTATAAGAATAAACCTTTCATGTTATAATGAACACTTCTACTGACACTCATCCTCTTTTTTTCTCATCTTCTGCTCATAAAATGTAAACTTTAGCTGAAAATAAAGCTGCTGATACAAACTGACAGGATACAGCTAACTGTAAGTAGTGCAGGCTTTTCTCAGCCTATGTACGTGTTGGTTATTTTTAATGCACCCGAGGCTTTTTATAGGTAATAAAACCTTTCTAACACTCACACCGATGCCAAAGGAAATGAGAGCATGTCATTTCTAAATGTAAACTCCATTTCTGCCTTCCTGCCACAGTCGTGGAACCTGTCATGTTAGATTTCTTCCAACTCAGTGTAGCAACCCTCCTCAACATGCCACCGACTGAGGCAGCAACAGGACAGCGGGGAGGAGGAGGTTGTGAAAATGAAACATGCAGGAAACAAGAAGATATGGAAGACGGTAAAGATGGAAGGAGAGATGGCGAGGCAGAGAGGGAACTGGATGCAGAGAGCTAATGATGGAGACATGAAATGAGAGTCAGAGAAACGCAGACACAGAAAAGAGAAAAATGTTTTTGAGAATGAGGGAAAAACAGCAACATGAGATGGACAGGAGAAAATTAGAGGAAAAGAGCAAGTGAGAAACGGAGTATAGGAGACGGATGAAGAGAATGTAGAGAAGAAATGAAGGCAGAATGAGAGAGAAAATGAGAGCTGAGACTCTTACATTTCTGAGCAGCATGCTGGCAGATTTGATGAGGCCTGGCCAGGTGTAGGGAAGAAGAGGAGGAGGAGGAGGAGGAGGAGGAGGAAGGAAGGAAAGGCAGGGGCCTGGTTACTGTGGATGGGATTGAATTTCCTCATGACAAGCATTGATTATAGCCAACACTGTGAAAAACTCCTGTCGTGGAGTTAAGAGGAGGAAGTAAGTCAGGCCAGATCTGTGTGTGAGATTAACAAGGTAATGTGTAGGAGACTGTTTGGTTTGAACACAATGAATGAAAAAAGCCAGAAAACAACCAGATTAATGGCACACTTGTTATTTATGGTTCTATAGATAATATATCTATTATTCTATTCCATTCTAATAATTAATATCACATTAAAACAGATTTAAGCATTTGATTCATAACAACAGCTATCAGGAGATGGCATATCCCTCCAGACCACCTTTGCATAGATAAGCTCTTTCAGTTTGTCAGTCAGATTTAGGATTCTTGTTTTCAGATGGAGGTACTGTAGACAAAAGTGACAATTAATTTTGTTGGCTGAAAAAGCAGCTGTTGGTAGCAGATTTTACCAGCGGTAGCTGCTTCATCGAGCTGTACTGTTAGCTCCATGAGTTGGTTGAAATTACTGTCTGTTATGCGCAAAACGCTGGCCACAAAGATTTTGGTATTTGACTGTTAGTGAATTTCACAAAAACCTTATGACAGTATAGGAAGTGCATTAAAATCCAGGAGATGACTGCGCTGGACTTTTTGTCTGCTACAGCGAGACCAGGCGGCTGGCTGACTTGGTACGGATGTGGGACTTGGTTGATGCATTAACCAGTGGCCCCTTGCTGATCACATGTTTACACAAGCATAAAACAATTATCCACGGCATCTCGCTGTACCACGAGTGCATTCATTTGTACCACAAGTGGCTCCAGTGGGAAACGAATGCTGCACGCCTCACATTGAACTACATAGAACCAAACCAAAGTGGGTGTCAGGAGAGAGCCAGGTCTTTGAAACCAGAAGTAGACGAGAAGCACGAGTTCCTTCTTCTCATTGTCAGAGACCTCAGAACGCGAAAGCAGGAGTCTTTAGATAGGGCTAATTAAAACCTCCAATGCTATGATTCTGTTTGATCTCTCTATACAGTCCCAGTGGATGGGCTTCAGTGTCGCGTTTCCCTCTGTTCTTCTCCCCTATAAACCCATTATTTCCAGTTCTCTTTTTTCCTTTGAGTAATTTTTCATCAGAATTATATAAGATGTTTTAAAAATTCAGGTTTACACATGTTAAAACTGTTTCTATTGAATTTTTCAACATTTTTTTGTTAGGAATTAAGGAAGACCCTTGGGATATCCGTTAACATTAGCTTACAATTTTTTTTTCCTTCAAAGAAAATTTGTACTATTTAGACCCTGTGATGTCAGTGTGTTGTTCTACATTGTGGGACTTTTGCTGATTCGCTTTCTGGCAGACAATTAGATGAGAAGATCATTACCGGAGAGTGGTGCAGATCTCATCCAACTCCCCACCGGAAAGACATTATGAGTATTAAAGTTTAGATTTGAGATTCAAGATTATCTTTATTGTCATTCTGACTGTCCACCAGACAGGTGCAGTACACAGCAGAGGGAAATCAGGTTGCATCTGGCTCACTATAAAAATAAAAACACTAAAAATAGGATAAAAGAAAAGAAAATAAGAATAAGAGGATAATTGATAACTGAAAAACCACACATACATTATTTAAAAATTAAAGGTGTAGTAGTGTGATAGTGGCACGTATAATAAAATGTAATTACGCATAGTATTATGATTATTGCACATACAGTAATGATGATTACTGCACAAGAAGTTTATGTGATATTTAAAGGTTTTTTATTTACCTAATAGAAATTAAAAAAAGAAACCCTGTGTTGTCTTTCATCTATCCTCTTGTAAAAATCCGTCCTCAAAATTGCTCTATAATTCCTTTTGCCACTGTTTTTGAAACTGTTAATTGAGCCATTACTGTGGACTGTGGGAGGAAACCAGAGCACCTGGAGAACATGCAACATCCACACAGAACCCAGAACCTTCCTGCTGTAAGGCGACAGTGTTTTGGTAAATATGTACACGGCATATATGATGCAGAGTGAATCGACTCCAGCCCTGCTTTAAGAGGCTTTCTTTTGCAAACTGAACAAATTATGCCAAATATATAATTATAGACTTCAATAATAAGTCTGAATACGAAATATATGTTGAAACATAATCTGTGGGGCATTTCCAGGATTATTATTCAGGGACCCAATCAGACGAAGACAATCAATCACCAAAGATAAAAAATATCTGTTTGACATCTAGACGTCTAGAACAAAGTCAGCAGGGATGCAGGAATGTCTCTCATCCCCCTTCCTTTACGTTTCCTCCCACGTTTCCTCTGAAATATGTAAAACAGCTTGTTTTGAAGCCTCTCATTTTTCATCTATCCTCTTGTGTAAATCCATCCTATTTGACATCTTCGAAATTGCTCTAATTCCTTTCGCCACCATTTCTGAAATTGTTAATTGAGCAATTACTGCTATGTCGACCTGTCAAAATGACCAGTCTACTTAGCTGGAAGTGAGGGGGAGGACTTTGAGGAGGTAATTTGGAGTAAAGATAAAGGCAGAAGTAGAAACTTTTAATCTCGTGATGTTTGAAGTTTGGCTTGCTTCTGAGTCAGCCCACATTAAAGCGGAAACGTGTCTCTGACAGCTGACGTGGAGGTGCTTCTCCGTGGATGGGTGCTGGTTTAACATCTTGTCTGCATGGCAGCCCCAGCTAATGGGAATCTGCTGCCTGTCATCTATGACCAGGGCATTTCATTTCAGTGTCAATAAGGGAAAAGAGCAGTATAGAATTTGTGTTGCCTGCTCATGAATTCAGCGATGGCTGAAGCAGAAGGAGAACAGAACAAATGTGGTGCCTGAAGGGGAGGGAACCCCGCCTCCGACTTGGGGGAGATATAGATTGATGAGGGATTGTTTGCTGGGAATGAGATTTCATAAGAAGCTGTAGATTTGCTCCCTCCAGCTGCAGGTATGAAACAGAGTTGTGTTACCAGAGCAGTATTACAGCCCCCTCCTACACACCCACCCTCCTACACACCCCTGATGTTTACCATTCAGCCACACTGACAGGACTCGGCCATGGAGGGAACTCAGACATTCACTGGTTTATATGTGAGAGCTGATAGGGCTCTTTTGCCTATGACTAATAGATGAAAGCCTGAAAGAACTGCAGCTGAATAATTGAGGTCTTATGTAATTATAATTGCAGCCCATAAATAGGGATTCACCTTTGGCAGAGCATAGACTCCATTTCCATTACCGTGTCCCTCCGTTGTGAAGCCGAACAAACTGTTTCAGTCTGAGATCTTGCTCTTTTTTTGGCGAGACTCTACATCTCTCCTTCATCTCCTCTTTATGTCTGCCCGTCATTTTGTCTTTCAGGGTTGTTTTTTTTGGTCTGTCTCGGTCTTTGTCAGTTACAGACACACACACACACACAAAGAGAGAAAAGTGACAGTTTCAAAGCAGTGCCGTGTGGAAGAGCGGGCATTGAACAGTGAGATTGGTTGCTTTAATTGCTGTCAGAGGCAGGATGGAAGTGGCAGCGAGCCAGAACAGCCAAAAGGTTTCATCCAAAATGTTTTATATTTCACCACCTGAAATTCAACCAGAGAAGGTGGATGAGAGACTCCAGACTTTAGTATTAAAGCGTTAATTACAAAAAAAAGTCGTATAAAACTCTCAATCTTTCCTCACTTTCTTTTAAAGGTGTCTAAATTGCACATAGTTCTGACCGATCCAGTTGACCATCCATTGCTTTAGATATTGCAGCTATGCCTTTCAAGCTTTCTGCACTGCAAAAACAAAAGAAATAAACAACAGGAGAAAATGGCTTAATAATAGTGAAATTAACCGTCCTTGCAGCAAGATAATTTACTTAAGATAATTTACAAGATGTATTGAAATAAAGTGGTTAATATAGAAAAAATGTTGGGTAAGATTAAAAACTATTAAATAACTTTTAAGACAAGATAAATAATCTCATGTTTCCAGATCTAAGATTTTAAATACAAGCACAGTGTGTGTCAAATGTGTCAAACTTTGATCAGGCTTAGGTTTCTGTGCATTCATATCTAACGGGACTTCTCCTGGAACACTACAGTCTAAAAAATAAAAGCCTCTTAAGGCCCATTTATGCTCTATGTTAAAGACGGATACAGACGGAGCCTTCTGTTCATCTTCTTCGTATTTGGTCATGTTTTCAGAGAACTTATGGATACATAGACTGATGAAACGGAGCAATACCACCGGAAATGGTGGACGGCAGTGTAGGTACGATTAAAGCAAGAAGAAGAAAAAAAGTGAAGCTTCCTCTCGATGCACTTTATGGCCTCACAGACCACCGCTGAGTTCATACATACACACTGTTCCTCCGCTTTTGCTGCTTTGTATGCATTTTATCACAACCTCCTATGACCGTCACCGTATTTGTTGTTGCCGAAACTTTTGAAACTTCACTGCCCCACTGCAGTTGCATCGTTGTCGGCGTAAAGGACGTATGGAAGTATGTAGGCGCTGACGGATAGACCGTTTATGGACATAGATGGAGCATAAATGGGCCTTTAGGCTGAGAAGGGCATCATTGCTAACATTTGTCGACGATTGAGCCTGTAATCATTTTGTTGGAGGATTTTTCCTTTTTTTATTTCTTCTTTTGGCTCCTCTTCAGCTACTGAAACAGCTGGGACAATGTGTGTGACCGGACGCCTGACGGGTCACTGCGCTTTTACCCATCATGCCCCACTTTCTGGGGCTGCTCGGCTGTGGCGGGGATGTTCCTCCTTGTTCAGAGCCTCCTGGTACTCACCTCCACGCCAAAAAGCAGCGCGGGGGCCTTGATGAATGTCTAGTTCATAACAGTGAGGTGACTGAAGGATGTGGGGGTGGGGGGTAATGATTTAATCATCGTATAATGGATGGAGGACATCATTCGGGGTTGGATTAGTGCAGGTGTTTGCCACCTCAAGAATACTCCGGCTGATGAATATCACTGTCAGCGCTGGAAGTGATGGTGTGGTTTAATCTTAACTATGAACTGCAAACACAAGCTATTTTTGAAGTGTCAACGATTCATCTCCAGCAGCGGACACATAAGAATTAGCTCAAGTGTTCATTTGTGGAGGAATTTCACTTTCGAGTTTGGCTCATATACTTGACTCATGCTTTTATTTGATGTTCGCTTCTCTTTTTCTATGGCTGCCAGTAATGAATATTCTACCCGCTATTTTCTTAATTGATTGATTGATTAATGGGGTAGTCTCTGATTAGATTTTGATCCAGATGAAGGTGAGGATCCAGGAAATGTCTCCCAACTTTCTTAACATCACCTGACTCCTGTGTCAGTTTTTCAACAAATAATAATAATAATGCAAAGTTTGTTCAGGGGATTTTCTTGAAATCCTATCAGAGATTCACAAAACCCAAGGTGATGACTTTGAAAGTCAAAAATCCAAAGATATTCTTTTTACAATGATATAAAACACAGTAAAGCAGAAATACTCACCTTTGAGAAGCAGAAACCCCCAAAACATATTTGTTTAATTCGCTGTTTGATTGCTTATCGACTTATCCAATTAAGAGACTAATAGTTGTTGTTTTTTATTTCACCCACGTCTGTTTATTTGTTAGTATGTTTGTTTGTCAGCAGGATTACGTAAAAACCCCTGGATTAATTCTCTCCAAACTTGAAAAGATGTGCCATTAAATTTTGCTGTGGATCCGGATAAAGGGTCCGATCCAGGAGTTTGTTCCACTTTCTTTACCATTGTGGGATTTTTTAAAATGAGCTTCCTTCATAGGGTGGCTGGTTTCAGCCTTAGAGATAAGGTGAGGAGCTCGGAGTAGAGCTGCTGCACCTTCGCATCAAAAGGAGCCAGTTGTGGTGGTTCAGGCATTTAATGTCCCTTGGGCACCTCCCGTTGAAAGCTTTCGGGGCACATCCAACTGGGAGGAGACCCTGGGGTAGACCCAGAACTTGCTGGAGGGATTAAACATCTCATCTGGTCTGGGAACGCCTCAGGATCCTTCAGGAGGAGCTGGAAAGTGTTGCTGCGGAGAGGGATGTCTGGAACACCCTACATCGCCTGTTGCCACCACGACCCGACCTCGGATAAGAAAATGCATGGATATCTTTTAAACAGAACATCTTTCACCAAACAAAATCATTGAAATTGTGATTTTATATACCATTTAATCTGAACCGCTTAGGCCCTAAAAATTAAGAGTGACGTTGAAATCAGTCAGTGACTGATATCTAGGCTCACAACGTCTGCCAGAACAGAAACTTAAACATGGTAATCCATGGTATCCAACAGATAGTGTGGACATGATCTCAATGACTGTTTGACTAAGGACACGACAACAGACTGTTGTTCGATGTTTAAGTTATTTTTTTTGGCATTTTGTCTTTATTAAGACAGGACAGGTGAAGGTATGACAGGAAATTGGGAGAGAGAGTGAGGGGATAGACATGCGGCAAAGGGCCGTGAGTGGGAATCGAACCCACGGCCACCGCGGGAGGACTGCAGTCTCTGTACATGGGGCGCTCGCTTAAATGCAGCCGTTAGGTTTTGTTTCTAGAGCATAACTCAAAAAGTGTTTAATATTTTTTCATGAAACTTTCTACACACAACAACCAAGTACTGAAGTGGTGCCTTTTGCTTTAGGGATTTTTATATTCTTTTCATTTCCATGGCTTTAAGTTGGACTTAAGGCTCATTCTGTGTGTGGGATTTATCTCAGGTGAGAGTTTCTGGGGCATAACTTAAAACAGGTCTGTATTTTTTCACAAAACTTTATGAACTCATGCCTTATGGTGCATTTTGATGTTTTGGGAATTTTAAGAATGGCAATTAACAAGGATAGCTTAAGTATCTTCTTTCTGTCTTTCTTAAATTAAATGCACCCGTGACGAGGGATCCTGAGTATTTCATGCTTGTTCAATTCTCAAAATCATCATTAGTCGAAATCCCAGAAAACACATCAGCTCAAATACAATCATTATTCTGAATTAATGAATGCAGCCGGCATTTATTTAGTTGTGAGTAGAAATAATATAAACAATATAAACTTCATATTATTTTTGACATTCAATGTTTGCAAAGATGTTATACCGTCCACAAATTGGGATGATTTCTTCCTCATTTATGGCATCTGTTATGAAGACTCCTGCATTATAAACAAAAAATACATTATACTTTGTCAGTATGTCTTTTCCCCCCCATCTCTAAACACCCACTCTCTCCCCATCTCACACAGAATAATAGACTCAAACAAACATGCAAGACTGTCAATTCTCATGGGCCCCAGAGTGGTTTGGATAAAAATGAATTGAAAATGAAATTGTATGAAGTGCTCTTTGTGTGAGTGTCCTGCGTTTGAAGGTGGATATAATTGGAGAGCGTGACAAAAAGGAACGAACCACAAGGGACTGTCTGGCTACTTGACTTGGTATGGAGACGGGTTTGTAAAGTCAAATACATGATGTGACGGATGCACACAGAGATAGGAAAATAAGACCTGCTGGTGGGGTACAAGCATCCTCCTCAGCCTCCATACCACATCAAATATTTTTAGATCTGTAAATAAAAATCAAAGCACCTATTTTCTTTCGTTTTGTCAGCCTGTCATGATGTCAGCTAAGCCCCGTCAGCTCATGCATAACAGGCTGTCTGCATTGTTCACAGCGTCTGGGTAAGTGATGGAAGTTGCTGTATCCTATATCGTCTATGAGTATCTATGTCTGTGCATACTGCCATGGCAGCATTTTACAGACTGTAAGAGACGCTTTGAGAGGAGTAGTAAAATGTGAGACACCTTCGGCGGGCCATGACGCCTTTAACTGAGTTCAAGCAGATTTTTGCAAGCTGAGCCACAGGGTTAAGGTTACATAGTGAGGATACGCATGTGAATGAGTATTTAGATGCACACGCAATGTGTTGGGCTGCATGTTTTGAAGGGATTCCACACAGGCAAAATGAGTAAACTCATCACATCCAACAAATGTGGACGAGTTCTCAGTGTGGATTCATACCGAGGCTCAATCATTTCACCCAAGGATACATTATACTCTACGAACATCATCTTGGGCAGTTCTTTCTGACAGTTGGGACAGTTGAACTTTCTGTATAGGGAAGGCTATATCGTGATTTTCATTTCCTTATAGGAAGCTTTTAAAATCATGTGATGTGGTCTCATCTCTGGCAACAGCAACTGGGAATGTCAGATTGTGTTTCTGAACTTGAAATGTGTTTGTCTGAAGAGAAAATTGTGTCTGACATGGCTTATTTAGCCTGGAGCTTATCATTTAGCTACTGACACAAATGATCAGAGTTGATTTAATCATCTCATGCTGTTAGCAATGGTAGCTAACTACCTACTAATGGTCAGCCAAGATCAACAACCACAGAGCTACAGTCATATTTATATGGATTATGCTGCATGGAGTGTTTTTTTTTTAACCTTCACCAGAGAGGTTGTGTTTTCTTCTTCATTTTCTATGTTTCTTTGTTTGTCAGTTAGCAGAATGTCTCAAAAGTGTGAGTTGATAAATGGTTCTATGAGTATTTGAAAAATTTGAGTATTAGGGTGCGATGAGGCATTTTTGAAAATGATTGTTTCTCCTTGTATTCTTGCTCCATCGATCCATCAATGGTCCTGATTTTGTTTCAGTACCATCTTTAATAGTTGTTGACAGTGACAAATAAAATATAAATATAATATAATATATAGAGAATTTCCGGACACTGTAGATTTTAGTAAATAAATCAGGAGTGAGTAGCGATTTTGTTGGGAACTATTTTTATCTGCGGACTAATATGCATTTGATACTCTACAGTGCATGTGGATCGGCAGGAGGGTTTATTGGGTGAAAATGTTATGTCATGTGAACGTGTCAGAGAGTTCCACGCTGTAGTTTATTGATGTGTGTTCAGACATCAGTAAACTACACTGCAGCACTGTTTGGAGCTCTGTGGCAAAGAGGCTTTAGCTTCAAAGACTCGTCACTTGGATGATTTCTGTATCAGTTTATCGACAATGAAATACAGAATATCACTTAAACATGTTGCTTTCTGTCTGAATTAGCTCCCACTGGCAGAAGGCATAGCCCTATAATGCTCACACTAACAGTTATTTCAGGTTCCTGTTTTTGGTGCGACAGGTTTCTATATTTAGACATTATTTTGAACACAGACGATTATTCAGTGGACCTCAGTGGTGGCAGCAGTACAGCAGCTCTTACCAGGGAATCTCTGGTGTAACTGCAATACCTCTATATATTGAGTGTATGTAAATATAGGCTATTATAATATGTACATGTTATTTTGGGGGATGCACACGAGTGATTGTATGAATGCACTGCATGAATCCACATCTCACAAAAAAAGAAAAAAAATCACCTGAGCCCCAACCAGTGTTTACTTTGTGAGCGCAGCTCCAAATGTCAGCAGGATGGATCACATGTTTCTAGTGAGCCTCTGCACGCCCTCATGCTCCCCGGGCATCCTCCTGATGGAAGTCGATGTGATGTGGTCTGCGGCCCCTGGAGTGTCGCTGCTAAACAGACGACACTGGCTCTAAGAGGCCCTTGTCTCCTACCCTCCAGGTGCTTATAAAGATGGATGGAGGGCAGTACATCACAAGCAACACATGAGGAGATTACTGATGAAGGTGTGGAGGGGATGAACGGCAGCCTCAGCCTTACCTCTTGGCACCTGGCCTGAGCTGGCGAGGCCTCCCTGGAGGGCTGATGATGGGGGGGGGGTTGAGTAAACACATAAGACAAATGAAGCAGCGGTAAGAGGAGAAAGGGCAGGGAGGATGGGAGAGCCTCTGCTCTGTCCCTCCAGGAAGTCATACCGCTTCTCCTCTCCATCTGAAGGAGGCTATGTCGCCATGGCAACCGGAGAGAACCTGCGCCCGTCTCCCGGCTCGTGGGGCTGGGATGTACGTGTGCACGCATGGATGTGTTTTGCGCAAACACTTCGGTTTCATGTGTGCCTCCGTCTGATGCGTCACTGTCATTCAGTCGGTGTGTGTGTAAATGTTTTTTTATGAGCAGGCATGTGTGTGTTAGAGGGAGACACACACTCGAGCCTCACATTCACAGTTTGCACTGCAGGCTTTATTTTTAGCACGTGGCACTTATATAATCACGGTGACACTGGGGGAAAATAAAAGGAAGGGGAGAAAACAGCTCTTCCATTTTCTTTCACTCTCTTTTTGTCCTCCTCATTCTCCCTCTCTTGTTTTCTATCTTTGCCTTTCTACCCCACACCTCTCTCGACCATTTGTCTCCTCTCCTCGCTGCTCCCTCTGCATCTTCTCTTCCATTTTCTTCCCCCTTCATCGTCCTCTTTTCTGGCCTCACCTCTATCTCCCTTCGTCGTGACACTCTGCAGCCAAGGCAGCGCCAGGAAGAGGGAGGGCAGAGAAGGGAAGTACAGAAAGAACGACGGGCAGAGAAGATGGAGACTGATGAGTGAAGAGGTAGAGATAGAGTGATGTAAGGGATGCACAAAAAGGAGAGCAGGGATTCTCTCATACAGGCTTCCTCGCTGCATTTAAACACTCAGATTCCCAAGTGGGCTGTGCGCCATACTCCAGTTTAGTCCCTCTTCAGTTACTCCTCCTACTCCTCTTCCTCTGCCTCTGCCCATTCTTCAAAGTAATTTGGGAATAGATGACATGTCAGGATTACTTAGTGAGTGCTCCTGGAATACTGCTGCAGAGGCGATGGGAATAACCCAGTCTGCCTTTCTCCTGTTACAGTCACAGCTCCACACATAAACATGCAGGCTCAGGAGAAGCAAACACTCGCTGTACAGTATAGCCGAGGCGTGTTTCATGTGGCCAAATGCTACACAAGCTGAATGTCACATTTGAGGAGTCATCAAAAAGGAAATGGTGTCTGCTATGTACAGCATCCTACAACCACTGTGGAGAATCGCTTATGCTATCACCTCTAATGACTTTAGTTTGACACGCAGCAGTGTCAGTGTCTGACAGCTGCTGTAGCTGGGGAAACGTTTCAAGCAGCTGCTTATGTGCAGCTATTTAAAACAGCTAAATTGCATACCAGTTACATCAGGTAAAAAAAAGAAAAAAAGAAGAAGATATCACAGCACACATAGAGAGGTCAGCGCTTCTTGGATGGTGTTGTTGTGGCTCTAATTTATCTAATTTATCTTCTCTGCCATGCAAGTCATGCTTCTAAATGAGCAGTTTAAGAAAACCCCATCAAAAAACAAGCCCACTTGTTCCTTAAAGAAAAAGTTCCCCCAGTAATGAAAATTCAGTCATTATCTACTAATCCCTATGCTGATGGAAAGTCAGGGTACGTTTTTCAGTCCACAAAACATTTCTGGAGCTTCACAACTAAATAGCGTGGCAGCATTCTCCTAAACAACTGAAGTGGATGGGGATTTATTTAAGAAAACAAACAACATAAAATGACTCCACACAGCTCGTACGATGTAATCAAACTCTCCAGAAGCGTTGAGATCCCAAAGTGATTTAAAAAAGACTCAGACACAGGATGTAAACTTAGAAGAGACACAATGGAACATCATGAAGTGGCACAGAAAGGCAGGGGAGCACTCATGAAATACAATAGGAGGCGGAGATAATAAGACACGGGTGATAACTATTAGCGCCGAGAGACAATCACAGTGGCGGGAGAACACATGAGGAGCTGGAAGTCTGAAACGAGAGGGTGGTTGAGTGACACAACAAAACAGGAAACATATGTATGTATGCAAAGAATAAGGGACTATTTTTTTTTATCTGCGGATGAATATGCCGCGGATGCCAGGTCATCATTGTAAATGAGAAGCTGTTCTCAATTGATTTTCCTGGTAAAATAAAGGTAAAATAAAATATGGATTTGTTGCTCCTGGAGTTAGCAGCAGGACAGAGTATGTGGGACTGACTTGAAATAAATCATCCAGTGTCCTCTAATTATTATTATTATTATTATTATTATTATTATTATTATTATTATTATTATTATGCAATCTTTAGAATATTATTGAAAATATTGTCAAGGTTCAGATTTCCTTCAACGGTCATTCTTATGTAGTACATAAAACACCAGGCAGAATAAAAGACATTTCAGTGCAACATTCAAAAGTATAATAACAATAAATAGTATAATAAATAGTTGTAAATAAACAGTCTATGCAGTAAAGAAGAATAGTCACAGATAAGATATTGTGCTGTATATTCTGTTGAGCACAAATACCTTTTTCACTTACTTCCCAACACAGGCTAAAAAATGCATAATGGTAAATGATGACTACATTTTGTTATTACGTGCTGCTGTGGTGTAAAAACTAGCTCTGCTCCTAAAACGGTGTAAGAGTATGTAGAGGCCTTAAATATCCCCCTGTGTGTGGTTGCAGGTGTGTGCAGGTATCTGCGCCAGAGAGTGTGGTTTACTGTACACACGTTTGTGCTTAAGTGTGTCGCTTTGTCCAAAACCTGACAGATCTGAGACAGAAATGTGTCGGGACCTTGGGGGGGGGGCTGTTTCACTTCACTTCCTCAAAGGCTGGCCAAACGCTCCCAGAGCGCAGAGGGAATCCTCCGCTACCTCCACAACGATGTACCTGCAAGATTGATTTTTCAATCTTATTTTGCTCCACTTTTATCTTCAATGTCTTCTTAGCTGCAAATCATTACAAATCCATGTTTCTTGGGCATTTTTACCCAAATATCACAGGCCACATGGTGAGACTCCACAGTGTTTCTAGTCATGTAGTCCAGGGAGCACGGTCTGTGTTTGAATGCAGATATTGTGGATGGTGTTGTAATGGATTGGGTCTTCAGAGAGGTAAATAACACGCATCCTGGTCCTTTGAACATTCAGGTTTTTCATTTCTCTGTTTAGAGTAAATTCAGTTAAGCTGGTTTAAAACCCCAGGCAGCGGAGATTGTCTCCCAAACCTCTGCGTTGCTGGCTTGGAAACCTGCCTCTCATCATTGTTGTTTTGACCTTGTTCAATGTCCAAACCTTGCAAGCTCTCAAATCTGATAATATGGAAAACTATCTCAGGTCAATCAGGAAATTACATCTGGCAACAGTCCAGGGATTACGATGTCAGGCGTGGATGAAGCAGTGTATTATTGTTGGTCTAGGATTACAGAGCGAGGCGGTAGAGCGATGACCTATCATGCTGTTGTTGATACAGCTTTTTGGTAATGGGCTCCTGTTGTATCATCCGGCTCAGTCATTGTGTGAAGTCGGTGTGATGTTCACTGTTGCAGCTGAGTGGAGGGAAGCCGGCAGTTAGTGAGCATCATGGAGGGACAGCTCTGCTGCTCCACAGTGATGTTTGGTCACAGGCGGCTGCAGATGTGTTTGTGTATAATGCATAGGAGATCGAGGCATCATGTACACTCAAGGGATTTTAAAAATGCACCACTGTGTTTGACTGAAATTTGATTGGGTAGTTTGTGTCGCTTAAAAATAGCAACCTGTATATTGTTTAATGTTAACACCGATAATAACACAGAAAACATAAACACCATTAATTTCTCAGGTGACTCAACTGGAGTACACATTTTAGATAATTAGTAATCATTGTGTCCCTCATCAGCATTGATTACAGCAGTAATCCTCCTCCTCGTGGACTGGCATAACCTTCAGATGATGTCATCCTGTGGCACGGCGGCTCATCAGCACAGCACTAGTGTATTATGGGTGCCAATCGCTTCGTGTTCGGTGTGAATACAGAATCGTGGAATGGTGAGAATTCACTGGCCTGGCGACTTCTCTGGTGGACTAGCCCCGCCTCCAGCATGCCGATGCCTTGATCCCACTCATGTTGCCCCAGCCATGGCATCCTTGTCTTTCTCTCCACAAACTTCATGCCTTTTTCTCGTGGTGGGTTAGTTTAACAAGGGAGCAGTCATTTGGAATTTGTTGGATAAAAGCATTGTGGCTATTCCTCTAAAAACTGTTGTCAGACTCAAGACTACTCCTAAAAATCAGTCAAGCATAACCAAACCTCATAGAAAATAGAGAAAAGGTGTTCCCAGATTGGGCCCAAAAAATGAGCGGTGTATTTTTAAATCCTTGAGTGCATGTGTGAGTTTGCATAGTGAAAAGCAATGTGTATGTTTTTTGGGGGGACTCAACCACAGTGAAGGTTTTCCACTGGCTGTCGTTTTTTGCCTGACAGCCCGGTGACACATTGTTACATATTGCTTAAGGCAGTGCAAGCAGCAGTGACCTTTAATGCTGCTGCTGAGTTCCATGCACATGTGTTCTTGTGTTAATATATGTGTGGGAACGGTGCCGTATGTGTGTATGCATGTGCACCGTGTGTTTGTACTATTTAATTAACTTTGTCGGTTCACACCTCCTCTGACATTCTCCACTGTTTTGATCGGGTATGTTACGAATGATTTGGCCATGTGTACTCACACCGTACCCTGGTGCCTTTTTACATTTAGTCACTCTGCAGGCACACGCACAAATACACTGTGTTTAATCAGATGTTGATGTTTTAAAATAAAGCATCACAGCAGAATGATCTTAATACCATCAGAGAGAGAGAGCACATATCTACACCAACGCCAACGCCACTAAAACCTGAACAATCAGAAAATCATTTCCTCATGCAATAACTAGGGCTGTCAACATTAACACTTTAACACTTGTAATTAATCTGGAAAGGCATTAATGTTTATTGAATGCAAATGAATCAAGTCACCAAGTTTGACCCCAATGTCTTCCTGTAATTCCAGCATAGATTTACACATGTGCATATTTAAATAGCACAATGACTAGGAGACATCAACCGGTCTGTTAAGAAATCATCAAAACAAAGCCGAGATGTTATCAAGTAAAAACCATTCTGATCCCTTTAACCAATTTGTCATGCATTCCTTTATTACCACACAATCATTTTTTTAAACTCCCCCCAAAAGTACATGTAAATACTGGTATTTTAAACATGAGATTAATCGTTATTTATCACAGCTGATTATTGTGATTCATTCATTTTTTTAATCAATTGACACCACTAGTAATAACCCTTTTGGCAATTTGCATGTGCATTCAATTTTCTGAAAGAACTGGGTGCTCTTGTGAGTGTGCATACTACAGTAAATGCATTCTTTTTTGTATCACCATGAGCAGATCATCAGTTGTTGTATGACTGCACTCAGGGCATACACACATTATAGTGATGTCGCCATGATGCTGTCACTTTACTGGGATCTGCCTCATATCAAATTAAGTAATTCCTCAATGCAGGAAACCTGCTCCTAGCATTTGGAATCATGTTTTTATCACCAGTTTATGGTGTGACCACCATTTACCACATGCACTGCACCAGATCTCCTTTGCTCAGAGTTGATCAGGTTTTGATTTTAGCCTGTTGCTGTGCGAAGTCGCAGCACATTTGCAGGAACTGGAACACGCTGTGGTTCATGTCGATCCAGAGCATCTCAAATATGCTCGGCGGGTGACGTATTTGGCAGGCCAGGCAAGAATGGGGATGTTTTCCAGGAATCGTGTCCAGAACCTTGTAACATGGGGCTGTGCATCATCGTGCTGCAACATGAGGTGATAACGGCAGACGAATGGCAAAACAATGGGGCCTCAGGTCTTCATGCATACAAATTGCCATCAATAAAATAGCCATACTATGATCCCACTTCCACCATGGGGCACTCTGTTCACAATATCAGCAATCTGCTCACGCACACAACACCATAGACACTGTCTTCCATCGTCCTGTGGTTACATGTTATCTGTTGTTGAGGCTGTTTGCAAGTAGGCTACTTCTGTATTCTCAGAAATGACACTGGCAATGGCTTATGGTAATGAAATGAGCATTCAATGCATGGGCAACAGCTCTGGTGGACATTCCTGCAGCCACAATATCAAATAAATGCTCCCTAGAAGCATTTGTGGCATTGTGTTGTGTGATATGACACTGACCTTAACAAATGAAGTGCTTGAAATAGGTTTTAAATCTTTTGCTTCATTTATGATTTTGTTGAGTGACAGATTCTTAACACGCAAAAATGCACACAACTAGCCTAACTACTGATGGGTGTCGAATTAAAATGTCTCAGGAAAGTATTACTTCACTTGAAACCTCATTAACACCTTCACTGCTCTTTGTCATAGATTGCATTCTCTTACACTCTGCAGTATCATTTTCTGGGTAAAGCTCCTGCCATCCACACCCTATAAATAAACCCAATGTCATTTACAACAGCAGATCCTTTCCTCTCACCTTCTTCTAATAAAGTACAGGTCAGCTGGGCCTGCTAGGCTTTTTATGCATGTCACAGAACATGACAGGATGTGAATTGCTTAATTGTATCATGCACTACATCTGTATGAAGCCATGTGTGTTTGTTATGTTTCCCCACTCATTTATTGACGTCTTTGTTTGACTGCAGGGTCAAATAAGGGTGACTGGCAAGCTAATTGCCTTGGAAAACACTAATAGACAAAGTTAAACACATGATGGTAAATAAAAGGGTTCACTAACAACAACCTTAGTGTTACTCATGCTGTAGTTAATAAATATTTAACTATTTTATACTATTAATACTATTTATTAATAGTTAATAAAGTTAAGAATACACACAGGTTGCTAGCTCAATGATGGCTAAGAAGGTAACATTTTCTCAATTGCAGGTTTCAACCACAAACAATATATAGAAATATACTATATTACTGTAAACCCCATACTTAAGTTAAAAAAAGTAGTAGTATATATCAAGAAATACAATTTATTGCTTTGTACATGAGAAAATCGATACCATTCTTTTATTTTAAGGCAAAATATGCCGTTACTACTTGCAGCTATAGATTAGCAAAAAGACTTAAAAGAGGGCACTAACTTTCCTGTAAAACCATGTTTTTATAGTTATAGTGCATTCATGTGGTTTTGGAAAAATAGGAAAAATTAGTTCCCAACTGGGAAAATTTAAATGAACGCCAAATCAAATCAGGATAACTCGGAGGAAATTTTGTTGCACAACTTTCTGACGTTGACATCAAAGACACAGAAATATGGCCGAAGAAAGTAAAGTCAAGTAAAGTAAGGGGTGGAATATTTTGTTTTTGTTTTTTTTGTTTTTTGCCCATGTTTGTTGGTATGTCGGTTGGTTTGTTTGATTACCAATAAGCATAATTCATAATATCAGTTTGAATGACCACAAGTTGATGCTTACATGTGAGAGACACAACACCACTCTCCCCTCAAGTCTCTCTTTGCTCTCACTGGTTTTCACACAAGGACATAATATTGTCTGTTTTTCTTTTCGTCCCTTCATTCAACAGGGCTGACCTCATATTTTGGATTTGATTGGTCTGGGATGGAAACCTTTGTCAAAATTCAAAGCACATTCATGTCTCTTTCCCTCTTGTCGTCTAGCTGCGAGGTGAGGCAATATTGAGCCGAGAAAGTGTTGACTCAGGGGGAAGAAAAGTGTCGGATTATTAACGAGGACAGGCCAAGAAAGGCAGCTGAGGAGGCAACAGAAATTAGACAGGGTGTCCAGGCGTGTGCCATGTAGTAGCACTGTTGCATGTTTGAATAAGATTCATTCAGCTGTTTGTCATTCAGTGCCCCTCACTTCACTCCTGTATGTTTTTCCACCGCATACCGTCTATGGAGCAAAAAGGCAGACACATTTTAATTTTTAATAACAAAGATGGGTCATGACAGGCAGTGGAGGAAGCGTCCCTGGATGAGGCGAGAAGGAGAGAGAGGTGGGGAAGAATTCAGGGTGAGGCAGGTAGTTTAGAGCTGCAGCTAATGATGATTTTCATTATTGATTAATCTGTCACCAGTGGTGGAAAGTAATTAAATGGATTTTCTCCAATACTACACACTATTTGAATACATTTTTAGGTACCTGTGCTGTATTTTAATACGTCTATTTCACAGCACTCCACACTATTTCAGAGAGGAATACAGATATAGATATATATGTATATATATATATATAGTTACAAGTTACAGAGAAGATCAAACTTTTACACAGAAACACAGTATATCAGCTCATCAAATAATGCAATACAACCTACCTTTCATAGTTATATGAAACCCATTTGAAAGACTGTGAATATGCATTATCTCAGCTACATATTGGGGCCAGTGTCATGGCTCTGCCCGTCCTCTGATACTGTACTGTGACCCCTAGTCTTGTGGCACCATTGCACATGTTTGTGTGTGGGAAGCCATTGAGGGATCACATCCTTGTTGCTGTACTACAGCTCTTCCTGGTTGACCAGGTTACCTTTATTGAGGAGTATGATCCTCTGTAGCCCATTGCAACCTCCTGGTAAAAGCTCCTCAGTGATGCGTGAAAAGAAACAGCTGGTGTGACTGATGCACACGGCTATCCTCAACCTCCTCAGGCCAAAGTGGGGAGTTAGCACAGACGAGGAGCGCATGGAGGAGAATTGACCACATTCAGGTAAAGGGAGAAAAAGAGGGGTGACAGAATAGATTTTAGGGTTTTGAAAGCAGATCAATTCTTATTTGACACATATATGGATAGACCTGCTGAACAGTAGGCATTAAGTTGGTGAGTCAGACAGCAATAAAAGGCATTAAGAGAGTTCAAATAATGTACCCGATGCTGTGTCTCATGCAGTCTTTTTTACACAGATTTATTTGTGTGTTACTTCAGATTTCATCGAAGTACTGAATGGATTCAGCAGTTGCTGCTCTGTTGTTCATTGAGGCCAGAGATAAGAGGGCTGGTGTCCATGTGGTTGTGGTGGTTTGCTTAGATCTTGGTCATGTGGGTGGTAGCGTTTGTTCAGCTGTCAGAGGGAAGCTCCCGGTGAATGTTCATTCATATCCCGTTGGTCGTATTAACAATTTATGCCAGTGCAGTTTTTTTCTTTTGCTTTGTCAGGCTGAAAAAGGTTGACATGAATATTGACGATAGGAAATGTGGAGCGTGTGTGCACTAGAGAGAGAATAACCAGGCTTGTTTGAATGAATGAGTGGAGTCATGTCCCTGAAATGTGTGTGGATGTGCAGCATTGTATGGATGAAGCTAGCTGAACCTGCACCACACTGGGAATTAAAGAGAGTCAAGGCGAGTCTGATCAGGATGTTTTGGACAGCTCATCAATCTGAACCAGGAATATATTTAAATGTTTACATGAATATCTAAAATATTTAAAATATTAACAATTAACTATCATTAATAAATGTCACATATGTGAATTAAGAGCAGGAATCTGGACCCAGATATTGACAACAGAGGCTGTACTGGTGTAGTTTGAATTTTTTTAAACACAAAAAGTAAAGCACACAAGGCTTACAAGATGTAGTGGCTGGCAAGAGAGAAGAACAAGAAGGCAGTCCAACATGCAAACTCATACAACAGGGAACTGGCAAAATAAATACAGTCCAAAAACAAGCAGGTTCAGGGAAACAAAGCAAGAAATCCAAAAAATACGAGGACTGGCTGAAACGCTTGACACAAGGTGAAAAGATGAACTGAGGGGAAGACAGACAAAACACACTAGGGAGGGAAGGGTAATAAGGAACAGGTGAAACTAATCAGCAATTACTAAGGTGAGATGAGACAAAGACAGGAAGTGTAAAGCAAAATGTGACACAGGAGGAGAGAGTGAGTGAGATCAGATCAGATCAGAATACCTTGTTTTAAACCCACAAACCTACTGTGAGCATAAATACAGGTGACGTTCTAGTCACATATATGTAATATGATGAAATAATGAAACATTTTTTCCATCCTATAGTGTTTTTTTTTTTACAAATGTGACTGTGTGTCTCACTATGTATTGTGTGGTAACAATGCTGCTATTGTCGGGGGTTCGATTCCCAGAGGAGACGTCACCATCAGCCTGCTTGTAAGTACAATTCTATGCCC
Organism: Chaunax sp. Z400; assembly: GCA_037577475.1. Classification (NCBI taxonomy): domain Eukaryota; kingdom Metazoa; phylum Chordata; class Actinopteri; order Lophiiformes; family Chaunacidae; genus Chaunax; species Chaunax sp. Z400. Next base: position 7,971,271 of record CM075194.1, on the reverse strand, counting down.
AGACTAACCATGTTTGTGCAGCAGCCATCGTCCTGTTGTGTCCAAGAGTGGAGCAATGTTGAAGGACAAACTCTCCGGCCCGATCAGATGACACCCATTTACAACATGTCAGCCAGCTCTCCCCTGCGGGCCACGCTTTTGCCTGCCGTGTTTCTATGTCATCTCTTTTCCTCTTTGTCACGTGTCATCCCTGTTTGTGTAGATTTGCATCAGACTATGTCTGGCAGACATTCTTCACAGTGGCTGACAGATAACTAACAGCTAACTTGTGACGCCTAGCTGTGGATTTTGCTCAGATTGAATGGGTAAGGGTGTGTGCGCAAGGAGTGGAAGATCCAAGTGGCCGTTGCATGCAAGACTGATATATGGCAGGCAGGCGGTCTGTGTAGCTCCCCAGAAGAATGGCTTGGATGGAGGGGGTTTGGATGTGTGAACAGCTGGTGACCCAATAAAGAGGGGTTTTGGATGATGGTAAGGATGCAGGGTAGAGAGGAAGACAGTAGTCTAGACGGGTCCTGATGTGAGACAACATTTATATGAACATGTTCTGTCTTGGACAGTCTTACATCTTTTTTTAAATGTATCTCTCTATTAATGATTAATTCAGTTACTTCACAAATGGCCTCTGGTACAACCGAAAAAGTTCTTAATGAGAGAGAAGACCAGGAACCGTCAGAGTGCTGGAACAGCTGATCACATTCTTCTTTTCACATCACCTTTCCTTACACCTTTCTTCAGGTATAAATGGCTGCAGCCTGCAGAAAAGGGCAGGGTTCAACGTTACACTTTTAATCCCACCCACCATGGTTTCATTGGTTTTGCTGTTAAATTTGAATTAAATTTTCTCCATAGAATATGACCCAGTTGATTTTTGGTATAATACTACACGTACATCAACCACGATTTGCCCGCAATGTTCAAGAATTGTAGGAATAATTAGTAAACAAGATGTTAGAGTCTGCATCCATGGCTCTATGAGGCCATGCTTGGACACAGTGGTGTTTTGTGCTAAATGCTAATGCCACAATGAAAATGCTGATTTTAGCAGGTAATATTAGCTATCTACTGGCCTACATGAAAAGTTAAGGGATGTTAAAAGCTCTTGCAGTTCATACTGAAGGGGAAATTAATGAACCATCTGAACCAGATTACATGGCAATCCATCCAATAGTTGTCGAGACCTTTTACTTGAACCACAAAATGCATGACGCTAGAGGAAAGGCTTTAGTCAGGATCACTAAAGTCATTTGGGTTCATCCTCTGGGGAGCATATCTGATATCTGTACCAAGTTTCATCATGTCCTGTTGTTGTTGGGTCTTTTAGTCGTTGATATTTCCATCTGGACAAAAGTGGTGACCCAAGAGACTGAAAAGACGGCCAGACATTGTGTTCCTTAAAGCTCATTTCTGCTCAATATTAAAGATGTATGCGGATGAATGAATGAACGAATGAATGAACACAGTACGGACGGAACCATTTCATCCGTTTTCGTGCGCGTTTTCTGAAAGCTTTAGGATATGCTTTATGATGATGCTTTAGAGCTATGCCACTATTGTCAGGAAAAATTGTAAACCATGCTTTTACAGAATCATTCTTTAAATACAGGAAGCCTTGTGTTCACATGTAGAGTAAAGCAGTTCATGTGTGTGCAGGGTCTTAGTCGCCTGTGCAGGACTTCAGTCTAAAAACAGACTTATCTATTTTTGTCTACGATGCTAGTGACTTTGACCACAGCAGCAGATGCATCAGTCAGGAATTAACCCAAATAAGCACCTTTATTTCCGACTCTTGTCATTGTTCCAGTGGCTCCGACTTTGACCCCTTTTTGCTAGAAGTTAATCCCTCAAGCATGCATCCTGACCGAGCCATCTTAATGTGACTGACAGGTTTCACTGTGGGGTTTGGGGCAGCTGGAAGAAGCCAATGTCCTCTCCTCATCTCCTCCCCACTGCTTCCTTCCTCCTTCCTTTCCCTACCTATGCATTCGACCCAGCCGACACACCTAGGGGGCTGTGAACAGGTGTTATTCCCCCTGCGAGGGGCTGCACTTAAAGGAGATGGCGGGAATGAAGCTGGCATGTTGATGACTGGGAAATCAGGTCAGCATCCCAAACTCACGCACACAAACACAGCTACACACTGCCAAGAGTGTCTAAAAATAACGATGTCACCGATGGGGGGGGGGTGGGCAGGAAAATAAAGTAAATGAAAGCAGAAGCATTTGCTGAAGTAGAGGATGTGATGAGCGCAAGGGTGGCCTGGAGAGAAAGATATGGAGGAGGGAAAGCATAAAATGAGACAGGAGGCAGTGGTAAAAATGAGCAGGGATTGGGGATGGAAAAGGAGTTGGTAGCTAGATGGGGCAAACTGTATCACAATGATTTTACCTGCCACACCTTGTTACGGTCCTGCTGCGTCCCTCTCTCCACCCCATCTCCTCTTTCCCCGAGCGTGACACACTGTGTTCCTGACAAACACAGTAGGGAGGAACATGAGGAAAAGCAGAGGAATGGAGGAAGAACGGGTTCAGGCTGAATTACACAGTCACGCAGGGTGAGCAAAACTCTACGAAAAAGAGAGCAAGGATGAGGACAGATACTGTAAAGAGGGAAAGGCTCAAACAGTCAGGGAGGGAGATGAATATGGAAAAGAGTCAAACCTGTATCAGATATTTGCAAAATCTTTTTGGTGTTTGCTTTAACTTGTGTGATGGATGGGGGGGGGGGCTGCATGAGAATGAGCAATGAACTATATTTTACCAGAGTATTAGGAACTATGAGGGCCAGGTTTGCTGCACTGATCATCACCAACTTGTACTATAGTCATTAAGGTCGCTGCAAATTGCAACCAAGCACTGAGTGCCATTGATATCAATATTGACACTAAGAATCCTGTAATGTTTATTAATGGATAAAGAAATGGAAGGTTCAACATTGTGGGAAATACTTTATTTGTTTGCTTTTGTACCAGAGTTCGATAAGAAGAGCAACTCTTGTCTCTCCATTTAGTGCAGGCAGGGTGGAGGTTACCCAATCTTAGCCTTATAAGTGGAAGAAAAAAAAAGCTAATTAACACTTTGTATCTCACATATGTAATCTGTACACAAACAATAATGAAAAAAATGGAGGAGTAATATGGTGTGATTATTTCTTGATGAACAATATTTCCACAAGAAACTAGAATGGTATGCAGTTTGGTTTGCTTGGCCCATTCGCAACCCCTCCTAGAGGTTTTGTGGAAATTGGTTCAGTATTTTTTGTGATATAAGGGAAGATGTTGAAAAACACCCAATCTTGCATTGTTTAAAAAAAGTGGGGAAAAAAAGATTACCAACCAATAATCAAATAGACACAGGTTAAAACATATCCTCATTGGCAGAGGTAATAATTATTACACTATGAAACTCTTGTTGCCCCGGTGAGTATTTTTGAGATTTAGATAAAAAACAGTTAAAATATTTCCCTTTGCAAAAAAACATTCCAAAAAACATTATTATGGATAGGTTTCATTGTCTTCATAAAAAAAACCAACTTATCTTCAAAGTCTCTTCAGATGCCATGAAAATGCAAACAGCAATGCATAAAAGACACAGAGAGTTCCTGAGTTAAGGGAATATTTCATATAAAAGGCCCAAGAGAGTCGAACAGAGACGATGCATGGATAGAAAGATGGAGACAGGGTATGTTAAAGGAATAACAGGGGGAACAAAGATCAGGCAGGCATCTTAAACTGAATAGGCATGTACAGCTGTAGAGCTCGTCCTCGAGAGGTTTTCAACATATGTCACGGCGAATGAGGAGAGTGATGGAGGACAGGATCGCTTGCTTTAGTTCCCATTGATTCGTCCGCCTTGTCCACCTCTCCTCTCGCTCTGCACCAGAGGACTTTCATGTTTTTCAACTGTGAGACCAGAGGCCCGTCTGAGTGACTGACTGACCGATCATCGTGTCCCTCCTCCCTCAGGCAGGGAGAGCAGCATTAGACCTCTTCACCAGCCCTCACTTCCTCCACCGGGTCCCTGCCCTTTGCATGTTCCTTCTACACGGTTGACTCTCGCTGCACATCATCTCGCCTTTTAGCGTATTTTCCATTTCACAGCAGCAAGAAGAAAGCAGTCGAAATGCTTTAATGCTCAGGAATTAGCATTGGATCCGCATTGAGGAGTGATGAGATGAACGACTGGGCTTCATGCTAGAAATCAAATTCTGCAGAACTTAGCTGATGTTCTTAAAGGAAAAGTATTACCATTTACTTCTTATTTTGTAGCTTTGGCAATCAGAGTGGGAATTATACAATAAAACCCAGTGCAGTGAAGGTGCATGTTTCAGGGAACTGAAGTCTATTTATCTAACTATTCTTATGGTGTCATGTCTGTTTAATATAAGGTCCACAGGCTGTAGATGATGGTTATTCAAGTCCATTACAGCAGCTCATGGGGCCAGAGGTCAGAGGTCAAGTATTGTTGAGCAAAAATGCAAAAAAAAAGGTCATATATTTTTTGTCCAGACCATATCTCATTAAAATTTACCAAATTTTACATATAAATTCACCATGATAAGAAGTTGGGCCTTTTAATATATTGATTTTTCTACTAATCTTTTTTTTTTTTTTTTAGTTTTCCATGGAGAGATGACTTTAAGGTAACTCTGAAGGTTGGTCATCTTCTCCATAGCATATGTAAGGTTGACAAGTTAAGTTAATTCATATATTTTAGTTCATTTGCTAAAATTACATTTACAATGTTTATACAGTTAACTGTTTACATATGTTCACAATTTTTATTGAAAAAAAAAATATTTACAACAGCTTTGTGAAAAGCAGTTCAAATAATTTGCTGAAGCTGCCTGAAGCTGTGGTTCTCACACACATTTACCTCAGTCTAAGTCCCTCTAGCTTGTGATTTGTTAGTCAAGACACGTGTGATTCATAACAAGAAAGTGTAAGCAGGAAGTGTTGTTGTGTGAAGCTGCTGAATTGTGGAGTAAAACAGTGAAGTGCTGCTTAAGAGAGATGCCCGTCTCCATCCTGCTACTTTATTCTCACCTAGAGTGATCCAACCACCGCACATCGAACCCTCACGTTACACATATATCCAAAACAATATCCACTACTGTGCTTTCACCAAAAGAATGGAGGATATGTCACAGACTGATGCATTTGTTGTACAAAGTTTTGGGGGATGTCAGGGAGATGTATCACCTCCAGATGTCATTTGTTAAAATACTGAATGCAGTGCTGAGGCTCAGATAAGGATATGCTAATGTTTCCTGAGGTTGATGGATTTCAATGGTGAACTGAATTGCTACTTATTTGACATGGCATTATGTTAAAGTGTGACGACCGTTAATGAGATCAGCAGCTTATCAGCCCATGCAGCTCATTATTTTTAATCAGCAATAGTTTCCAGTGACGCTGTTGTCTGTCAACTGCCTGCACCTGCTGCTAATGATAAGCTACAAGGCCCTCGCCTTTACTAAAGAGGTAAAATGCTACAGATTTCCCCCTAGGTCTGTGCTTAGTGGACAGATTGCATGACTCCAGTGTCCAATCCGATCTCCTGCACTATTAGCTAATGGTAATGAGGATTCGGGAGGATGGATGATGGCAACATGCTCCATGGGAAGGAATTAGCGCAGAGCATTTCAACTTTCCCTGTGAGGCAGTGGTCCTTTTATCCCGTCATTATTGGCTGAGACAATGGTGTGGTTAATCTTTTTAAGACAACACGGCACAGGGCCAGGAGGGAGGGAGGAGCCGTCCAATAATCTCATCAGGGACCAGAGGACATAGTCTGTGATGGAGGAGAGTTCCTCCTTTACATGTCGAATCATCCTCCTCCCTCCTCTCCCTCTCAAGATGTGTGTGTGTGTGTGTGTGTGGGTCTGAAGATGTGTGAGCATGCTGGGAGTAAACCGCCGCGCGTGTGCATGGATCCTTCACTGCATTAAAGAAAGGTGTAATATGTCAAGGGGGCTGTCAGATGTGCTGTGGACATGTACGGTGAATGTGTGAAGGAACCCATGATGTGTCAGTGTACAAATGGTAGGCTGCTGATAGGTGGTGAAGACAGTGATATGCATCGTTCTTGTCAATAACTTGAAAATAAGACGAAAACATGATTTCAGAATTGTGTCTTTTCAGCAAACATTCCAGTAAACATAGTAAATAAGACACACAGTAAGCACCTGTTAAAGGTTTGATTTTAACTTATGGCAATTCTTTAAACAGAGAATTTAAAGATCAGACGTTCTTCTTTATAAAAACGTTACCCTGATGTTTAATTGTTTAACTTAATGACTTTTTTTTTGGATGTCAAATGCACATTAGTTTGCCATTAATCGCCAAATTTGATCTTTTGACTATAAAAAAGTCTGTGTCAAAAGATTGGACACAGTTTCCCATTCAAGTGAATGCATTTTGACTCAGAGAGGGTTAAATCTGTTGTTAACACGCCCTTCCCTCACCCAAACGACCCTGCCTCCTGATGCAACAGTTCATCTTGCACCTGCCACAGACAGAGCTATACAGTTTCAGCTGTGAACAGCAAGGGTGGAAATTCATTCTAAAGCATAAAGTTCACAACCTTTATTTTTAGCTAGCAGCGCTGCGTTAAATACCTAGATGCCACTAAGAGGAAAGTGTTTCCATTGAGTCTTGAGACTACATGCAGGGGGACAGAAACTGGCAAGCCATGCAGTGTTCATGGCGGTTCTGTGCAGCCTAAAGGCCATTGTTCCACAGTCATTTTTGTATAATTAGGACTTGATCAAGGGACCTATTTTAACATCAGAATACACTGCATTGGTTGCCAGCCCTTAGGTTGGGAAACTGACGCACTGTAGAGAATTGCAGTGTAAAACCTTGCTGTAGGCGAGACATGCATGTGTACTATGGAGCGTATACAGGAGCATTGTGTGCACGGGACCCCAGGCTGTGAAAAATGATCATAATTTCATGGTGTCTTTTCAAGTGTTTGTGTCAGTCTGTTTAAATGTGTTTGGCTGTATTATGTGCAGCCATTAAATGTCAGATAAGTTGAGGTCTCTGGCACACAGACACACACACACACACACACATACCCAGACACACACACACACACACACACACACATACGGAGCCCCCTCCAGAGAAAATCCATGTTCATGACTATTTTTAGTGCCTCCTCCCTACGCCATCCACTTCTCAATCAGTGATGTCTTACTGTCTCTGCAGCAAATCAAATGTACCCCCTACTGCCAACCAATCACACGTACACTTATACACATCCGTTATTTCGACATACAGTTCTTGTGAGGACCTTAAATGCAGTCCTTCAACCACCAACAAAGGCCGGCAGAGGTAAAAGTACAAAATATTTCAACAGCAAAAGAGCAAGATTAAAGAAATATCAAAAAATTACACAATTATGTTCACTTCAATTTCTGATTTACAGCCGGTGTCATATTGTAACCATACATTCACATTCATGTATCATCTCTTGAGATGCTACCCTAAGCTGGAGACCATCTTTAATTAAATCTTTCCCCTAAATTAAGGGCATAACTGATAATAATACATCAGACAGATGAGTAGTGATCATGGTTTTGGGTTTGGGTTATTTCCTGTTTTATTTTGAAAGTTACTTGTCCTGTGTCCTCTTTTTGCTGTACATTTCCTGCCTTTGTTATCTTTCCCACCTTTGGGATTGTTAATCGGTTTCACCTGTGTCTTGTTAGCCGTCCCTCCTTGGCGTGTTTAGTCTGTTTGTGTTCTTTCTTTGCCAATTGGTCTTTGTCCTTTGTGTGTCAAGGGTCTTGCCATTTCCATGTATGTTATTTTGGATTTTTTGCTTTGTTCCCTGGACCTTGCCTGCTTGTTTGGATTGTTTTTTTTCCACCTGTTCCCTATTGCATTTGTTGGATTGTGTTGGCCTTGTGGAATTTCTTTGCCTATTTATTAAGCGTAAGTCCCTTAGTTTATCCCTAGTGTCCCTTTGTTGTTTATCCGTAGCTACAGGAGCTGACAACTGTAGAAACTTATCATGGCAGGTAAAGGGTAGAATCTGCTCTTATTACTGAGTGGATGGTGCACATATTTGATAAGGTAATGTATTGCATTTCATGATAACACATGCCTGTCACAATAATTACGTCACATACATATCTTATGGAGTAATCATTATATGTATAAGATGTTGATTGTTTTTGATGACCTTGATATTTCATTGTGTTTATTACCTGTATTTGCTTATGTGTTACATTTTTTTATGGATATGTTGGCTTGTAATTCTAATTAGTCAAAAAGAAATTGTTGATATCTAACACTGCTCTTAGCCCTACTGTAGAAATTATAAAAGGGCTTTTGCATAATTATGGAAAATGTTGAAGAATTCCCTAACTAGCAATGTTAAAGAAAGTAGGAAAAGAATTCCTGGATCCTCCCCTTTATCCAGATCTGCACCAATATTTTCTTTTCTTGTTCGTGCCCCATCCCTCTACGCAGTTTTGTGGAAATCCGTTTAGGAGTTTTTGTTTAATTCTGCTGATGAGAAAACAAACAAACCAACCAACCAACGGGTGAAAACCTCCTTGATGAAGATTTTTTTTTAAATTGCTGTTGACATAAGGCAATTTTTATATCTGAAAAGGACATTAAGTTCAATATGACATGAACGTGTCACCAACACAGACTTTTGACCATATAGGAACAATCTCAAATATCCTCACCCTAAAAAATGTCCTCTCACGTCAAAATGGGCTCACTCTCAAGGACTAACACTCAGCTGGTCTTCACAAAGATGGAAACACAATAACACACATGCAAACACATACACACTCCAACCCCTCCCCCACATCTGCCCCTTCCTCTACAACTGTAGAAGTGGTGACATCCACCGAACGCACAAAAAGACACAACGCACAAGAACATTTGCACCAACTCACACATACTCATGCTCATGAATGTGCTTTCTGTTGCTTGATTAGAGACTCACTGAGGCATGACACTGTGTTTTTCTGTTTCCCTCCTCCATCCCTGTCTGCAACTGCAGAAATAATAGAAGCATGTGCAGTGTAGTAACACCAGTGAGCATAGCAGAAAGAAGAAGCATGCTGTCTGAGTCCTGTGGAGTAAAATAATCACAGAGAGGTCAACATTCATACATATAATGATACATACACACATACAGTACATATAGTGATAGAAGAGTGAGGTCTAATTCATACAGAATATTCTCAGTGTTGTTTTTTACATGACAGGGTCACCTAATTTTTGAACTAAACGATTTTAAAGATTTCCATTTAAATAAATGTCTGTAAAGTCACTATTTCCAAATATGTGACACAATGGTGACTGAGCCTGTGGCCGACTGGTGAAAGTATTGCAATATTTATATATTTGCTTTGGGTGTCGGTCTTGACATTCATGGAAGAAATTCTTACTGATGTAAACCCAACATTTCCCACTTCAGCTTCACAGTAAAAGATTTTAACTAGTGAAAAACAAAGTGTCTTTTATTGTGAAGAGACACAGGAAATGCAAGTGACCTTAAACCTCACTGCCATTGCATCACAGCACGGCTGCTCACAGGCACGGAATAATGGGAAAAAGCCAATTATTGCCAGACTGCTTTGCTGGCTACATAGATTTCTGTGACCTGTGGTGTTAATCCTTGTTACCACCAGTAACTACAGGTGTCACCAAATCAACCAGGACTGAATTCCTTGAATTTATCTCTTTAATTACCCAATTTTAGTCCTCATTGCTTCGGAGGAGGCTTTGTGACACAGATACTATACCTGCAGTCATAGTTTATTGTAACTATAAGCTAACAGGCAAGGAATCCAGGAACATGCTAGCGATTTCAATATTTTCTCAATATTGCACATAGGATCTTTTTTTTTTTACTGCTGACTGATCTTCCACCCAGGAGGTTATATTTTCAGTAGCCCTAGGTAAGATTGATAGCTGATTATCCTAGTTTAGCATAGAAATTGGTCACGAGGGAAAACAGCTACTCTGGCTCTCTCCAAAGCTCAAAAATAGAGGAGTTTGGTAATTATTACCTCTGCCAAGGAGATTATGATCTTTTAACCGTGCCGGTTTGTTTGATGGTTTGCAGGTTTGTTAGCAGGATTAAGCTAAAAGTATGGAATTCATTTTTATTTTTTTATTAATTATTTTTTGAGAAAAGTAGCAAGAAAAACAGAAGAATGTGCTTTGGAGAGTAAGTCATCATTTCATCACTTCCTCTGTAGCTGACTGGAGAGGAGGTGAAAAGAGTGTTTCTGTACAGGCATCAATAACCGATCACATTAACCTCATCTTGACGGCAGCATGACCTTTATGTTTGCTTTGTAAATGATGATTTGTGCAGTGGAGGTCAAATATATTGGTAAAATAATGCTTTATAGACACTTATGGTCCATTTGAATGAAAAACTGAGAGCCAGAATGAAGACTGAGACAACATATTACATTTTATCTGGTGTGACAACTGTGATACTGACCTCGACAGTGTGGAGAAGTGATTCTCAATCAAGTGGAAGTGAGGCTCAATGGCCTGGAAATGTATAACCAACCAAATACTGTAGCAGCTCATTTAGCTGATTACCACACCTTCAACCAGAAAAAGTAATTCATTAGTGAAATCAGCCACTGTGCAATTTAGTTTGAGTGAAAAACGGCAACGTCCTCAGCCATGGAGTTACATGAAGTAGAGCATTTCTGTATCTCGACATGAAACAGAATGAAATCCATGAAACTAACTGATGGAGCGTCAAGGAAAATGAATGATGAAAAAAGTTATTACTGTTCAAACAGAGCTCGTAAGACATAGATACAGAAATCAAGCAGAAACTTTTAGACTTAAGACCTGAAGCCACACATAAATAATTCATTCTTCTCTTTAAAGGGAAAAAATAAAGTTCTGAAGAAATAAATTCTGAAAAGAGAAGGAAACTATGATGTTTCAGTGATTATCGTGTCTCACCTCTTTCTGTGACGACCGTCTTCCTGTGAAACTTGTCTCATACATACAAACCTACAGGATAGATTTTCATGAAATTTGGTACAAGGATGGGGCATGAGCCAAATACGTCCTCTACACCGACATGGAAACAACCGCAGTGGGGCAGTGAAGAAAAAGGCGGAAAAAAAAGGAATAATCATGCTTTTGGTGGCTTGAACAGGACTTAACAATCTAAGTAGAAAAAGTCACCCTCAGACGGCTTTCTATTCCTGGAGCTTCAACAGTTTGCCTTGTTTCTGCACATGACAAGACGGGTTATGTTTCGTTATTTCAGTGCATTACATTTCTAAGATTTCTCCGATGCAAAGGGGAGCCTGTCGTTCTCTTAAGTCATTCATATATGATGATGTTTGTCATGGCTGCAGGCGGTTTGACTCGGCCAGCTCTGGCGCTCTCTAAGCAGGCCTATGACCCACACCCAGAATAGCCTTCATGCATTTCTTGCCCTCAGCCCAAACATCTCCTTCACCCCCAGCAGGGTTCAACTATAGCTTTCACACTGGAGGCCTGACTGCATCCTCTATTACTTCCCTTTCTCTCCCTCCCCTGTTGCCCCCTATCAGACACTTCATCTCTGAGTGTTTTATTGCATTGTGCCCTTGTAGAGGAAGACCTTTGGGCTCGCTCCAGAAAAATATAGCTCACTTTTTTTTTCTACTCCTGCTCGCCTCACTCTTGGCTCAGAAAAACCAGAGCATGGCTGTCTATTTTTTCAATTGCTCCCCCGTCCTCTCTCCCGTATCTTTGAGTGTCCTCTCCCTTTTTTTTTTTTTTATCTTCTCCTTTTGTCTTTTTCTCCTTCAGCACTGGCAGTCAGTGTGTTTTTGTAGAGACAGCATTGCAAGGGTGCATGACAAGTGAAACCAACCACTCCTCTCCCACAGCCAGACCTCTGTTTAGATCAGTGACAGCCTCTTGCCTCTCTGAAAAAGTACATTTTATTCTATTCAAGTATTCTTGGTTTCACAGAGCTCTCTGTTTCTCTGCTCTTTGTGTAAAATACTTACTCTGCTCTTCTTGTTTTCATTGCATTAGAAATAATTGTTATTGCATGAATATAGTTTGTAGATGGGAGGCATTTGCTCAAAAGCAAATATAGTTTGTCTAGAGGCAAATCAGGTCACAGACTGCAGGTAACATCTCTCTGCAGGGCTGAGTGGGCTTCATCTTCATCCTTTTGTTGTTGGCCGTGTCATCCATCTTCGGGGTGAGCGGGGTGTCCCTCTTGGAGTAGGAGAGAGTGCACAACGTTTCTCTGGCGTTATTGCCGTGTTTGAACAAAGGGTTTAAGGGCTGGAGCTCCAGTGTGTAATCTGACAGGACACAGGAACTGTGATCTCCTTCCCTTCCTCTTCCTGCATCTGCTGAGCTTAATGTGTGTCAGAGAAGCGTGCAGATGAAGTAATAGACTGTGTGTCAGCAGACAGAGGTAAACCCGTTAGGACACTTTATTTCCTCCAGGGACAGATTCATTGTGCTGCTCGGCTCTCTGCAGCCAAATAAATAGGAATGAATGGAAAACTTTTTAGGGAAAGTGTTCGGGTGTCATGCGTTGCATTTAGAGAGGGAGTCGGGCCGGCGATGGGGGTTTTGTATCCATGACAACAAGTGAGAGAACGGGAGCAGCAGATTGGAGCGGGTCGGCTGCGTTAGACACTTGAGTCCTAGACCTGAGAATGTGAGAGATCCACAGTATTGGGGGGTGGACGTGTCTTGTCACTGAGGGCACATTCGGACACGCTCCTCTTCTCTTAAATCTAACAGACGCTGTAATCTGACCGGCTGCCCAGTAGTGAGCTAAATGAGTGATTTACTCTTCCCTCTGAGATGCAGATCATGTAAGACCACGAGGCTGAAGGTCTAAGGAGGGACAGCTGCAGTCCCGCCTCCTTGTCCAGCTTTGTGATTACCCATGATTCCTCTTAGCAGCAGTATTAATAAACCTGGCTGGGTGCTCGCCATAAGCTCTCATCATGAGCTACACGTTCGTGAGTCGCAGGAGCCAAGCACCTCACAGCGAGGCTTCACCTTTCCATCTGGTTTTGTGCACCTGCGGGTCGATGTGTATATCTGCCACTTTCTCGGCCTGTGTCCTCTAACCGATATTGTAAAAATCATATCATAATTTATTGATCAGTCCATCGCTGTGACCTCTCATCCTTCCTCCAGCGTCAACAGCAGCTCTGTGTTCTCAAGTTCGTAGCCATTCAAGGGGTCGATTTCTAAAGCAGGAGGATGAAAACACTGAAACCATTGACTGTAAATAATAGTGGAAGAGGTGGATGTGACATCTACCACTGGATTCTAACTGGATTTATTTTGAGGCCAGTATTCTGTATTCATGGATGTGAAAATAGACAAAGACGAATCCAATTCAGTTAACACTTCAGAAATGAGTCAAAAATCATAATTTCCCATGATGACATTGTTGAATTACTTATTTCATTAAAGCAAACAGACCACAAAATAAATGTAAAATATCAACAATGATAATGTTTTGTAAAAATAGTGAAAAGTTGGGTTTGGTCGTCTCCATATTTGGTGTTAAGACTATTTACATTCATTATTCACTCTTGTTGGGAAGCTTTTATTGTGCTTACAGTAACACAAAGAGTCAATGAGACATGAGACACTTTGAATCTTGGGATTATTTTGTGATTAAGCTTTTTTTCTGTGACCTGATTTTTTTTCTTTTGCTGTTGTTGTTTTTGTGTTTTATCCCTATTTGTTCTTTAAGAAAAAAGTTCAAGTTCAAGAAAAACGGTATGAGCAGAGAGAAGCTGAAACAAGCTGTGATTTAAAATAACATCTCAAAATGAAATTGAGTTTTGCCATTTTCGTCAGGCTTGTTCAGTTGTAGGGGGAAAACTGCAGACTTACAGGAAGCCACACAGTTATAAATTCAACCAAGATCATTAATACATTAAATACACACTTGACATAAATTATACAAATTCTTTATTAAATTAACTCTACTTAATTTATGTCAGAAAGTTACAAGACATTTGCTATGTACAGCAACTGTGTGCCTGCTGTTATCTCTTTCATGGTAACTCCATGAAGTTAATGCCTGGTATTTAGTCAAATTAATGCTAATGTCACTAATGCATCATCATTAACAGCAACTCTGTGTCTGCCTTCCATTTTTCTTATCACAAGTCCCATCTGTCGCCTAATATGATTGTGAATTGATTAATTCTACCAAGTCTAAGGGCATAAACAGCTCACAGATCAATCTCTCCGTGAAAAAAACTTCCAATGTGAGCGCACCATTCATGAGCTGCTCAAGGACACTTCAGGAAGGGCAGATGCTTGCCAAAACAGGGACTTGAATTTGGGTCCTTTGAAAGATAGTCTCTTTGAGTACAGGGCCACCCCACCATCTCAGTGTGACTGAACAGAACGAGGGATTCTTACAACAGGTCTTGGATTTTGGTAAATGTGTGCATACATCTCTTTCTAGATTGAGTGTGCACACTGGGACTCACTTTGGCAGGCATGTATTATTCAAACAGCATCTGGCACCGCTGTTCTCTTTTGCCTTAAACAATCACAACAGAAGCTTAGGCAGGAATTGTGCAAGTGGACAAGTGGAGAGTTTTGTGACTCATTTTTGTTTGGTTTATGTAACACTGACATCCGACCTCAGCAGGTCTGTCATCACTTTGATGGGAATTTTTACATGAATTTTTTCAAGTTTGTTTGGTGGTTGGATGCTTTGTTTGTTAGCAGGGTTTCACAAATCAACAGGAAACAAAAGAAAACTTTCCTTAACATTGCGAGATTTTTCCTAACCACGCAAAAACTGCCGAACCGATTTCCACAAAACGTTATCGAGGGTGGGGCATGAGTCACGCAAGCTAAACATGAAGTAAGTTTGTTCAGCCTTGTGTGTGTGTGTCATTCTAGTTTTTAAAAGTTTTACCTCTCTTTAAGTGGGTCATGTTGGATGAAAATAAATAAAGTAGACACAGAGAGGAAGGAGATGAAGGTGAAGGGAATTATATCACTTGATGGCCCACACAGGCCTTGTGGACGTGGAGTATTAAATCTGAATTTGTCATCAAATTGACAAGAAATCATTGACAAATGTGTTTGCTGGCTTTTCTCTGCGAATGCTGGGGAAAAGCAATAATCAGGACTATAATGAGCGAGGCACATAATCCTTGCGCTTGGTGACAGAAAGCAGGCCTGCTTAATTAAGGCACTGATTTCCCAGGAGGCATTGGGGCCTTTTTTCCCTCCCTTGTCCTCTTCACGTCTTTATTTGCTTGACTACAGTATATTCTGGTTTTGAGTGGAGGCGTTGCCATGATCTGACTAGGCTGAAATGGTGTGGGAGAATGCAGAGCTGATGATTTGCACTATTGTTTTCTGTTTTTGTTCTTCATAATTCAATTCCTGGGTTCTTTTGTCACTTCTAGCAAGATGCAGCTAACGTCTTATACTAAAGGAACTCCTCGTAATCAAGTGAGAGTAATATGTAATGTCAAAAAAAACAAACATCCACGCTTGCTTTAGCAGTGGTTAAATGCAGGCTTGCATGATGGTGAAAAGCAAAAGGAAAGCGCTCGGTAGGCAGAGGAGGCTTTCAAGAGAATTTAGAGAGGTTGTGTTTAGTTCAAACTAGAAAGCTCAAGGATGGGATTGGTGGCAGCAGGAGTTCTCTACAGAGGAGCAGGGAGAGAGGAAAGAGAGGTCGTATTTAATTGGAGCACTTTTAGCTGCTGCTCCGGCTCTTGCTTCTTGGTTTGCGTGAAAATCTTCTCAAAAGGGCTTTGCAGAGTGAAAGTTGAGACATTTTATGGTCAAATTGGACCAACGGAGAAGAAAGATTTTGAAGCGGTGATTGGATGACACTTCCTCTGAAGTGTTACTCCACCACAGTGGTTTCACACTTGTAACAGTGTTATTTAGTGTTTGTGGAAAGAAGGCCAGAGGAGGGACCAAAACAATAAATCTGCTGTTGAAGAAGAGGTATTGGAAAACAGAGGAGGCGGGCAGCTGAAGCAAATTTCAGCCGCAGTGTGGTTTTTGGGAACAAAACAGAGGGAGGAAGAAACACTCTGCATCTGCCTCTCCATCTTTATCCCTCTGCACCACTTTCATGTCACACTTCCTTCCTTTTTCATCTCCTTGTTCTCTGCTCCTGGCTGTGGGCAGCCCAGTGCAGCAGAGGTGTGAACCCTCTAATCGGCTGTCATTCCCCCGTGGTGCTTCGCACACTAAGACGCAACTTTAGGGTGCTATGTCTAGCAAGTTAGCATCAATAAATCATTATCACATTAATGCCGACACATTAGAGTGATTTGGTTTAGCAAATGAGAACACTGGAGGGAAGATCGCCCTCCTTTTGACTTTGCTGTACTTTCCTGCAGGTCGTATTTTGAGGGATTTCTCTGTAGCCTTCTGCACAAAGGCAGACTGCTTTATGATATAAAAGAACGTAGTTTCAGCCTTATGTTCTCTTATTGTGCTGAATTTCATATTGGAATTGTAAGCTCATGTTATATTTTACACTTGAATGCCAACCAGGAAGTGAGATGCAACATCTTCTCTGCAAAAAGAACAATTAATAAGCTTTATGGCCTTGGTTCTTAGAGAATTCTACACATAACATCCATGAGGAACAGATTTTGGAAATTAGTTTTGTTGCTGACAATCAGATGAGTTGATTGTCACCTCTTTCGTGCCTGAGCATTAAGTACAGTGTTGACCTCACGAGATCATTTGGCCAACATATCTTAGCATAAAGCCTGGAAGCAGGGAGAAACGGTTAAATTAAAAAAGCCAGATACAACATGTTAATTAGTGAGATTTAGACTCTTGCTAGCTGTTTCCCCCTGATTCCAGTCTTTACGCTGAGCCAGGCTCTTTGCCTCCTGCATTTACATAACAAATCAGAACAACCTTTTCTGACATAATGGAATGGCTTTGTTTGTCTAGCTGAAGAGGGAACGGCCTTAAAAGAAGAATTCATCCAAAAATGAAAATTCTGTGATTATGTACGTGCCGATGGAAAGTCAGGTGAATCTTCTGGCTTCTACAGACTTGGATTATGTCTCTTAAACTGATTGAAGTAACTTTACCCTTGTTTTCTTACATTTAAAAACAAGTCCCCATCTTCTTCAGTGGTATAGGAAAATGATGCTGGGAATTTCCAAAAATGTTTTGCAGACGGAGAAATTTCATCCGACTTTGTGTGTGGCAGTGTTTAGTGAGTGTGTGAATATGTTTGTGTGCACTTACGTTCATGTTATGTGTGTGAAGGTGTATCTATTTGTTTATTCTCAGAGTGTCTTCCTTTTCTGAAGCGCTAGTTAAGGCTGCGTTCAAGTCATGTGGGAATAGTCACTACAGTGACAAAACACCCCGAAGCAGCCGCCTGAGGAGTTTATGCGTCAGATAACATGGCTGAAGTCTTCTCTGCCTTTTTATTTTTAACAGGCATCGACCCAAATATACAGCAAATTAAAAAATTTCAATGTCAAACATAAATAAAATAATCTCTTGGGGCATTTTATTGCATTTCTTTTTCTTTTCCTGCAATCTGTTAATGTTACAGAGACTCTGCTATCTCTGCAGCTTTAGCTTGCTGTGTATCATAAGGATTAATTACAGGTAGCTCAGTCCTGTTGAAGTGGAACACCAGAGTGTAAATTGTACTTGATAAGTTAATTTATGTTGTCAAGCTCCAGAGAAACACCACACAAAGGTGCAATATGTTGCTCAAATGTTTCCATGATGCTAACATACCTGCTGATTATTACATGATTGTTTTTTTATTGACTTGCATTAATCCCCTGTTAAATTAACCAAGCTGTGGCACTAAATCAGATCTAATTGAGCTTTAATGGTGTCTCATTGTGTTGATTTGCTCATGTACAATATTAACTTAACCCAGTTACTTGCTCTCTTAAAGGGACAGTTTATCCCTTAATCAAAAATACCTGTTTTTTTCTCTTCCCTCTAGTGTTATTTATCCATCTAGATTGTTTTGGTGTTAGTTGCTGAGTTCTGAAGATGTGTGCCTTCTATTGAATGTAATGGAACTAGATGGCTTGTGGTGCTCAACAAAATACATTTTGAGGCAGATCCGTATCAAGATGCGGTTCCAGGAAATTTCTGCGACCTTGATGCAGGTATGCGCTTCAGACGCTTCAAAGATCAAAAACCTGAAGAGAGGCTCCAAATCTTGATGCCTTATCTTAAAGCTGCTGTAATCAATGTTTTATATTAACAATTGATGAAACTACCATAAATAATGTGAAAGGGATCACACATGAAAAAACTCTCAGGGTCTCCTCAGCTCTGTGTAGCCTGTCAGCGTCTTTCAGCTCATTGTTTTGGTTTTAAGGCCCACATCTTCACTTCACTTCACTTCGCTGGTGAACGAAGTGGAGCATTTAGCCACATATTTCTCTTTACCATAGACCACAAACAGAACTAAAAGGAGGGGGGCATGACTCCAACTGAATGCTATTGTGTTTTTGTATCTGCTTGATGTGTAACATGTTCACCATAATAACCATCAAGAAGGTAATAGTTGACATTCCCCTAAAAATTATGAAGACAATGGGGAAAAAGCATATTAAAACAAAACATAAAAAGACTCCATACAGCTGCCACGGTGCTTAAACCGTTCCTTTATATGTGTATGGTGGTAAAGTAATCATGTGAGGCTTCATTTGGTTTCTCCATGGCCACATTCATGTCCAGGCGGTGTGTGTGCGTTTCCACATCCCGTGTCTGATAGTGCTTCATCTGCAGCAGCACTGCAGACATCTTGCCTCACAATCTGAGGAAAGCCCTGCAGGTTGGATACGAGGAGAGAAAGAGAGATGGATTGATTTGCTGTGTGTTGTATGCTCACGAGTCTCGGACAGTCGACTCCCTCCATGGCGAGCAGGATTCACATCCAGAAGTACAAGTACACTGACCTGAGAAAGGGGTTTAGTTATGCATTACAGCATTAATAGGAATACATTTTAATTCCTCCACAGATGCCAGGATTAATACTTGTATACATGTGCAGTGTGAGTGTGTATAAATACCTGTGTTTGCAAGCGTACAAGAGTGTGTGTGACTGACACAAGCCACGCTATATGTCACGGTGCTAGAAGGGAATTTGCGGGATGACAGGGAATGCGCTGGTTTTTGATTCGCTACAGGAGCAGCTATCCATAATGAATGCAGCCATGCCACTTATCTTATTAGCTGAACCCCTGCCTTCCAAATGCTCCCTCTAAATAACATGCGAGAAAATTGCTCGGATGAAGAGGAAAAAGCGGCGTCCCATGAGATGTCAGACACAGAATAAAGTGTGTCATTCCTATTTCAGGGCTAGTTGCTCCACTGTCGACTGTTGTTGACTCGTCTGCTGCATGCAGGAGACGCTTGTGTTAACATCCGTCCTGGTGATCCGATCACAAGTCGACAAGTTCTTCAATTCACACCTGGTATTACAATGCGTTTCCACATGCGTGTAAAGTGACGACTACTTATGATCTGACATCCATACCCCGATCTATATGCAAATATACATGTAACACACTATAACTTGTCTGTCTCTATGAGCAACAAAGTAGTATCTTGTAACATTTACTGGTTACTGTATTTGTCAAATTTGATGCCTACCATCAATAAAATGTTGTCTCCTTTCATAAAGTTGGTGTAAATGATGAAATCAGTCAAGACACGGAGCATACACACATGTCAAATTGACATTTTTTTGCATTTAGCTTCATGTGTTTCATTTAATGCCAAATTTACAAGGAATGAAGGATTCACAAATTGTCACTCAGCAAAAGTTTCTCAACTGTCTGAACCACTTAAAAATTGCACTTTTTTAAAATAGTAGTCTGGGGATGTTGAGGTCAGTAGTCCAGTGATGAGATCGGTTGAGACAAAAGTGTGTTCACAAACATCTGCTGCAGGTAAGGCAGCCAAAAACATCATTTGCATTACAGTGAACCAAACAGACATGAAGTGATTTCCAGTAGGGTCCAGAACAAGATGGGCGGACTTTCTAACAGGGCGTCATCACGACGTCACTACGTTCACACTCCTCTAAATAAGTGGAGAAACTGTGACGAGTTGTCTGTAATATGACAATCGTAAACTCGTGTCGTATAAATCTGGGGATTCAGACACACAGCATGTCTCCATTTTGGATTCTATGCCTGGCTGGATGACTTGTTTCTAGTGGTCACATAGGTATTCACCACAGCATGCTATAGTTGAACTTTGACCAAAGCATTCGTGCAAGCTTGCAGCATAAAACCACCGTGGTGTGGCACAAGTCATTAGAAACTGATTAGCTTAGCATGATAATGCCATTTCTTACGTAGCCCCTCACTGAAAGAGCTTAGACTAGAAACGTCA
The DNA here is from genome assembly GCA_037577475.1 of Chaunax sp. Z400. Taxonomy (NCBI): domain Eukaryota; kingdom Metazoa; phylum Chordata; class Actinopteri; order Lophiiformes; family Chaunacidae; genus Chaunax; species Chaunax sp. Z400. The sequence continues at coordinate 7,950,879 of CM075194.1, read as the reverse complement.
TCGTTATACCAAGCCAATCAGAGGCAGAGTAGGACAGGTGATGGCGTCACCATAGTAGTTCTGGATCCATACGTCAAATCAAACAAACATGCACAACTCTCATTGGCAGAAGTAAGTTTCAGATCGCTGTGTTGGTGCTGAGTAAGCAGATCTCAAATACATCCTTAAAGCATCTTGGGTGTATTCGCACCTGAGCTGAGAGCTGTCCACTTGTGACCAGATCACCCAGGACGGGTGTTTATATTAGGTCTGAACAGGCTCTGACAGAGCGTGTGCACAGAGCGTCATGACACGTCTTGATGCTTTGCTGTTGTTCTTTACACTGAGTCCAATTGAATTCAGCTGAGCTATTCCACCAGGAGTTCCTGCTGTGAAATGGCAAGGTGGGGAGACATCTGGGCACCTTCTGACCACTTAACTGCCTGCACTCGTCAATAACTCTTTAAAAAGATCAATTAGGGCGATCAGTGGCGAGAACGCCGCCGGGACTGAGGTGCCATATTGAGCTGTTTCTGTGGGATGATGTCACATGCAGCTCTTTTCTCAGAGAAAGAGCCTCATACCTCCAGACGTTAGACTTCATTAAAGGGGTGTTCTCCTCAAACAGGAGCAATAAACTCAGCAATAAGCTCTCTTATCTGTGCCTGGAGAGGAGGAGGAGGAGGAGGAGGAGGGGTTTGTGGAGGGGGGGGTCCTCGCAGTGTCCAGCCAGCCGTCTCATTGAAAGTGTTCTGACAGAAAAATCGAGCCATAAAAATCGATTAAGATAGCGACAGTTTCTTTCATTTATCGTTCACTCACCTTTTTGCCCTTGTGAAATGTCCGCTTACACATTTTACAACCTGATTGATTCACGCTGCTGTTTTCACTTCATTGTGTTCTTTTTATCGTGCCTGTATTCACCCTCCTATCAGACGGTGTGATAAATATGGTTGCCATGACACCCGGAGCAGCCAATGAGCTCTCTGGAACCCGTGAGTCCAGTCGGTGATGGACAGCAAGCTGACCTTTCACCTCCTAACCTTTTCTTCCTCGCTGATTATTAATCCTACTTACAGTGCACATCCTGTGTTCCTCCATCATAAATTAACCTTTCTCTTCTTCTCTTCCCCTGTCTGTCCTCCTCTATCCCTTTCCTTTCACACTCCCTTCCTTTTTTTCCCTCCCTCTTGCAGCAAAGTTATTCACGTGAAAATTATTGACGATGAGGAGTATGAGAAAAACAAGAACTTCTTCCTGGAGCTGGCCGTGCCTCGCATGGTAGACATGAGTCTGCAGAAAGGTGCAGTAGTGAAACCTATTCCTTTCTCTCTTATCGCTTTCTGTGTCTCTTCATTTACCTGAACTTTCACTCTGCTGTACTGTATGTGCTCCATGGTGCCAGCGCCTGCTCATCCCAAACACAATCTATCTCATAGTCATGCTTTCATATTACGTTTCTGCACAATCAAGCCACAAACTCTCTATCTCCATCGTAATGACGATGCCTAAAAAGAGAAGTCTAGGCGCCGCTGTGATTTCCCATCTCCACTGAGCAAGTAGCCATTATTATGCAGAGACATGGTTTACCTAAATGCAGAGTCTACTAGCTATTTTTAAGTCACCTTCTCGGGAGAAAAATGCAAGCAGACTGCTGACGGTAAAATGAGATCATTAGGCGGTATAACTCAAAGGGCTGTTTGAATTTTGAGCCTAAACAAGCTCTTTCTCTGATGTTACCAGAATGATGTGTGCAGCGCATGTTGAGGCATTCTGTGGCTGAAGCCATGTTACTCACAGCAAGATTACATTCCTCTGCACAACAAGCTTGTCTTCAAGCTTCTAGCAGTAAGTTGAATATAAAAATAAAAGTAGAAGAATTCAAATCAGAGCATTTATTTTCACTATAAGTGCTGTTTGTTTTTTTTGTTTGTTGTAGGTAATGTCTGCTGAAAGAAACCAACCGTCAATTTCTTAAGATTTGTGCACCGTTATCTAACACAGTGTTATCTAACCACGCTCAAGGCCAAGGGGTCGGAGAGACTCACAAGCCCGTGTGCAGGGTGCAGAATCTAACACTTGGCTGTTGCCTCCAAACACTACAGCTCATTATGTTTGCGTTATTGGGCCTGGCAGCGCTGGCAGCTCCCTGTGTTCTCAGAGGAAGAGTCATGATGAAGAGCAGTTACTACGCAGGTCTTTATGAGTGGTGGCTGCTGACTCCAAACACTCCTCAGCTGATCTATGACGCTTCTTGATTTTTTTTTCTGCTGAGATTTAAGTCACAATTTTACAAAACTCCAAAATTTAAGAGGAAAAAAACTGAAAATATTCTTTTCAATTAATAAGTAATTAATTTGTGAGGAATAAAATCTGACATTCAAAAACACAAATTAACAAGCAAAGTCTTTAACATTTAAAGGAAAAAACTTTGATATTCTCTGACATATATAAGTGGCAAATTTATGAGAAGAAACTCCAGAATTACTGAATACTTTTATTGTATAAGATTATAAAGTTGTAAATTTGCCAGAAAAATTTCAAATCTTCTTTAAGGTTATTAAGTCGTTAATTATTTAGGGGGACATTTTTTTATTTTTTTTTATTAAGTCACAAATTTACAAGGCTGAAACACCCAAAAATTACAAGAAAGAAATTCAGTAAAACAACCAAAAAAGAGCCACACAGCACAAACAAGGTTTCTGCTGCAGGAATGTTACGTGCAATGCGATGAACATGAGTTTGAATCCTTATAGACAGGAACAGTGTAGAGGTAGTGGAGGAAAAAGAGGGATGAAGATACTGTAGGTGACGACAGCTGGAGCTAAGGATGACACATGCCAATGGCCAGGTTGAGTCTGAACAGATCTGCTTTGTTTGGGTCACACGCTGACAGGTGAGAGGAAGTGAAACCTGTATATTTGTGTCTCCAGGAGCTCAGAGCGTCCTGTGATTCCTACATGTACAGTTAGAGCCCCATGAACCACTGGATCATCCTGTGAAGGCTTTCTTTTATTCTGTCATCATGAAGTATAACATAGTGGTACACCTCTTCGCCCGTTCCCTACAGCGCAAACTGATTTATGTGTTTCTCATTCTGATGCTGAAAGATGACAACACAACTGCGCCGCTAATGAAAGTGCAGCCAGTGAGTAATACGAGATACATGTACTTACTTTTTTTTTTAATGCAGTAGGTAATGAATGTTTGATCAAGGGTAATAAATGTTTGATCTATATATGATGAGGAGGTAATGAAAAAGCCTTTCTCTATTATTCCTCATGCAGGATCATCTTTTATGAATGTGTTCGTGATGAAATCGCTGTGATTCGGAATGGGAGAAAAACGCGAGCCGGTGTTTAACAGACGGGTTGCATATATTCTCCTGTTGCAGCAGTGGGTGCTGCTGGATCGCAGTCGTGTGAACGATATGATAATTTCTCGCTTTTCGTATATAATGTGGCGATTATATTGTTGTTCATAAGCGCTGATGTGAGGCTGATTGGGTTTGTTTTTCTCCTTATTAAAGCTGGAGTGGAGGAGCGGATTTGATGAATATTCTATGAGGGTCTTTGTTTTGTTGTGGCTTTTTTTCTCAACAGCCTTGCTCCATTTTCTTCTAAGCAGTTTTTTGACCAAAGATACTTCACAAAAAGAGTTTCTTTAGCTATTATTACTCTAATATAGATGATCGAAATAGGAATACAAAAATAATTTTCAGATATTAACTCTCTGGTCTTTTAGTACCAGAACTTGTGTCCCTCATTCTCTAAATTTGTTCATGCATTAGAACGTTGAGAGTAGAACCTGGCAGATGTGAGCAAGTCCGAAACTGCAGGTCTGACTTCAGACAGTGTGTGAGTAATGAAAGCAATCAAGCCAACAGTCACCCTGACATGTCAGTCTGAAGTTGTTTACTGCCGACTCCAGCTTTGCCCTTCTCTAACTTATACTCAAGTGGTCAATACCATTAGCACCTCTGGTGAGGTGGTCAGACGAGCCACTCCACTACTGCTGCAGCAGCAACACAACACTCACAAAGAAGACTCAAGGGCGCCGGGTTCATTTCAGAAGTTTAGGGGCTCAAAAGAGTGTAGATTAGATTATTGAACTCACTCCTGACTCTCATGGTGACTACTATTGAGTTTAGGCAACACAATTTATGCTATGTCAACACGCCCACGTTGTCAGGTACACCCATCAGGGGTACGTTTATAATAAGTATAGGTGAGATCAATATACTTCAATATGCATGCAAGGGATCTGAAAACGCACACAAAGTCACTTTTCAGATTGTGGCATTATGGTACTTTATTTTGGTGAATCTAAGCTGTCATAACATAATATAACATGTTATGCCTAACATATCATGTTGATGCCAGATGTGTTTTATTCAAGCTGTGACACATGAATTCTATTCTTTTGGCATCAGTCAGCTAAAGTAAAGCCCTGCTCAGGTTTTAGCATCTGTCCTGAGAGGTCCGATCACCAAAACTCAGTAAAACACACAATTAACAACCTCTAGATTTTTCATAGGTGGACAGGTTGAACTTGAATGGACCAAAACGCAATATAAGTAGCTTTTTGAAATAAAGTGTTGATCAAAAAAAACAAACTATTTCTGACACAGAAGGACAGCATCAATACATCAATAGAGTCTACACAGTAAAAAGTGTTATATTTAATGCATAGTGGGCGACTGAAGGTGATCTTTGAACCAGAGAATCAGAGTTCATGCCTGTGTGTCAGCAACTATCTATCCAACTGAAGTGCCCTCAGTCAATGTACTGTCCCCTGCAGAGGTGCCGCTCTGTGTCTGACTTTGACCTCATACCTCTCTGTCAGCCAGAAACAAAACAGCCCCACACAGAAATCAATGGATACCCCGTTATAATACAGCTGCATGAGCAGTATGGCCTATATTGTAGTCGTGTCATTGCCATCACATATTCACAATAAAGTTATTCTGTGTGGCCGATGTGCAAAGCCCATAAGAAATAAGAAAACTAGTTATTCTTGAGGAAGCTTTATCACCACGCTTTGCCAACATATACACAAATTGCAGTTTGATCGGGAAAGGTGTGCTTTGTCTTTTGGAAGCGATTTGCAAATCAGTTTTAGTGAAAATCGCATAAAAACTGAAAAAAGTTGTGCAATAAGTTAAAATGACAAAAATATCTGAAATTCTTCCTCTTTGGGCCGATGTTGCTTCACAATACCTTAAAAAAGAAACGTGACTAAAAGATTTAGTCAAGACTTAAGACTTTATTGGGCTACATGGGCATTTTGGAGGCTGAATTTACACAAAATCCAATAATGTGGCACATTCCTGAGAGGTTTTGTGGAGGTTTGGATCTGCACCAAAATCTAATGGGTTCTTGTCTGACCCATCCCCCATTCTTCCACCAACTTTCATGAAAATCCCTTCATATGCTTTTGCATAATCCTGCTAACGAATTAACAAACCAACAGACAAACACAGGTGAAAATATAACCTCCTCAGTGAAGGTAACAAAAAATCCTCACATTTGAGAAGCTGGACCAAGTGAATGTTTGGTAGTTTGGCCTGATAAAGAGTCGACTAATCCACTGATCAATCAATCAGTCCTTTTAGCAATTACAAGTTACTTATTGTTCTAGTTTGTTACGAGGAAGACATTGTGAGCTGAATAAAATGCAGGAAACAAACAATGAGGATTGGAGATGATACTGTCAAGGTCTGAAGTACACACACTTGAGATGAAAAATGAAAAGAAAGGACAGATGGAGAAAAAGAGGAAAGAGAGTGTGTCTAAAAAAAAAAGAAAGGAATGATTGGTGGGGGGTGGAGCGTATTGGGTAGGATGCTGGTGTAGGACCTTCAAATGACACTGCAAAAAGTGTGCGACGAAGCAGTCGATGGCGGCGGCGTCTTTCGTGCACACTGGTGTGAAAGCACTGTGCTGTTGACTTTATTGTGTTGTCGTTCACGTGTGCATCCGTGAGCATGCTGTGCACCGGTGTGTTTGGAAGTATTTTATTATTATGTGTTCGTGTCTGTGTTTGTGCGTGCGTGGCTGTCGGATTAATGCCCCTCTCTCCCTGCGGTAATCCATCTCCCACTCTGCCACTTTCCATTCAAATCATGGCTAGCGTGTGGAAATGTGCCACCCGTCAGAGCCCTCGCTCGCTCGCTGTGAGCTCTCATGGCATCTGAGGGCACTTCGCATTTTGTTTGAGCTCTTCCAGTCCATCTCACACACACATTCATTGCCTCGAAATGAACTGAGTCATATTGTGGAAGGATGCTCAATCCAAAGCAGCTCTAGACTCCAGGAGAGATGAAGCTTGAATTAGACATCCTGAAAACCCACAGTGAAGTGATTTAGATGATGTCTTCATTACAGAACAGACTCATGAAGAGTAAAAAAAAAAAGAAGGACATTCTGTGAATGATTATAGACCAAAATTACTTTGCATGAAATTAGATTGGCCTTCAATCAGTCAGACCCACGATTACATTCACCTAGAATTTTAAAATACAGCATTATTCATTGTCACCATCATCTACCATAGCAGTCATATTTCATTATTTGGCTTTCAGATGCCTGTCTCAATCCCAGTAAACAGTGTCCAGAGTAATCAGGAGCAGCCAGTGGTGAAAGAAAAACAGATTTTGTTTTTTTACTTCAAAAAAGAACTACATTCAAAATCTTAATAATTGATCTTAATTAAGTAAAGCTAGAAAAGTGCATTTCTTTGTCTCGGTACTTGTTCTCTGCACCGTGACAATAAAGTATTCATAATACAGAATGGTATATATATTTAATATATATATATATATTAAATATATATATATATATATATATATATATATATATATATTTAATATATAATAGATTCCTGGATTATGATTACTGATGCAGTCATGTGTACCTGACTTGTTGACTTTACATTTATTTTGTAATTCAATTAAAATTAAGATAAATGTAAATCTGTTAAAGTTGTTGAGAACTTGTGCCTAAGTCACAAGTCAATGGTGTTGAAGTCCAAGTTGAGTTGCTTTGTTAAATTTTGTGATTGAGGGTATCACAAGTGCAGCAAACTGCAGATAATTGATTTCTCTATACACACTGATGCTTGCTTGCACCTCCACCGCCTCTAGCATTTCATTTCACCGTTCTGAGGAAGCGAGCAGCAGAGACACAACGCTGAAAGGTTTCATTCGAGGTCACATTCGGGTTGAATGCTAACAAAGGGATGATAAGCTTGACTTTTAAAGCAACACAAAGGGCAGGTTCATGAGACTCATTGAGTCCTAAAGAGATTTATGCACCTCCTGACCCCGGTAAAAGAGAATGTAATGAGCTCTAAAGTCAGGCGTGGAATGCTCCTAGTTCTGTCACACTGGAGAAGGCAGACATGATAGAGGAGGCCGTGTGGAGGCTCTCGTGAATCCTTGACTGGTAACTCGCGTCTGTGATAGTAAACCAAACCTCAAAGGGATGCTTCTTTAAAATCTAATCAATGTTTAATACTTATGGTGCTACATGTAAAGCCCTCCCCCCGCCACACATTAGCACACTTCTTCTCATGCATGCAATGAGGACATGCGATTCCACCCTTCAGGCCCCGTCTCTGGTTCCCCAGGGGGAATCTCCTCTATAGGTTTCACTTTATCGCATTTTACAGCTATAAATCAATTGACTGACATTTAATTTTTTAGCAGGATTTTAGCCATCATTCAAAAAATCAAAAATACATGTTTCCTCTTACCTGTGGCGCTATTTATCCATCTAGACTGTTTTGGTGTGATGTCTAACTTCTTTTGAATATCATGGAACTAGATTGATTTCACGTGGGGTGTTCAAAGCACCAAAATACTGCAGTTAAAAAGTCAGAAATCAGAAATCATGACCCCATTAATCAAGATGTAGTTTCATTTAGTAACTATTTTCATTCTGTATCACGAGGCAGGAGGAAATGTGCATCTGCTCATGGATGAGTGGCTAGCTAACTGAGCTTCCGTTGATGTAACAGCTCAGCAATTCATATTTACATCGCGCCCTCTCACGACCATGAACCTCTCGTCTATGAATACCTACAGTAATTCCTTCTGCGTCATGATATTTTGTGACCCAGTTAAATAGTTCATGCATGAAACGGCTCACAATAAGGCCTGTAGATTATCTCAAGTAACTGAATTTATATATACTATAAGTAGTACCAAATGCCATATTTTATTTTTCCTACTGTAGGAACTTCTGAGGAAATTGGTATAAAGTTAAATTAGAGATCGTGTAAAATAAAGTAAAGCTCTACATTTCCTAGAAATTCAATTGATGTCTGTTTTAAGATAATCCAGTCATTTATTTATTAGAAAAATTAAGGTTTTAAAAATAACACACTAATCTTGAATTCAGTATTGCTTTAATTGTGTTTGAGTGGGTACCTGATCTGAAATGAGTAGTAGAGTATCATCAACATAACATGTGTCAGTATCCATACTCCTGGTAAGAAGCTCTTCTGTGAATAGCTGAAGTTTATTCATTCAAGGTTATAAAAAGTCGTGATCTGTAAGTAGTTCTCTTTCTCTAAAAATCAACCCCGCCCACTCCAAGCACAGATAGGGATATATTTGCGAAATTGGCCTTAATTAAATTATTATGTTAATAGATACGGAATATCTTTGGGTTTTAACTGTTAGCTACAGCTCGCAATCATAATATTGGCTGCCCCTGTAAGCACATTTCTTTAAATGTTCTATGTGATCAGATATCAGATCTGTGAATTCTAAATTTCCCGTCAGATTTATCCCTGATGTTATTTAAGAATATTTCCATCCAGATGTTAATCTTCAGGCTTTGTGGGGTCGAACAGTCTCTCCCTTGTCCCTCCCCTCCGGGGATCCCATGTCCGTTCAAAGGGCTGAAGTGCTCAATCCTCAGCCTGGAGAAACCCTAAATGACTGGTATTGAATCAATTAGCTGCCTAATTGGGCTGAGATTAAGACTCCATTTCCTTATCAACAGCCCCACCAGCCATTACAGATGGCTGTGGGCATCTCCCAGTGGATGTTCCAGTAGGTCATAGTGAGGCTGCTGATGGTTTTGGAAATCCCATTGTAATACATCAAAGAGGAGTTTTGTGTATTCAAGTCATTAACTTTAACATTTATGTTTTACTTCATTCACATCATAAAATTTGTAGTATTCATTATTAGACCTAGTCATATACAGTATATCTGATTTGACTTGAAGTTCCCAGTATGCATTGTTTGTGATGTAAACTTTTCTGGAGACCTTTACTTCAGGTAATTTAAAGTAGAGATGTTCTAGAGCTTGTTAGCTTAGCTTAGCACAAGAAGAGACCAAATTCACAAAGGTGAGACCTACTGGACCACTGTGGTGTCATACATAAGTCACATTTTTAAGGCAGTGGGGAAATCATTTTTAAACATATTACGGTGTAGAAATGTTGAAGCAGTTAAGAAAACAGAAATCACTGTATTAGTTTGTTCAGCATCACTTCGACCTCAGTCCGTTTGTCTGGAGGACAGGTGGTCTGGAGGACGATTTGGGCTCTGCTCCTCCTTTTCTGTGTTTTTACATTAAGCTCATTCTGATTAAAAAATGAGGCCTCTACTGTAGCATCCTTCCGCACTGTATAAGTGTGTGTGGGTGGATTACATTACCATTTACTTGATTTTACAGGGGAACCTCCCACAGCAATACCAGCAGGTAAGGACACATCTGTTACCTTGTGTCCCCTGCAAAGGTATGTAGATTGAGTATTGCTACCATTTGAACAAACAGGCCTGATGCGTCCTTTAACGAGGGGGTATGCCATCATATGCATCATTACACAAGAGAACCTCCTACAAAGCAATCCATTATTACCCAGCTAACGACCCACTGGAGCCACTGATCTGCTAATTTTTAGGCATGCTTTTACAGTTTTGCAGAGGCTCACCGAGTTTCGTTCTTGTTTTGGCAACTGACAGCAGGAGCAGTGAAATCTCAGTGAGTGAGCGATGGGGAACAGCTGTTGCTCCCCGCGGGAGCCGTAACCTCACCACCTGTTGGCAGATGATTCAGGGACGTAACCCTAAGACCACGGTCTGTTTTCTAGCCACAGCTCAGTTTAGAAAGACTAGAAAAAAAAGATGATGGATGGACAGTGTTAGAGTTACGCTATATTTATGCTGCAGGTGACAGTATCCACACTCATTTTTTTTTTGTTCACATGACACAGATATAACATTCTTCTGCATGGCGTTGGCCTAATATTTTCAGTTTAATTTGGACCATCTTGACATACGGCGCTAAAGCAGATCCCAAAGCAGGAGACCTGAAGGCAGCTTGTATTTGATCTAGTTTGACATTTTGGCTGACTTTGGGTGGGAGGCAGGGTACACCCTGAACAAGTCGCCAGTTCATCGCAGGGCTAATTCACATATTTAATATCAATTTTTTGCTCACATGTAATCTGTGATACACCTTTAGCTTGTAAATTTTATTTTCTGTCCATGGGTACAAGTCAACCCTTACAAAATATCCGGAAGTCTTAAGAATGATCTGCATTACAAATTACAGGTTGTGTTTCCAGTCTTTGTGCTAAGCTAAGTAGCAGTATTTAGCATATGCTACAAACATAAGCCTTTATTTTCTTATTTATTTTGCCACATCCGCCAGCTTGGCTGAGCCTCTATGAGCAGAGAGAACAAGAGATTTAAAAAATGTACCAAAACAAAAGCGAGATAACACTCAATCATGACAGACATCTCAATTCTGTCAAAACAGAAGCACATACCATAAAATTAAGTTTAAAATGAACAAGAGGAGGCTGCCGGAGGAAAAATGAATGTCTGGCTTCATCGTTGCTCCGTGTTTGTGTGTCTTCTCTTCACTATCTTGTTCAAATTCGTGCCATTAATATGAACAATCCCTCAATTAAATGATTGTGGACACAATCTGGAATTAAATGTAAAGGAGTGTAGTGTGACTGAAGCCTGCTTCCTCATGACACAATACGTTTGCACTGCAGAGGTAGTTCGTAAAATGGACTTATTCAGCTGTGAAATACTTTATTTTTTAAGTATTGTGTTGCATTGCGTCAGTCTGTCTCTAATTCAGCACGTCATCCTCTGAGCTTAGAGAACACACACATCCTCTGATGATCTTCTCTTGTCTCGAGTGCCGTGGATCTGCTTTGCACCTGCCTCATGAACTTGGGTCAGTCATCATGGTGGAGGGTTAGCAGCTTTTTGCCAGTCTAAAATCTGTTCAGTCCCTTCCCTCCCGTCAGCAAAATCTCCGGGTCCATTCTCAGATAATTGTCAAAGTGCACAAAGACCTCTTTGAATACAGATGACACAATTAATACTGAAATCTGAAAGGGATTACTTTAATATGTCAAGAGATGTCCAAAATTAGAATGGTGTGACGTTGCTATCCCATGTGGAGGTAAATGGATTTAAGTAAAGATGTAATTGTAAATGCGTCCGGAGGACTGTGTTTCAGGTGACCTACAGGATCCAGTCAGTGAGTCTGAAATCTGGATGCAGGTTAGTTTGTGTAAATATCTGCAGAAAGCCACAAACACATCTCGCATTGTGTTGCTTTATCTTTCACCCTTTATCTTTGTCAGTCCAGTCAAAGCTCACGCATTGAACTGGATTTGGATTTGGTGGTCAGGGCTGCAGGCAGATGGATGTTCACCTCCTAGCCCACTCCGCCAGCCATGGCACAAATGTCACGACTGAGAGGGCTTCGGGTTGCATCAGCACCACAGAGAAATCACACTGACACGGATGAATAGATTTAATTCAAATGGGAGCCCTGTGCTATTCATGCATTCACAGACCCCGACTTCATTAAAGCTCCACTTCTTTCTGGGGTCATAAGGAGGAATGTCAGAGGCAGGGTGTGACATGATAATGAAGGTTATGAAGAGTTAATGCTCTTTCTATATTGGTGGACTTCCTTTGATTGAAAATTATTCATTTAAAAGTTTGGGGCCTCAAGTTATTAAACCCATGAGGTCTGAAGCCATTTACTGATTTTAACACGTCTTCTTCAATTCATCTTTTTAAGGTATTTGCATACTACATAATACACAGGCTATTTGTATCAAAATGTACGGCACAATCTCAGCAACCTGTAAAATAAGTCCCAGTGCAATGATTGAGGACATTATTTGACCCCAAACCTTTACTCATGTGGATGAATTGTTGATTCCAAATACTCGGGGTAGGTTTTCACGGTCGCTGAGTCGTATTATGAGCGTCAAACTATCATGGGACTGTTGCTTTTAGGTGCAATGACATAATGGGGAACCTGAGATCCCTTGGCAGAGGTTTGTGCTCTCTGAGTGCTGTCTAGTTTTCCAAGTCAGATTTTTGTCTGAATCAAATATTTATTATACATAAAAATCCCACAGAAAACACACACAAATCCAACAATTGCCAACAAGGTGCCAGTTATGTGTATGTTGAGCTCTTCCTGCAGATGAAGGCTATTTGAATCCAACATGCATATTGCAGACTTATGAATATTTTAAGGATTATAACTTTATCTTTTTTTTTCTTTGCAGATAGCTTATTGCCTCAACAATATTCTATTATGTGTCATGCTTTAATGAATCATTTTGCAAGAATAGCTGTCACTTTTCAAAAGGCAGGTGTCTTTTATTTTTGCAGTGTCACTCCATTATATAGAAGACAATTAGGATGCTTGCTTTCCGTTTACTAGCGCAGAGCTGTCTGTCAAAGCAGCATTGATTATATCAACATGCAATTAAATGGTAATTCAGTGATGCAGTGTTATTGTGGGAGGCACTGCATGAACAGTCCCTTTAATTATCCATGATTGTGATTATAACCTTGCATATTGTTGTTGTGCATCTTAATTTTTTTGTGCACTGTTTGCCCAACTTTTCATGATTAAACACAATGGTGGAACTGCAGTGTATGCTTACAGCACCGCCTCCCAAGTGTGCAGGTCAGAGCTGACTTTCTCTGCTGTGATTACCGTGGTCTTCACTGTAGTTAGTGGAGGATGCTGGTGAATTTCTTTACTCTTTCTTCAAGGAAAGGGTAGTAAAGTAGGGTTACTTGGCCATCTTTGCTATACTGGTGCAGTCTTAACAACATGTCTTCAGCATCATGCTAGCAGATAGGAAGGGTTACAGCGGCAGCCGTGCAGAAGGAATGACAATAGCAGGCTGTTATATTGTGATCAAATTAGATTCATCCCTCTGCTCTCAATCGTCGTAATGCTGCTTTTAAACAAATACGTTTCATTCCGCCAGCCAAATGTGATTTATGTTGCAATCTCTTCCACTCCCAGATTGAGGTTGCAGTTGAAGGACGGGGCCCATCACTTAACCAATGACACAAGTGCTTACATCAAAACATGCCTTCAGTGCATCTCCACGCTGCCGGTGGCATCGCCGTGGAGCAAGATCGTTGTCTAGTAAGGGTTTCGATGGATGCCACAGTCTGTCAGGGGATTAGGTGCAATGGATTTAAATTGAACTGTTCAATTCTGAGCGTGCAGGGAGGGAGGAGGGAGTGACAGAAATAGGCTGAGACAACCAAAGAGACAATGAGCCACAGACAGAGGAGAGGAGGGAGTGGTGGGAGTCGCTCAGAAAGGTCTCGCCATCTGTGACGATGAGGAGCTGTAATTGTTCCTGAGAGGTGTGTGGATCTGTTCTCAGCACGGAGATACGGATGAGCCGCGCCGCCACCTGCCACACCACAGTGTCAGGCCTGTCTTAACACACAGGTGAAGGCCAGCAGGGACACTAAACCTCTATGTGGGCTCTCATTAACGGCGATGTCAGAAATGACCTTCTCAATCCCCCCCCCCCCCCTCTCCTAAACACACACTGGCTCATTTACACTCCCTAAACATACTAAAACAAACACATCCGTTTCAAACGACGTGTCCGTCAATGTCCAACATACTTCCACTGATGTCAAACAATACATCCACAAGAACGCAGTGAGGGGTCAAAAGTGAGCCAATAACGAAAACGGCAGCAGCAGCTGAGGTTGTGATAAGCCCCATTTCCACTGCGGTATATCAACTCGACTCTACTCGCCTTTTTTGCGTTTTCATTAGGTTAAAGGTACCTGGTACTACTTTTTTAGTACCCCCTCCGTTATGGTTCCAAGCGAGCCGAGCAGGTACTAAAAGGTCACATGAAACGTTACAGACTGATTGGTCAATGCCCGGCAGGCATGGAGTATCCTGCCCAGCACAAATCAATGGCCGCCACACTCAAACAGCCAGGCTACTTTAGCAACCGTAACTTCTTTTTTTTTTTTTATTGCAGCCCCTGTATTGTGGACGGGGATGGGGGAGCTCTTACGTGTCTGTACCCAGGGGCAGGTTGTCTCATAATCTGTCCATGTGTTGGGAATAAGTAGGTAAAAAGGATGAATGAATGAGTTTATTTCCTCTTAGAGAACAGTCACATGAAATTTATTGTCCAAAAATTCTCCAATAACCAGGCGGATATGTATAATAAGTGTTTATTATTGTGTCAACAAAAGGCTTACATTGCTTCAGGATTCGTTTTAATTGTGTGGTTCTGGAGGATGTCCCATTTAAGAACATTTTTTTTTAAAAATACACAAGATAAAATATTCATACGCAGGCTGTCTCATACCCAGAGGGTAAGACATAAAAGCATTAACAAAAAAAGAAGTTACTTCCACTGCAGTCCTCTGTGGGAAATGTGTAATAATTCTGAAGTTGTTAATGTTGCTATGATAATACTGAGGGCTTCAGGAGGATCTTTGGGGTCTCACCCCTGAAAAGATGCTGAGACGACTCGGAGGCGGCCGTGGCTCTCTGTCTGTGCATCCTCGTCTGAGAAGGGCTGTAAATCAGTACTCAGGGTTACATCATGATGTCAGCACAGTGACCACAATACATCACAGTGGACAGCAGAGACATGCTTCTTTCCCTGTGAAGTCAGCAAAGGGTCTCCATAGAGAGAACCCCCCCGCTGGAGTGTTTACCTGTACTGTCTGTCTGTGTGTTTACCAATTTTGCATTGTTTCTTTTATTGTCTATGTTATAAAAAAGGCACAGAAATGTAGCTGGAACATGTAGACTCTCCTGTTTCATGTCCTTACTCTTGTGCGATTGTACGTGACTCACAGCAGCCTATAGGATGCAGAGAAGAAAGCTCGCTGTGCTCGTCATCTGCCTCCTTATTCTTATATCTAATAAATATCTGTATAGCCACACTTGCAGCGGCGACACAGTCTAGCTCTCTCTCTTTCACTCTGTACTGTTTAAGTTACTCTCTACCCAGACGCGCTCTAAGGTACCGAAGTTTGACACTGATTACTTGCCTCCGTCAGGAAGCTAAGTAATCGTTTTTGCCAGCGTTAATTTGTTTGTCTGTCTGTTAGCAGGATTATTCAAAAAGAAATTAATGGATTTTAATTCAATATTTCCAGAGAGATACTATAGGGCATGGACCAAAGAGCTCTCCATTATATTTTGGTGATGATCTAGATCATCATCTGGATCCAGAATTATTTAAATGATTTTTTTTATTTTTTACCATTGTGGGATAGGGTCAATTAGAATAATTTTGCTTCTAACTTTATAGATAATGCTGACAATGCTCAGACAAAAATGACACGATGACATCCTCATAAGATCTAGCACACATCAGATCTGGATCTGGATCCAAGTAATAATCTGGATCTCATGATCCAGAATGTTTAAATATGTAGCACTCATGGAAAATTTACTACAGTGAGATAAAATTAGCTTAGCTGATATTTTAGTTACAGACCCAATACACAGTGGCTATGTTCACCTAGTTATGATAAGCTTTGATAAAACTTTATAAGGTTGGGTTGATAATTTCATTTTAGATTTGGGTTTTTATTTAATTAGAAGGGACTGTTGGGCCTTGGCTGACTGCATATTCTCCTTAAACGTGAGACGGTACTCAGCAGAACCATACATGCAACATAATGTGGTCAGTACACTTAAAAGAATAGAGTTTGGTATGAGCAATAATAAATGAAAATAGAAGTATAATAGTAATTACCAGTCATACTGGTAATATGACGTAATGAAGCAGGATGAGTTTATAGGTTGAGTTTATGTTAATCATTTATATATTAAGGATGTTAAACTACAACCTCTCAGCCACTGTATTGTCGCCATGCCTCCTAAGGTCGGCTTGCTATATGATCATTTTCCCCAACCCATTAATACACATAGTGAATGTGTGTGTGTACAAGTGAGTGAATATACTGCGCCTGTTGGTGAGTAAGCAGTGAACTTGTGAACTATATAATTACGCGTCTATTTGTCTGTGTGTGTATGTGCCTGTTCACTGTGTGTGTATAAAGGCCTGGTCTGATGACATTATCAGAGTCGGTAATCTGCTCTGTAATTGCCTGCTGCTGACACGGCAGTGAGGCTGATACAGCTGCAGAATAAACACACTGCTAACAAGGAGAGGGAACTCGTCTACACTTGATCCGCTCAGCGCAGCGTGACATCTGGACCGGACGAATCAGGGAGAGGAGGAGACAGAAAGGCAGGCGGATGTAGAGAAGGAGACGCGTAGAAACAAGAGAAATATGGAGGCAGAGAGACGTTGGGAGTAAAGCTCAGAAAGAGATGTAGAGCATGAGACAAGAGGTGGTGGTGGGGTCTTGAAATTTGTGCTACTGTAATGTTTCTGTAATATTTTATGTGAGACATAATCTTCTCAGTGGTCAGCTGCAATGTGAAGTATCAAATTTAGTTTTATTCTACCAGTTAGTTATGAACCTGTGTGTCAGGGGAGTCTCCAGATGTAGATACAAATACATACATATCATAAATAATATGTATGAAATGTGAAGAAGAAACTATCTCCCAATTTATCACATAGTTGATTAACAGAAAATTAATAACCAACTATTTTATTGGTTGATAATTTGAGTAATTTTTCAAGAAAATGCCTAAAATCTTCTTGTTCCTTTTAATAGCTCAAATAACTAATTAAATAAAGAAGAAAATAATCGTTAGATGAATCAATAAATGAAATTGAGAAGAGAGAAAAGAAGGTCTTTTAATCAACAAGATAGATAAGATAAAGTTTTTATATAGAGAATTGCATGTTGTATTCTGGTCGTATTTTAGTAGCTATTTCAGTAAAAATGCATTACATACAGTACAATAAAATATAAGTGTGGTGTGGCATGGTTTGTGACTGGTCTTTGCTATTTACGGAACATAAGCATTTAAATAAGAATAAATACGGACATCACAACATTTTCAGACACATCACCCAAAACTATTAGGAAACAGAGCTGAGGAAATTGAGCGATCAAGGAAAATAAAGGGATGAATAGAGCAGTATAAAGATATATGAGAGACTGTGGGGTTCAGAGAATTAGAGTTAAAGACATGAGACGGAGGCTGGGAAATAGATTCAAAGTGAAACAAAAGGCGGTGGAGCTAGAACCACCAGAGAATCAGGCACAGCGACAGGAACGAGGCTCTTGTTAATATGAGAAACAGTCCCAGATGAAATGCAGCATATGGGCCGATTAGGAGCGTCTCTGGTGCATCCAGAGGCTGGCCGTCTGGGGTTGTAGGCATTCCCTCCCAGCCGAGGGAGCAGGGATACAGATTAAAACAAATATGGAATCTAATGGTGCATTGATTTCTATTGGTACATTTTAAATTTCACATGCTCCTCTTGAAGTATTAGCTTGTAAATGTAATAAATGACTTTCTTACCAGCAGCTGACTTGGAATCAATTCCACTTTCGTGTCTGGAGTTCCAGTTAGGCGGTGGAAGAAGGGGAAGCTCCTGCAAACTATACTGGCAATATATGTATACTGACTTCATCTCAGAACATATAGTGAGATAATAAATGTACTTGGTTTTTAAAGTAGGCCAGCAATGTCAAGACAACCACCAAAGGAGAAAACAACTTCTGCTGCTATAAAGGCTCATTTACGAAAATAGATACGTCCATTTCAAACGGTTTATCCGTCAACACCCACATACTTAACCCATACTTACAATACTTACCATACTCTGCGTCCTTTACATTTATCAATACATCCACAGGGTGGCAGTGAAGAGGCAAAAGGTTTGACAACAACAAAAAGTGGTCTGTGTGGCCATTAAAGGCATTTTATGTCATGTATTTTTAATTGCTTTTAAACTTAGCACATCATTTGTCCAAAATAAATTAAATTATATTCTTTGAAACAAGTTCCCTGTCTGCCAAAAAGTTGGCAATGGATTTTAAGGAAACTGTAGGGGTGGATCTTTGTCAATTTTGATTACAGATGCAGATTCTGGATCAGTTTTTCCTTATCTTTAATAATGTGAGATTGGGCCTCTTTTAACATTTTGCCATTATCATGAAAAAAAAATAGGCCAGTTGACATAAAGATACCCTGGCATGGAGAACTCATGATGTTCTTCAAATACATATCATCCAAATACAAAGATATATATAGACGAAAAACAGATCCACATCCGCCATTATGGAAAATCATATTTTTATTGATAACTCATAAACGAGGCAGATCCGAGTTAAGTGATGTCATCAGTGATGAAATAAATATATGTTCATTGTATGATATTTGGTTTTTTTTATTATTGGTGATACACCTCTGATGAACAACTGTTACAGGATTTTGTTTTGTCATATTCTAGAAACCATTTTCTGCTTGTTGAGGTTTTAGTAACAGTGGTGTTGTTGGAGGTATGTGCTACTAGAAGAATTTGACATTTCCTCGCTGTGTGCTGTAATGAAACCACCAGATTTCAGCCTAAACTCGACTCGCTGGCACACAATATCAAAACATTGTGTTGTGACTGATACGGGCTGCCAATTTTCTTGGCGAAGATTGTATTTGTTTACAGTAATCACCGTAATATCTCAAAATGAATGTGTTAAAGATTTATTGATGTCAAAATGCTACTCGTGGAGGCTTTAATTAGCTCAGCGAGATTAGAAACATGACTTTTCATCCATGAAAGGCCTTCATCAGACTGCTGGAGTGAAATCATCCAGCATTCAGTTAAATTATCAGTTCATTCAGTCTAGCCGCGCTGCTTCAGAAGATGAAGTATGGTGTGTGCTCAGCATTCTGACTCCTTTCCGAAGCCTTCCCATGCTGTCAGAAACATGGATACAGCATAACAAGATGATGGACGCGTTACACAGCTTGCATATTGAAAGATAATAAAGGCAGATGAAGCATCCGTCTTTGTCATCTCGTTTCGCTCGCAGGCCGACAGTGTGTGTTTGGTGCGAGTTGAGGACTGATACAGACTGGCTCAGCTGCAATCCTCAACCTTTATTACTCAACACATCACTCCGAGCTGCACGAAACAATTTGTGCCAATATGTCTGTAGGTGGACGTACAGTATGGCTATAAATATCCTCATACATGCATTTGTGTTTCTCCTCTGAAGTCTGGTGACTCATCGTCAGTACAGTAGGTTATATCTTTGATTTTTAATGAGCCCTCGTGATTGCAGAGAAACATCAGTCATCCCTCTATGTCTTTTCCACACGTTAATTATTTGTATGTATTATGATGTAATAAATGAGTGGTGTCTCCTGTTTAAACGCAGTCTCTCTGCACTATAACGATGTCAAAACCCAGATATTCACAAAGTGAATGATCAATAACAGTTTTTTTTCTACTTGCAAAAAAAAGATTAGTTCATTCATTTGCTTTATTTGAAGGTTTTAGTGAAGGTGGGTCATTCTTGACCCATAGGAGGGGAAGTATAGAATATTAAGACTACACAAATGTAAAGTGTAGTCCATTTACCATTCCTCCATAGCTCCTTCCTTCTCTCATCTCATTATTCTCAATTCTTCCTCTCCTTCGTCAACCAATCCCTTCATCCTCCCATCTCTCCACCCATCCATGTTTCAATTCTCCTGCCCCTCCATAAATCTATTCACCGTCACTCCCCTCTCCATCCCTTCCTTCCTCCAGATGCCGTCCTTTCTTTAATATTACTCCTATATTCATTTCTTGCTTCCCCCATAAATTATTTTTGCTCTCTTGTTTCCGCCAATCCATCAGTCCATCCTTCTATCCCTCCATAAATCCATCAACCAATTTACCTGCATACGGCAGATTCTCTATTTATCCATCCATTCCTGCTGTCAAACATTGAGCTGTACCTCCATCCATTTATCAGTCCTTACATCTCTGACGATGCTTTCCTCCTCATATCTCCCACTCTTTTATCCCTTTTTCCAATTCCCGAAAGCATCATATATCCTCTCCTCTTCCTCCTCCACCAATCCCGCCAGCCGCCCTTGTTTCTTTTCCTCTATCACTTCATCTTATTCATTCACCCGACTCGTCTGACTTCTTCTTTCCTCCCTCCACCTGTCCACACATACAGCTCCGGGCAGAGGCCCAGATCCAACCAGAACGTCCCTGATAAGTCAAATGAGGATTCTGTCTTAATGAGCTGTGGAGAGAGAAGGCCGAGATTAGCGGCGTATCGACGCTCACTGCTGTGTGTGAGAGCCAAAGAAGGACTCGCTCTTTTGTAACGAGACAGATCCGATTCGGCCGAGCGTGAAACAGAACACACTGACGATGACAACGGTTAAACACAGACATCCTACTCTACCCGTCCTCAAATTCACACACACACTCCTCCACCCCTTCAATTACATCCGTTTGGTTAATCTTCCCTAACGCAGTTTTACTGCTGGCAGAATGACAACTGTCTGGTTTTGGAGTGCCGTCAATTGTGTCTGTTTCTTCGTCAATATATTATGTGTTGCGTTTGTGTGTCTTTTCTGTTGAGCTAAAAAAAATCTTGAGTCGATTAATCGATCATTGGTCCCAGAAACAGTCAAAAGAAAATCAGGGATGCAGCTTTTGTCAATTGTGGCCTGATATACCCATAACTTGATTTGAATGATTATTTAGTTCTTTATTTTCATCCTTATTTTAGCTTATTCTTATTCTTACAATCTTTATTTTTTATAAATTTTTTTTAGCTCTACTTTTATTTATTATTGTCAAGTTTACATTTATTTTCTATTCCTGTTTTTATTTTATTTTTTTATCACTTTGTGCATTTTAAATTCCTATACAAATAAAGCTTATTATTATTATTATTATAATAACAGGCACACATGTGATTCTCATGTTTTCTTTGTCAGTTTGGCATCAGTCAAGCAAGTAAACTTTATTTATACACCACGTTGTAAAGATTTCTAATGTCATTTAAAGTGCTTAAAATGGATTTAGAGACTAGGAGCCTCCAGTTCTGACTCATTTCCAGTTCATTCAGTTCCATAAAGCAAAACATAGGACATAAAATCAATTCAAATTAACCCAATAGTATAAAATGATAATAACCAGCAGTGTAGTATCTAAATCATTATGCCTCATCCTTTCTTCCTGGTTGTATCAAATATATATATGTAAATATAGTCATCACATTTACATTTGACTGCTATTTACGTATTGTTTCACTAATTTTTCACCAGTCGTCTTCTCTCATTTACGGCAGCTGTATTACCTTTTGTTTGGTTCCCTTCTAGTTCCTTCATGTGAACCGTCAGCCCTGTTCCGTGGCGTGAACACCGCTGCTCTCTCTCCACCACTGCTGCTATGTCGATTTGATCTATGTTTGATCTCTGAGAATAACGTGCACACACACTTATCTTACATAAACCTGTCTGGATTTAGTTTGATTGCGTGAGCTTTAACAGATATTTATAACTGCTTTAGCCATTACTCATATTTTAGTGTTGGACTTTAATCCCCTCTTTTTTTATTGTATTTTATGGAACAATCCCCTGTGTACACATTTAGAGATAATATTAGATGGGAAGTTCAAATGGTAAAATATTAATTAAAGAAGATAAAAGAAATGAGAATAATGTAAAAAATATAATTATGAGAGACACATAATGATTCATAATCTAAATATAGGCATTTAACTTTCCTCTACTTGTAAGTTTGTGTTTCCCCGTTTGTATTTGTGTGTGTATGTTTGTGTTTGTTGCTCTCTGACCGGCCTTTACTAAATGACAAACTGTTATCACTGACTGATACAGACTCACCACAGCTGGGTTTTTCTCCACACTTGGCTTCAGATCAGCACGGCTCGGCTAGTAGTAATGATAATGAAGCAAGTCGCCCACAGCAATTAATGCACTTAGCTACTAATGATGATTAACTGTGGACTATATTTGATTTTGGAAGCTGATTAGCTGCCTCCGAACACAAACAGGTTAATTGGTGTCATGTCTGGGTGAAAGAGATTTCAGGAGCAGCCGGACCATCGTGGAGAACATGAATGGTGTCTTTGTGTCTTTCAGAGCCTCTGATGGCTGAAATTTTTTTTTTTAACCATCAGAGTCATAATTAAAATGTTAAGAAAGGGGTGTGGTAGTTCTGAGCAACTGCATGAGGAACCTTCAGCATCAGCATATTTTATTCGACATGGTGTCTCCTCTGAAGGGTTGTAAGAACTCCATATCTGACTGGAACAATTTGTAGAACAACTGAACTGAAGTGCATATTTTAATCACAACTTAATAAAAGGTATTTGTATATCTCAATATCACATTTAAGATATACTTTTTAATTGTCCCTGTGGGGAAATTATTTCTGATTATTGACTGATCCCTGAGGAGCAGTGGGCCGTCCTCACAGCACCCAGGGAGCAAACTGGGTTCAGTATCTTACTCAAGGATAATTCAACATGTAGTGGGGATGGGGATCGAACCACCAACCCTCCGATAAGTGGATGACAAATGTTTTAAAGGAACAGTTCACCCAAAAATGAAAAATCAGTCACAATGTACGCACCTCCTCCTTGAAGTTTCTTAGTCCTCAAAACATTTCTGGAGCTTCACAGCAAAACAGCGTTGCAAGATTCTTCTAAGCAGCTGAAGAAGATGGAGACTGGAGAAAAAAAAACTTCTATAAGCTCAAATCATCACTGTAGCCTCCAAGCTAAAAGCATTAGCATACACCCTGCTGGAAGAGATCAGTGAGACCTCGATATTTTATGTATAATGAATCTGCTGGGAGATCTTTAAATAGATCTGAGTTACATGTTGCACATTTTTAACTCTGCCAACTTGGTGGAAGGATGGGGGCATGGGCCGGGCAAGGTAACCTGACCTGTGTTGGACTGTTTGGCTTTTGGCAGAGTTACATGCTCCACATTGTTTTTGCCCCCCGCCAAAGAGAGCTTAATAGGGTCACCCATGTGTGTCATTCAATTTCATTCAATTAAATTTCAGACATGCTTTGTAGGGGGCCTAAAGGCTCTCCTCTCATAACAGATTTCTTTAATTTGCTTATTTTTTAAAATTTTTAGACACATTTGAACCTTCATGGGTGTTTTTTTCCAGTCGCATGTCCTTGGACACAATTCTTCTAGTTGACATTGAGAGCTTCATTGATTTAAATTCAAGCATAACTTCTTTAAATTTTTAGATCTATTTGAGAATGATGCAATGGAAAATGCCAAGTTCTGGCAAGTGCGTATATTAGCCCAACCCTATTTCATGCTGAACTTTTTATAATTGGAGTTTATCTGTAATTATGACTTTCAAACTTCATCTGACAACAGCTGGGAGTAATAGAGTTTAAAATGAATGTCCCACTCATAGCTGGAACCTAACATTTTGTTGATATCTGCTGGACATTTTTTTCCCATAATAAACCTTTTATCGGTTGTTCTCGCCCATAAAGAAAAAACATAAAATGCAATATTCCTCCAACTACCAAGCCATTCTACATTTTCTCCTTCATATCAACCTAATTTCATTCCTTTTCCATTGCTCATCTCAATTTTCTGTTTTCTCCATGCCTTCCCCTCCTCCTCTTCTTCCTCTTCTTCCACAGCCCTGCTGTTAGCTGACGGTAAGTTCTTCCTCTCCATGAACGGCACCTTCCTCTGTGTGCAGTGTGCTTGAAACACCAGTGTTGAATTTGACGGTCTCGGATGCATGATGTTGAATCAAACTCACTCAGGGTGACGACTTTGATGGTTTGTTTGTACGAATAAACTGCACGCTGCTCTCTTCTTCTACTGTCATTGCTACGAACAACACATGCTCTCTCTACTTACAGTAATGATGGATGTTCACACTGATCAGCTCATAAATGAATCCATAAATTATGTCCTCCAGTCAAGAGCAAGGCAGAGACATTTGATAAACTTCGAGATAAAAACCTGCAGTTCCGAAATTAGAAATTTAATTACCTTTTCTGGGGTTGCAGGTTTTTTTTTTTCCACTTCCTTGTCAAGGAAATTGAGCAGAGGGGATGACTAGATAATCAAATTTTAAACATGAGTAAAAGGGATCCTGTCAGGACTTGTGGGTACACACTGTCTTGGGTGTTTAATTGATTTAGCTTAAAAGTGTGTGTGTGTGCTGCTATATTATGCATGTGCTTGTCGACACGCCCTCCTATCAAGGCGACTTGGCTGTGATCTTTAATGGAAGCATTAATATTTAATGGTAATCGTGTTGTCAGCAAAGAGCAGCAGGCTGGGACCCTGGGCTCGTATAAAGGATGACAAGGTCTCTGCACCAGGTGGCTCGGTGGGGGTGTCACACACAGAGCAGAACGAGAGGAGGCCTTCGGAAGCACAGCCGCTCCCTCTTGATAGAGTTTGACAGCAAAGAATTGATGTTATGGCACTCTGTGTAGTGTGCAGTGCACTCGGACGCTCTGTGAAGCACTGAGGCTTCTTTCTACAGCAGAGCCACTGTAGAGAGAAGCCGACAGGCACAGAGAAGGACAGATCAGGGCTTCCACAAGACATTGAAGTCATTTTGTATTGGGAAAAAATGATTTTAAAATAAGGCCTTAAAACAACAGTTCACCCCAAAATTAAAATTGTCTCATTGTACACTCATCCTCGGTGGACTGAAGAAGGTGGAGACTTGAACATAAAGTAACTCCATACAGCTCATATGGCGTAATCCAAAGTCCCTTTTTCCGTGTGTTGTTTTCATGATGTACTGTATTACTTGCACGACTCACAACCAGGAGATATGAAAAGCAGCTAGTAGCAGTTAGCAGCTAGCACAAAGCAAAGAAAATTAACTAAAAATGTCTACAAATTGGGGGAGACAGCTCAAGGTTCAGTAGCTCCTTACACTCCAAGCAGAGGATGAGATCAACTGCCATGTAACAGGGACAATAAATGATGCTAGCTAGAATCATACACAAAGGTGGCATTATGCCGCTGTTTATTTGTGTGTTAATAAACAAAGACAGCAAGAAAAGGGCAAAAGTCTGTTAGCATGCACCCCCTCAGTGCTCACACAAAAAAAGAAAATGTAAAGTTTGAACTAGCAGAGAAACAGCAGATCTCTCTGGTAGCAGGTAAACACTGAGGTATGCAGAGATCGTGTGTTCTCATTTATCTCATCTAGCGACGCATGTTCATGCATTCAAGCTCATGCACCTTCAGCCTGTACACACACACACTTTTAATCTAAATCAATTAAACCCCAAAAATATTGTGTACCCTCAAGTCCTGATGAGATTTATTTCTGCTCAGTTCTCTTGACAAGGAGCGAAGTCCATGGATGTTTTTTAATCCATTCTAACAAAGATATTTCCAGTGTTAAACCGGCTTCGTGTCTGCACAGAGACGTAGTTATGGGGCAATCTGACGCACCAGATGGTTGTTACGACTCCAGCTGCCTTGCAGAGTAAGTTATGAGGTTATTTAGGTGTTCAGGAGTGCGTACATAGACTCACTCGGAAAAGAGAGCACTCAATAAGAAGTAAGGGTGCTCATGTGGACAGAAATCAGGATTGCCGATGAGTGCTGGCCCATTTAGGGAGAAAAACATCACAAAAAATATGTTTTATTATGATTTGGGTTAAGTAATCCTTTAAAAAGGATTTTGGTCGCATTTCTTGATGATGCCACACTCCTCATTTGTAGGACCTTGAAAGTCATTGTAAATCCCAACACTTTTGGGTCAAAGTCGAATAATGGTAATGTGTTCTGCATCCGATTGATCAGGCATGCAGTTGGACAAGACATGCCGCAGAGAAAGCTTTCAGAAAGTTGCTGTTTAGTCGGCATTGCTAGAATAAATTTAGATTTCAAAGATTATCACTCTGCATTGATTGATTGTATCCTAAATACTGCATATAAAACAAATACTGTCTCTTTGTAAAGCCTGCTCATTATAAAGGTTGAATAAATTCAAACCACCACCAGTGATGAAACCCTCTGATGTTTGGTTTGTGTGCTGTGAAGTGCAACACAACATGCTAATCAGCTGAGCATCCTCTCATTGTGATTTCTTTTCATTCTGCTCCCTCTCGCCCTCTTCGCTCAGATGTACCAGAGAGGAAGCGGACATCAGACGAGGAGGAAGCCAGACGGATCGCTGAGATGGGGAAGCCAGTGCTGGGCGAACACTCCAAGCTGGAAGTCATTATTGAGGAATCATACGAGTTTAAGGTGGGAAAGGGTTGCTCTTCAAACACAGCCTGGTCATTACAGATGAGTTTTCCATACAGTCAAATAGATGTATAAACAGCTAGCCTGGAAAAACAGCTACACATCTATCTAATTTTAGCTTTTTCTGGGGGAGATATGATTCACATGCATCCTCAAACACTCCTCAGCCAAAAATATACCCACCATATTTGTAACTGATGTGTGGTTTTCATGAGACAGACGGTTCTCCTGCCTGGAACTTGATGCCACTGCCATCATGTGGTGAAGCTCATGTATTTCTTTCTTTAAGCAGACTCCAGGCTCCACATTCAAATAATGAATGGATATCATGTCTGTTTTGGTATCTTATCACACAGAGCACAGTGGACAAACTGATCAAGAAGACCAACCTGGCACTGGTGGTGGGAACGAACTCCTGGAGAGACCAGTTCATGGAGGCCATTACAGTCAGTGCAGGTACTGTAAAAAAAATAGATTACATTACAATATCAGCTCATTGGTTTTATCTTTTTTTATTTTATTTCTACTAACATTTGTACGCCAGATGGTCTGTTTACATTTCTGTAAGTGATCTCTTATCTACTTTTGATTTATTTCTGTTATTTTTCACTAATATTTTTGCAGGGTTTTCTTTTTTTTGGTCTGCTTTTGAATATATGTACTAAGTCTTTATGCTAATAAGAGCTGCTATTTTTGTTTAAATGTTTATTGTCCCACTGTCTAAAAGCTAATCTGGAGTCTCTTTAAAGGAATCATTGCACATGTAATTTGCTTTCTTTGTAATAGTTACAACGAGCATGTTAGCATACAATGCTAGTGGGTGAATTATACCTTTTTACAGAGCCTGGCTAACTGTTTCATGTTTCCAGTCTTTATGCTTTGTTAAATGAGTACGTGAGTGGTGTCAATCTTCACATCTAGCTCTGCATATTGAATTTCTTCATCTCAAAATATTGGTTATCACTAAGGAAAATATTGGTGTTAGCCTTCAGTAACTCCTCCTAGAAGTAAAGCTCTTTAAGCTCAAATACAGGAGATAAAACTCATCCATGATGCCGGGTGACAGCGGCATCAGATCACCCTGCAGCCTGCGGTGCAGCTGCATGCTGTGTCCGCTGTATTCACAGCCGCCATGCAGTGAGCACTCTTTGGTTCTGAAATATTTAATCCGGTTGTGCTCTTTATTTTTTCATCATCTTCCTGTGGCTGAAAAATGCATGCACCCCCTCACGTGGTCTGACAATGTGAATTAGCATAGTGTCCCTCCTGTCTGCTGAGTTTTCTGTGAGCTGCTGAGAAACAGCAGGTACCCTGCTCCTCCACCTGAGAATGGTTTATATTTAACTGTTTATATTTATGTTAAAGGAATAGCACAGCCATAAAATGAAAATTCTGTCATAATTATTCAGCCCCATAGAATGTCCTGAAGTTTCTTACTCCACAAACATTCCTGGAGCCTCATGGGTAAACAATGTTGCTGCATTCTCCTAAACAATTGAAGAAGATGGGGACTTGTTTTAAAACATAAAAAACAAGAGAAAACAAACATAAAAAGCTTCTATACTGCTCGTGTGATGTAATAAAAAGTCTCCAGAAGCCCTGAAGATGTTATTTACATCCTTTTTAGGCTTAAATTATCACCGTAGCCTCTAAGCTAAAAGTGTTAGCATGCACCCCGTCTAAGGAAGGTGCACAAGTTGGAACACGGGAACGGGAACTCAAGATATGGGAATACCTCAGCACTCACTCAAAAAACAATATAACGATCAGACAGAGTCATTTGTTGGTGCAACTTCAGCAGAACTCTCTCTGTTGAATATGATGTAACATCCAGATGCAAACATCTGGTAGTAAACACCACAGTATGCAGAGATTGTGAGGTCTGATTGACCTCGTCTAGCAGCGTATGTATGCATCCATATCACTGAGGGCCTGGGAAGTCCTCAGGATCCCCCAGGAGGAGCTGCAAAGCGTTGCTTGAATGTCCTACTTAATCAGCATTAATTATTATAGCATGCTTACAGTCTGGCTTGAGTGTGCTTCATTTGATCACTTTTCCAGTGTGAATCTGCATAAACATGAGAATTGTTAACCCATAAATCGAACCTAAAACTGAGAGTTTTGCACTCTCAAACTAATTAACCCTTTAATCGATAATGTCCTGTGGTAGTTATATTTGCAAGCTGGAGTGACATGATGTCTCACCCTGAAAAGTGAGTCAGGTGCCTTTTTTAAGTGAATCTTGTTCTTTCTCCTCCCCTCTCTGCCATCTCCTTTATCGATCCCTTATCTCCCCAACGTTCCCCACCTCATCTGTCTCTCCTACTTCTCTTCATATTTACTTTCCCTCCTTCACCTCCCTCTCTTTATCTTTGCCCAAATACGCTCTCGTCTCACCCCCCCAACCCCGCCCCCCACTCAATCCCACTTCTACCCAGGAGATGAGGACGAAGAGGACACAGGGGAAGAACGGCTGCCGTCCTGCTTCGACTACGTCATGCACTTCCTCACCGTCTTCTGGAAGGTCCTGTTCGCTTGCGTTCCCCCCACAGACTACATGAACGGCTGGGCTTGCTTCATCGTCTCCATCATCATCATCGGCCTGCTCACGGCCGTCATCGGGGACTTGGCGTCTCACTTCGGCTGCACCATTGGCCTCAAGGACTCGGTCACTGCTGTGGTCTTTGTGGCACTTGGTACATCTGTCCCAGGTGAGTCATTGTGAATGGATTATATTCTTCTTTAATAGTTTGAAAATAATATTAAACTTCATGAGCTTTTAAGACCTTTTCAAACTGCAGATGCTTTGTCATCAAGATGGCTGATTCAAAATCATCCAATAGGAATTACATCACCCAAAACCTTGACTCTGTCAGCATATTTGTTATTAAAGGTCTGACGTGCACATTAATAAATCATCACTGTAGGGAAAGAAAGATTTATAAATATTATAGACTATCAAAACCAATACAGGGGAGATGCCAGACTCCACTGGACAATACAATTTCTATTTTGAGTGACAGGTTGATTTGGCAGGAAATATAAATTATGAAGAGTCACTTCCAGCATCATCTTCATCATGAAACGTTAAGATCCAGTGGGAATAGGGTGAAAGGTAGCAGGAATCATGGTACATATTCATTTCTGGAAACACTGGCTAACAAAACCAAGTAGTACTAAACTAATGGTTTGTTTATTGAAATTATAAAATAAGAAAAGAGCATCACAGTTTTCATGTATTGTTCATTGGACCATACACTACCTCTCCGAAACATTTCATCAAAATCTGCTCCTACATTTTTGAATAATCCTGCTGACAGGCAGACAAGCCAATGCTGGCAAAAACATAGCCTCCATGGTGGGGTTACAAATCTGATCAAATTAAAATGCTAACAACAAATGGCCTCTCTCTCCAGACACCTTTGCCAGTAAGGTGTCAGCGGTCCAGGACACCTACGCAGATGCCTCTATTGGGAATGTGACCGGCAGCAACGCCGTCAACGTCTTCCTGGGAATCGGCATGGCCTGGTCAGTGGCGGCCATCTACTGGAACATGAAAGGGAAGCCGTTTGTCGTGGAGGCCGGCTCGCTGGCCTTTTCTATCACCCTCTTCACCATCTTCGCCTTCCTGGCCATCTCGGTGCTACTTTACCGGCGCCGGGCCCACATCGGAGGAGAACTGGGTGGGCCCCGGGGACACAGACTGGCCACATCAGCCATTTTCTTCAGCCTCTGGTTCCTTTACATCCTCTTCTCCAGTCTGGAAGCATACTGTCATATAGAGGGCTTCTAAACAGACTTCCCCACGAGAGAATACACACATACAGGGGTTCAAAGTTCAACTTCAGAGGTAAAAGAGTGAATTCTCACTGTGGAATTTGGATCAGTCTTATATGGTGTGAAACAACAGGAGAGGTAAACCCGGGGTTTTCCCCGAACACCCCCATTCCTCTCCCTCTCTCCCTCTCTCTCTCCCTCAACCCCTTCTGTGAGGATGCTTGGAGGTGTGCCCTCTAGTGCCGACTGGCCTGTTTGCCTCGGCTGCAGGAGAGCCGTCCTGAGCCTGTGTGAGTTTGCTTACAGTTGGGATTGGGTTAGGCTAGAAGGTGCCGATTCCTGGGTGGTCCTGCATTCCACTGGAAGAGACTGCAGTCTTATATCCGGAGAGAGTTGAGTTAATCAGAGGTATATATTTTTCTCAACTTCTTCTGATGAGAACGACTTTTTTTAAAAAGTATTTTGGGGATAAAAACGCAAAAACAAATAAAACAACAAAAAAAAACACACACACACACACAAAAAGAGGAATGAAAGAACTATTTTCTGATCTAAGGAAAAGATTATATTGCAAATGGTATTATGTTGTTGAGTGACAGTGGGATGGATTCATAGTATTTTTTTTAAAATTTGCATAGTTTCTTTAGGAGCACTGCAGCGTTCTCAGAAATCACACAAACAAGAAGAAGAAGAGGAAGGACAGAGACAGTTCATACTGGCAGATGAATCACCATTTAAACAGGCAAGGAGGAAGAGGTGGACACAGTGAACATGGTCAAACTGCCCTGGACATTACTTCTGTACTCTATACCTATCTATATATAATATATTTCCATATTTTCTGTATATTTTGAATATTTGTTTAAATGTGGTCACCTTCTGCTCTAACAACAGAGGATTGCAGTGGCTAAGAGGAAAGGGAGGGGAGGGGGGCTCAAACTATATACTGGAACGATGTCTTCACATTTCTAAGAGTTATGTATCTTGCCTAGGTAAAAGTATGACATTGTATTTTATTTATTTACTGATATCTTGGTCTCACTCGAGTTTTCACCTTTTCAAATCCGATTAAAAAAAGAAGGAAAAAAAAAAGTGTTGCTGCAGAGGTAAATTCAGAGGTATTTTTGTACTGTTACTTCCATGCACTTTGCTGTATAGTTCTATTTATGGAGACTTCTACTTGTACATGTGCAAAAGGCCAAGATTAAAAGTGACACTATAGACTGAACAGAGTGCCTGTGGAGAGAGAGGCTTTTGCTGCACACACTGACAAGCTTTTAGCTAAGTTGAATAAGTGAAGAGTTTCTTTCTCAAGTGGTGCATAACTATTTTTAAAGCAGCATTAACACATATTTGGCCACTTGGGGGCAGCATAACAAGCTGAAAACCAAACAGCTGAAAAATTATACCAATGCGGAAGTGCCAAAAACTGCACCACATGATTCTGACTCCAAAAGCAAGTCAACAGTATACTCTCATATTAAATTGCCCAACTTTGCTTCAGCAGAGCACATACTTCCTGCAATCAGAAAATACTTTCCAGGCTATGTCAAAATTAAAGCGGAAATGTATGTTTAATTAAGGGCTAATCATTCATCGAATATTTTAAATAATGGCGTATCTGCGAAATTCAAACGTTTATGATTTAAAA
Organism: Chaunax sp. Z400; assembly: GCA_037577475.1. Lineage (NCBI taxonomy): Eukaryota > Metazoa > Chordata > Actinopteri > Lophiiformes > Chaunacidae > Chaunax > Chaunax sp. Z400. Next base: position 7,918,987 of record CM075194.1, on the reverse strand, counting down.
ATAATAATTAAACAACAATTAATTTGTAAGCACACAAAAGCCACAGCTCGCCATTGCTGCAGTACGTGATGACCATTTTTCAAAGAGCATTGATACATTTCTGTCCGCTTGGAGGAGCATATTAAGCTGAAAACCAAGCAGCAACCTCCAGGGCTGAAAAAATAAGTAAGTGCCAAAAACTGCAGACATTTTATTCATGCTCCAAAAGCATAGACTCCCATATTAAAATGTCGGACTTTGCTACAGAAATAAACATGTTTTCATTCTAGTACAAATAAAGGTTTGGGTGTCTAAAGCTAATTTCCCTGTTCGTGACAACTATATGCAGGGTATTTTTTTTATAAAACTTGTTATGTTAAAGTGTAAATGCTTAATTAAGGGTGTTGCCGCTTTGAGTGACAATTAGCCGGTAGCTGTTTGCTAAGCATCAGCTAATTCGAGTCTCTGAACCGGACCTCTTGGAAGATTTGTGGAGTTTTGGAGAATTGTGTTTATTACTGCTTCTCCCACTGGGCGAGAGGCCTGACACATAGAGAGACAAACAGCCATTTACGCTCACATTCACAACTATGGACAATTTAGAGTCACCAATTCACCTGTATTGCATGTTTTTGGACTGTGAGAGGAACCCACGAAGATAACGCAAAAACTCCTCCTGCAAAAGGCCTGGATTCAAACCCATAACCTTCTTGCTGTCAGGTGAAAGTGCTCAAAAAGTCCCACTGTGCAACCATGTATTTTGTCTCACTTATTAACAAGGGGTGGCATGCAGTGTCAGTTTTAAGCTACAATAGTGTGACATCTAGCAAGTATGTAATTGCCCACAACCCAAAATGTTTGAGGTCATAGATAGACCAGTATTGAAAAAGTGTGGGGTGCACCTTATAGGGTAACAGAGCACAATTGGTAGGTTACATCTTGAGTTACATTACATAGCCATGTTTAAATAAGCATACATGTAAGTTATGTCCACAACACAAAAACTCTTTTCAGGAAGAGTGCTTTCAGATTTGGGAATAGCATCGCCCTGCTTTTGTGTTGGCAGTTGTTTCGCTCACCTTAAATTGTCCTTGAGGCTTAAAGCTGCAATGAATGTCTCTGTTTATTACATCATTCGTCTCCTGACGGTCACCTTGCTCCAGCTCACAAAATTTAAAAGATGACTCATAAAACAGATTGCATGGTTTCATTACAATTTCGTGACGATGAGGTGCCCGTGACGCTCACTTTGGATTGAAACTCTTCACGGAAGAAGCAAGAGCCTGGTGCAGGTGTGAAGTCAAGAGCAGGCCGATTTTGCTGCTGAACACGTGGCTGGTGCTTTGTTTTTAAAATTAGAGAAAAATGTTACACGTTTCAAACGCTTAACCGCACTTAATTTGTTTGAAAGTTTATGTTAATACACAATACATTCTTTGCTAATTTAAAATAATCCAAGAGATTACCAAAGAAGCAGGATGCAGCATGGTTTTAAATTTGTACACTTAAAAAGAGGTGATAGTAAGTGGCAGCGACACTGTATTTCCACAAGGGGGATGTCAATCTGGAGTCCTTGTGGTTGTCCCTTCTTCTTCTCCACTCAGCTCTCCTCCTCCTCCTCCTCAGAGTTCTTCCTTTGGCGAGCAGTGTTGTAAATATGGCTGAATCAGATGCTCTTTCCCCGGCCGTGGACCACACCTGCTCGCCCCACTCTGTCTCTCACGTTTTCTGAGTAGAGGGTCCACTGCTGCACCGGTGGGCTGGCTGTCCCATTCAGCGGCAACACAAAACCCACATGATGTACATAATTTTCAGTGTAAGTTTACGTAGACACAGTGTAGGTGTGCTCGGGGTGAGGCAGCACGTGAAACACGACTCCCACATCTCATCCACAGGTTATCTGCAGTCGCTCCCTCTGAGCCAGTGTCAGTGGAAATGTGAAGTTTTTAGGATTTAATTATGTCATATTTTTGCTCTTGAGTTCTGCAGGTTTTCATGATGTCAAAGAATTTTCAGTGTTGTTCGTTTTACCTTTCAAGGCTGCTTGTATTGCTTATTTGGTTGCATTTTTGATTTGATCTGCTGGGATGTGTGGAGCAGGAACGTCGGCCGGTGCGTGTTGTCGTGCTGAAACCTGTGCGTCCTCTTCACACTCGTGTGCACAGGCGTTTGTCGTGGTTGGTCTTCACAAGGGGCACGACTCTTAAATTGGTCATTTTGTCTTAAAAATACATGTCTTCATTCTGTGAAAGATGATTTCTCATACACCTCAAGGCACTATTCTTCTTGTGCTTTTGCAAAACTGAAATATTCAATAATTGGACATGTGGTTGATGATGTTGTGACACTTAGGAAAGCTTCATTGATGAGGTGAATAATGTTCTTTTAACTTGGTACATTTTGTGTGTAAGGGGCACATTTTAATGAATGGGCATGTTTTTCTTGGCCTGCAATGAGATGTCAAAATAAAAGAGCAAATTTCCAAAGCTGATGGTTTTTTGAGATCGAGACGTTTTGTTCTTTTACCGTGGAATAAAAGCAGCTTTCTGGTTCATAAGCAAACACTGGTTGCATTGATTTAAACCTGATAGTGTGACCTGTGTGTTGACCTGGAGATTTTGAAAAATACTGTCTTTACGACATAATTTTGTCTCCATCACAGGGTCAACTTTAAAGAATGAAGAAAAGCTCCAAAAGGTTTCCACAAGCAGACAAACCAAAATCATTTGATTTAAAATAAAAATCTCCAAAATGTGTGTTTTTAGGATCCTCGTGAAATAATGTGTCAGTATATGGTGCTATTATTGTTATATTGCACAAGTATGTCATCTCAAACTGGACAGATAGTGGAGATTTCTTGAGGATCCAGGCATTAATGGAATGAAATGTGATGAAATGACTCCTGATTTTTGCTTGTCCTTTTCCCACCCAAGAAACCGAGTGAAGGGAATAATTTGTACCATTTAAAACATGTTTTCTCAGCTTGCAGATAGTTTTACTCAATTTCTGTGTCCTCTGTCTATTATCTCATATCTTCACATCAATGTCTCCTTCTCTGTTGATTGTTAAAGTAGTAAAGAGCATTATACTTTGGAAATAGTAGAATATTCTGAAATTCAGCTCAAGAGACTTTTTTATTCAAAATAAAACAAGCACCAAGGCTAAAATCTGCGAAGACGTAACTTTAGATGGATGTTTTAAAATTTTTATTCAGTCATTTTCAGCCGCATGAGAGGTTAATCGATTATCTAAGGGGTCCCTGCTTTCTCACTCTCCTTCTGTCTTACACTCACAATGTCAAGTCAAATCTGTATTTGGTGCCTGGTAAAATATAAGATAGCCTTTTAAAAATAATTTCCATTGTGACCATGTAAAATTTAAGAGACATTTTTCCAAACATCAGATCAAAAGCATGCATGGAAGAACAATTCTGCCAGGAAAAGAAAAAAAGATGAGAAGTTATTCATAACAAAAGACTTTTAGGTTAAAAAAAATTGAAAATTCTGAGGTAAAGGGTCCAGATTTTCACTTACTAACTCATTATTTCTACTTAGATGATGCTATTAACATCAAATGAGGGAAAATGTCCAAGAAATACTGATGGAAATATTACATTTCTGTTTCATCCGGCTGTTTTTTATACAGATGAGTGGAAGCTAAGCTAACCATACGCAAAATAATTTGTGATCAGGCAATTATATGATAATTGTGACAATAATTGCCAACAGGTCCCATAATTAAAGTCAAAAATGTTATATCCACATTTAAGAAAACGAGCTATTGTGTTTTTTTTCCTGAACAGGTTTAAACAAGTAAAAATAAATCTTTGAATGTTTTTATGGAGGGACTGTTGTTTGAATTCCATCTACACACACGTGCACAAACACATTATCCTCACATCACATAACAGAATTAGTGGGGATTGTTCATTGGATTGTTATGTTGACTGTTTTTTACTCCTTGCTATGGATTCTGTTTTTATTTCAGGGAACTGTGCATGAAATTTAACTCTAGGTTTTGTTACGTTTTGGTTATTTTTGTTTTTGAGGAGGGTCGAAAACTAAATAAAGGAGACAATTTGAAGAAAATGAAGGCTTGCTTGTGTTTAATTGGGGGAAGGGTGGGAGATGAACTGTTGCTGACGTGTCTGCAGACCAATAGGAAGCCGCGGATGATTCGCACGCTGGCACAATTGGCTTAAAATAAAGACCAATGCGTCCGATGAGGTCCAGCCATGATTGGTGAAAGATTGTGCAATGAAAACCATCAAACTGTTTTGATAGTGGGACTGGAAGACGGACAATGCTGCAGAATTATGTTTCCAGTTTCCTGCAGTGCTCGTGCGCGGGATTAACCGCTACTTAGCTTTGTGTGCAGACGCACGGCGCACCGAGCAAGCCGCGTCAGGTGTAGAGATCCAGGTCGCCCCTATGGATCGCGTCCATGGATGTCTTCAAACCCGCTTTGGACAATAGTTTGAGTCCCAAGGCGTGCTTGTCCTCATCGGAAGAAGCGGACGCAGATGTGTTTCGCTGGCCGACTCCAGAGAATGGCATCAGCGCCGCGCCGGATCCTGGAACCGCCGCACCGGTCGTCTGGACGGCCGTGTTCGACTATGAAGCAACTGCAGACGACGAGCTCAGTCTGCGCAGGGGGGACCTGGTGGAGGTCTTGTCCAAAGACTCCCTGGTGTCGGGAGATGAGGGCTGGTGGACCGGTATGATAGCAGACCGGGTTGGCATATTCCCGTCTAATTATGTGAGCAAAGGGAATGGCATCCCGGAGGAAATGCGGGACACCTCAGAGCAGCAGTATTCAGTACCTCCCCTGCACCGTGAGTATCTCATTGTGCTCCAGTTGAAACCACTGTACTATCACTAAAACAGAGGTCTTCCCTTGCGTTTTGCCCGAAGGCCAGACATGATGAGAGTGCTGTGTCATGGTATAGGCGCAGTGCACTCCTGATGGCCTACAAACATGCTAGGCATCCTCAGCCTCAGGACCATTATTCATCACACTGCTTGCCAGCTGCTCAGTGATGCACCCCGCCTCAACACTCAAATTACAATGCACAATGTGTTCTGCACCCTCAGCAGAAAACACGCTAAATTATTATAAAATTACTATGATAAATCTTTGTTTTGTTCTGTGAGGAAATGCATCCGTGGGATGTGCATTCTTTTCATGCTGATTTGCTGTAAAAGAGCTTGTAGAGACAAAGCTTCAGGAAAATGTGCAGCCAAGGCCTCAGAATCAAAAGTACAAACACTTATTGGTCTTTATCAGCTGTGTGCAGAGGGATACTCTGCAGCTTGTCTTGGCGACTATAAGTGTGTTTAAAGGCCACACCAGCTCCAGGTGTTTGGGTGGACCACACCACCTCTTCGTTGGCTCTCCAGGCAGCTGGCCTACTTTCATGCACAGTCCCACCTAAAATATTCATCAAGGTCAGTCTGCGTGGTTGACTGAGAGAGTTTGCAGCCGTCACAAACCTTTAATTTCAGTGGAGAGTTTTATCTTCTTTTCCATCCATCCTTCCTTTCTTCCTCCTCTTAACGTCTCAGCCAGATTTAAAGACAGATGCCTTTTGTAAAATAAGGAGGGGTAGTTCAACCAGATTCTGTATTTAGGGCAGCACGGTGGATTAATGAGTGCATCTCAACCGACCGACCTGGTTTTGAGATTCCCTACTATCAGACAGGATGACCCTGACCTCTGAAGTCCTTCAAGGGGTGTGTGTGCCAATATATAATGGCTCTATGAAGATCAATATTGCATCAGTAGGTTGTAATTGTCTTTGGGGGTGACAGGTTGGGGTTATCGCTTATCGAGTTTTTGTCCCCTTTTCCTGCATCTCTCCTCAGTCCTGGAGATTGATTTCTCCGAGCTGACCCTGGAGGAAATCATCGGGGTGGGCGGTTTTGGAAAAGTCTACCGTGCAGTGTGGCGGGGCTCAGAGGTGGCAGTGAAGGCAGCACGACGGGACCCCGACGAGGACGCCGAGCAGACTCTAGAAAGCGTGCGTCAGGAGGCCAAGCTCTTCGCCATGCTCAACCATCCCAACATCATGGCTCTGCTGGGGGTGTGTCTGCTGGAGCCCAACCTGTGTCTGGTCATGGAGTACGCCAGGGGAGGACCCCTCAACCGGGCCCTGGCTGGGAAGCGCATCCCTCCGTGCACGCTGGTGGAGTGGGCAGTGCAGATCGCCCGGGGAATGTTCTACCTCCACAACCAGGCCATCGTGTCCATTATTCACAGAGACCTCAAGTCCAGCAACAGTAAGGTTTTCTCTCTGTTGTCTGCACATGTATATGTCTGCGGTGTCTTCTGTGTGACAGGCTTAGTTTTGTGAAGTTCTTTTAAAATGAATAACCGATTAAAAGAACACGAAAATTAAAATTCTGTCATTATCTATCCTCACTCACATGCCGATGGAAAATTGGGTGAAGCTTCTTTGTCCACAAAACATTTCTGCAAAACATCGTTGCAGCATCCTCTTCAAACAGCTGAAGAAGATGGGGACTTGTTTTTTAAATTACAACCAAAAACAAGCACAAAACAACTCCATACAGCTTGTGCAGCGTAATCCAACAGTCCAGAAGCCCCAAGATGCCAAATTGATTTGAAAAGATGTTATTTACACCCTTTTTTAAGCTGAATCTTCACTGTAGCCTCTCAGCTAAAAACATCCGAGGTGAGTGTATGAGCTTAAACACGTGTGCCCTGCTAGACGAGATCAACAACATCAAAAGGTCCAGGATCAGTTTGGGATCTCGGCCCTTCTGGATTTCACCCAACTTTCCATATCCATGGGGATGAGTAGATAATGACTGAATTTTCATTTTTGGATGGACTCTTCCTTTAATTGTTTCTAGAGTCAACAGAACATTGAACAGGTTTAAAAAAAAAAAAAAAAAGCCTGGCTACAACTTTTAATTATGGACCAATTTGTCAATTCTTTCCAGGATTTCCTTTATCTAGAAAAAAAAAAGCAGATTATAATTTTCATATTGCTTATTTAGAATGACGAACGGCACAAAACACATAGAAAAAAATGTCAATCGTCACATCAGAGAAGCTGTAACTAGAGAATATTTTACATTTATGTGTTTCTGCAGATCAACCAATAAATTTAATTCATATTTCTGCATATTTTCTGTTTTACATCATTGTATATTTACTCTGGGCATTTGTTTCTATTTTTGTCAAATTATATGCTTAACTATAAGATGACTCTTCAATATTATTAACTAGAGTGGTACCGCATACCTCAGCCAAGGCCCAACAATCCCACACATGTCTGTTTTTATTTGCTGACCCATCCTTCCACAAAGTTTCACTGAAATCAGATCAGCAGTTTTTGTGTAGGGAAAATGTTGAAATATTCCATGTCTTGCAATGTTAAAGAACAAGGAAAATAAATTCCTGGATTTACCCCTTTATTTGAATCCACACCAAAATTTAATGGGTTCTTCTCTGGTCCCATCCTTCCACCAATACTAGTAAAAATCCATCATCATCCTGCTGACAAACCAACAAACAGACAGATACGGGTGAAAACAGAACCTCCATGGCAGAGGTAATAATTGTTATTTAAAGCTCTAGTCCTTATTGTCTTTACTGTATTTGTAGCAAAGTGGAACTTTTCTCTATGTGGAACCCATAATTTATGTTTTGTCTGGTTTGTGTTAAAATTTATGGTATTCTGTAAAAATAATTCTTGATACTCAAGCAGTCATTTCTGCAGTTTTTGGATGGATTAAAAAAAAAGGGAGGGTTATTTTCAAACCAAATACAGGCCAGAAAGAGTGTTTTTCTTTTTTAAACAGAATTTCTCAGCGGCCTCAAAACAGACAAATGAATGACATTTTGGCTGCAAGACAGTTAAAGAAACCTCACTTAATTCACCTTAATTATCACCCTGTTTAGTCCACGATAAACACATGGGATTTGATCTTCAGAAATGGGAGCAGAAAGCAAGAGGAGTTTGCCTGTATGTTTGTGGAGCAGTTTTAATCTTGCATTTTACTCAACTGGATCCCCTAAATCCCAAGCCTATTACCGAGGATTTGCCCAACGCTCTGCCCCAGCCTCCCCATTGGAGGCTCAGACAATACATACAACTAGCTTCTTGCCTGCCATTGGCCCGTTCTCTGGAGATCAGCTCAGACGCTTCACTTCCAGTAGGCTGCTTTAGTTGTACTAACTGGTTGCCGTCCTGGTCCATGTGGGGAAAACCCCATCACGGGACAGGAAAGTACAGAATGAATCTTTCACAAATGCATGCAAGAGTCTCTTGTCTGTCTTTTCTTGCCTGTGAGCTCAGATTTATAGTCTAAGAAGTAAGAGAGCTTTGAGGTTTTTACATTCTTTTGTCTCATTTTCTGAAATGAGAGTTGTTTGTTCATTATTTATAATTAAATGAGTTCATATTTCACATCTATTCGTTTTGCATCAGTGTAAGAAATCTCACATGATGCTATTTTTATGTGCTTCATGGGGTCCAAACCACTTAGTCAACAAACTGGTCTAATCAATGGTTACCACACCACATACCTCACCCTGTGATGCGTCACTGTGGTAATGAAGTGGTTGGTGACAAAATTATGAAGTTCCGTTCCTTAAAAAAAAACACAAAAGTCCTTCTTTTTTTCCATCTCTGCATCTTTTTTTCCCCCTCAAAGCCTCATAAACAAGGATTCATCCTTTTAAAGGAATAGTTCATCCAAAAATGAAATTTTATTCATTCTCTAATCACCTTAATGTCGATGGAAAGTCAGGTGAATTTTCTTCATCCACAGCACATTTCTGGAGCTTCACAGCTAAACATTGTTGCAGCATTCTCCTATACAACTGAACAAGATGGGGACTTGTTTTTATAATGTAAAACTCAACTGAAACAAACATAAAATGACTCCACTGCATAGCCAAGTGATCCAAGTCTCCAGAATATCCCAAATTGTTTGAAAAGGCGTTATTTAAGCTGAAATCTTCACTCTAGCCTCTAAAACTAAAAACGTTAGCATTCCTCAGTGTTTAATAGCTACCTGTCTCACACACGACAGAGAGAGAGCTCTGCTGAAGTTGCAGCAACAAGTCAATCTGTCCGATGTAACTTTACATTTATGCAGGGGTCGCAAGTTCTCGTTGATCTCCTTGTTCGAGTTGGTGCACCGTCCTCAGCAGGCGTGCATTGTAACACTTTTTTAGCTTTAGAGGCTACCGTGAAGATTTTACCCCAAAAATGTTGTAAATAAGATCTTTTCAAATCAGTGTGGGATTTTGGGGCTTCTGGAGACTGGGATTACTCTGTATAAACTGTATGGAGTCATTTTATTTTTGTTCTCGGTTGTTGTTTTTTTTGTTTTTTGTTTTTAAACAAGTCCCCATCGTCTTCAGTTGTTTAGGAGAATACTGCAATACTATTTTGCTGTGAGACCCGACTTCCCATCGGCATTGGGAAGAGCAGATGTTAAGTGAGTTTTCATATTTGGCTGAACACTTCCTTTAACTGTAATTCATGCTTTAAAAGAATTATGTGTTCGCCCCACTCACCTCACTCGTTATATTTTTATTCATTAGCCACACAGGAATTTGTAATTCAGCAGTCGTCATGAATGAATCCACAACGGTTCTGATTTCTCTCTCGCCTTCAGCCTGTCAGCTCTCTCTACTTCCTCCCTTTAACACACCCATTAAGTGCTCTGCTCTGAAGCACAGTGCATTACGGTGAGTGCATACATTTGGAGGATGAGCGGTCTCGGGGGGAATCCGCTGTGTTTGCTTCACCTCTTGAGCTACATGATACCAGATTTACTTCAGCCTCATGTTTGGGTTTACTGTATTTGGAACCTGCCTCTGTGCCGTCAGAGCCACATGAGCAGCAGATGAAGGGGTGCTTGATGTGCACCGCAGCCTGCAGACACACCCTCTCCACCGGGCACAGCCACAGCAGATGGCCTGGCATTGTGGGGCTGAGGCAGCATGTGGTTAGGAGGAGCGCTCTTTTACTTGTGCATGTTGGGAATGCTTTTAGAGCCTATCAGAGCAAATGGGCGTGTCATAACAGGCTATTTCTGTAGTTTAACTGTAGTATTAGTGTTTGAGACGCAGTGAGATCATTAGTATTGATCAAGGTTATTCATCTCTGCTTTCCTCTATTGTTGTGCCTCACTGTTTCTTGGTTTCTCTGTTTGTTCTCTCTTTTTCTGCTTTCATCCTTTCATCATGGCCTCCCACCGACCGCACCCTGTTCTGTTCGTCCACCATGTTTGCGTTTCATTGTATTTTATCATGCTGCTGCTCCTCCCAACATTACAATCCCGGTGATGATCACCTGACACATTTTACTTTACCGTCAACCCCTCTCTGCCAATCTGCACGTAAACTCCCCTCCACATATCCTCCAACCTCCTGCCCCATCCTCCAACCAAAATCTCCTCATCACCTCCCGCTCCACCACTGCCGCCCACTCCAGTCCTCATCCTTGAGAGGGTGGAGATGGAAGACCTCAGCAACAAGACTCTGAAGATCACAGACTTTGGACTGGCTCGAGAGTGGCACCGCACCACCAAGATGAGCGCCGCCGGCACCTACGCCTGGATGGCTCCCGAAGTCATCCGCTCGTCTACGTTCTCCAAGGGTAGCGACATTTGGAGGTGGGCAGAGGAGGGGATTTATGAGCCAGACTAACCGCACAGGGTTGTAGAAATGGTCTGAAAACAGAGACAGAATAGATTTATCCACCATGCACAAGAAAAAGTTCAGCTCAGGCAGCAGTTGCCATAGTAACAAAGCACAGATTGGCTCATTGGGAGAAGAACAGAATGTCAATGACAAGACTAGATGAGAATAAAGAGTACTTTGAGAATAAATATGCATGCAAATTAGGTTTAAGCACTTGTGTCAAAAAAATTAATGTTAACATAGTTTTGATATAATGTGGTGTAATGCATCTTGTGTCTATTTCAAGACTCAAAAGTTTTAATTTGTCACAAACAACATGTGCAGTGAAACTTTGTCGGTATTATATACTTTGTCGGATCTCTGTCTGATGGTAGAATTGGGTTAATGGATTTATAACAGAAGCAGTGACTCATGGGTATCTATGAAGAATCAGCCATCCCTGCTTTATTCGATTTGTTGCTGGTCATTTAGTAACAGTTGGTAATTTTTGTTTTTTACATGAGTTCAAAATATGATAAATTACAGTTAGCGTCTGTTTTCTATGTTTTTCTGTTTTGGATAAAGTTACGGCGTGCTGCTGTGGGAGCTGCTGACTGGAGAAGTTCCATTTCGGGGTATTGATGGTCTTGCAGTGGCTTACGGGGTGGCGATGAGCAAACTGGCTTTGCCCATTCCCTCCACCTGTCCTGAGCCTTTTGCACGTCTTATGGAGGGTAAGAGGAGCAAAATCCTTTTCTGCTCAAATCTTCATTCTTTAAAAAAGGGGTTGGAAAAAAAATCACATAAAGTGCAGAACTGTGTCCAAACATTTTGTAATAGAGAGCCATGAGCAAAAAAATTAATTTTGAACATTTATTATGAAAGGAACAAAGTAGATGTGTGGAACCACTTGAAAGGTCAAAAATGAGGCAAAACAAGGCAAAGGCTTCGAGTGTCTTAAATCTTTTGCTTCAGACTGCTGGAGCCCGGATCCTCACTCCCGACCCCAGTTCACAACGATTCTGGATCAGCTGACGGCCATCGAGGAGTCTGGCTTTTTTGAGATGCCAGCAGAGTCCTTCCACTCTCTGCAGAACGACTGGAAACTGGAGATCCAGGAAATGTTTGATCAGCTGAGGACAAAGGAGAAGGTTAAGATGGTTGAATGCAATTAAGCGTCAGACAGATATATATTCTATGTATTTACATTTGGAAGAAGATGCTGGTAGTCGTTCAATTCATGTCTTTGTGATTTTCCCCTCAGGAGCTGCGATCCTGGGAGGAGGAGCTGACCCAAGCAGCACTGCAGCAGAAGTGCCAGGAGGAGGAGTTGAGGAGGCGCGAGCAGGAACTCGCTGAGCGGGAGATCCACATCCTGGAGCGAGAGCTCAACATCATCATCCACCAGCTCTACCAGGAAAAGCCTCACGTGGAGAGCAGGCAGGGCAAATTCCGCCGCAATCGCCTTAAACTCAAGGACGGGAACAGGATCAGCCTGCCGTCAGGTACGGCAAACAAAGTGTAGGGGATGATGATCAACAGCCGTTTTAAAATGAGTCAAAGGTAGAGTTGGGATACAAGACATCATCTAGAGTTCTGGTCATTAAAATAATCACATTTTACTTTAAATGATGCCTTCGTAGGATTCGTCTTCTTCTTAGGACACCAAAAAAACATCTTTTAATAGTTGAGCATGTTGTAAATAACAGCTTCAATTGTGCAGTCTTTATTGTATTGTCTTAGATTTGGGTAAATCATGTTCCTAATTTCAAGTTAATACATGTTTTTTAAATTTTAATTCAGATTTTCAGCATAAAATCACAGTGCAGGCGTCTCCCTCACACGATCGGCGGAGGAGTTTGCTCAGCAGCAGCTCTAGTCCTCAGAGCAGTCCACCAGTGCTGCCTCGCCTGAGAGCCATACAGCGTAAGCACCTTTAAAATCTCATTTACTTGGATCTTTATCACCATGCAGAACAGAATGTGTTTTTCTCAGTTCAGTTATTTTAAGGGATTTAATATTTAATATATAATATATAATATAATACCTGTGATCATTTTTAAGTCACTCCAGGGGAGGGTTGTACAGCCTGGGGTCGCAGCACAGGCTTTCTGCAGGATGAGGAGGTGGGTGAGAGGAAGGGCTCCAGGAAAAAGGGAAGATCCCATGGGTGTGGCCCATACAGGGAGCACAGCGCTGATGCCAGGTAAAGGAACCAGAGGAAAAAAAGTACCTCAACTCAGTTTAATGAAGTATTTAGTCTAGAGTCAAGAACTGGTCCTTACCCACTTCTCCACATAGTCTTAAATATTTCTTAATTATTATTCTCAGATATTGGTCTTGTGCTAGATGAAATGCATGCCCATTTTTCATGATTTCTGTCTTTATCTTTTCTACTCGACAGTGTGAAGCCTCCCCAGGAATGCAGCAGGCAGCGGTCCTGCAGCGCCCCAAACCTTCGCAGATCCCCGAGACACAGCCCTGCGGTGCCTGGCGTGCCAAGCCTGGTGGAGATGGGTAATCAGGACCAGATTATTAAATCTATCTTGTTAGCCAAGTGGCGGACTGGCTGGGAAAACTGTGACTGCTGTTGCTAAAAAAAAAAAATCAAATCACGTCATGAATCATGTTATGACATTCAAGGTTGACTGTGGAACATGATCTATGGTGTCTGTGAATTTACACTGAAGAAAAATGTAAATCCAACTCTCTTTTTTTTTTTTTTGCTCCCATTGTCCACAAGATTTATGACTTTTTTGGAACACACTCAGATTTTAAGCCCCGTTCTGTTAGAATTTGTGTTAGTGGTGGCTTATCTTTTGCTAAAATAATCCACCCATCTGACAGGCGTATCATACCAAGATTATTTATTTTATTATGTAAGATTAATTATTGCACCGGTGTGCCTTGTGCTGGTTACAATAAAAGGCCGCTATAAAATGTGCACTTTTGTCACATAAAATATCACAGATGCTGCAAGTGTTGAGGGAGTATGCAGTTGTCACGCTGGCTGCAGGAACATCAACGAGAGCTGTTTTCCATGAAGAGAAGGTTCATTTTACCACCAGCAGTCTCCAGTGTTTGGCAGTACGTCTAACCAGCCTCACAGCCACAGACCAAATGTCACCTTGCCAGCCCAGGACTTCCACAACCCGCCTTCTTCACTTGCTGATGTAATAGTTGTTTTGCACAAATGAAGAATTTCTGAACAAACGGTCTGAAACCATCTCAGAGAAGCTCATCTTTGCCCTTGTCATCCTTGTCATCCAGTTCTGTACCATGACCCCACATTTACAACAAGCATGCTGCTGGCCAACAGAAAATGACATTGTTATGACAGTTCATTATCAAAATTAATGAATTTGTGATGCAGGCATTCATTTCTTGCATTCTTTGCTGTGGTAACAGTAGTGTGGTGACAGTCTGTCAGCTCTTTAGGCTGAGGGCAAGAGGGCAAAAATTCAGATTTGGGGTAATTAGCCAGCAGTGTGAACATAGCGAGTGTCATATGAAGTTTGTTGCCTAATAAATAATATTTTCCAGACAAAATAACACATTTTATACAAGCCTTTTATTGTGACCAGTCCTAAAAACACCTGTTCAATAAACATGTTGTTTAATGATCAGCATCTTGATATGCCACACCTGTCAGGTGGATGGATTATCTTGGTAAGGGATAACTACTCACTAACACAGATTTGAACAAATGAGTGCTTAAAATCTGAGAGAAATAATTTGTCTGCTTGAATAACATCTGAAATCTTTTATTTCAACTTGTGAAAATGGGAACAAAAGCAAAAGTGTTGCATTTGTCATTTTGCTGCGTTTATATACAAATACTTTTTATAATGTATATTTTCTATGCATATGTTTCAGTTTTATAAGACAATGAAATTAACCTGTGAATGATCCTGTTTTTAGAAAATGAAGACTGCTGCTTCACTACTGAACCAGGAGCAGCTCCTGGTCAGTCCTACCTCTGCATCCCCTTCCACAAGGAGGGCCACACAGCTGCTGCTGACAATGATGGAGATGAGTACTGCCCCAGCAGCCAGCTTCCAGGAACACCGCCATGCAAGAAGAGCCCCGGTGGGGGCCGGCGGTCTGAACTGGTCCTGCTGGGTTGTGGAGCTCTGCTGGCAGCCGTTGGAATGGGCTGCAACCTTCTGACTTTGGCTCAACCAGAGGAGAGCATCAAATCAAGATGGGAGGGTTTCTTCCACAGAACAGGGGGCCAGAGGCGGAGCACCAGCCCCCCGACCTGCAGACTTTTCAGACGGGAAAGCCCGCTGAAACCTTCAGCGCCCACGCTGCCTGAGCGAGGCTTGCCCTCCTCTTACACGCTGCTGTCCTTATCATCCGTATCTGACTGCAACTCCACCCGCTCGCTGCTGCGCTCCGACAGCGAGGAGTTGTTGGTCTGCCGTCCTGCCTTACCACGCCCTCCCATCCAATCCACGGTCAACCCACTGGTCAACACCCACCTTGAGAGCTTCAAACGTAACCCCCGCCAGTCTCTCACACCCACACATGTACCCTCCGCCACCAGTTCCTCTCGTAGCCTGCGTCGAACACCATCAGACGGGGCCATCAAGAGGAGCTGCCCACCTAATAATCTGGAGCCGTTGCCAGAAAAAACTGTGCTAGAGAACACAGGTAACGCCTTCTTTGATTCCAACTAGATGGAGGGTTTGTAGGGGTGTACTGATGTTTCAGAGTTTGTTTGAAGATATTCAGTTACCTCATATTCACTGATTTAAGGCTAATTTATTTTTAGCCACACTATTGTGGTGGCTGCTGCGGGAATCAGATGACGCAGAGTCCGCCACTTTCATCCAGACTGAAACATTTCAACAATTATTTATAACCGATCGCCATAAAATCTTGTGCAGACATTCATGGTCTCTAGAATGATGAATTAAAACGACATTTATACCGTCATGGAAAACCAAGACTCTCAACTGAACTCTCACGTCTGAAGAAATCATTTGAAATTAACATTTTATTAAAAGTTTCACAGTGGCACTCATGTAGCTCTACACAGAGCCTCAGTCATGCAGTAATAACAATGATGTGTTTTATTGGTTGATTCTTTCCTCTTTTACTATAACAGGTGGACTCAGAGGTTTAAAAGAAGATGGTCCTGAGGTCCCCCGCCTCCCTGATCCAAATATTGTGTTCCCTCCAACTCCTCGTCGTCGCTGTGCTCCTGAACGCCCCAAGACCCTCGACTTTGTGGCTCGCCCTCGGCCCTCACCACGGGCTCTCTGTGATGTGTTTTGGGCGGAAGCGAGGCCCAGGGGAAACGGACAAAACCTGGGTAACGGTGAGTCCCCTGCTCACACATCCAGCACAGAGACTCCTCCAACAGTAGAGTTTGGTAGAGACCCGGCGGTGCTGCCCACCCCCATGGAGGCCCCGACGCCCTTTTCCCCCCGTAGGAATGAAAACCTGTTGGATCAGCTGGATGAAGAACAGTGCCGGGATGGAACCGTCCCGCTCTGCAGACCAGAGGTCAACTTGCCCAAAGACTCACCTTACCGTTACAGACCCGGGTTCTGGTCCTAACTCGTCCCCATGTGCATCTCCCTCCAACACAAGGAGGGGACTGTCCCTATTGATACCCTTTGGACTGATACAGGTGTGGGCCAGTTAGTACTTACACAATTAATCCGTTTTTAGCTTTAATCATTGGGGGTGGTTCACCTTAACGTACCTACACTAAATTAGAGGAAGAAATTTACTGTGAATGTTTTACCTTTCTGATGAAAATCCTCCAATGTCGCATCTGAAACTGCTGAAACAAACCATGGAAAGTATTTTAAAATCTCACCTGACCCAGGTGTGATTGTTAATGCATGGGAGGGACTGAGTATAGCTTTTTATTCACGTCTCACTTTTACAGAAACCTGGTTTTGGTCATTACCTCTGCCGTGGAGGTTTTCTCCCATGTCTGTTTGTTGGTTGGGTATTTTGTTAGCAGGATTACACAAAAGCTACTGGACGCATTCAGATGAAACTTGGAGGAAGGATCTTGAATGGGCCGGCAAAGAACCCATTACATTTTTGTGCAGATCAAAACATTTATTTCCACTTTTTTTTAATATTTCCAGAGATTTTTTCAACATTTTCCTCAATTCCGCAAAAACTACTGAACCAATTTCCTCAAAACTTTGTGGAACTTTCTGGGTTATGGGTCAGGCAAGGTAACCAGATATGTGGGAGTGTTTTTTTTCTCAAGATATCTTTTTTTTCTTTTGGAATGAGATGATTAATGGCTTTATAACAGAATGGCATTGACAGTTTCACAAAGCTTTACATACTCTTCTTAATTTCAAGCTTGAGTTCAAGATTGTGCATTTAATGAAGTGCACTTTTGTTCAGCGTCATGAATGTAGCTTGAGGTTTTTTCATTGTCAAAAAAAATGCTGTCTGATTATTTGTAATTTGTTAAAGATAAAACTCTCCTATGTTTGTGCATTCCTGTTTTGTACTGAGCGTCTCATCACCAATCACTTGTACGGAGTAATATCCCCATTGACGGGGATCATGCTGTAAAATACAAGCACCTGTTTGTCGTGAAACAATGTCTATAATGTCTGACACCGTCTCCAGCCATGTGTGGTCAACTGAACTATAAAGAATGTCCCTGATGTGTGAGTTTGACATGTTTGGTTGTGATTTCCTGACACTGTTTCTGTTCCAATTTAAAGAACTCACTAATTCCCTGTTGAGTTCATTCTTTGTGGCCCTGTCTGAGCGACCTGTTCAGTCCCACCAGTTGGGAAACATTTCTCCAAACTCAAAAAAGGGAACTTTGTTTTTGTTACTCTGCAAAATGTCTGCCTCATAAGTTGTTGATCTGGATAGAATAATGTATGGAAAGTATGTGTTTATGGAAGCAGCATGAGTGTTGAATGACACATAGGTGAAGCACGCCCTGGTGGCATGTGGAACTGTATTCTTGATTGCTTATATTTATTATGATTTATTTAATTTCATTTACTCATTAATTTATTATTTTTGTAATTCATTGTTTTTGCCTTCATTCTTGACACTCATTACTGTTGTCAAATGAATATTTTTAAAGTTAAATGTGTCTTCCAACAAAGCACAGCCACATTTGACTTGCTTCATATTCATTTGTCTGTTTCATGCATTGTAAATTATCTTCAGTTGGTTTTTCATAACATCTTAAAAAAAAGTGTGCAAGTAGTTTCAACACAAGACACCTGAAACAGACCTGATGAGTTGATTAGTCAGTATTTTGATTTGATTGTTGAAGCCATTTTTAAATACATTCCCTGGTTTCAGCATCTCAACCTGAGAATTGGCTGCTTTTCTTTATCTTATCTGATAGCTGAATATTTGAAGGCTTTGAATTGGGGAAAATGAGTATTTGATGACCAGAATTTGGAATTGATTTAATTTCATAGACAATGAATTTAGAAAATAACGAACAAATTCACCAATGATGGAAATAATTATTGCAACCTTAAACCCAACAGTTGAAAAGGTTCCTTAAATGCTGGGTTGTTGACATTGTTTTTGTTTCCAATCAATATCAATTTAAATTCTTTTTACTACAATTTTAACCTGCTTGACAAGGAAAAGGAAACCTTCCACATTAGGAACATTTCAGGTAGTATGAGTCAGAAGTTAAACTAGAGGGTAAAAAAAGAGCAAATGAATTATTATTTGAAAAACACTGATTCTGGTCTTCATGCCTGTTTCTCTAATTTCATTTTCAAATTTCAAGTGGCCTCTCATGGAGGACCTCAGGTTTGATCTGTCTTTATCCCAAGTATGACCCAGTGGACATGTTTATGTGAACCATGTACAAACTTAGTATTTCAGCTAAGGCTGCTAATTTAAATGAAGCCGTCCCTCCGAGGCGTAACTCGGTTTCTGAAAAGTTACCACCAATAAGCTGAACTTACTGTGGCTGATTGTTGAGGCTGAGAATGATACTGTAACTGACTGACTTGTATTTGCACTGGAACACACTGATTTGAGTAAAATCATAATAAACAATCTAATTCTCTGTGTGTCCTTATCTAATGGATGGTTATAACAGTAGAGTCTGTATTTTTGCTCTGCAGTTATGCAACTTAAGTGTTTTGATTTCCACCACAGTAGGTCACTTTTTTAGAAAACAAAACAAGCTATAAATCTCACTGTCCTCTATTTCCTCAACACCAAACAGCAGCAGTTAGAAATTAGCTGGTGAAGGAAGTGGAGCATTTAGCTTAAAAGCACAGTTCACCCAAAAGTGAGAATTCAGTCATGATCCACTCATCCCTGGTCCGATGGAAACTCAGTTTAAGCTTCGTAATCCACAAAACATTTCTGGAGCTTCACAGCAAACCGTGCTCATATCTATGCATATATTCTGGTTTGAGTTTGTGCATACTAGTTTTTTAAGGTGAGGAGGTCGCACAAACTCAAACGTGAGCATATGCGTTGTTATAACCAGTGGTGGAAATATTTTACAAGGGGAACCCTTCTAAGGTGAGGTGGGGATGTTTTATCTGTTAAAATTTATATTTTGTTCTTTTTAAATCAAAAGCTGAAGTCTTGACTGTTTGGTTATTGATATGACCTTTTACAATTGGAATTAAGAATCTATTACTAAAATGACTTAAAATGACAAATATAGTTAAGGCTTTTGGCCACAAGCAACTCCTTGTCTGACTCTGGCTAAGACAATAAATAATCGTATTTCTCAAAATGACAGGCCTAACTGAGAGACTAATAGCTGCTGCCTGGCAAGCAAGCAAATGTGAAAAGGTTGGCTAGCCGGTGGACAAATCACTGACTTAAATTTTCAACAATATACACATGAATCGTAATAACCAACTTCTTCAAGTATGCTTAATTTCAAAAGTTAGCGATAACAATGTTGATACAGGAATTCTACTTTGAGGACTTTTTCCAGGGACGCTGCAGAATCACACGTTCCCATTGGTTGAATGGGCTGTGGCTGGATTTGTGAGTCATTCTTGCACAATAAATTATACTTGTTTCATGCACATGCTTTAGAAACATTGTGAAACAGCTATAAGCAATGTCCTTCTATTAAAAAACATGAAATATACAGTATATTTTTTTTAATCTGAGCAGAAAGACCGTTCCCTCCTGACTTTTACTGCGTTCCCGTTCATCCCCCCCTCACATGTTCACCACTGGATTCATCAGGATGACCATGGCAGCTACAATCATTTCAATCAGCTTTGAATCTCGTTCATCAGCAATTTTCATAGATGTATTTTAGCTTATGAGGAACGTAGAGGGAGAATGAAAAGCTGAAGGGAAATCCACAAAAAAAGAACTTCAAGACACATTTATTACCTTACCATACCTTTACAGTAAACATACAGTAAATGCTGCGAATGAAGTGCTTTGTTTTGGCATTAATAAACACAAGTAGCTCACCTCTCCATTATATTTTTTGTCATTTCAATAAAGTAGCCTATTTACATTTTGTGATATGTCTCTTAAGTTAGTACTGCAATTAGCAACTATGTGCTCCTGATGTCGTTGCCTATGCATTTTGTAAAAACCTACTTACTGAAAGCACCTTTATACCAGATATAATCAAGAGTAGAAAAAAATCTTGATCTTTTGTTGTACTTTAAAATTAAAGCATGGTCACAGAAGTGTAGGTGGATGCTACTCATTTCGTGCCAATTGAAAGACATCTTGTGCAAGGGCTTGTGCTAAATAACAGTTACTGGAGACATGTTAGGATTCACTCTCAGGACCTTGGTGCTCCTGTGTCTATCACAAGTGTTGGCCTGTATGTGCAACGTTTGGACTGGCAGTGCATCAGTTTGTAAAGGTTAAAAAATACTCATACGAGATAAATTTGGCAGACAGAAACTCAGGTACAGTTTTAAAAAATGCTTCAAGCACACAATAATGAAGTTCAATCACGTAACTGGCCACCAGATGCTGTGCAAGGCAAAAGCAAACAAATACTGTCACACCGAGACCTCTGACTCGTGGTGTGAGAGGTCTGGGTGGCAAACTGTAGGGCTGAAAATTATGATGGGTGAAAAGTCATCGGACACCAAGCGCTTATGTCGCTTCTTTCTTGTCCCTTTGGGCATTCCGGCGAATCTTCATCTCTGTCAGCTGGATGTAGCGGATGACATTGGTGTCTGGAAAACAAAGATAGGAAAAGGCTGATTTATATCCTGCTCTGGCAGGAAATGGGCATCAATGTGCTCATAAATCTTGCACCAAAACTCAGCTCAGTAGTACATGTGACACCCTAAAGTGGCAACAGGAGGTTTGGGAGGTATTTTTTCAGGAACTATGAAAACACATATTTTTGATTCCATTGTCTTTTTGTTTTTTTCCTCGGCAGCTTTCAAATGGACTGGAAAATGATTATGTTATCAATCAACTAAAACATTAAGCTGACAAAACTGAGGTTATTTTTACCGGATGACAACAGCAAAGCACTCGATGCAAAGAATTATACATTTTAAGATCGGAGCTGAAGAGTGCTGTCAGATGCAGAATTCCGCCTTCAGCTGTGAAGTCGAGCTGCACAAGTCCTCCTCTATTTCTCTGAATTAGCTGAAGAGCCTGTTATTGACTATTCAGAAAATAAATACATGCATTGTTGTACCACAAAAGAGACCACATTACAAACATTACCTTCGCCATTAGGGTTGGGTGGACATTATGTGGTCACCCATGTTTGTCTGTCTGTTTGTCTACAAGATATCTCAAAAAGGTTAATGATTTGTGTCAATAAAATTTTGTTGAGAGATGGTACAAGGGTCATGGAACAGCTGATTAGATTTTGAAGCAGGTCTGGATCAAGAAACAGAAAGATACAGATCCAAGATTTCTTTTTCTTCAGTTCTGTTAAATATGCATGATATGACACATTTTGTCATTTTTGTGAATTTCTCAATAAATAAGCTGTAGGTTTCTATAAAAATGAATCAAATCCATCAGTCGAAATTAGTCGACATTTTTATTTTTGCCTGTTAAAAATGAAATATTAAAAAATATATTTGCTTAAGTGTATTCTGTAAGTGAGACAAGTGAAAAGCTTGTATAGCTGTGATTGCCAAAAATAAGGCCTTGGGACAAGTGCAGATTTTTGAGAGGTTTCTAGGACATCCCAGAAATAAGAACTGCTACTAAGCATAAAATTCTATCAATGTTAAACATAGTCTGTGCAGGGAGATTGTGTTGTTGGTCACATATTAAACATATAGTACAATTTAGTGAAATTTGTTCTCTGCTTTTGACCCATCCCTGAGGAGGAGTGGGCAGCCCTTAAGGCGCCTGGGGAGCAAATTGTTGTTAAGTTTCTTACTCAAGAATACTTCTACATATGGGGGGAACTTAGGATAGAACCACCGACCTTCTGATAAGCCACAGTCACCCACAAACGATATGGATATGATAAAAGATATGGAAAAAATGGAATATAGAACAACATGATAAGCATTCCCTTTGGTCACACACTATTCCAATAATCTGCAGGTGGCATTAACATGTAAAGAAGCACCAACAAAGGCAGAGAAGAAAAAGACTAAGTTTTAAATACAGATGTGAACAATAGTGAACTTTAAGTATTTAAAAAATCAGCTCTGCAAATGTTTTATGAAGGAGGAAACATTCATTATACCTCAAGGATTCACTAAATGTGTTCTGGTGACCAGCACTAAATGCAAACATTGCTTTGGTTGGTTTTTACCCAAAAACTCAACAGGTCACCTTTAATCAGAGGCTCCGCTGTAATTAGTTAAGTTTTAACTAAGAGGAAGAAGAAGAATTCATCTTTTTATCTCTGCTTAGGAGGTTATGTTTTCACCCGTGTCCATTTGTTGGTTTGTTCGTTTGCAGGATTATGAAAAAAACTATAGAACTGAGTTCTATGAAACTGGGTGGAAAGAAATAGACCATTAAATGTTGGTAAGGATCAGGTTAAAAAGACAGATCCAGGTTTTTTCCCCACTTTATAAGATATGGTATTTTTTTGACATTTTCCCTAAGTATGAAAAAACTGCTGAACCGATTTCAATGATACCTTGTGGAGGGATGAGGCATGGGCTATAGGCAAGCTAAACAGATGTGTAGGATTGTTCTACTGTGATAAAACGTTCAGTATGTGTCTCTGGAATGTAATGAAATAGAGGAAAACAGCCAGAAACTGATAATACTCAAGTAAAGTACAAGTAGCTGACACTACTTCTATAAAACAAGAGTAAGGAAGCAGTTCTTTGCATTTGTGTGGTTGAAACCAGCTTGTATATTAAGTTCAGGCCAAAGCCAAGTGATTGAAACCAGTATTCTGGTAATCAACTAATCAATTCATCCACTAAAGCTTTCATCGCTATGGTTCATAAGCAGGTCAACAAATAAGATGTGATTTCCTTTATTTTCCTTTCCTTTCAACAAATCAAATCAAGCGAAGACCTGTGATCAAACGAGCCATCAACTCAATAAACCTAAACAGACAAACCAGTGTGAACATTGAGGCGGTACTGGAGCTCAGTCCTGACCTGATGGTTCCTGTTTGTGTGACTCCTTCAGGTAGAACAGGGCCTTCTGGAAGTCTCCTAGGTGGTAATAAGCCACACCGGACCGGTACAGAGCTTTGAAGTTCTTTCCTTCCTTGTGGAGCACCTTCAGACAGTACTCCTTCACTCGTTCATAGTTCACCAGCTCCATTTGCAAAAGGCAGGCTGGAGAGGGAGGGGAGACACAACAGGAGAGGTAAAGAAGTTACTGATAACACTGAATGAACCGGCATATACCACTGTAAGGCAGAGATGTCCTGTCGGGCACCGAGACATGATGGAGTATTTGGCTAAAGCAGTCATATATAACAAATGTAATGAGTGAATTTGCTAAGAGGTGAATAAATATGTCATCAGTGTGAAGTAGGGAAGAGAGTGGGATAGTGGGGTAAGCCTGAGAATGACTCATACCGTCTATGAATCATTCATGAGTGGTCTAAGAATATTTCTCTGTTGAAAAGAGGACAGATAAGTGTCGTGTGTGTGTGTGTGTGTGTGTGTGTGTGTGTGTGTGTGTGTGTGTGTGTGTGTGTGTGTGTGTGTGTGTGTGTGTGTGTGTGTGTGTGTGTGTGTGTGACAGAAGCGTCTCTTACCGGCCAAGCTGTTGTAACACTCCAGCTCTGCGTTTTCCATGGCCCCCTTCTGCTCGTCTGTCAGCGTGCTGGACTTGCTGATGGTCAGCAGGAGGGAGGACGGGGGTTTGGAGCCAGGGTCCGGATCTCCCAGAACCCTGCACAGCCCCTTGATCTCCAGCAGAGCGCGGTGATACTTGCCAATCGCCTCTCGGTATTTCTTATCTTTGTAGCACTGGGTGCCTTGGCACTTGAAGTCAAGCGCCCGTCTCACGACGTCGGCTGGCTCGTTATGGGATGGTTGTTTCAGCATCGTAGCTCCATGATGCCTCTGCTGCTGGAGCTGCTGCTGATATCTGGCATCTTTGGTCCGGCTGCTGCTGCTGTTGTTGGGAGGCTGAGCAGTGCGCTGGAGCCTCGGGGAGCCTCCACCGTTGTCGGTCTGGCCGCTTTTGCCGTCGTGTCCAGCCTGGATCACGCTCATTTCTGACGTTATTTGATTGTAGCTATCCGAGTGTAAATTCGCAGGTGGAGCCGAGGCTTCTTCACTGCATCCTCTCTCGGCCACAGTCGCGTCTTCGCCTCGCCAGTGTCGCAGCTTCGTCCTCTCTGTGCGCAATTCTGCGCGATGCGCACCCCTCCGTTGTGGCTCGTTCTCGTGTTTTACCCCTCCGACGAGCCGATTGGTTGAAAAATTCAAGGCCAGTGGTCCCATGGGGGTCCTCCAGCAGGAAGAGGAGAGATTTGATCATCAATTTATTTGGAGATAATTTCATTATCCGTTTGTTTGTAAATTGGATGCACTGTTTTGTTTAACAGACTGCATTGGTGTGTTTCTTTGTAGATACTTGTACAACTGGAATTTGTAGTCCATTTACAGCAAGTATTATTTTTTCTTATAATCGACAAAATTATTTTTATTCTAATATTCTTGATACAAATTGAATAATCGAACATCAACAGTGAATATGAACGTACAACTTGAACTTAAACATCCTTCTTCTCGCTCTTATCTCATATTGGAGGAATGCAGACATCTCTACCTAGATGAATCAGATAAAGATCATCCAGCCTGTTGTCACTCGCCCGAGCTGCCTGCTGTTCGTGACTGCTTATACAGGCTACAGTCCCTCATGACAGGCAATGATGTCATTCGAACCGGTGTTTGTGCACGGTAATAGTGTTATGAGCCTCTAATATGAAGGTGGAGCAGGCAGATAGGTGATGGATACGGTCGTCCCTTTTATCCTGACTAAAGAGCCTCTCAGCAGTAGAGTGTTGGTATCGACTATGCTGAAATCCATCAGTCCTGTCACGCTCACGGGACAGTGAACTCAGCTGTCTGGGTGTGTCTCTGGAATTTCAGCTCTCTGGAGCAAATGCTGCTGATCAGAAATCAAGACCATGAACCATAACAGCTATTAAGTATGGCTGATTAGCTGATACTCAAGCTGATGCTTGTTTGCAGAATCTTTGAACGGGATACTGCAGTGTTGTCAAGACAGATGCACCCAAGCAAAAGCACTACTTCTTTTTTTTGATTCAGTTCGATTTCATGAAATTAATGTGAGGATATCATAAAATATTATTGAATTTCTGTGTTTAAATAAAACGGTATTACAATAAAATAATAAGAATAAGAATCCGTTAAAAAGCCATTAATACACTTTATGTATCCCTTCATTCCACTTTAACAAGCTAAAGCGATTCAGGTGACGTCATCAACGAACGACTTGAAGAATGGTGATGACGTAATTTTTTAGAGACAATTTGTTTACTTCATGGCGGCCGTGGATTTCAGAGGTAGCAAAATCACAATTTTATAAGTTGTTAGAAAATCATTTACAATCATGTTTATTTTTTGCTGTAGTGATATTTAATAAGTCGTTACTTTAGGTGTTATTTTGGATCCCGGAGGAAAGCTGTTCGGTAGATTTAGTGCTGGAAGGCTCTACGTGTATTTGTTAGCGCTGGCTTTAGCAACGATTAGCATCCTTTATGCTCTGATTAGCATGTCGGCTAATTAAGACACTTCTGACTGACTGAGGAGTAGAGAGTAAAGCAACGAATTATGGTCTCATATAAATGTCAGCAATAATTATAGAAGACTAGGACTTGAATATCGATATACAAAGATGTGATTCGGTTAAAGTTCCATTTACGGTTCCTTTCACTGAAGTTTAAAAATTGAAATTAGGGATCTTTGGGACTGTGATTATTGCGTAGTTTGTAGTTAGTTTGCTGTTCCTTTATTTAGTAGGTTCTTATCTTGAAGGCTAAGTTATTTGTACTTTGAACGTAATACATGTATAAAACTGGAACACTTTCAATCAACCTAGAAGGCAAGAGATAGGGAGTTTGACATAAACATAAATGCAACACAATATTTGATCAGAAGTGATTTTGTTGTGGGAATACAAACAACACACTTGTCCAAATGTTCACAATAATAATAAAATCCAAGTCAGGGCGAGCTAAACAACTGGTCTGGAGTTAATCTATTTGGAGATGTGCAGTCAGGTCTTGCAATCCTGATGCCAAGGTCTTCATTGAAGCTGTTTTTTCTTCTACCAACGAGAGTTGGAGGAGGGTATACGATCACCCATGTTCGTCTGTTTGTTTGCTAGATATCTCAATAAAATTTGTCAAAATATTTTGATGAAATTTTGTGTATGGATGAATCTTAGGCCAAGGAAGAGTTGAATACATTTTGAGGCAGATCTGCATATGAATGCACATTCTGAATCACTTCTTTTACGCTT
Source organism: Chaunax sp. Z400 (assembly GCA_037577475.1). Taxonomy (NCBI): domain Eukaryota; kingdom Metazoa; phylum Chordata; class Actinopteri; order Lophiiformes; family Chaunacidae; genus Chaunax; species Chaunax sp. Z400. Next base: position 7,892,458 of record CM075194.1, on the reverse strand, counting down.
TTAAGCAAAAGCTGTTCCTTTTCAAATTTTCTGTATTGATGCATGCAAGTGTTTATCATATAAATAAATCATTTTTCATAAGTTATGGTGGTACATCTCTGATAAATAAATGTTGCATGACTTTGTTTTGACGTAGATTGGAAACTATTTTATAATTGTTAAGGTTTTAGCGATGATGGTGTTGGCTGAGGTATGCGCTCTCTTAGTGCTTTCTAGTTTTTAGTGTTAACAGAGCAGCTATGTGATTATGATGATGACGATTATATGAAACAGTGCCTGCTTCACACATACTTCATAACCTTAATATAATTTCAAATCTCACACATACTCAACATAATTGCAAGAAAGTTTGAATTTTTCATTCATTCTGCAGACAACCTTCTTGGGATATCCTGGGTGGACAGTGGCTGGGTACCAATTCTTAACCCTGGAAATGTACTGGACTACTTCTCTGAGAGAAGCAACCCGTTCTATGATCGAACCTGTAATAATGAGGTAGTGAAGATGCAGCGGCTTACCCTGGAACATCTGAAGTAAGCTCATCTAACACAGTGCTATTTGGTGTTACTCTGAAGATAGTTGCACACAAACATAGAATATAATAAACTCTGCAGATTTGTCCTTGGATGTCTTTGTCTCACTCATCACGGTAGCTTTAGCTTGCTGTCACTGTCCATACCTTCTGTCTTTACCTTTTGTTTACATCTGATGTTTATAACAGATTGTATTTGATGATCCACTAAGACTCCACTGTTTATCAAGTATTGGCCGCTTTGGCCACCTTATGGTTGGAAATTGATGTCAGTTTTCTGTCTGTATGTTGATGTAATGATTGAATCGTAGCTGTATTTTTATTATTATCCCCCCAACATAAAAGTGACAGGGGGGATACAGTCATCAGTATGTCCATCTGTCTGTCTGTCATCATTTTCTTTGCCCCGGAGTATATCTCACAAAGGATACATACTAGCGTCACCAAACTTTATACATATATTAACTATAATAAAAATTTTGGCCATTTTACATTCTATACTAACAGTCAAGGGTGAAAAAAACCTCCTTGGTGGACGTAGTAAAGAAATTTAAAACTAAAGAAATGAAGAGTTGCAGAAAATAAAGGTACTGAATGGATTGTAGGACTCATGTAAATCAATTAACGTGGAGCTTGCACTAAAAGCGAACATTGTTCCTGTCTTCTTTTCAGTCAGATGGTGGGAGTGGAGTACATCCTTCTTCATGCTCAGGAGCCAATTCTTTATATAATCCGTAAACAGCAGAGGCAGTCGCCAACACAAGGTGAGCAGTGTTGAGTCTGATGGAGTCCTCAAATAATTCAGTTGTCCTATACTGGTCAGTTAGTGCACAAGGTGCATGTATATTACTGTTTACCAAAGATAATACAGCTCCACAGCTACACCTCCATATCATTATCCAGCTGCAGAAATATAGTCACTACAACAAGTAATAAATGTACAGCAATCTTATTATTAATTTAACTAACACTCACACAATCCTGCATTCGAGGCTCTATTTGAAGACCTTTTTGTCACTTTTAGTGTATGTTTTCATCTTCCAGTGATTCCCATGGCAGACTACTACATCATAGCAGGAGTGGTGTATCAGGCCCCAGACCTGGGAACAGTTATCAGCTCCAGAGCGGTAAGAATTTCTTGCATGACTCTATCAAATACTGTTGGGTCAGTGTATTGTAACAGCAGTAGAAGGGAGATTTGGGTGTGTGGCTTGTATTGTGAGTAACATGGATCCCTTCTGTTTTAGCTTTCTGCTGTCCATGGAATCCAGTCTGCTTTCGATGAGGCCATGTCATACTGCCGCTATCACCCATCTAAAGGATACTGGTGGCACTTCAAGGACCAGGAGGAGAGAGGTTACCTTTTTGCACTTAATTTAATGAAGTTATAGAAAGAAAATTAACCTGATCTTCAAAACAAGAAATAGTGAAGACTAAAAATCAGAGCAAAATGTCACTAACAAAGTGATTTCAAGTTTAATATAATCAATATAACGTTGTTGTTTTTTTTATTTCCAGAAAAAGCTAAGCCCAAGTCAAAGAAGAAAGAGGAACCAAGTTCACTGTTTCAGAGGCACCGTGTCGACACACTCCTTTTGGACCTCAGGTCAAAGTTTCCTCCAACATTCTACCAGGTACATGTAACACCGACTCAGAACTGTTATTAAGGTTCAATCTTCTCAGTGTCTCCACTTGAAGTGATTTAATGTTAATGTGACTGGATCGAAGTAATTTTGTTTTTCATTCTACAATTTCAGCCCAAGCCTGGTGAGAAGCCCATTCCAGGTATGGTCTTGAAATATTATATTCAGATTAGGGATGCATGATATTGATCAGACAGATAAATTGTAGACCCCAGGTAATCTGAGCTGAACAAATGTATCAACCAAGGTCCCAGACTCGATTTCTCCTCTGATTGTCAGAATGAGAGAATCAAGTAGAAATCAAATCAAAAATCCTGTATTCTGAGCCCGACATTAATCTGTTGTAAATCAGTTATCTGTTACCTTATCAGCATCGGACATGAGAAACAGGTTATTATCGGTATCGGTTGAAAAAAATATACATATTTGGATGCAGATCAGCTTTGTTGGTAAAACAGGAGCCTCATGTACAGAGGTGAGACTCTTGCAGTGGCTCCGGATTCGATTCCACTTGTAGCTGTTTGCCGCATGTCTTCCCCCCCCCCCCCTCTCTGACGCATTTCCTGTCAGCTCCTTCACCTTTCCTATCGATGAAGTCCTTTGGGTCCATTAACATTAAAAATCTAAAGTAGATTGTGATGATTTTAATGATGGTGTGAATATCGTAGCCCAGTATCCGGCTAATCCAGTTTACCCCTAATTGCATGCTCTCCTATTGCAGTTGAGGTGAAGAAAGAGCCTGAACCCCCCACAGAAACCGTAAAACAAGAGGAGAGGGAAACAGGCACAAAGGCCTCTGCCCCAGCTCCGCCAAGCAAACCGCCTCCTGACAAGAGAGCAAGGCTACAGTGAGATCGTCCTCACACTCTGGGAAGATGGAGCAAAGAAATGTCCTCCAGCACTAAATGAAAGATCAGCGTGGGAGTATTTTTGTTCCTTTTCTCCTCGGCCTATTTGACCAAGTTTACAGGATGCTAAGAATGAACAAGAATGGTACAAAAGGGATCAAGCGGTTGCTTATCTCACTGCCAGGACTACTTTTAAACCATAACCTAAGTCTTGTACACTTGACGGCTTTGGTATCATGGACATTTCAGGCAGCTGTACTACGAATGGGGTTAAAGAAACAATTCACCCAAAAATGAAAATAAGTCCCCATCTTCTTCAGTTGTTCAGGACAAAGCTGTAAACACTTTTACTGTGAAGCTCCAGAAATGTTTTGATGTCCCATCGGCATGGAGGTGAGGAAATAATGAGTGAATTTACATTTTTGGGTGAACTGTTCCTTTCACTGCTCAGCATCAGCAGTCATTTAGCAGAATTAGCCGAGGATGAGGTTTTTTCATCATAAGCTGACATCAGCATCGGTGTCGTTTTACTGTTGACATCAGCAGTTCAATTCCTCGTGTTTTACTGGACGATGTGTCATAATGCGTTATCTCATCTTGAAAGCAAAAAGCATCCTGTCTTGAGTTCCTCTTTGTAATTACAAACACTTTCATTTGTTTCTTTTAAGGAATACTATTGTTTTTGTGTTTTTGTATTAAAATCTGTTGGCTACTATGTCCTGATGTGATTTCCAGTTTTGCTTCATTATATTTCTTTTCCAGAATCTGAACGAAATATCTTTTAAATTCTATTTGTAGCTGATTCATGACCAATAGCTCAAAGCATTTACATTAAGACTGACGTTTATTCATCCTTAGGTGCCTTACTACACTAATCAAACATGATGATCTTCAATGATGGAAAGTAACTCAGTGCATTTACTCAAATACTGAAATCTCATCTAAAGTACTCACAGATATACATACAGGTTCTATTCTGCCACATTCCTGAGAGTATATTGGACTTTTTACTCCACTACATGTACCTGATAGTTGGACTTACTGATTAATTTACAAATAAAGATTGTTAGCAAATAGTCAAGCTTTTTTAACCAATTACAAAAATTAATCTGTCCAGTCTGGGCCCCTTGTTAGGTGTCAGGTGTCTATGAGATGGTACATTTGTGCAGAACTTTTTTTCTTTCTACTCCATCTATTTTCATCCTGTGGGAGGGTGGTCCTATCTTCAGTCAGAGCTGCTGCTGCTGAGTCTGTGGAGGATGTTCACGCTGTCACACTCGCTCACCATTAACCCCACTGGTTTTCAGTGGGTCTCATTGCTGACGAGTCTGGAACTCCAGAACCACCTGATTTAATTTTTATCCCCCCTGACATAAAAATGATATCTCTCTTTCCGTAATCATTTTTTGTTGAGCATATCTTGTAAACTATACATTCTAGCTTGTTGTTCAAAACTACAAATGTATTATTCATGATAAACAGTTGAGCCTTTTGACAGTTTGAATTTTTTACAAATTGAATTTTATATTAATGTTGTTTTGTGTGGTTTCCATGCAAATATGATGATTCAGGTGACTGGAGAATGGTAATTTTGTCTTGAGCATATCTGGCAATCTATGTTCTCTTGCTTCACCAAACTTTATACATAAATTAACCATGATATTTTTGATTTTTGATGAATTTGTTCTACGTTGTTTTGGAGGATTTCGATGGGGGGTATGTCATCTTCAGATGACTCTTGTTTAAGCTCTTTAACCAGGAATAAATGAGGAACAATCAGAAAGTATGACCAGCAGGTGTCGCAATTTGGTCGAATTTGGTCTGAATTTCTGGTTGCTTAAAAATCTATTTCTACGATCAATTTTATCTCACGCACTTCTGCGTCACTGCATGTGGAGTTAAGTTCAGGTCAAACGTGCCCAGTCACGCAAGAAATACACCAAGGGAAAATAAACGAATAACAAGATGTGCTGAAGTGCAAAGCAATGTTGTACATTTTTTATGTACGTATTTATTCTGGCCAGTATCTGCTTCCGCGACTACTCTGTATGGATGCCACGAAGAAGAAGTTTCTCGCGGGGCGTGGTGGGATAGGAGTCTCCTCTGTGGAGGACTGGAACGACACTGCCCCAGCTGGCTGGCTAGCAGCGGAGAAGATGGCTACAGAAGGGATTCTCCGGCCAATGTCTGAAAACATAGCAACGTTTGTCATGTTCAACGACGACTAGCCAGCGTGTCACCCCGGTTGTTCCGTCGGTTGGTTCCGTTCGGATTCGTCGGAGGTGGAAAAACAACATGTCGCAGACTCTACAAATCCTGAGGCAGGGGGTTTGGGCTTCAATCACAGGCGGATGGTACTACGACCCTGATCAAAATACATTCGTCAACGCTTTACATCTCTACATCTGGCTCTTTCTCCTATGTTTTCCCTTCACACTTTACATGGTGAGCTGATTTGGTTTTTAAACTTCTTTATTTATCCCTTTGTCTGTTGACAAGTTAAGTGTCCGTTAGGTTAGCTACCAAAGGATACTAACGGGGTCGGTCTCAGTCTATTATCTGGAGCGGAGACAATGTAACGTCTCATTAAACTAACGAAACGTCACGGAATAGTTTCATTACGTTTAAAATATTTCATAAAACTACCAGGTTGTTTGAATTATAAAGAAATTATATGCATTTGTAGGAAAAAAATAAAATAATCTTTAAATAGCTACCCCCGTTAATGTGCCATCCACCAACTAGATTGGATCAGAATGCTCTTTTGTTTAAATTCTGTATTATCAAAGTGATGCCTTTAAGATCCGTCAGGATATTAATAGTCGGTTACACTGTGGCAGGCTGTAATCAGTGAATTTAATTCCCCAACCCCCTCCTTATCTGGTTGTTTTCCTCCTGTCGGTAGTGATTTGTGGTATTACCAGTTATTAGAGAATAACAATTAACCAGCTGTGACTGCAAGAGCACAGCTGACGAGGATGTAACAGTAATCTGACAACTTCAGTGTCCAATTGACTAGCTGCTGTTTGCTCAGTTCATTTCCCACATTTGGTCTTTGTTTGCCTGTTTGTTAACGTTTCCTCAACATAGCTTCTCTAAACCATGGCTCTCAAAGTTGTCGTAGTTTCATACACTTTCTGTTATTAAACCTCTTAAAGCAAAATTCGTATCAGATTGGGGACAAAATCTTGTCAAATGGGGGTCAGGAGTCTCATTTGTGTCAGTTTAGGGGCCCTTGAGGGTAAAAAGTTTGACAACCACTTCTCTGAACTGTCCAAAAAGACGTGACAGATCAATGCAAAGTTATAATCCACATGTTCATGTTTCTAATGGGTTGCTTGACACATAATTACACTTGATCAAGCTGTTAAATCAGTGTTTTTTCAAAGAGGGGTCCGAGGACACCCATGGGTCCTTTAGGAGGTTACAGAGGGTCTCCAGCAAATTTGGAATATATTATTTTCACTCTAATTTCCTCCATAAATAACACTGACAGAGTGTTGACTAGCTTGGTCACAATCTTCATACACACTCTGCAATAAAACCTCAAAAAGCAAAATTGTATCAAATGGGGGCCCGTGGTCTAATTAGTGTCAGTTTAGGGGGTCATTGAGGGGAGAAAACATTTGGGAACTGCAAGTTTAAGAAGTCCAAAAGGACTTGACACATCAGCACAAGTTGTAGCATTGGTCCCTGTCTATTTCTCATGTCTTCATTCTCAAATAATTACACTTGATCAAACTATTGAATCCAGATAGGCTACAGAACAAGATGAAATGTTAGTGTGTCATTACACTTTATAGATGCATCCCTATAAATGCACCCAGGTCAGGAAATGGTTGTTTGCTAAGCATAAGAACTTCTATATTGAGAAGCTGATGTTTCAAATCGGTTTGTGGTTTCCGTTCTATTCCTGGATTGGAAATACGCTGGTCAGCTCTGTGGTTTATATTGAGCCACAGGTTTAAGTGGTGCTGCTGTTGTAATAACTGCAAACAGATGCAGCGTTAAGTCTCAAGGACAACAGAGATGCAGCTCAGACACCTTGTGATACACATAAATGGTGCTTGGCTGCTTCCCTCATTAAAGACACATTAAAATGATAATTGTATACTGGGTGCAATCATGCATTTAATTTTTTTATTTCAGCTGCATGTTGAGGAGCTGACTTGGATGCAGTAGCTGTTTGCAGTTCACAAGTTTGATTTCTGCGCTATATTGGCTGTCCCTCCTCAAATGTCTGCTCGAATGTCCTTCAAGCAAGACTTAATTAAATTTCTGACCTGTCTCATTATCGTTCTGGATAAAAATGTCAGTTCAAAACCAGTGAGAGCTTCATTTTAATCCTTTTAAATGTTATTTTCAAGAAGAATTTTTTTAAAAAAAAAAGCACAAATGTGGGAAAAATTTAAATATTACATTATAGAATCACTTCTTGGTCTATTAAGTAAATAATTAAAAGGAAATCAAATACATCAGAAAGGGAAAAAGGGTGCAGAACTTATGTTGCCAGTATGAATACAGTTGCCATCCTGTTCCTGGTTAAAATTAACTACTTCTTTCTTTGATCCTAGGCCCTGCGGCCAACCATGGTGATAGTGGGAATCTACTGTGGTGTGATTGCTGCCATGTTCCTGGTGCTGAAGACAGTGAATTACCGCCTCCACCATGCCCTGGATGAGGGGGAGGTGGTGGAGCACCAGGCTAAGGAGAGTCAGAGCAGCAGAGGGGGCACTGAGGGAGCTAATGACAGCGGAGTCACCCGTCGGGAGGACAGTAACGGCCCGGGGTAAGTGCGCATCTTACACAGCCCAGCGGTGGATTTCGACAAAGACGCTCCTTTGGTGTGACTAAGATGCTCAGATGATGAGGCAGCCAAATTATTCTGTAGGGCTGTGGAGGAGTATTGTGTATTGTGCAGAAGACGTCATGCTTCCCGATCGATGATGGTGAGGAGTCACTCGGAGCGTGGTTGAAGAGTTGGATGTGTCATTTAAAGGATATTATCTGGAATTGTGTATTGGAGCTCCAGTCAAAGGTCGAGTCTTTGAGTGGCGACATGTGAAAAGACACAGGCTGCTGCAAGGAGAATCAATGTATTGATTTAAAGGTAGTGATAGTTGAAAGCAACCAGTAAGATTGAATTTTTTTCTTCTTTTCACCTTTGTCATGGCATCATATTATATCATATTGCTTAAATCCTATACACACTCAAGCAACGAGCAAGTTTCAGGGGAAATTTTACTTTTAAAGTAATTGGTTATTTCTCTATGAAATGACTTTTAATGTATTGCCTTTATCCTTGCTATGGCTACTTGTCTTAAAATGTGTGTTGTTGAGCCTCGTTTTGTAGACTATGTTTTACAAGATTATTGTTATGATGCTGAAAGCAAGCCTCGTGAAGCACGGTTAAAGGTGCCCTCTGCAATTTCCTTCATCCGAGGAGCATGTGAATCCACAGAAAGATAGAGTTCAAAATGCCAACCAAATGTTTGAAAGCCAAGCATGTTGACAGTGAAATATGTACTAGGCTCAATTAGGGTAATTACAGAACTCATTAGTATCAGGCTTATGTTTAATATGGTTGCAGGACTTGCTGTGCTTCCTTGTGTGTTGACGACATCAGTTACCATTAAATAAAAAGTACTGTAACGTATTGATTGGGAGATATTAGTATGTTACCTCAACACTCAATGCCAGTTTTTTTTTTTTCAATAAAGATATTTAGCAGTCATTCAGTAGGAACAAAACCAGTGAGGTTCATTTCACTGCCCATGACTCGAAGAAGTGACTCATTCACATTCCAGAGAGAGTGCCGAGCAGGACGCTGAGAGAGAGGAAAAGCAACAAGAAGAACGAGAGCTCTCAACCTCAGGAGCAGTCACAGCGTTGGCCACACATCCGGAGCAGTCCAGGTTGTTTGAGTTTACAGTAGAGCAGACAAGCCGAGCTGAAGTTAATTAAGGTGTTTTTGCACCGCTAACCCACTCATTTTTCCCTGACTGGTTTCCAGTCTCCGCTCAGCTGCTGTTATAGTTCATTACCTGCAGTATTTGCATTGCAGTTTGACCTGTTATGAAACATTTTTACCATATGGGAATAATTTATAGACAATCCCTGGAAAGTTGTTTGTTACAGCATACCAAGTGGTTAAACAAGCAAGTTCAGGCTAAATATAGGCCTGGAGAAACTTTACATGGATGCTTCCATCTGTTTTCCTCCTTCGGTTTATTTTCTAAACCTGTGTAAAGTATGGAAGATTCAGGTCAGTTTAATAAATGTAAAGAAGATGAATGACACTGCAGCATGTGTTCAGATTAAAAGGGAAGTGCACTGTGTCTGTACTGGTAATGCTAATGTATGCATGTGTTTGTCTGTGTGTACAGGGACCCTGGAGGGGGTATTGAGATGGCAGAATTCATTAGGCAAGAGACTCCACCAGTGGACTGCAGTTCAAGAAACTCCTATATTGGAATGGAGTCTAACCAGCAGGTGAGCAGAGGACTGGCCTGCAGCATGCTGGATACCATACTGTGTATATAAGATGCCCCTTATAAGACCCACCCTTCTCCTCTTTCTTTTTAGAATAGCTAATATTCAGTCCAACACTGTATTGACTGTCAATGTACAGTTTTAGGTAGCTGTCAGTCTGTACAAATTGTCTGCACTAAATACAAAGTCCTGTAATTTTTCGGCTTGCACCAAATGAGTCTGTCTTTAAAATTACTTCCATTTAATATAGTGCAGAAGTGATCAATTTGTTAAAATGTTGCTCAACAGAAAATTAATTTTCAACCAGGTTAATTATAGATTAACAAGAATGCCAAACCATCCTAGACATGTCTGTTTAGCTTGCCTGGCCCACCCTCCACAAAGTTTTGTGGGAATCAGTTCAATAGTCTTATAAAATACCCTATCTCGTTATGTTTAAGAAAGTGGAAAATAATTCCTGGATCCGTCCCTTTATCTGCGTTTTGTGGAACTCCGTCTAGTAGTTTTTGTGTGATCCTGCTAACAATCAAACCAGCAAACAATATAGTTGAAAACGTTTTTGGTGGAGATACTTATTTCTGAAGAAAAGGTGTCAAAAATGTAAGGAATGGCTAGTACACATTTATGTATATCTGCAATGACATGAGCATCAAAAATCTTTGGGTTTGGGATATATTTTGAAAAAAATAATACCTATATTCTATAGTGGGGCTGCACAATACTGGAAAAAGCTGACATTGCAATTTTTTCTGTTTTAGATAATAAATATTGTAATATGAAAAAAGACAAGAATTTTAACCAGATGACTTGAACAGTTTCTATTTGAAAAGAATGAATCCTTCGAAAACTTGTCTTGTCACGGATCTGAAACTTTAAAATGAAGTTGGCTGCCAGTCAGAGTCACATATGCTAAATAATATTTTCCAAATAAAAAAATATAATGGTTCCATCACATCAAGCAAAACTATAAAAGCTAATCACAAGTAGCAATGAAATATACATCACATCATATACAGTACATCACCTGCATTGTCAGAAGAATAAAAAGACTTATTTTGATCCAGCAACTGTATCACGCAAGTTGGTCTAGTGGTCACGACAGCTGACTCCCACACAAGTGACCCAGATTCAGATCTCACTGATGAGATTTTTGTATAATGTTTAATTAAGTTTTGCTCCTTTTAGAGTATGATTCAAACTTTTCTGCATGCATTACTTCCTTTTACGGAAGCATTACAGCTGAGCATCCCATGAGGTTGACATGTCTGCCATTGCAATGTCGAATGATGAAATTATATATTGTACAGTCCTACAATACAGTGCACTATATTTACTATCCACTGTTATTCAAGTGTCATATGTATGCATCATATGACAGGATTCAATGTAAATGTTTTTTTTTTCCTTCACTTGCCTGGTCGGTCAGACAAGGGGGCCAGAAATCGACTTGCTCAAATAGTGTAATGTATATTTAAGAAACTTGTGTTTGCATTTCAAACTGAACTGAATATGAATCATCCCAGACCTTCACTTGTTGAAAGTTTCTGTGATTCACTGCTTGTGTTCTAAGTGATAACTAATCATTAAACTACTCCTACACACGAGCAGGAACAATATTTAATCTTTCCACAAACAGTCTTGACAGCTTTTAAACCATCTGAGTGTAACATGTACTGTTATTTACTGTGATTCATCTAAGATGCACACAAATGGCAAAGGCAGACTTAAGGAGTAAAAGTCAAAGGTTAAAACTCTACTTCTGCGTGTGTGGTGATGTGTTTTCAATAAGAACGATCCTCAAATAACTTTCTGTCAGCTAAGATCTGCTTTCATATTCAAGTTGTTTAGCTCTTTAGTTCTATTAGATATATTTAACCTCTACATCTTTGTACCACGTGTCCTTTAGTCACTCATCTGCCAGCATGTTCCGCTCAGCTGGCTGAACCAAAGCTTTCCTCTGACAGTGGAGAGGCACTGGCTGTTTGTAATGCACAAATTGTTTCTTTCTTTGGATGTTGTGTTCTGTAATGATCACACATCCTGCCAGTTTCTCCTTGTATGTTTTGCTCCAGAATTCTTTTAATATCTATAACTATTTTTTTTCCAAATGACCAATTTCTCACTCATCGTTTTCTTCAAATTTCAGATTGCATCCACTCATGGAAGAGCAACAGCAACCAAAGGTAACCATGACTGCCATTGCTCTCTTGGCCTGTGTAACAGAATTCCTTTTTTGAGTGAAAAGTATGGTTTGTTACAAGCGCCCTGGTGTTAAGATCTTCTTTGCGAGCCTGTGATGCATTTGCAGGATCCTCACATCAGCTGACCGTGATCACCTGAGCTGCCTGGGAGACATAGTCTGACTCAGCATTACACTGACCTCAAGGGTCACAGCATGATGAAGCAGCTTTAATTGGACACTGCTGAGTTTAGGAACAAAAATACTACTCTGTGAGACTCAGCATGGGAGTCATTCTCCAGGAAATCTTTGCTGGAATACTGAGAAGACGACAATAAATGAACAGGCAGTTTTGGTTGGGTCTATTTTACTGAGTGTTGGAGTGAGGCGGCTGCTTTGTCTGAATAATTCAGTGAGTCTGTTCAATGCTATTCTAATTAGCTAGCAGTTTGCGATTACAGGAAATGGCTTGAAGTGGGACAAGGGCTCCACTGGGGTTTAGCGTTTTAATCCTCTTCCCCATCCTCTCAGACTGTCCATCACAAACTCAGAGTAAGCTTGACCACCTAAGGCTTGCAGTGATCGCAAAGAATGTGATTCCTCTCTATTCTAATTTTGGGGGGGAAAAAAGCAGGGTACCTTACTCTATCCTCTGTAGAGAGCAGTTGTGTGTGTGGGTCTGGAGTTAGTGGTTGTGAATGTATTAATAATTGATTAAACATGTCATCTCTTCAATGCTTTCTTTCTATCTTTGCAGGAGATGTGGGAAAGACGTCAGATGACATCAGTTTAACTCTTGTTGAGAGCTGCAGCCACGATCATGGTAAACATTCACATTCAAACATCATCCACATGTAACTGGCCGCAACCCTTCATTGCTGTCATTGATTTATTGTCTTTCTGTCCGTTTAGATCTGCTCTCAGATACAAAGATGTACTGCCTTGTTCCCAACGACTCCTTCGCCTCCTTGCAGCCGTCAACCTCCTTGTGTCCTTCAGAGCTGTCCAGGGAGCCTGCTGATCTCTGTAACTCTGCTGCTTATCACTTCAGCCTGTCACACTCCTCCTGTGACACTGAGGTGATCCCTCATGCATCCATGCAATCACAGGCCTTTAGGAAGGAGCTCCGTTCTCGGGGCCTGCCTCGGACCTCTAGCTCGGCAGGTTCTGCTTTCCCTGATCCATGTCTGCCAGACTTTGCTCTTTATCCCCCACCAAGGAGAGGTGGCCTTGACCCTGTGTGTGAGCTGGAGACCACCAGACTTCATAGGCCAGGGTTGTCTGACAGAGAGGGGGCTGAGCATCTGTACCAGCAGGACCATGCTGTGCCCTCCACCTCAGGCATGGAGTGTTACAGACACAAAGAACCACGCAAAGTAGCCCGCTCAGTTTCCAGGGAGGCAGGGGAAGGTAGCTCAGGACTGTACCAGGTGGAGTTGGGTAGTGGTGGGAAAGGCTCTGGTGGAGGAGGAAAGTCACAGGGAGGGGAGCACAGTGCTGATAGCCTGAGAAGCCTGAGTACTCGTAGTAGTGGCTCCACTGAGAGCTACTGCAGTGGCACAGACAGGGACACCAACAGCACTGTCAGCAGTTTTCACAGTGAACAGACCAGCTCAACACATGTGGAGAGCCTGCTCTCGCTTTCAGGAGACGAACGTGTCCCGGAGAGGAGAGATGCTGCATCTGCTCCTGCAGCAGGTAGGACTTCTAGCCTTGGCAATATTAGCTCTCGAGGTCTCGGCAAACATCCCTCCAGAGAGGCCAACAAAAACCCTCACGCCAATGAGCTGACTGCTAAACAACCTGCTGATTCACCGTCTCCTGCATCCCAAGAGCTGGTCGAGCCTGGCAGGTGCCAGGAAGAACCAGGCACCAGGACCAGTGCTGATGGCTCAACAAGTGTAGCTGCCCTGGAGCAGGAGCAGGTGAAAGATGACATTGAACCAAAGTCAGCCAACATTGTTCAGAGGACTTCCTCCCTGTCAGCAGGGCGTAGTGGACGCCGGCGGACAGGCAAGAAAAGGGCAAGCAGCTTCGATGCCAGCCGTCACCGGGACTACATATCTTTGCGTGGTATGACCAAGCCTTGTAGTGCTGTGTTTACTGGGGGTGGAGAGGAGGACTCCAGCGATCAGAGTGAACTTAGCTGTGCCTCAAGTCTCCACTCCACCCACCACCTAAGCACGGACAGTTCATCAAGCACGTCCCGCTCTTGCCATTCACCAGAAGGCTGCTACAAGGGCCTGAAAGCAAAGCACACTGCTCTCAATGCAGCAGCCTCTTCCTCTGCAGTAAAATCGGATGGGGGTAGGGAGCGAACTGGAGGGAAGCGGCGCACCTCCCGCCGTACGCCCAGCTCAGGCAGTGCGAAAACGCATGCCAGAGTGTTGAGTTTGGACAGTGGTACGGCTGCCTGCCTTAATGATCCCAGCCGCCTAGGAGCTCCAGCTGGCCCTCGGCCCCTTACCACCTCCAAGTCGGACCTGGAAGCCAAAGAGGGGGAAGTCCTGGATGCTGCATCCCTGCTGGGTCGGGCCTCCCAGCTGGAGTCGGTGACCCGCTCTCGAAACAGTCTGCCTAACCAGGCAGCTTTTACTGAGCCTCAGGATGCCTCTGCTGCTTCTCTGCGGGGTATGCACCACACACAGCCCTCTAACACACTGAACTCATTCTGGCTGGTTTATTACTAGTGTTTAATGACTAATCCACATTTTATGATTATGTCACTGTAATGAAATGCATCACAGAATTAATGACTTACACAATATCCACATCTTAATTGTATTGATGACTCCCCTTGCTTAGACATTCACCCTATTTTTTTAATAATTAGCAGAACTGTATTATACTCATGATCTGAGAGAGACTGTATGCCCTATTGTTTGTATGCATTAGTTATCTTTGCTTGCTTTGCAGATTTGAATTGTTTAAGTGATGGCTGGACAATTCTATTGATTTGTATTGATCACACTTTGGCTGTAAACCATGTATCATTTTACTGGATAGCTGCTTTCTGGCCTATTTGCAGCACTACAACAATTTGACAAAATTGAGATTGTTTTAGGTGTAGTCCTCTTGACATTAGGCCTGCTTCATTATTTCTTTTTTGCGTGTGGCTGCATAAGAGATTTTGTGTGCCTTGCTCATTCAGGGTAACCATGGTGAGTTTCCATGGGGGGACAGTTCTGACCCAAGCATAGTATTCTTGTGCAGATCACCATGAGCATGATGGCACAGTGTGTGCTTTGTGCTGAGGTTAGACAAACAGCAGCTCTCTTATTAGTGTCATACACACTGAGTGCAACAGACGTTCCCTGCCCCACATTCTTCCAACTTGCAGACTATGTCTCATATTTGCACTGAGATCTTGTCTGTTGGGTCCTTCAGTGTGTTGTGGACATTTTGCTTGATGCCACTGTTGATTGCCTCTTCATTCTAGAGTGTATACCTCCTGGGATGAACTATTAGCAGCAGGATATGCCTGGACATGTCAACTGTTAGCCAGAAACCATTTCATAATTAGCGATTGATTCTCATTTGATTGCTGTTGTTGTGGATTTTTATTAACCTGACTCCTATAAGTTCATAAGGTCTCCTGCTGCATTCCTTACACATCGGAAATTGGAAATTTCATACTCCAACTCGGACAAAATGATTTGAACCCATGGTCGGGTTAGATTTATTTGCTCAGAAACTCAAGTGGAAATTCTGTGGCCCGATTTACATCTCTGGACGTCATTATCATAGTGTCCCCCATTGTGACTGGTGACTGTAATATTTTAAAAGCTATTTCATTGATTTTAACAAGTCGTTTACCACTGGATGAGATATCTTTGCATTGTTAATATATTAGTGAAGTTGCTTGCGTTACAGTTTTTGCAAAGACGTGTCTAGTAATTGATATTAGCCCACTAGACTCCTCAAGCTTTATTGATATGAACTGTTGATGTGGTCAGTCATCAGCGCATCTGTATTTTAATCTGTGATCATGTGAAGGCAAGTTTTTTCAGAGGTTGTGAATGGAAGTTGAGATTGCTGAGTTTACTGCTGTCTTGAACGCAACATTTCCATATAGACATATTTATTTGTATTGAATCTGGAAATATTATGCTGCTTCTCAAGCCATTTGGTGCTGAGGACTTCATATTGCCGCTTTAGCTTGAGTTTGCTGAGTCACTTTGTTGCATTTGGTCGTTTTTATTATCCCCCCGGCATAGGGCTCATATAAGGTCCTTGTCCATATTTACATTTGTAACCCATTTGAATGGAAGTTTAGTCTCCAATCTGATCTCCTCAAGAACAGATGGACAGAATTCAATGAAGTTTAAATGTGAACCTTTAAATGTTGAAATGCAGCATAACAGAAGCACGGAAGAGCTATAAGTTCAGCAGACTGACTCAGCTATGGTAGTTATACAGCAATATCTATTTAAAGTAAGCTAAAATTAGCCACCATGATCTACTGGTCATATCAGACCAAGTAAAGCTGTAGCAGCAAAACCCCTGTGTGTAATGAATTCAGCAAGATGGGGTTTTATTGCTTCCTAATCCAATTTTTTACCTGTAAAAGGAGAAATGTGTTATTTCCTGTTTCAAAGCTTATATTTTCTTGGTTTAAAGGAGCTGACTACCTTGGTGTGCCATTGTCCTTTAATCAGCAATTGTGATCAGAATGGGTGCTGTCATCCAAAGTTATACGGTTAATAGATTTGTTACTTTTAACAGACATGTTCACCCATTTATATACTGACAATTCGTCCTGTTGTTTACAGTCACATTACAATTTTTATTCCCCAGACATAAAAATAAAAGTGTGTGTGCATGTGTGTGTGTGCGTGGTGACTCTGGAAGTTGGTCACCTTCTCCACAGCATACTTTAAAAAAACAAACAAATACACTACTCTAGGATCACCAAAGGAGTGGAGGATACGTCATATATTCATGTACTTGTTGTACAATTTTTGGAGGGATGTCGGGGGTGAAGTGCCATCTTCAGATGACTCTTGTTTATTATGAGTGCATCTTGCCTCACTACACGGTTTTGGTGTCAAATTTGACATGTGTTCAGCACCCTTTTTGAAACTTTATGTGGGATCTAACCTTAAAAGCTCAGCCCTGTTTGGACAGAGTTGTGTTTTGGATTTTCTTGGGAAATTCCATGTGCCATTATCTGTATTCACCACTTGGCCACAATGGTTATACGTAAAGCTTGCTTTAAATTCCACATATCTATGTCAGGAAATGTGTCACTTCAGTCACGTGTCAGCATTGTTCTGAGATCATTTGAGGGGCACCCAATAGCAACTGAAGTAGAGACACGGATGTCAGGGGAAGTCAGGAGATCATCCCCAGCTAGAATGGAATTAGGAGTGTCGTGGCTCATGTCTCAATCATTAGTCCACCAGTACAGTACACCTCATTTCATTGTTGTTCTGTCATTCATGCTGTAGTGGATGTCTAAATGGTTGCTCTCATTTAGGAGTGAAACTCTTCATTAGCAGCAGATTTTGTAAATGTATTTGCTTTGTTTCTGAAATGTTACTGAAATCCTGAATGGAAGTATCACCCCATGCTAGTGTTCGCCCAAAGCTCTCAAGAAAGGAAACGCATCCAATCTGACCGGCCAATTATGTCTCTCACCATGACAGCCCCAGGCAGCGAGGAGACGGTCGTATTTCGCCGTGAACGTAGCACGTTTCGTCGGCAGGCAGTGCGGCGGCGACACAACGCAGGGAGTAACCCCACCCCACCCACCTCTCTCATTGGATCTCCACTCAGGTACGCCGTGCATGGAGTAGGGAATCCTCTCTGTCGTTGTGTTGCCTGGTATGAGCATGTAACCAGGCTTTCCTATCCCACATCAACACCAGTTTGAGTCCTCTGCAGTGCATGACGTCAAGAGAGACGTCATCTGTCATTGGATGGCTGTCTCGGCTCTGCATGTGATGTTCGTCCTCCTTTTCTCAAGACTTCAGTCTTTTTATCTTCTTATCATACGATCTAATCTAACTTCCCCAATTTGAGCATGGATCAAAGAATGGAATCCTTACAAACTCAGAGGCTCAAGGTCTGACTAATCTACTTGGCTGGCATTCCGTCTCCCCTCAGAACTGTGCATGATTCGTATCACTTTATGCCCTTTTGAGCAACCTCTCTTTAAGGACAGAGATGAAGATGATATGGCTGAGTTTAAATAAAAGGTTTACGTCTGTCCCCATATGAGTATTCAGTGTTTTTGTTGTGTTTTATCAAGTAGCTGCTCATCAATAGATTCAAACGCCATCTAAACCAGCTTTGCATAAGTTTAACGCAATAATTCCCAGCAGAGAGATATTTATAGATTTCTTTTTCTTAAACAGACATTTTCATTTATTTATAACGTTAAATGACGATTTTTTTTCCTGTTGTTTCTAGTCACATTACAGTTTTTTATTATATGCACATCTTGCCTCACTGCACACTTTTAGCGCAGTGTCAAATTTGGCATGTGTTCAGCACCCTTATCCGCCTCTTTTCCTAACTTTATGTGGGATCTAACCTTGAAAAGCTCAGTCCTCTTTGGGCAGATTTGTGTTTTAATCCCCGCTACCCAACATGACCATGACCTGACATGTTTGAAGACTGCCCTCAGACAGAATACTTCAAATGAGCTGTCACTCACGAGCCTGATTAGAGAGACCATGCCATAACTGTAAGGTCACCTGTTCTCTAATGGCAATAGCTTGTATGTTGCTTCCTGTCAGATTAGCGAAGCATGAACCCCTTCACAGGTTTATCAAAAACGACCATTACTGCATGTGAAGGGGCACGACAATACGTAAAGTGATGTTCCACTGGTCCTATGCTGTGGTTATACATCTGTGAAACTTCTCCAGTTTTGTTGCCCAAAGCTGTTTTCCTGTTTTTGTTTAGCAAGGTCACATTACAAAATGCTGAGTCTTGAAAAGTGTTTTGCAAAGAAAACTTGAGTGAGGCCTGCCAGAGGGCAATAAACTTGCAAGATCCAAAATTGTTCCCTCTTCCACTGATCCCTCCACCTTCACCCCATCATTTCTCTCCAAAATCTTTTTTTCACTTTCTTAGCAGTACATCTTAGTACGTCTAAGCCTTCGTCATGTATGATTATTAAGTAATAATCATCTGTCGGTGGTGTAGTTTAGGGTAGTTTATCTTTTAGACCCAGTACTTGGTTATAGTCCTTATAGCTTTTAGAAGCTATAAAGGAATAAAAAGGCTTCCTCAACATTTCATGTACAGTCTTTACCCTCTGTGTTGCAAATCTATCCATAGCTGGTGCCATAATGGAGGTCTACTGCAGTGTGCATGCAAATGTGGAATGAAAAATGCGTCAAATTAGGATTATTGGCCATCTTTTAAATTCTGTAAAGACCCCAACGTGAACACCCAGTTTATCGACCTGGAGTTGGGGACCTCCACTATGACAACCAGCATGTGTATCACATCACCTATTGTGAAATTACGTATCGCCCTCCCCCACCCTTCACCCCGTGACAATGTTGTATGTCAGCAGTACCCCTCAGGCCTCCATCACTTCTCATATCCTCCCCTTCTCCTCCCCACAGTCTTCAGGAGGCTCTCAGCCAGGCCTCCCAGCCTTCTACTTCCCAGGTGAAAAGTCAGCCGTCCAGAACCCCGTCCCAGGTGACCGTGCTGAGCACAAGCACCTCCCTGCTGGCCAGGAATGGAAGCACACACCTGGAGGGGTCTCAGGACAAGGCCTCAACCGTGGGCACTACCAGCTTGCAGGATGACTTCGGTAGGGAGTGCATGAGGAGAGCTGGGATGTTAAGAGATGTTAAAAATATTGAGGAGGCTTGGTAGATTGTGGGGATGTGGATCCATAGGACATATCTGAATTTTTCATTGTTTTTAGCTGTATGGCTCTGGTTGTATATGCTTTGGTTAGGAAGATGCAACAGTGGTTTTGATGATTTGAAATTGCTTGAAAAGAGCTGGTCACAGATATGACTGTTGCAGTCGCAGCACTGTTATCCACGCTGGGTGGACTGACGCAGTCAGTCAAAGCCGAGCACAATTATCCATGCTCCATTTATCTCAGTCTGTGATACTGTGTCTGTAGCCAATACTTGATCTCACTTGGTTGTTACCCTTTGGTCAAAGCATTTCCACCCTCACTGCTGATAATGCTGAACATGTTTCACTGAACAGTTGTAAAACAGGCAGGTTTTATCATTTTTATATCCTTCCTCTGAATACATGGATTACTTCTGCTCATTATTTGAGCATGTTATTATCTGAAGCAGGTTGCCGTCTTAAGAAATTTGGTGTTTCATAAGAGGGTGTGTGTTTCTGTGCTAGTTTGACAGTGTTTATATGCAATCCTGATGTCAGACATGGGTTTACTGAGCACCTCTACCCAGTTGCATAAAGTATCTTCAGAAAATATTTTCCTTGGTATTTTCCTTCAGAAAGAAATACACTGCAAATTTAACTTGGGTCCATTTCAAATATATTTTTATGCTGCAGTACGGGAATTCCTGAAAGTTCAGTTTCGGTTGCACAATCCTGAAAATAGGAGAACAAGCCTTTTTGTATTTCATTGAGAAACAGGAGGAAAGGGCATAAAACCCCTGCGGATATATTTTTATGTTTTATTCTTATCACATTTCTTAATTTACACTGAACAATTCTTTGGGGATGTACTGACTGTGCAACATATTTTCTCTTGCTTTATTCATATATCTAACAACTAGAGGTAGACCGATTAATTTGTTTGGCAGATTAATCAGCACCGATAAGTATGAGAGTAACTTGGCTCAGTACTGGTCGACCAACCAATGGACAATGGGTGAAAACATAACCTCCTTGGTGGAGGTCGAAATAAAATCACTCCCACCTAGATTTTTTTATAGTTAGATTGATCATTTCCATATGTATTTTCTTACTTATTTTTTACTTTGATTATAAGTTCACTTCCAGTTTCATATATGACGTATTTTCTACATTTAACTTTCATTATTGCTTTGACATTACTTGTGCAAATGGCAAATAAACTTCTTTGATACAGGTCTATTTATCTGTATGTTAGTCTAAGTTTGTATTTCTTAGACTTGCATGTTTAGTTCAACAGTTATCCAGTTTCTTATGAAGTTGAGATGGTTCATTTTCGACTGTCAATTTTTTTACTTTGCAGGAGATGAGGGTGATATTGGACAATTAATAAGCTATCGGCTTTTTCCTGCTTCAAACTATTTTGAATCTATCATACTTAGAAAATTGGCCGACATCTAGTAACACCTCAAGATGCACTGCTTCATCAAGATTCACCATCTTTTTCACATTTATTGAACAAATTTTTAATAACCAAACTATTAAAACACAAAGATGGTTTCATCAACCTGAGTGGAAATAGTGTTACCATGGCAACATTTTTATATTCCTCCTGTACTGTCAGGAAAAATGCAGTGCATTGGCAATTATAGGAATCTGTACAGTCAGACAAAGGTTGTTCAATTTTGTCACTTCATTATTCTGTTAATCTGTCATGTACTGTGTGTTGGATTTGTTGACATACTTGAAATGTCTATCAATGCTTTTTAACTCACTCTACTCACTGTTCTTCATGGCTTCCACTATTAAATTTCATTTTCTCTCATCATGGGATATATTGCAATAAATCTCCACTGAAGCAACAGAATATACAACGGGAACAACCTGACTGCTGTTCCAAGACGAGCAGGAAATGACTGACTCGTTTATAGCCTCTGTGGGAGGAGGCACAGTCACTCCATGATCCCATTAGCTCAGATGAACACGGCACTGTTAGCAAAGTTATCTAATTCCCCACATGTAAATATGTAGATTAATTAAATTATTCCCACAGACAAAAAGTTCCTTTTGCTTTTGATTTCCGAGTACTAACTTTGCGTCTGTCTGTTTTCCAGGAACGCTCACACCCTCCCTGTATGAGGTTCGCGGGTGTCACATGGGCCTGGGCAATTTTGAATCTGTAACCAGACGAGCCTCCAATAACGTATGGTTAGTGTCAAACTGATCACTCATCTAATTTATTTTGTGGGATTTCAGATGATGAAATACACCCTCTGGCTGCTGCTGCTATGAGCTTTTGTGTTTTCAACTTTTATATTGCTCTTGACTGGGAGCAGACAATTTAATCCCTGATACATGTAATTTTGTGCAGAGATAATGTCCAGTTGCCAGATAGCAAAGCATAATATCAGCTATATGTCTTTGTTGCTGAACCACGTACAGCGTGTCAAGTCATTCACCTAGTAAAGGATAGTATTATTGCTAGAGTTTGCATATTCTGTTAGCTGCTCGGCTGAATTAGTTTGCTTGCTAGTTTGCTCAGCCAAACATTTCTTAGACTCGAGGCTCACACCCTCCCTGTAGGAGGTTCGCGGGTGTCACATGGACCTGGGCAATTTTGAATCTGCAACCAGACGAGCCTCCAATAACGTATGGTTAGTGTCAAACTGATCATTCATCTAATTTATTTTGTGACTCGAAGAACGGTTCACCCAATAATGAATTTCTGGAGCTTCACAGCAATACAGTGCTGCAGCATTCTCCTAAACAAGTGAAGAATGTCTGGACTTGTTTTAAATCATGAAGAACAATGGAAAACAATCATAAGATGATTCCATCCAACAGCTCGACTGTTTTATTTCATGTCACTAGAAACCCTATTTGAACTTGATTTAAAATGTCATTATTTTTACCCTTTTTAAGATGAAATCTTCACTGCATCCTCTAAGATAAAAGCATCGTGTGAAATGGCTTTTTTCTTCTTCTTTTTTTTAAACATAACTGTACAGTACAAAAGCATAGCAAATATAGCCTATTGGCTATTTAGTCAGAGGTCACAAGGAAATGAGTCATGATTTATTACAGTAAATGCAGCAGATGCTTTTGCCTCATCAGTTTGCTCATTTTGTCTAATGCCCTGCAGGGACACCGACTCCCACCTCTCCAGTTCTACCTCAGTTCGCTTCTACCCTCATGACCTGGTGAGTACCCAACCAATGTTCTCTGTGTGTGTGCCAGAGGGAAGCTAGACAGATGGACCGAAACACATGAAAGAAAACAAACACTGCCTGTTTTGTATTTTTCCCCATTCGTAATTGTCAGTTTGAACAGGATTCTTACTGTGTTGACTTTTGGCCCCCTTTCCTCCGTATTGCCCTTTCTTCTTACCAAAAACATATCATATTTTGACAATCTTAAAATCAGTACAGTGGCTCCAGAGCGGACTTTGAAATATTTTTACTGGATTTCAAACCTCTTTACAACCTGGTACCTACATCTTATCTGATTCATGTTCTGTATGAGCAATAAAGGGGAATTCAATCCTCTGTCGCAACGAGATTCCAACTCACTGAGATTGGCGGCGTGGTGGTGGTACATCCTGTCTTGTTGTACCCTTTTGTACCACATTCATACATTCTCAATTCACCCACTCTTAAAGGTGCAATTTGTAAGATGTGGCCAGAATTTACTATTGAACTATTGAAGTTGGCAGGCAAACTCACAAAATATCAAGAAAATAGATATTCATAGACCTCCTTTCCTCATTAGACAAGGAGACAAAAACAAAGTAAAACTTACCAAAACCATTGTGTGTTCAGCAGTGATTACAGGGAACCCAGTTGAGCTGAGCATTGTGGCCCCGATTGACACACTCCCACTCTCCGAGGTTGTGGTCCAGGCACAAGCCAGACAGCTAAGAACCACTAGCTAACGGTAGCTTCAGCTACAGCCAAATATACAACAGTTATGAGCAACCGTTGGCGGGTACGCTGGTGAAATGCTGCCCCCTATATTATTTGGAGCTACTTTCGAATTGTGGTCAAATTTTACTAGCTGCCCCTTAATTTCATTAACTGTTTTTGTATCACTATCTTCTTATTTGAATCACATTTGTAAAGTGCTTCAAGTCGTATGATTGGTCAAAAGGCAGCATAAATAAGTGTGACTGACCGTTTGACAGATTTCCCTCCATCATATCCGTGCCAACCGTCTGTTGACGATGGACCCGGAGCTGCTGGAGCAGCAGGATGGAGATTTGAGCCCGGATCTCCAGGATGCAGCTCTGGGACAAGAGGATCCTGCAGCCACGACTGCCGCCGGCAAGGCCAGGCAGTACTACCGCTTGTGGCTTCTGCCTTTCCTCTGGGTCGGCCTGCACTTTGACCGGCTTACCCTGCTGGCACTATTCGACAGGTGAGACCGTCTAGCCGTCGGCATTGTCAGTCATTGTCTAATACTGCATTATTGTTTTTTGTGTATCAACTGCTGTGTTTGATGAATGTATATACAACTAATACAATTTGTGACAAAAACTGAGATGCCCATGCCAACACAAACCCCTTTACTGGGAATCAGAAAAGTGGGCCATGATGCAGATCTCTACTTTGACCTCGATTTCCTATACGACGTAAACAGTTATCTCATCGTTTCTGCCTGACTTTTTTCAGCAGGAACCCAAATTTATTATTTGGACTAATAACACTTTTGTAGCTACAGATTAAAATTCTCCCCCAAATAACCATTTATTTAATCAGGTCAGTCCCAATGAAACTAAGGACTGCAGCAGAGTTTCTGACTGATGACAGGCAAGGCAAACAGAAGTCTGAGACAGCAGTATACACATTAGAGCAACGGATTCCTAACAGATTGACCTTCATACTTTAAAGACATAAATGTATCTGGGCTCCTTAAATGTCACATTTCTCTGAAGGCTGTTGGATATAGAGATGAGGTTGATGAAAAAGCGGATAATGGAAAGCTTTTATCTCCATCTAAGGTTTTAAAATGGGAATCAACCTTCTCTTAAGACTTTTTTTAGACTGGTGGAACCTTTTCCTAGATCTAAAACCCTTTTTATCAACCTTCTCTTAAGACTTTTTTCGGACTGGTGGAACCTTTTTCTAGATCTAAAACCCTTTTTTCCTAAATCCAAACCACGAGAACTAGGAACGATTTAAACTTTTTTAGCCGATACATCATAGTCTGTACTCTCCCAGCACAAGAGGAACCTTCATGTACTTCATGTGTTTGCTCCCAGACTTTGGAACAGTTTGTTCTCTATTAATTCTACCCTTTCATTTGGCATGTTTGTTATAGCTACTTGTATTTCTGTACAATCCACCTCTTGTATTTTTGCCTTTTTTAAATTTACTTTTACCGTGATTTTTCCCCCGCTCATTGTTACAGGAACCGTGAGGTTTTAGAGAACGTGCTGGCCGTAGTGCTGGCTGTCCTCGTGGCCTTCCTTGGTTCAGTGCTACTGGTCCACGGCTTCTTCACAGACATCTGGGTCTTTCAGTTCTGCCTCGTCATCGCAAGTTGCCAGTATTCCTTATTAAAGGTGAATATTTGACTTAAGAGCACAACATTATGAGACTTGACACTAAAAAGTGAAACAGAACGATACTAATTGAGAGTTTTTTTACTGCTATGTTGAAATAAATTATAGCATTGTATCAGGATTTGAAATTTGAACTGTTTGTTATAAAGTATTGACACATTTGCTGGATGTTTGTCAAGATATTAAATGTAAAATATTATTAGTGAATTCACCTGTGTCTTTCTTGATTGACAGAGTGTTCAACCAGACTCCTCTTCCCCTCGACATGTAAGTAATTAAAGTATTAAGTCACAAGAGTATCATGATATTATATTGATTCTCTGGACAGCAATGTAGTGTTTGTCGATATCACAAAGTCTCCCATTATACAAACGCAGCCCCGGTCCATCGTTTCACCCCTGTTTTTCTTTTTGAAGTAGAGATGACTCTTTAGTGTGTTCTGAGCCTCACATTGTTAAAACAGAGTTGATGGTATTGCTGTAGCGAGAGCAACAAGTTAGTGGACGGGTTTGCTGCTTTTCCTAAATATTGTATCTGGTAATGGTTTGTTAAACCTCATCAAAATTAAAATCTCCTTTTCAAGAGTGACCTGGTAAAGAGGGCAGCATAAACATTATTACAGCATTAAAACGCAATGCCCTGCTAAAATACAAGATCAGGGGCAAAACACTCTCATGGTGCATATACAGGATTAATTTCCAAAAAACGATTTCAGAGTAGATTAAACGGCTTTCGAACTGGACTTTCATTCCCCCATAGTAATTAACTCTGACAAATTCATGTCCTGTGATTAATCTGGGAAGAAGGAGCAGCATATATGTATTCTGTTCTAACTCTGGACACCAATGTCTGTAGAATATTTTTAGAGCGCAGGGCATATCGATTTGGTTTCTGCACATGTATGTGCACAGATCAGGCATTGGCTTTGTCTGCTGTCTTTTCTCCTAAATCCAAAATATTTCCACACTGCTGATCATCTTTTTGTTGGCTGCTTGCCAAGACGTGCCACGGGATTTATAAAATATAGGCTTATCTTAAAGATGATGATGTGGATGGATGTTTTCACTTTGCATTCCATGATAGTGGATTGAGAGTGCAAAATATGAAAAAAAAACAGAACAGAAGAAAAACAGAACAGAACAACAGAAAACAAAATGTTCTTTACAGTTTAATTTCTGTTGGTTCTTGTAAATTATGTTGCTTTCCCCTGCGAGCCTTGCAGATTCCCTGTCTTGCGTCAGGAGCCTGCTCTGAAGCGGCGTCTTTTATTAATGCAACTTCCACTCAGCTGCAGGCACAAGCTTTAAATAGCTGACCAGAGTTTAGACCACAGCCCCCTCTCTCACTCTTTGTCTCTTCATCTTCTTCCCCCTCCCACCATCCCGTCGTTTCCTCCACCCCATCTCACCTCGAAGGACTTCTTTCCCTCCCTTTTCACGACAATGTTGACACATTTTGTGCAAACCTACTCTATTTAATCAGATAGTTGGTGTGTGAACTGTCACTTCAGTGAAAAAGCAGTGCAGCTCATGGCCTCTTGGGTTGAAACCTTCACACTGCAGACACGCATTCTCTCTCTCTTGTGAAACCTCTCACTTGTGATGCTATTTCTGTTTATACCGGTGTCATTGTCACAGGGACTCATATGACACTAATGGTACAGAATGAATTCTTGAGAGAACTCTTGTTGGAATAGTGTGCAGTCAGTGTTATTTTTTTGTGCCTCGACTTCCTAAATTTGGCAGAATCCAGAATGCTTCAAAGTAAAATACAGTCAAAAAAATATTTTTTATAGTTTGGTATTTTCCACTTTTATTTTCATATTTAAATGTACTGAATACTGAGCTGTATGGGACCACAATGGGAAGTCCAGCTTCTATAACGAATCAGTTATTACTATTGTACCTTTGTTACTGCAGGGCCATAATCGTATCATAGCATACAGCCGGCCTGTCTACTTCTGCCTGTGCTGTGGCCTCATTTGGCTGCTCCACTATGGCAGTCTGAGGACCACTTCATCCCGCTTCACCCTGTACGGAGTCGCTCTTACCAGCTCTCTGGTCCTCGCCTCTGCCAGGGACCTTGTCATTGGTGAGTGTATACCCCTGTGGCATTTATCTACAGCAATGGTGTTGTATGTATGGCATTGTATGCATGGTATTTTCCAATATGGAGCAGCCCTGATACAAATAAGTTAAAAGTTTACAGGGAACAGAAAAATCACTTAATGCAGAAATGCAACTTTTTGAAGCAATTTCTTATAGAAATCTATGGTGGAATTTTGACATACCTGTGCTGCTAAGTTCAGAACTCCAACGTTTCTGGCCCTAGATCCAATTCAGGCTACCAAGTTATGAAACATCATAACATGGCAGGAGATTAATGTTCCAGATTTTCAGTAAGGTGTAGAAAATTATTCTGAAAGCTGGCAAAAATGATACGTTCACCTCTGCACAGTCCCAACACAAAACTCTAACTGAGCTGTGGCTACAAGGTAAGATGTGCATCTGCCTAAATGGTTGGAAAGTGCAGTATGTACATGAGCCACAGCCTCTCTTCTAAAGCATTGGTTGTTGGTGCAGAGAGAATTAAAACTACCTTTCATCAAACAATAACCAGCAGTAATTGCTGCAGTTGCCCAGGAGACATGTGCAATAATATGAACCCATAATGTTTGTAGCTCACAGTTAAAGATGCAGAACATCACACCCCAAGTTGTTTCATTTTGTCACACTGACATCACTGTCCTCTTATGTGTCCAGTCTTCACTCTGTGTTTTCCCGTCATCTTCTTCGTGGGGCTGCTTCCTCAAGTCAACACATTCGTCATGTACCTCTTTGAGCAGCTGGACATCCATGTGTTCGGAGGCAACGGTGAGTGACTTCTAAGCACAGCTTCTCTGCCGGAGTGACTTTGACCTCTACAGATTGAGACAGACAACACAGACAACAGACACTCTTTACACTTGCCTTATATATTATGAGAGGGCTGATTTGCATTCTGCCTGGCCTGGTGCCTGTCAGGTTGAGTGACCTCACTGCTGACATCCCTCTCTGTGCTCTCTGCAGCCTCCACAAGCCTTCTGTCAGCGCTGTACAGCGTCCTCCGCAGCATTGTCACCGTCGCTCTGCTTTATGGCTTCTGCTACGGAGCTCTGAAGGTGAGACCAATGCCAACTGAAAACCAGTGTAATTATAGACACTATAATACACTATAAATTAATGTCCTTTGCACTGTTTTAGTCTGTGAATATCTAGTTTTGTCATGATCCCTCTGACATACAATGACAAGGGGTTTTATATATATATATATATATATATATATATGTATATATATATATATATATATATATATATATATATATATATATATATATATATATATATATATATATTTTATATATATATTTTATATATATAATTTATATAAAATTCTGTTAGGTCATATATTTGGTGTACAATTGTTTTGCTGGGTCAGGAGAATATGTCAAACTTCTGATATAATCATCAATGTATCAATATTTTTTTAAATACCATGTCTTTAAAACAATGATATCCACTTTTAATCATATTGAAAGTACCAAACTATTAAAACCATAAAAAAACCATGTTGTTCTGTGTGTCTCAGGAAACCTGGGAGCCTCATCACATCCCGGTCTTATTTTCTGTATTCTGCGGCCTGTTGGTGGCAGTGTCTTACCACCTGAGCCGGCAAAGCAGCGACCCTTCTGTCCTCCTGTAAGTTCAGCGCCTTCCACAACAAACCCCGACAGTCCTGGAGAGTATATGTTTTGTCAGTTGTCGAGACTTCTCAGAGAAATTAGTAGTGACACTGAATTCTTTGCCTTCGCATGTGTAAAAATTATGTGATGAAGTCAGTCATCTGGCTCAGCAGGAAAAAACAGACCATCAAAAGCATTTCCATTACCTACTGTAGTCATAAATAGACTATAGATTAGATTGTAGATTGCAGATCATCTAAGATTTTCAAAAATGCTCTGTTCAAAAAGCTGCTTCACACAATTCTTGCTATGTAAACAGCTGAAAAGTTCAATCTTCCCAGCAGATTCATGCTATTTGAACCAACTCATATTTTTTGCCTCTTTGCGTTATAGCTCACTGATACAGTCCAAGATTTTGCCCAATTTGAAAGACAAGAACCCGGAGGACCCTCTTTCAGAAGTACAGGACCCTCTACCTGAGAAGCTCAGGGCCTCAGTGGTGAGTTGACTAGTCAAATACAAGTCTAATTCTAGTCATTTTAATTTGAAGTGATGAGTTACTCAGAATCAGTTAAGAAATGTATCTTAATAAGATTACTAAGGACAAAAGTGAAATGCTCTAACAAAAACTGTGACATAACATATCTTTTTGACAAAACTAGCAAATATTGTCTGGGTTTAAGATGTTTTTATCTTGGTTAGATTTCCTTTTTTTTGTGACGAGGATTTTTGTCTCATGTCTTCCCCTGTGTGTGTCATTGAATGCACAGAATGAGCGTCTGCAGTCCGACCTGATCGTCTGTGTGGTCATTGCTGTCCTTTACTTCGCCATCCACGTCAGCACAGTGTTCATTGCACTACAGGTACCGTGTCTTTTCTTTCCAATGAAGGGCTGATCTCTCGTCTTTCATTGACTTGAAGCTCGTAAAACAAGAAAATGACGTCTGCTGCTTCAGAGAACTAAAAACAAGGAACAACGAGTAACTTAGAAATGGTTGCATACACATAAAAACTTAATTTCACTGTCTCTGTGTCCCGCAGCCTTTCCTCAGTTATGTCCTGTATGCGTTGTTGGGGACGGTGGGGTTGCTCACCCACTACCTGCTGCCCCAGGTCCGTAAGCAGCTGCCCTGGTACTGCTTCTCTCACCCTCTGCTCAAAACCAAGGAGTATTATCAGTTTGAAGTCAGGGGTAAGTAAGCGTGATCCCTTTTAGCAACCAAACCACTGTTTTAGAATTCCTGTAGGTGTTTTCTAACTGGTGTTAAAAGAAATCTGTTTTTATTTTCTTTATCTTCAGCCATAATGATTACAGGCATAGAACTTACTGTGCATTAGAGATTTTTTTCATGATAAAACAATTGGAGAACCTTGGTGTTCAGAAAACAAATGAAAATGGAATCAACCATCTAGATATTTTATGTCAATCACCAATATCAGTCAATCATACATTGACAATCATTTTTTTGTTTTTTTGTTTTTGTGTGGATAGTGTAAGTCCTCTGTAACTCTGCTGTTTCTCACAATGGTATTGACTTGTAGGGCTGTGCATTGCCAGTAATCTGGAGATGCATTAAAACTCACAATGTTGGGGTTCCGGTCCTCTATACTGTGTTATATTGCAATACTCTGAGCCAGGCAATATGTTGTTTCCTAGGCCTGTGGTCTTTGTGGTTATGCTAGTGGTATATGAGTAAATTATTCCTGTCTTTGTTAACTTTGTTTTGTTGGAGAGAAAGAGTCAAAAGGCTGAAGATAGATTGGTAATTGATAGGCTGATTGATAGATACACTGCAATCTGGCTGATTGGTGGATTAAACACAACATAGAATGAACCACTGCCACAAATCTTTGCATGTAAACCACCAATAAAAGACTGTTTTTGAGAATCAGTACAGCACCACAAAAGACAATATTGCTAATCAAGCGTGTTAATATTTTCTTACACCCCTCATCGACTTGATGACTAATTATCTTTCACTAACCTTTATCTCTGTCTCTCGTTAGATGCGGCTCACGTGATGTGGTTTGAAAAGCTTCACGTTTGGCTGCTGTTTCTGGAAAAGAATGTCCTCTATCCACTCGTCATCCTTAATGAGCTGAGTGGCAGTGCCCGAGAGCTCGCCAGTCCAAAGAGACTTGACACAGAGTGAGAGTTTTACTATCTACCATCACAAGAATCCAAGACAGACTCTTTTAACCAATTAAAATGCTTTTATTGTCACAACACGGTCATGTTAGACCTTAAAACAAACTCTTGCTCGTTTCTCCATCAGGGTGTCAAACAGATCTAATGGAACAAACGGCCCTTTTATAGTGGTGATAATAATAATCTTCGCTAACATAATACTATATTTGTCACCACTATAAAGGAGCCTTTTGTTCCTTGAGGTCTGTTTGACTCCCTGATGAAGGCTTTGATTCAAGGTCTAACGTGACCATGTTTTATATACTGTAGATATACATATACATTCCCCTTGTTTCCAGTCTTTTTGCTCCAGCTTTATATTTACTGTACAAACCTCAAAATGGTATTGATCCTCTAGAAAGCAAATAAGTCGATATCATAAATTGACAACTGCTGTATAAATAGTTCAAAGTAGCTGTGAATGTATTTGTTTGCTGTAATGTTTTCATCCTGACTCTCACACGCTGATGTTATTGGAAATGTCCTCCAGGGTCGGCGCTCTGATGATCACAGTGGCGGGCCTGAAGCTGCTCCGTTCTTCCTACAGCAGCCCGACCTACCAGTATGTGACCATCCTCTTCACCGTCCTCTTCTTCACCTTCGACTACCGCCACCTGTCTGAGACGCTGCTGCTCGACCTCTTCCTCATGTCCATCATCTTCAGCAAGGTGGGGGGAGCAGATAGCTGCGGTTACATGCACACTTCATTTCATTCTGAACTATCCTGGGTCAGCTGTTTACATGTGATGTGATCTAATATGGTCTGTTGTTTACATCTGTGTGTCATGAACAAAAGTGATGGATGCTTCAGGCGCTCATCTATCTCAGTGGTTATCATTCAGCAGTATCTCTTTCATTCAGTTATTTGTGGACTTGTTTGACTAAGTAGTTGTTTCTTCTTTTCCTTACCGTCTAGGCATCCAATAATACTTGATTGTTAAAGAGTTTGTTTGTCGCTTCATAGACCTCCAGCTCAGCTGGAAGAAACATTTATCTCCATACTTTAACATCAAGACTGAGGGCAGAGAAAACACAGCCAGAAAGTAATCAGATTAAATTGTTTACAGTTTTTCTTTTGAATTGTTTCAGACTGACACGTTTTATATGGAACATTTTTATTCTGCTTGGGCTTTTAAACTATTTATAATCAGAATAAAACTCATGGAGGCGTCTAATATTTTTGAATGTATATGATTTATTGTCTCTGAATTTGTATTTTTTGCTATTTAAAGTAAAATATTACGAAAAATATTGAAATGTGTATATGCTGTATGTTGAGAATTGTAAATTAAGGGGCTGCCCTTTCAAATTGTTGAACTACCTTTTGTATGGATACTTGTTTTCTAAGTAAATAATTCTATCATTTATACTGTATATGTATATAACCGTATTATAGTTGTTTTTCAAAGTCATTTATGATTGAAGATTTATTGTAGGCTTTTATAAGCGAGGTTTGTGCTCTGTAGTCACTTTTATTTTATTATGTTTTATGAATTTATTTTTTCACAGATGTGGGAGCTATTCTACAAGCTGCACTTTGTCTACACCTACATTGCCCCCTGGCAGATCACATGGGGCTCAGCCTTCCACGCCTTTGCTCAACCCTTTGCTGTGCCTCGTATCCTTTCAATGCTGTTAGTCACAAGGTTTATAGGAAGATCTGTACCACAGCAGGACTGCTGTAAATCCTGCCTGTGAGACGCTGATAATGGCTGATTTTTTCAGATGTGTTTTTAATTATGTGTTATTGTATAGCTGTGAGGGTTTACAAAACCTTTTTGTGTCTGACTTTTATTAGTGTATCTACTTTTTTATCAAGCTCACCTCCAACACGTGGACCACAGATACTACATGTGGCAAAACATACACAGTTTTCAGTGATCCTTGACCTGAGCTTGACCAGACTCTGCCATGCTGTTTGTTCAGGCTGTAGTGTCAGCGGTCTTCTCCACTCCCCTCAACCCTTTCCTGGGCAGCGCCATCTTCATCACCTCCTACGTCCGTCCTGTTAAATTCTGGGAGAGAGACTACAAGTAGGGAAAAATATTTTATAATACCATTGCTATCGTTTAAATATAATCCTACTATTTTTTCATATCTTCTTGAAATGTGGGATTTTCTAATTTCTCTGTTTGCAGCACCAAGAGGGTGGATCACTCTAACACTCGGCTGGCCTCTCAGCTGGACAGAAATCCAGGTGAGGGCATAGCAGCGCAGAGGGTCTGATACAACAAAAAAAGTTGCACTTTAAGTATAAATTCCTCGTTTCTTTTGGGCAGTAATATATCTGTAGTTACACCAGAATCTCATTTAGGCAAATTGGGAGAATCTAGATGCTCTTATCTAAGTCATACTTTGTGATAAAGACTAAAAGAAGTGTGTTTCCTTAGAAGAAACGGCTTTAAACCATCAGTCTAGTGATGCCAGTGCCTAAACATGAAACAGAAGAATATGCATTTTAGAAATTAGCCTTTTTTCCTTTTTTTTCATCATTCTTTCTCTTGTCAGGTTCCGATGACAACAATTTGAACTCCATCTTTTACGAGCACCTTACCCGCTCCCTGCAGCACAGCCTGTGCGGAGACCT
This sequence comes from Chaunax sp. Z400, assembly GCA_037577475.1. Classification (NCBI taxonomy): domain Eukaryota; kingdom Metazoa; phylum Chordata; class Actinopteri; order Lophiiformes; family Chaunacidae; genus Chaunax; species Chaunax sp. Z400. The sequence continues at coordinate 7,858,896 of CM075194.1, read as the reverse complement.
CCTCCTGGGCCGATGGGGTAACTTCAGCACCGGGGATTGCTTCATCCTGGCCTCCGACTACTTAAATGCTCTGGTGCATCTCATAGAGATTGGCAACGGCCTGGTCACCTTTCAGCTCCGAGGGCTGGAGTTCAGAGGTGAGAAGTTCATACGTGGCACATGTGGAAGGACCTATTTTGAACAGAAAATGCCTGCAGTGACGTGCCTGTGTTACCACAGCTGCCAAATAATTTGCATAAATATAGTCAGTTCTATTATACGATTGCTGAACATTTTACCATCATGAAATGGAATAATTAGTAATGTAGCTTTTTAAAAAAAAATCAATCTAAAATCACATATCTACTATTAACAATCCTTTGGCTGGTTCACTTCATGTCACACCACAGACAAACCGCACCAGAGCTTTCACACCTGCCCAGACAAGCTGCACCAACCAGGCAAACTGACTTCAGTTCGTTTTAACTGAACCAAAGGTTAGGGATGGAAGCACCCTTAGTGTGCGTTCTAACAGATCAGGTCTGACCAGCTTGTGCACCTGGCTGCTGATACTGTATATGTGGTTTTAGTCAACAACTTTAAAGTATTTGAAAAGTGACATTTTTAACTTCAGTAACCAAATAATTTTTGTACAAATTTAATAAAACCCTAAAATTTATTATTGAATGACTTGATTTTTGAAGAACGATTTCTTTGAGAATTGAGTGAGGATTTTAAAGCAGTTGCCCAGCATTCCAAACATACTGTATTAGCCTGGTTTTGCTCTTCTTTAAAGTCACACCTGTGCATGCCTCATCAGCATGACTTCAGCAAATGACCCTCTGCTACATAACAAAGCTGCTGAAATATGTGATACACTGTGAACTTTTTATAGCACCAGAAGTAATATTCAGAGCACAACACTCATCATCAGCCGCCCAGCAACTTTTCAAACTATTCCTTAATCCCACAGAAACTACTGAACAGATTTCATTGAAATCTTTGGAGGCGTGGAGCATGGGTTGTTGTGTGTGTGTGAAACAGGTCTCTCTTGAGAATTAGACCTTGTGTCTCAATGGGATTACCTGTATAAATAAAGGTTCAATAAAATTTAAAAAAATAAATAAATAAAATGGGTAAGGCAAGCTAAAGAGAAATGTTGGATTGGCCTAGCAGGAGGGATGTGGGTCTACAGTTACAGCATCTTTTTGTGTGTCAAGTTTGTGTGTGTGAGATTCAGACACGTCAGTAGAAAAATTACTAGGAGGGATTTTTCACCAGTCATCATAGTTGATCATAGTATTTTACAGAAATAACCTGGAGTATCTGGTGTGTGTAATGTTCTGACTGCATGAATCTGCTGACATGTCCCTCCACAGGAACTTACTGCCAGCAGAGAGAAGTGGAGGCCATCACTGAGGGGGTGGAGGAGGATGAGGGCTGCTGTTGCTGTGAGCCAGGACACCTCCCTCACATCCTCTCCTTTAACGCTGCTTTTGGACAGCGCTGGCTGGCCTGGGAGGTGCTGGTCACCAAATATGTACTTGAGGGCTATAGCATCACTGATAATAGCGCCGCCTCAATGCTGCAGATGTTCGATCTCCGACGCATCCTGACCACCTACTATGTCAAGGTTAGTGGGATGTAGCTAGACTGTTAAAAAGAATGTGTAACTTTCTAGATGTGCTGTATATTATTTATATATGATGTAAATGCATCATCCCTTCCTGGTGTCAGGGTATCATCTATTATGTGATCGCTTCACCCAAACTGGAAGAGTGGCTGGCTAATGAGACCATGAAAGACGGCCTGCGCGGTTGTGGAGAGAGGAACTACGTGGACCTGGATCCCACCTTCAATCCCAACATCGATGAGGACTACGACAATCGGCTCGCAGGCATTTCCAGGGACAGTTTCTGTGGAGTCTACCTGGGCTGGATCCAGTACTGCAACTCTCGAAGGACCAAGGTAATACTGGATTATTGTTCCCTGATAATGGGAACACTGTGGATCAGGCTGTTTGTCTCTGAATATCTGAAATCTAACTGGTGCTAAAACAGATAACATTCATAAGTAAAGTGAAGAAATATTTAAGTAAAGAGAAAAAGTACATGTTTATAATACTGTTAACATTTTTCAGTAAACATTAGCAACAGATTTGAGTGTCGTGAATCTTCCTTATCTGTGCTTCGTTTGTAGCCACTGGACAGTGAGAAAGACTCTGCTCTGGTGCTGCTCTGCTTCGGCCTGTGTGTACTGGGAAGGAGAGCTCTGGGAACAGCAGCCCATCACATGTCCAGGTTATAAAGTTATCTTCATTATAACAAGTTTACCTTTTATATGTGTTTTATCTGTGTTTAACTACATAAAAGGCGTGCATACATTTTAGGGTGGGGTCATTGTAAAAATGTTCAAACTGGTTTGATTTGAGGTCAAACACCAGAGAGTACCAGCCATAGGTGTCATGTGTAGCTCAGCAGCTGCTCCCAGTGAGCCCATAAACGAGAGTGTGGACCATTTAAGTTAAATTGTCTTCTGAAGTTAACATCAGATAGTAAATGAAATAAGACTTTGGCCTTGTGCCACTTGAGAAAAGATGGCATTAGCAAGATTTAAGTGAAAATGAAAACCTGGCAAGTCTGTTACCCTCTTGGTACAGAGATCGTGCAATAGCATCGCAACGAAGACCCTTCTCTGCACCATCTTTGTTTATTTACAATAAATAAAACAACGCTGCTCAGTGTAATTTTAAATAGCTGCCGTTGCACAAGAAAAAGAGGAGTGACGTATAACACAGCAGTGTCGGAGTCGAGTGTAAGGTTTTAGCACGCAAGTAGCGCTTGTAAACAATGGAATAACATGGCAACAACAACCATTTAGCTTCCCTGTTACATGATGGTTGATCTCGTCCTCTGCTCAGAGGGTAATGAGCTCCCGGACCTCTCTCTGTCTCCTCAGTTTAAAGACATTTTCATTTGATTATCTTCTTCTTTGAATTAGCTGCTAACTGCTACTAGCTGCTTTTTACTGCCTCACTCGCTCACGTTTTTATACAGATGTAGATGATGCACTGTTGCTACTTCTGCAGAACAGCAATGATCCCTAAGTCCGCCTTCATAACTATTTGTCTTCAACTTCTCCTCCATATCACAGCAATCTGGAGTCTTTCCTTTATGGACTTCATGCATTATTTAAGGGAGATTTCCGCATCTCTTCAGTGCGAGATGAGTGGATCTTCGCAGACATGGAGCTGCTCAGGAAAGTTGTGGTCCCTGGAATCCGAATGTCTCTCAAATTACACCAGGTGAGACGCAGCAGGTGTCATGAAAACCACATTTGACCTCATTCTCACGGTCAAATTTGATTTGTAACAAAATGCCACGCTGTTTTTTTTCAGGACCACTTCACGTCCCCAGATGAGTACGATGAGCCAGCAGTTCTTTTCGAAGCCATCTCCACCCACCAGCAGAACATGGTCATCGCTCACGAGGGAGACCCAGCTTGGAGGAGCGCCGTGCTGTCCAACGCTCCTTCACTCCTCGCCCTGCGCCACGTCCTTGACGAAGGAACCAATGAGTACAAAATCATTATGCTCAATCGACGATACCTCAGTTTCCGTGTCATCAAAGTGAGAACTGAAACAGAGCAAAATGAGTCTTTTAAGTCCTTGCTTGTTGCTAGTGATAAGCTACAATAATTAAACGTGAGCTTAACCTCATGTGCCACAGGTGAATAAAGAATGCGTCCGAGGCCTTTGGGCAGGGCAGCAGCAGGAGTTGGTGTTCCTGAGAAACAGAAACCCAGAGCGTGGGAGCATTCAAAATGCCAAGCAGGCGCTGCGAAACATGATCAATTCTTCTTGTGACCAGCCCATTGGATATCCCATCTACGTATCGCCGCTGACAACCTCCTACTGCAACTCGCACCCTCAGCTCGGACACATCCTGGGAGGGCCTATTAGCATCGCAAATATCCGAAACTTTGTTGTCAGCACCTGGAACAGGTGTGCAGCTCTCTATGGTTCAGTTTGCTGCTCGTAAAAACACAAATTAAGTACGAATGAGTACGAGAAATTCTCTCTCTGTATTTTAACTTACTAATACACGTTGTACAAATTGTCTTTTCTAGATTACGGAAAGGTTGCGGTGCTGGCTGTAACAGCGGAGGAAATATTGAGGATTCGGATGCGGGGGGGTTGTCCTGTAGCAGTGGGAATGGGACGGGGGGCGACTCTCAGCAGAGCTCGGTGTCCCATGGTGGGACCTCAGGACCTGCCCCCTCCCACTCATACCAGCCACACACTCTGGGTGAGAACTATATTAGCTGACAGCCTGTTGAACTAAGTCTCGGATTAAAGAAAGAGTTTACCCCAAAAATGATAATTCAGTTATTATCTACTCACTCCCATGCTGATGGAAAGTCAGGTGAAAGTTTTTAGGTTACCAAACATTTCTGGAGCATCACAGCAGAACAGCATGGCAGCATTCTTCTAAACGGGTGAAGAAGATGGGGACTTGTTTTAAAATGCAAATAAAAGGAAAACAAAGATAAGATTACTCTGAACAGTTTGTCTGGCATAACCCAAGTCTCTATAAACCCCAAGATGTCAGATTGATTAGAAAAGACATTAGCCTCTAAGCTTAAAAACGTTAGCGCACACCATGTCTGAGGAAGGTGTACAACCCTGAAGGCACATACATGTGCACTAGACAGGATGGACAGACACTGAAGTGTTTCTGGAGTTTGACCCTTAATAGTGATTGAAATCCAAGGTATGTCACTATTGTTGCATCAAATTTGACCATTCTTTTCCGTCTCTCACAAGTCCCCGAATTGTATGACTGTAACATTAAATCACTGTACTGCCTCTTTAATTTTATGTGGTCTGTGTCTGACCTCTCCCTGTGTCCAGGTACCAGTCAAAGTTCCCAGTCTGTTCAGTCGGGTTTGGTACGCCACTCTCCTGCCCGAGCCTCTGTCGCCAGCCAGTCATCTTCTTATCGCTACAGCAGCAGCCGTCACTCCTCCCTGCGCACCTCCACCACGGGCCTAGAGCCCTGCCGACGCTCCTCCACCAGCCAGCTCTCTCTGCGCACGCTCCCCAACTCCCTGCAGCTCCGCCTGGGCTCCACCTCTGACCCCGCCGGCCCCTCAGCTTCCCTTTCTAGCCACAGCATCCCTCCCTGCAAACGTCACACCCTGGTGGGCCTCCTGGGCAACGACGGCCTGTGCAGCACCGTGACCGATCCCCTCAGCCAGCATCACCACCCGCAGCAACACAACCCCAGCGTCTCTACCGTGCTCAGAGATGACATCTCATACAGAGTGCAGGTATGTAAATGTAAGCTGGAATGAAATAATTAATGAAACCCTAAAGAGCGGCAGTCCCGCTGCAGTGTGAAATTGGTTTATTCTGGGATGTCACTCAGATTGTGGACGTCAGTCAGGTGCTGGAGACCCTCAACGTATTGAAGCGGAAGGAGCTGCAGTGGCCTGACGAAGCAATGAGACTGAGGGCAGGACGGACCTTCTGGAGGGACTGGAGCCCCTTAGAGGGCATGGAGGGACATGTAAGTGTTCAGCAACATCTGTTAACACATCAGGTTTACGTTACTTATTTTAGATTTATGATAAATTAATATGATCTGTTTGAATGTTTGTCAGCTCACACTCACACACAGTCTCCCTCTGACCTCTTATGCTATAAATGTGTTGTCCTACTTTTGGGGCCTGTAAAACCCTCGGTGACCTACTTGCTCTGTAATTAACACCTCATAAATATGATTGGACGCGTCCTCTCACGATGCTTCTTCATTTGTTGTCCTCTGCAGGTGATTCACCGGTGGGTGCCTTGTAGCCGTGACCCAGCCAACTGCTCCCCTATCAACAAGACCATCCTGCTGGTACAGGTGGAAGACAAGCTAGTGCCCATTATCAAATCTGGGGTCATTGAATTGGGTGCAGAGGTTTGAGACAAGCACACACAGTCACATACAAGACAAAGCCAGACCTCCCTGGCTTTCAGCAGGATGGAGGAGCCTGCAGACAAATAGGAAATGGGAGCTCTCCCCCCTCCCTTATTCCTTATCACTGAGGGGGAAAGGAAGCCAGGGAATAGTGCAAGCAGAGGCAGAGCATTGCAGTCATTCAAGAATCCTTTACTGCATCAGCACACATCCACAGCATCTGCCTTGCTTTGCATCTCAAAAATGCTGCATGACAGTAAACGACCCTTAAAGTAAATCAATTCTTGCTACTGGTGATTAATTTCTATGCATTTCCTCGACTGTTTTTGTTGGGAGTTACGACTGAGCTGAGTGTAAAAGAGCGTGTGGAAATTTGTTTTTTTGATTGTCTTTAAATAATTTGCCAAAATTAGCCTGGTGTTGAATATCTGCCATGGTTTCATACACATGAAAGCTTTTTCTTTTATTTTTTATGCCAAGACCACAGAGAAAGTTGTGATGCAGAGACTCGACGGTGCTGCGCTCAATGAACTCCTCTGCTTCACTGTTGTCATTCCGTTTGGATTACTTTGAAATTTGCAAGATTTACTCTGCGCAAAGAAGAAAAAAAAACTTGCACTATAATTTTTGTTTTTTATTTTACAGCAATGCACTACACGATTTCGATAATATCACATTTTATTTATTATAGACTCTGAATGGCCATGGTTACTGATGCCTTGGGGATGAAAAAAAATTGCAATCGTCATTCTGTTTGCAGCCATTTTTATTATTTGACTATTTTCTGTTTGATAAACTTGAAAATAAATTTTTACTGTACATGATTATATCAATATCTATATATATATTTACACAAATATATATATATAATGTCAATGTATAAAAGATTTTGATTTCAATATTTATTACTGTGAACTTGGTATTTACACTTTGTTACATCTTTTTTCTTCATTTTGGGACAAAGGTTAATGTATTAAGGACCATTGGTTGAAAACAGATGCCGAATTTTTGATGGACTGTTTCACTATTTAACTTAATTCTTTTCTATATGGAAAAAAATAAAAGTTTGATTTATTGCTGACAACTTTAACATGCCTCTTCTGGTTCCTTTTTTCTTATATAAAGTTCCCACTAAGTTCAGACATCAGTAAATATAAAAACAATGTTGTAGAAAGGACAAAGTTTAAAATGAAGCTTGTGATTAGCATGTGCACTGACATGCAGTGAAGGGGATTTTATGGGCTACCTGCTTAGGTTTTTCATATTTTTACAACACAGTGACTCATGAATCATATGACATGTTGTTTTTGCTTCCATAGGCAACAATGGATTGTGTAACATGGTTCAAAGTTATGCTAGTGTGTCAAGAGTCTGTTTAAGAAATGACATTTGATGAAGAGATCACTTTTCTAAACCAGTGTCACAAAGTGTTTCACATATCCAAGAAGATCTTCGAAACCAATACATAAGTCAAACCAAACTGATTTGGTCCCACTAATGAGCCACGCTGTTGCACTGGGTGATATGTTATATATGTATATCACAATCAACATGGCCAATGTGGTTCATTCTGAGTCAGTCATACAACATCCTGATGTACAACATTCTCTCGGGCACCAAATGTGTGGCTGAAAATAGTCCACAAATAATGCACCATTTATACCTGTGACAAATGTTTGGACAGAGTTCAGCTTTAGTTCAAAGCCTTAAAAACATACAAATGAGGGCTGAGTTCATGGACAGGGTGGAAAAGTCAGACAGAAATGGCACACAGTGTCTCAGTGGATTTGTTGACAATAAGAAAAATATAGGAAAATGGTAGAACAGTCACTGAGTTTTACAATTCCTATGGATGATTGGCAGTTCCTTGATGTCTTAAGTGGAGGTAGGGGAAAATTGGTTCTTTTGGGTCAGGTAGGTACCTTCCTTCCTTTGTCTTTCATTGACACCACCAGAGGCCTCATCATGTCACCCAGTGTTCCAGGTGGAGCCCCTCTGCTTTTACTGCTCCTGCTTTATTCAGGATCAATTTCAATCACTTTTGAAGATATGTCATATTTGACAAAAAACTGAATCAGCACAGTTTCAGCTACAGTTTGATCTTGGTTCAAGTCTGTAGCAAAATTATTTGTTGTCTCACAGTAGTGAATTTTCCGTGAGCCCTATAATTTATTTATTTATTCTGGATAACCAGATCCAGGATATTTCTTGGATCCAGATCAGACTGATGTGTGTCAGATCTCATGGGGATGTGTAATTTTGTCTTAGCATTGTAGGCATTATCCATGAAGTTAGAAGCAGCAAAAACCTATATCCCATAATGGTAAAGAATTCTATAAAAGAAAATCTTTGCCCCACTTAATCATCCAGACTAATCTTAATGAAGTCAAAGGGGACTATTTTTCTAATAAATATACCCTTTGATGTTGTTGTTTATGTGACGGATTAATTTCTCAGTGGACACTGGAAATCTCGTTCATCTAGTTTTCACTTCTCACCAAATAACCAACATGGTCACGCAAGTTGTCAGTCATCACATGACTGTTTACAGTGAAGCCCCGCCCCCAAGCCCTCTGATTCGTCGCTTCGTAAGAATTCCCAGTAAATGTTTTCCCCACCGTCATATATATAGATGTCCCATTGATCCTGTGAAGTGAGTCCATGTAGTTTCTGCTCTCTTCTTCGTACACCAAACCAAAGAAAAGGTAAAAACAAGTCTTTGTTTGCTTTAAACGACGCTGGCATTTATTCGGAATATTTCAAATAACTTTAAATATTCTCGTTTTGAAAGCTCCGTCTTTTCATTGTATTGTTTTGTTAGCTTCCGCTAGCTAGCAAGTTCCAGAGATCGGATCATGTGATATCCAGGCAGGCAAGAAGCGTGTGTTATTTTTGTTTACCTGCCCTTGTTTGTTGCCAACTCTCAATGCAACGAACAACCGAAACCTTAATCTAAGAGTGGATAATAATATTATAATGGATAATAAGGTTGTAACTACCCTGTCATCCACACAGGACTCCCGCATCAGACTAAGACATGTCAGCCCTCTTCGTGCTGCTCGGCCTGAGTCTCGGGCTGGTTAATGCATTTCCTTCCCAGGAGCCAGACGGTGGGAAAAACTGGGTGCTCATCGTAGCTGGCTCGAATGGCTGGTATAACTACAGACACCAGGTTAGAGGTGTAAAACTGGATGAAACTGTTGCCACAATGTCACCTTATCAAGTGCACACTGAGAGTGACTCAGATGTTTTTTTTATTATTATAATCTATATTTGTTTTTGATAAGATCAACTTTACCCCTCAGATAAGTCATTTTCCCTTCACAATGTATGCTCTCCTAGAGTTTTACAGCCTCTTAAATGTGCAGCTGTAATGCTTTTTCCGTCTCTCAGGCCGATGTATGCCATGCCTACCAGATTGTTCACAAGAATGGCATCCCAGATGAGCAGATTGTGATTATGATGTACGACGACTTGGCAGAGAATGAGGAGTGAGTTGGCTCTTTTTTTTCTTTTCTTTTTTCTGTGCTGAAGATCTTTGTGATAAAAAGACTTCTTTCACCTGGTGTGTTCTTAAAAACCCTGCTGTAGTTTATTTCTGTCGTTGCTGAGCTTTTTAATTAGCAGAATATGCAAATAAATGTCAGCTTCAGTTATACTGAACACTGTTCCTAAATGTGATATAGCACACAAAAAAGTCATCTTTTATAAGTCTTTTTATACACACTATATTGAATGCTCCAATAAGTAGAATTGCAGGATTTCAATAACTAACGTAGCTCATTACAAACATGTTATATTAGTGTTAAAGCTTTTCACACTGTCGTGTGTTTTGAGATGCTGTATAGAACTAGTAAAGTTGATTGAAATGATAAGGTGCTTTCATTAGGGTCATATCATCACCATTGAAATTATGTCAGCTGCTTGCATTTCACATAAAATGTTCTTGTTAGTGAATGGAGCTGAAACAATAAGTCATTAATCATTCTAATATTTAAGCAATTTTTGTCAATTATTTGATTGTTCCAGTGAAGGATGTCCAAGTCAAATCAACAAATCAATCAACATTTGAATTGATAATTAAAGTAGTCATATACACTCATATTTGTGAAACCTTAGAATAACAAGAATGGCACTCAGTAGAGTGCATACCTTCGCCAAAGCCAAACAATCCTACATGTCTTTCTAGCTCCTACTGTACATCGGCTTAATAAAGATCACACCCCACAAATAACACATTTTGATCCTCAGGAATTAGATAAAAATGTCTTTGCAATGCTAAGAAAACATATTTTAAAAATCCTGGATCAGCCTCTTGATTCAGATTTGTCCCAAAATGTTTTTTTGCCTGGCCCATGCCCCAGTCCCCCACTAAGTTTCGTAGATATCTGTGACATTAAAAACATGTAAAAATGCATCTACACTAATTTATTGCTCTCTTTCCTTACCTATCCCCCATCCTTTTTTTTGTTTTTAGTTTCGTGGAAATCCCTCCAGTAGGTTTTAATTCTGCTAACAAACAGCCCTGAGCGTTGCCAGAGCAGAGCAGGCAGCACTGTTAACAAGCTGTTAAAAAGACCTACTGTGAAGAGTCACAAGGAACTAATTTTAGTGCTCCTTCAGGACTTTGACTTGCTGATGCGGTGACTGGATAGAGGAGCAGAAGTGAAAGCAGTTTTAGTTAGATATGGGCTCACCGTTTAAAGCTAACATACAGTAAGACACAACCTCAGGGGAAAAATTGACGCTGTCAAGTTCATTGGTCAGCTAGTGGAACAGTGATGTGATGGATAAGTAAAAGAAATGTGCTGCAGGATCATTTATTGTTGGGCTCCATGATATATGATTTCAGCATTGACATGGAAAAGTAGGAATGCACAATATTCACATTACAGGATGTACAATGTCAAGGCAAATGAACTCAAACACATCATGCTACGGCGGTTTTGCTGCTTGATGCAAAAGCAAACTCTGGTCTTTGTCATTGTCCATGACTAATATATAAGAGAAGTCTGTCTGGTATCATTTATTTTTATTTAAATCACTGGTTTGAAGGAGATATTTCATGTCAGACCTGCTACAAAAAAGGTCCAGGATGATTTATTCTTTCCCAATAGAACAATTCAGGTCATTTTTTTATATTGCAGAAAAGAAAATATCGCAATGCTTTTTCCAAAATCGTGCAGACTTGTCTGCTTGTCTACTCACTTTAGCCTTGGTTGATAGAATACTTTGACATAATGTAGTTCAAGTTTTGGAGAGAGGTTATGCAACATTGATTGTTTAATATCTGTACTCCGAGTGTTTTTAAAAAAAAATTGTGGTTAATGACTAACGTGTTTTCAAAACTTAGATGGTTTCCCAAACAGACACATCAATAGCTACTGATAGCAGAGGCTCGTTCAAGCTTTCACTTGTTTTGAATTGATTTAATGCAAAATAATGCTTTGTATAATGGAAATGATAATCATTCATTTTGGGCTGTAACTAAGTTATTTTCACTATTAATTAACTTTTTGGTCTGCAAAATGTCACCAAAACAGTGAAAACTGACTGTCGCAGTTTCCGAAAGGCCAAGCTGACGTCTTCAAAAGTGTCATGTCAAAACATTTTAATCCCACCTGACCAAAGTTTCAGTGCTGCATGATTTACTGTTGCAGGTTCTTACAGATTACAATGTGAGTTGTTTTGTTGAGTTACAGAGAGTGAATCTGCAGTGAAAGAGAAAAAAACCCTGAAAGAGCTATCAGCCTATCAGTGAATCATGCATCTGTCATCATGCCAAAGTGTTTTGTCAGCCATTTGTGCTTCTGCATTCTGAATAGCATTTTTTTTCTCCAGAAACCCAACCCCTGGAATAATAATTAACAGGCCAAATGGCACAGATGTGTACCAGGGAGTTCCTAAAGACTACATTGGGGATGTGAGTCTGTCAATGCAAATGTTCAAACAAGAGTCAAAATCAAAGCTCTTGAATAAATGTTTCGCATCGCTCTTGACTTTCAGAGGATTTGAAAGTAAACTTTTTGCTGTCTGCAGGATGTGACCCCTGAAAACTTCCTGGCAGTGCTGAAGGGTGACGCCTCAAGTGTCAAAGGTGGCTCTGGCAAAGTGGTGAAGAGGCAAGTGATGAAATAAAACAGTAACCAGTTGTGAAGAGATGGCACAAATATCCGAAAAGCACAAAAGCTGGTTCTTCAGGTCTTTGTCCTAACTTTAAGGTGTGTTTCATTCTGCAGCGGCCCCAAAGATCATGTGTTTGTGTACTTCACGGACCACGGGGCTCCTGGTATTCTGGCCTTTCCCAATGATGATGTGAGCCCTTTTTCTACTTCCTTCTCTTGTTCATGTTAACTCATGAATTTACGGCACCAAACTAGTCTTTCACCTTAAACACTAAACCAGGAAGTAATGACTCATGTTGTTATCTCTATCAGTCATGTGTCTTTTTTCACCTCTACCAAGTTGCGTATGAGATCACCTTTGTCTGTTCACATATTTCAAGGAATGACCATTTTTCTAATGGCTACCAGTGTTAGGCTCATGTATTGAAAAATTAAGACCCAAATAAAATGTGGTCACTTTGTTAGCCTGTCAAATTTCTGAGCAACGTAACGGTTAAAGTTTGCTTCATTATTCACAATTATTATAGTTCTCACTGTATATGTTATATAGGTGTCTCTGTGCAGATCTGCTCTGAATCTGTAAATGAAAACCATTTTTGTCCTCTCTCTGCAGCTCAATGTCGAAGATCTCCAAGAAGCCATTAAATACATGCGCGAAAACAAGAAATACAAAAAGGTACACAGCGACCTGCCGCGGTGGTGTTGTTGTTAGGCCTGTACGCTGTGGACCGTGTGCATCAGGTGATGACATCGCTGTGCTGGAAGATCTTTAAACTTTTCTCTTTGTTTTGTGTCTTTCTTCCCACACACACACACACACAGATGGTGTTCTACATTGAGGCATGTGAGTCCGGGTCAATGATGGAAAATCTGCCTGATGACATTGACGGTGAGCTGAACTTTACCTCATTGGAATCCATTTCCACTGAAAGCAAGAGATAATGAAGCTGCAACGATCAATATGATGTGTCAGTTGATTGGTCCTCGACAACACAAACTTGACTTTTCCTTGTGACAGACTTCACCTACATTTGAGGTTGGATTTAAAATAGCAATTTAAAAGCCAAGAATCACAGTCAAGTTACATATTTCTCTCCTGTACAGGACACGGATCAAGGTTCTGGTTGCACAGTGTTAAATCGCACCAACCTCCCTCTGTGGTTTTAATGATGATGAAACTTCAACTTGCAGATGTTGTCTTTGCGATGTTTCAGAGGCTGCTGAGCAGACATGTTTAGTTTTCTATGGCACTATTACACAACATAACATTACAACATCTCTGTGTTTCAGTGTACGCCACCACTGCAGCCAACTCTCAAGAGTCCTCTTACGCCTGCTACTTTGATGAGAAGAGGGGCACATACCTGGGTGACTGGTACAGCGTGAACTGGATGGAGGACTCCGATGTGGTGGGTTAAGTTTCTGCTACTGTGTCTGAATCACAGTATTTTATCATAAAATAATGAAACTTCAAATGAAAAATCTTGTTTGTCATATCTAACTTGAATGTTCAATCAGTGGTTTCTGAAGTATTCTATTTTTCCAGATTACATTGATATTTCTTTTTGGAAATACTTTATTTTACATGATGTTTTTTGTCTAACATTGTGCTTCTAGGAGGACCTGTCAAAAGAAACTTTGCTGAAACAGTTCAAGATCGTGAGGAGCCACACAAACACCAGCCACGTCCAGCAGTTTGGAAACAAGGTGAGAGGATGACTGACAGAACGCTGCTGAGGAGGGAATATGTCAGGTTTTATTTAAGTCAAATGAATGGCAGGATAATGATGTGCAGGGGAACAAATGTTTGTTTTCTGCCCTTATAACTGGAGTTTCTTGCTTTCTATACAGACCGTAGGCCACATGAAGGTTAAGGAGTTTCAGGGCAACCCCAAGGCAACCAGCCCACCCCCTCCTCCAATGACCCTGCCGCCAATTACAAATCTGGATCTGACCCCAAGCCCTGACGTCCCTCTGGCCATCCTCAAGAGGAAGATGATGGTCTCCAATGATATCAGAGTTGTTAGGGGGATGCTGATGGAGATCAGCGCCCACCTTAAGGTACAGACCGACTGATCTTTCTGGTGTTTTGGCCGTTACAGTATGTTTGAGGTCCTCACGCCGTGCAAATCAGATTGACTGAGAAGGTTGAAATTGAGCCATGAAATTTCTCACATTAGAGATTTCAGTGTGTGAACATGTGTGTGTCCTCAGGTCAGGGAATCGATGGCTGACACGATGCGCCAAGTGGTTGAGAGGGTGACCGGCAACAGGTTCAAGGCCGACGAGGTTCTCAACGAGCGGGCCGATCTGTCCCAGTACGGGTGCTACAAGGCTGCACTCAACCACTTCAAACACAACTGCTTCAACTGGCACAAGCAAGAGGTAGAGCTGCACCAAAGAATCCATGAATAGAAATTTAGTCTCCAGAAGCCCAAGGATCCCAGTTTGCACCCTTTCTTTAAGCTGAAGTCTTCACCGTACCCTCTATGTTGAAAGCGTGAGCACGCACCCATCTGAGGATGGTGCACGAGTTTGAACGCGTTTGCATAGGCCGATAGACGAGATCAATGAGTGATCTGTGCAGTGAAGAATTCAGCTGATAAAAGGGTGGAAATAGCATCTTTTTAATATATTTGGGATCTTGGGGCTTCTGGAGTCTTAGCTTTCACCTTATGAGATCTGTGGAGTTAATCTATGTTAGTTTTTGGTTGCTTTTATGCTTTAAAACAATTCTGCATCTTCTTCAGTTGTTAAGGAAAATACTGCGCTACCATTTGGCAGCAAAGCTCCGGAAATGTTTTGCAATTTAGGAATGTTTGCTAGACTTTCCATTAACCTGGAGTTGAATAGATAATGACCAAATTGTAATTCGTGAGTGAACTGTTTCAGCCTGTTAAACCAAACCAGGAGCATCTAGTCCAAATTTAGAAAGTATTGTGTTATAGCCTCGGTACGTGGGGCGTGCACTCTGTGCTACCTGCGCCCCGAAAGTATTGTGTGTTTTTTTTAATATAATTGTTAATCAGTGCCAGCCTTAACAGGATTCATCTGTAGTTAATGATTGAAGCTTAACTCACATGCCAAGTATCTGTCTCCGCTTCAAAGGAGGAAGCATTGGGTCTGTTTCACTTCCTATCATCAGTAGGTGTTACACCTATACTCATATTTCTTTCTTGTGTTCAGTTGGCTTTAATCCAGACAGACTAACTAAGCAGTAGGTCTAAAAGAAATTTGAAGCCATCCATCTTTCTGAACACCTAGGCCGCATTCAAGAACATTTTAATCTTATTTTAAATAAAAAAAATTAAATAATACCAGTGTCCCATGTCGGATTCTCCAAACTCTCTTAACTGTAACTTATAAATCCCTCGTTAGAATCTGATGGCCACCTTTTAATGAGCGACTGTGTGCACAATAAAAGGACACCTCAAAGGAATATCATAGGAGTAAAAAGAAGAATTTCTCACCTGCTGTCAGAATTTATCACATGAAAGTAATTTAGCAGTGTCATTGGTCCTATAGACCAGAAGCAAATAATAATACAGCCAACAGGCTATAAAGACGCAATAGACGTGAAATAAGATGCTAAAAAACATCTTGCGAAAGCAAAATGCTCCATGAACATTACACAACAGATAACATAACAGATTATTTTGCATTAGGTGATGTAACACTGTTCACTTGTAGAGAACACAGACATGCAAAAGGGTAAACGTACAGGTGTTTTTTATTCTTTTTGAAAAATCCTATCTGATGTTTCAAAGCCAGTACTTGTCAGCCTGGTGAAGAAGTAATCCTGGATCAAGTTACTAGATTACATGATGAAAGTGCTTTCATGCAGCTGTGTGGGTTCATTCAGGAAAATGTGATGTCCTCTTGTGTTTCAGTATGAATACGCTCTGAGACATCTGTACGCTCTGGTGAACCTGTGTGAGAGAGGATACTCTGCTAACAGGTACGTCAAAAGAAACTATTTGAAGATGGGGCTCAAGGAATTTATGATTTTAACACTACAGTAGTTGCAGCCTTATCATTCTAGTCACAGGTAAACTATAGAAAGTCCCAAGACACTGTCCCCTGTGAAAGCTGTCCATGTTGTGTATTTACTTATTTGATACGGACACAAATTGTATTTTGTCATTTCACTTTGCAGCATCCTGCTTGCCATGGACTCAGTGTGTCACTTCAGCAAGTAAAAGGGTTTTTGCAACAAAGCGCTGCTTCCGTGTGGAAAGGTCTAAGAACAAGATGGAGCTTCTCTTTGCACAGCTGACGAATCAATGCGACGTGGTGTTGGCTATTCTTTTATCAACACAGTAACACTGTTTGTTTTTCTACTTGTGATGTTTTTTTATTTTACTGAGAATTTTTAAATCTGTTTTATGATGAGTTGCACTATTGCTGTGAAGGGTTTGTGGATGATATCTTGCTGATTCTTTGTAAGAATGTAGGATAACGTGCTTAATGAAAATTTATTCTGCGCTCAGCTTTATTTGTGGTATGGAAGGCGATGCATGAATGAATGTTTGATTGACATGAAATGGACATACCACTAAACAATGAACAATGTTGAACCTCAAGAGACTTGTGTTGTCAGGGATCTCAAAATAAATCTGTCCCCCCCAAAAGAAAATGACTCTTTTTCCAATTATTTTTTATCTGTGTGAATATTCAGCTCAGGTTTTTATTATTCCTCAATATTGAAATCACACACTTTTGGGATAATATTTCACATGGTAGTGTTCTTTACACATTAACTGTAGAGAATTTGTATGATGTATGAAGCTAATTTCTTCATGCAATTTGTAGCCATACTTCAGTGTGATACACCTTCCTTCTCTAAACAAATCTGTAATGGAGCTCACCTCCCCAGGAGCTTGGTGCCCTCTCCTGAGCTGCAGTTGCACCTCCTCTTCACTCATCTCCCCAATGGACTCCTTGAGTAGGCAGCTAATCATCAACAGTGTGTTGTGGGTCATTGTGAGACCTGTTTAAAAAGGGCTTTAGACACACAAAAACACTTACCTGCAAAACAAACTAACGACATCAGACATCACACAGATGCTTCACTAAATTAAGATAGCCTTCATTGAAATAATGAAATTGTGACATCTAGTGACCACATTTTGACCTACAGCATAAATTTTAAAAAAAAGTTGGAAGTTGTATTAATTTATTTTTTGATTGTTTTGTTTTTGTCTTTTATTTGAGACTGCTACATTCTTCTACCCCTTTCATTGGATGTTCATTTCATTATCCATCCTTCTTTTTTATAATGATTGCTTTTTAATTACCTGCAATATGTATTTATTGGCTTTTTATTATTAGATATGGATATTCATTATTTAAAATGTTTGATTAGTCATAATTCATTCTGAATATTTATTATTTGATGGAGTGCACCTTCATTCACATGTGGCTCTCATCCACTGGAAATGTTGTTTTGCTTATTGTCTTGGATTTTTGAGCTTCAGCTGTGCAGCAGATCGTTAAACTCTTACATACATTTAAGCAGTAAGTCAAGTAAATTGTAGACAAATGCCAGTCGGTTGCTGCAAAGAAACAGGCTACATATTGAATAGAAATAGACATTGAATAGATGGTAATGTCAAATACATGCGCATATACATGTTTATATACAGTATATGCAGTGTGCATACAGTAAAATTACTATTAAATTTCTCAAATTACTCCATAGATTCTAGAATTTTTGAATGAGTCATGTTTAATGAGGTAATTTAGCTTTTATGCATAAAAATCCTATCAGACCTATATTATTGTTTAAGCAATACATCTTTTAAAATACCGATATGACTGGAGAGGGACATTCACTTGTTGTCCCCCATTGTTTAGCCGACTATTTAAATTTTCTGTTTTGTTTTACTAATTATAATATAACATATAGTTTCAAATTTTGATCAGGCATAAAACTTTGCTACCCAAGTCGGTAAAGCCCATCCTGTTTGGGAGGTGGCTTCGTCTAGTACCTGCCCTCCTCCTATTAAAACAGGAAGACAAATGTTTTTTTTTATCTCTATGGACAAGCTGGTCGAAACTCAGCTGCTAACGTGAAACTACCACCGATCACAGCTAACATCTATCAGCAAACAGAGCTACATCGTCCGGAGGACTTAAAACTACCAGTGAGATTAAATTCTAGCCACGACGGCAACACTTTTAACTCGGCACGTTAGCTTGTTTGCTAACTTAAACACAGGTCCTGATCAAGATTTTTCACAGCTGGTTAGGTTGCGCAAGACGGCCAGCAACTAGCTTTGAACACCCTTGAACGGTTCACCATGGGTTCCAGAGCGTCCACGTTACTCCGAGAGGAGGAAATCGAAGAAATTAAGAAGGAGACTGGCTGTAAGTCGAGCTCAGACTAATTGCTGTGATGAAGATGAAAACAGTCACGCCTTAAAGTTAGCTGTCTACTGTGCTTACTTGCACATTTATGTAACCATTCACTGCAGGTTATCCTTTACTGTACGCCTATAATTTCTTTATTAAATCCCCAAATTGTGTGATAAAAGACGATATGCAAATAGATTTGTAGTTGCTGCTGTTCATCTTGTAAAACTGGGCTGTAGCTGATCCCAGATCGGTGGCTTGTGGGAGTGTAACGAAGTAAAGTATCTGAAGCACTGTGTGCCTGTTATCTTCTGGTCATCTGGTAATAAAATCTTTGGTATCCTCCCTTACAGTCTCCCACAGTCAAATCACTCGCCTGTATAGCCGCTTCACCAGTCTGGATAAAGGTGAAAACGGTACCCTCAGGTAAGCGACAAATAAATACATCAAACATCAGCCAGATGATCAGTCTGGCTCATTTGCTCATAAGTCTTACTTTCACAAAAACAGCATTATAATATTGTAATATTTAAATAGAATAGAAGATGTTGTGTACTACATGTCTAAAATGACATTTTATAATATTGTTTGTGTTTTAGTTGAAGTTTTTGTCACTCTTTCACCTAATGTTTCATAAAATTGGACGTGTGTGCAAATGAAAAGTGAGCATTTCAATCAAATAAATTGATCAATAAATCAAACATTTATGATGTATAAAAACCTAATGGAAAAAAACCCCAACTCAAATCCATCGATCCACACATGAGGAGGCAGATGACAAGCATGTTGTGTTCTCTTCTCTGCGTCTTATTGGTATCTGAGTCACGTATGGTCTTGCACTTTTAAGAACTCAGGAGAAGAGAGTCTGCAGATTCCAGCAACATTTAAGACATATTTCTAAGATGTTGTATTGCAAATATGTTTGTAGAAGCATCTCACAATCACACCAACATGTCCATAGACCTCAGAGGGTTAAAGTAACTTCTATTTAGAAATATATTAGTTTTAATTTGGAGCCTATGGAGTAATGACACTGTAATGTCAGATAAAAGTTGTCGTCCACAAGACATCTCTCAATCTCGCAAGACTTTTCCCTGTGATCCATAATGAAATATTTCCTGTTGCCTCTTACTTGAGGGCACTCGGCAATTCTGTGACGTTTCTGTGGTTTGTGATTAACTTCTTGCTCTGCCCTTTTTGTTTGGCCAGAATAAGCAATCGGTGAAGACAAAAGTAATCATTAAAACTGCTAAGACATTAGTTTGATACCTGGTTTGGTGGTGAGGTCTTTGGAGGGTAAAATCTCTTTGCAGGTCTTTTGAAAGGTGTGTTTACACAAAACAAGTTCTTGGTTTCACCTGTTTTCGCTCCATTGCTTTCAGTCACAGCACACACACACACACACACACACACACACACACACACACACACACACACACAGTCGGGTATGTTCTCCTTTCCCCAAGGTGACTTTCTTATTATTCATTACTTGCTACAGCAGTGAGATTTTACATGCATCTTAACTCACCCACTTCAAGGATCTTTTTCTCTGACCCGTATGAAATCAGTTGATATATTTTCCCAACCAAAACTATTCTCAGAAACATATCAAAACAGAAACATAACAAAAGAAAACATATTTAATTCTGTTTTCTTTTCATCTTCTGTTTCTGTCTGGTTCTAAAGAAAGATGAAGACGTGGCCACATGAGCTTTTTACTCTCATGTATTTGTAAAGTTATTAGAACCTGTTGTGTTTGAATTTTAGTTCAATCATATCTCCTCCTGTCTGCAGTCGAGAGGATTTCCAGAGGATCCCAGAGTTGGCCATCAATCCGCTGGGAGACCGAATCATCAATGCCTTCTTTCCTGAGGGGTGAGCTGTCTCTGTTACTTGTCTGCTGTTTTTGGCCATCTCCTTGTGTGCACTGTAGATTTGAATCACAACCACTGGCCGATTGAGGCCATCAGGCTTTTTACTTGTTGCTGCTTGACTGCAGAGAGGCTGTCTTTTCTGCCAAGTCTGTGTTTGATAAAAAAAAAACACCTGGGATTTTTGGACAACTGCATGGTTGTTTCAGCATAATTGGCGGTTGCTGCTGTTTTTAATCCGTCTGAAAGCTGAAATGTTCTCATGCACCATCAAAATGTGTAGGCAGCTTAGCTTTAGCTGTGGGTTTTTAATATTTTCAGATGTGTTCTTGTTGCTCTACTTTTGGCTTGCTTGCTCCAGTCGACTGGAGCTTTTTACTCTGTGCAATGGTGTAAGGTTACGACTAGTTTGAGTTTTCATTGTGTTGCTCATACAGCTAATGAAGGTAATCTTTCTTTTGTGTCCGTTATCAAGAAAGATGAAGTTAATCCGTTTCTTCTCTGTTTGATGTGCTGTGTAGTTTTATTATTCTGTGTCTGTGTTGTTGTTTAGAGAGGACCAGGTAAACTTCCGGGGCTTTATGCGGACCCTGGCTCATTTCCGACCAATCGAGGACAACGAGAAGAGCAAGAACGCCGCCACCAGCGAACCGCTCAACAGCAGGACAAACAAGCTGCTCTGTGAGTTTAGAGCCACAGGGTTTCATGAAGTGAGCCAAGTCTGCCATGACTTATACCTATTTTCTTTCTTTGTCCAGTTGCTTTCCGTCTGTATGACCTGGACAGAGATGACAAAATCTCTCGGGATGAGCTGCTGCAGGTGAGCGGATTAGTTTGTCATGTAAATGCTGAGTCACTAAACGGTTTGTGGCTACAAGTGGTTCATGCTGTAATTTAATCAGAAAAGATGTCTTTATTTCCTTTATGGAAATCCATCAATCTAATACTTGCTTTTCAGTCATGTTACATATTTGCCAAAAGAAACAAAAGCTATTGTGCAATGTCCACATCAAAATGCTGCACACACAGAGGGATTTCTATCTTGATACGAAGACTTTGCCCTTGTGCTGATAATGAGGAGATATCTCACCTTAACTACAGGTTGATTTCTCCCAGACAGTCTAATATCCTCTATTTGGCTTCCCTCTGTGTTATTTGTCGTCTCTCTGTGAAACCATATCGGTTTCGGTAACATTGTGTGACCTGTCATTGCTGTAAGCTCTGGGTTAAATGACTCAGACAAATCTCTTGTTTTGCGCAAAACACTTCTGCGTGACCTGCTTCATCTAATAACTACAAATTATCTTGGATAGTGCTTCAATACGTGCTGCTTTAATACTGTTTTCATAAACATCTCTCCATAATGTTTCGTAAGTGTGATGTAACTCTTATTTAATCTTTGCCAGGAATGGTTTCTCGCTGATATTCATTAACTATGAGGGGACTTTTTGTTCATTTTTTTTTACAGGTCTTGCGGATGATGGTTGGTGTAAACATTTCAGACGAACAGCTTGGCAGCATTGCCGATAGGACCATACAGGAAGCTGACACAAATGGAGATAACTCAATTTCCTTCAATGAATTCATCAAGGCAAGTTTTTGGGCATCTGTTACCTCACATATACATCTCTCTTGTGTACTTATTTATGCTGCCGTTACTTAAATTAGTAACAACAAAAGTGCTATTTGTAGGGTGCTTTCACAGAAAGGCTTTGGCCCTGTACTATTGCCATGAGGAAATACTGAACATTACACAGAAGAAGAAAAAAATTAGAAGGGCGCTCGGAGAGGACACACCTCTTCTAAGGCTTTATTGTGCCCAGCAAACATAAAAGGGCTTGAACTTCTAAACTACAAGCTTTATTGTAGAATGTATAATAAGAAAACAAATAACCAAAGACTATGATATCATAAGGTTTTTATTTCTTATATACCAATTTATACATGCACAGATGAAGAACTGCATTATGAAAGGAGGAGAAAAACATCATATATGAAGACAGGATGAGACAGGGTGGAAGAATGACGACAAAATGCGACAATTATGAAGACATTAGTGATAAACGATATTCATAAATACTAGTATTTCACATTTTAGATTAAAAATGTTAACTAAAATGGAACTTGATCCGGATCCTCTAAATCTGATCACCACTTCCCTACCTACCCAATCTCTTAGAAATGTTATTGGACTACATACATACATATGGTGCTAACTAACTATCAGACAACTGGTGCTGAAAACCTTAACTCCTCGGTGGAGGCAAATATCCCAAGGACACATTGTACACATTACAGGACTGGTTTGAACCTGCACAAAGTACAACTTCTGTCCTCGTTCACTTATTAAATACATTTTTACTGAGCAGCCTTTCAGTTCATTCAACCTGACATGTTTGCATTTCCATCATCAAAAGTTGTGGGTGTTGATGATGAATAGAACAACTCAATTTCGACCGATTCTACCAGTTACCCCTCTGTTGAGGTAGATCTGATACTCATAGGTGGATTGGTCAGTAGGATTAACCAGAATCGTTTTAACGTCTGTGATCTGGCAAAAGATTTCCCAACTCTCCTGTCATTGGCTTTGTGCAAAAGGTCCCAGAGAGGGAGGCGACATCCACAGAACACGAGAATCACCTCATGTTCATATCAGTCTTAGTTCATATAGATCACAAAGGAAACCAGATGACCAATGTCCCATGACGTCCACATGCCAAGCTCACACAAAAAAAAAACCCCGGTGAAAACCCACTAAGCAAACAAATCAGTGAGCAAAGAAACAGGAAATGACCACAAATGTGATGACCATGACAAAAGGAATCCACAGTCACTTCCCTTCTTTCTATGTAGTGCCACAGCCCTTCCCTTCTATTAATTCTATTGTAATCGGCTGCAATTCACCTTGAGGGCACTCTCGAATGAGTCATCAATGAATGGGAGTGAAATGGCTAAAATAATGATTTTCACCCACTTCTAGACACAAAAAGCCACAGATATGTGTAAACCAAACGCCACCATGTCTGGGTTCACAACATTATCCAGAGGCACTGATTTCCAGGCTTGAGACATCTGGAGTATCTCAACGCTGATGGGCTTTCATGATAAAGCGCCACGCAAACTTCTTGCCCAAGTTGACATTTTTCACACCATTTGCGACACCCGGTGCAATTTCATGCGACTTTCGTGTAGAATTGTGCCATGGGAAAAAATTAGCTTTGTGTTCCGTGTGAATACACCATAAGCCTTACTTTCACGATACAGGACCAGAACATTAAAAACAGTTATTCTCATTATCTGAATTTTTTCTGTTTTGATTTGTTTCCTCAGGTTCTAGAGAAGGTGGACGTGGAACAGAAAATGAGCATCAGGTTCCTCCACTAAACTGCAGTTTGTTTGGTTTTTTTCTTTTTAAGGATTTTAGAGTAGAGCTTCAACATGTCATTTGACATCAAAAAACAACCAGTTTCTCTGCGGTACATTCTGTACATTAAGTACCTTCTGTCAGGCCAAGCATAAGGTAGATGGTGTCAGATCTTTCTGCCTTTGCACTGCTCTGCAAACAAAGGGAAACGTTGTGTGCCTTGGGTTGTTATATGTAATGTCACTGTGTTTTTTTCACATGAATGGAACATTGTTTATTAGGAATCTTTTAGAGGGTCACAGTTTGTACCACTGCTGTTCCACTTTGACATGAAAAATAAATTATACCATGGTACGATAAAGCTTTTTGCTATTGGATTTGGTTAAGTGAATTTCAAAACAGGCAGTATTTTTCATGTTGACATGGAACTCATGATTTATTTTCTTTGACTCGAGGCAGAGCAAGTTGGAGCAGCCAGATAGGTTAGCTTGTCCCTTGAAGCAAAGCAGGTTATGTTCTACAGATTTTCATGTTTCACCCACTTAAGTGCCATAATTTTGGTTCCCCCTTGTAAGGTCAAGTTTGTGTGTATTTTTTGTCTTCACCCAAAGCCAGTTTGACCAGTAACTATCCAGAGCCTCTTGGAGCCACTGCTGATTCAACACGCGAATAATGTTATATTAAAAAAATAGATTATTAATTTAAAAACTTGTGTTATTAATGAAAATGCCACACAAAATGCTTCCATCTCTTGCTGTTATGTGTGTCGTCCCTGGCACATGTGCTGACAGGTAACTAGTGCTTTTGCAGAATGGTAGCATTAGGTTTCAGCTGCCACCATGGCCTGCTTTCAAAATGTTACTCCCCCTGCTTGAGTCTTAGTAAAGGCCTGGTCAAGTGGCTCAGGCTCTGTGGCCGACAAGTTCATTTTTTAGACTTAAAACTGGCAAACACATAGTAACGTGCTATGCTTCTATTTATTTGATCAGTCTCGATATGGCTAAGAAAAGCATGTTTGATTTATGCACTGCTCCCTTTACCATTGACTAGTTCTCGATACTAAAGTATATTGAAAGCATTGAAAATCTATTTTCTGTACAGGCTAATGTTCATTAAATGTCTGACCTTTTAATATTTAATGTAATTTTGTTGAATCACTCTCCAGCAGTGGAGTATAGGACATACAATTTGTCAATTTTAATTAATGATTGTGATTATCAATCATATGAATTTGATTTGAATAAAATAAGTGCCATGCTTGACTTTTGTCTTTCACTTTGTTTTTTTTCTTCTTAAAAGATAGTTTTAGCAAACCGATTCTGGGGGAGATCTTATTTATTATCTCCCTCCACAAACAAACTAAGGAGGGAAATATAGGAATGAGTTCCATCCAGCCTGTGCTATGTTTAGTTTCCAGAGAATAACTTGATTGTAATAACCACGATTGGAATTTTCGCTCATTCTAGGGGTTGGTATTTGTCTCAAATAAGGTTTTCTGTGCATAACTCGAAAACTGTCCAATACTTGTTCTTGAAAATGCATGTACACATAAGGATGTGCTTTTTGATATTTAGAAAATTTAAGCATTTATTTAAATTGGGAAATTTTTACTTTTTTAAAGATAGACAATTAACAATAATTGCAATTAACAGACAAATAACATTAATTTTTTCAGTGAAATGCTGTCACTAGATTTCTTAAATTTTATTTTACTTTAAAAGGTTTGGAAAATGCTTGAATTAGAATACAATTGGGGTCGATAAATATTGTTTAATCATGTAGTGAATATTCCAATAATTTACTCATAAAGGGGCTGTTTTTCAGAATTACTTTTTTTAATGCTTCAGTCTATTTTTGTTAATATACAGTGCTTTACGACACAACTGATAATTAATGCAGGGATTTTAGTTTGTTTTTGTCATAAGCATGTACAGTTTGCGGGTGTAAACGCGCCAGAGTTCATTGATAATTGAAGAAGCATTTCCGGGGCGGGCTTCAATTTTGATTGACAAGTTTCCGGCACAGTCGTCGCATTCTTCCGTTTGCTCGTAGTGTAGTAACAGAGCGAAAATGGCGTAGAGTGGAGGGTGCACGGAGAAGGGGGACGAGGGGACTCTCTCCTCTCCAGGAGGAGGAAAGAGGGCCAGGGGTTTCGGTTTATTCTTCTCCGTATGTGTCCTCACCGGCGCGACCACACTCCCCAGGAGAAACCCGGCATACGTTCAGTTTGGAGACCTAAATGTTGACCATGGAGGAAGAATCCCTTTTGTTTGGCTTTTGTTTACCATTATGTGCAGCTGCAGCTCGAACCACAGAGGAATTACCTGTGCATCTGTTCAGACCAACGCTCACACCAAGGTCCGTGCTTTTCATTCATTCATGCCAGACCTGTGGACCAGCCACAGTACACGTTTCTACATATTTAGCTAATTTTGAACATTAGGAATGTACTTGCACTCTTATTTCAAACGTATATTTTTCTATTCTAGTTATTATAGATCCTACATTCCCTTAGCAGACGCTAAACCAATTAGACTTAATGGCATATTAACAATGTCACCATATTCCATGTTTCTTTTAACAGGTCTGTGTTTTTAATAATTACAGTAATTTCTTCAAACATTCAGTAGTTCCATCTTTATCGTAAATCATTTTTTAAAATCTGTTTTGTATAAATGCAAACATTTCTGTTCTACTTTTATTATTATGATTTTCGGGGATGAAACAAGACATTTGAAGATGTCAGAGTTTAGGAAATATATTCTGGTATTTTAAAGGCCCCAAGTTGTCGTCATTGGCAGATGTGAAGAAGTTATAATAGATTTTTTTTAAATTTTAGGATGGAGTTTCCAGTTAAATCAACTGAAGCCCAGTCCTGCTGAACATCGTCCTTCAAACCAGCCCCAGCACCAACAACACATCACTTCCACGGCCACCCAGACCGGTGTAGGTGACCTCTTTAGGGCGTTTGGGATATAGGTGCCCTCCTTCCTGGCCTGCTCTCCTCCACAACTTCCCTCCGTGTCCTTGCCTGTTTCTGCAGCATGATCATCATCCAGGAAGTCTGCCAACATTGTGAGCTTGTGTGACCTCCATCACACACTCGTGACTACATTTTGTCATCAAATGCTGGCTTCTTAGTCACCAGATAGTCTGAAAGGCTCCATTATTTGGACATTTGCAATCAGACCTGGGTTAGATTCTTAGCGGTTTGCATGTAAACATAGTCACTGATGCTTTTTGAATAATTAAAAAAAGTCCCACACACTCTGTAATTAGACTAAAGCAGTTTGATAGTGAACAAACTGCTCCAATTTCCTTGGAGAAAAGTAAAGACACAAGACACTGTAGCAAAGATCAAGGCTGTGATTACATTAGACTCATAGTGTTCTTTTTTTGTTGTTTTGTGCACTACCTCATCATCATAAGTCCAACAGGAGTGAAAGGGAGCGTGATGAGTACAAGTAACTCGATAGTTGTCAAGTGCCACAGCAGTTTTACATATCATTCCTGAACTGATATGGTTTTAGTTTTAGTGCATTAACTTCCAATTTAACCATTTTGAGGAAACTGTTGACTCTTAAACAGTTCTCCCCTACACATCTGTTCTAGACCAAAGTACAATTTTTCACAAAATACAGGTAGAGACAAAATCAACACTATTCTCCTAACAGTATTTAAAGTTAGTATTTTATTATGAGAGTCTTGTCCAATTTTCTTTCTTCAGTTTTCTCTTTATTTAGTCTTTGTCTTGCTCCCCTCAACATACTTTTATTTCTTTCCCCCCTGTACTCGGTGGCAAACACGCCTCCGGTGAGGTAGAACAATCCTAAAAACGTCCGTTTAGCTGGTCTGGCCCGTGCCTCACCTTTCAACAATGTTCTGTAGATTTTGTGTAATTAGGGAAAATGTTGAAAACGTCAAGCAAAAATCTTGTGATGGTAAGGAAAGTAATTCATACTTTCCGGATCATCACCAAAATTGAGTGTTATTACCTGGCCCATTCCAAATTCCTCCAAAAGGTCCATCACCAAATTGTTGCCATGGAAACTCAAAAAATAAAAAAATGATGATTTGTAATCAGCAAAAGATACATTTTGCATCATTCCTAGTATACATGTGCAGTTTGTCAAAAATGCACCATTGATAAGACGTGATTCAAAAAGGAACGTCATTATTATGCCTCTGCCAAAGGAGCCAATAGGATTACCTGTACAGGATTCAATGACGTTTCCCACATTCTTTTTTGGGGCACTATAGGTGTACATCTCATAATTGGTTTCCTCAGTTCGCTTATTGTTATATTTTAGCCATATCTGAACTAAAACAATTTTCAGTTTACTCACATTCACCTATGACAGAGGTTATGGTCCGTCCACTTCACATTTGTCCCTAAAATACACCATTCTTGCATGATGGGTTAACACATCAACACAAGTTTCACGAAAAAATATTTAACAATTTCCTGGATTCACTCCTTTATCTCGTTCTACACCAAAATTTAATGGGTCCTCCTCTACAGGTTTTGGTGAAATCCATCCAGTAGTAGTTTTGCGTAATGTCGCTGACAAACAAATGAACAAACAGAAGTGGACAACGGGTGAAAACATCACCTCCTTGGCAAAGAGAGTAAAACAATCTGGCTTGCCCAGCAAATTTAATCAGTATCATGTTTTGTCTCTACCTGCTGTTTCTGTGTCCAGTCAGCTGAAGCCACCAGTTCTGAAAAAGCAGCTTGAATTCCTTTTAGTCAAGCTTGCAGTGGATTTGTCCGACCCTGAAAGAAACCCTGGTGTCATTTGTTTAACTTTATGTTGATTAATTTTTTACATGATTTATATGGAAAAAAACAACACATTTACCGGGATTTGTGCAATATTTGATCTTAACTGTCATGTTGTTGACCAAACTGTATATTGTATAAACAAGTGACAAGTTGTTTGAAAACAACAAAATCACCAATGTCTTCCATTAAGATATGTATAGACTCATGTGCATTAGCTTACTTAGCGGGACTGTGGTGCCAACATAATAGTAGCCATGCATGATCAGTAGTGATGCTTGCTTCATGAAAAATAGTGAAATCGATTTCTAGACTAAGCTGGAGCTCAAAACTGTGGGAAGCATTTCGGTCAAATTAAACGGTGGTAGATTGACTTTACTGCACCTTTGAAAACAATGTTTAGATGCAGCTTTTTCAAACAAACTTGGATCTTTCTGTTCTTGGGTGTAGAATCAGTCGCATGATTTAAAATTCAAGTATGACACAATCAGAGTATGCAGTTGATTAGTATCGATTCAAGTCATTTTCTGTAGGCGTATACCCTCAATAAAAGGAGGAGCGTTCGGTGCATCCTTAGGAGGAAAAAAAAGCTTCAGAGATGTCCCGAACTGTCTTCACACACACTCAAGCTTCAAAAGATTTAGATAGTTATGACGCAACAGCGACAATGATAGAAACCTTTTGAGAATATTAAGAGTAGTCCTTAAATCTGAGATTCGGATATAATTGCTTGGGATCTGACGTAGCATTTTAGTCCTAGAATTTAAGAAGTCACCATGACATTGTATTGTACATAATACCTCATGGTTTTGTGATTCAGAGCGATATATTTTAATCCATAAAATTGTATTTGATTAGAGTTTTAGAAGCAATAACCTACAATAATGCATGAGTTTAGTACCAGGGTGTAAGTGTTAAAAAAGGAGTCTGTAATGTTATGTGGAAAGGATTTACCTCTCTCTCTTTTATGCCTATCGTAGCTATCTATTAGTCACTTTCTTTGGGGAGTTGTACAATATAATTGTATACAGCATAAAGGTTTGGAATACTTCCTGCAGAATAAGGTACACAAAGACTGTAGCATCATGTTATCACACCGACAATTAAACTAAATACTTGTATTTTTTGCAGGCTAATTTCCAAACAACACCCAAACAATAATCTAAAATCAGTCGGTCCACGAGAGATGCTTTAAATTTCAGTTCTTGTAGCATTTTCACATGAAAGGCCCACCCTTCCTTTAGAAATACAGACTTCCAGGAACTCTGTGGCTGCAAAGGACTCACTGAACGAACTTGACACTTGTTTGAAAAGCACTTTCTCTCTTACACCTGCACCGTCGTCATCACCATCCTGTCTTGAATACTGTGTTCTAATGCTCTTTGTGGGGATTTATAATCACAATTTATACGCAAGTAGGCGTCTAGCAACATGAATATATGGGTTTAAAAAATATGCATGACTTAAGAAGATTAATGAATGATTTGTATTGCATGCAATAATCCGACTTTGTAATGTGAATGAGTGTAATTAGGCTAACGAAATGTTGATATCAGATGTTCTGTGACAACTTGTTGTTTGACACAACAGCTGTGTTCTTACAGACTGAACTGTACCAAAAAAGAAGAATCGGAGATTATTTTACAGTTTGATGTGTTTCTGCTCTCACTCTGCTGTGCCAAACGTGACCATGGCAGTACAGCCACAGTGCAGCTGAAAAAACATTTAACCTTTGTTCCCATGAAAAAAAAGAAAGAAAAAGAAACAAAAGCTTAGGTAAGATAAATAACTACTTTGTTGATCAAATTTTCCACTGAGGAAGTGGACTGTGTAGAAACTATGCACTCCAGAGGGAGAACATTGGCATGCTTGTTATGTGTGAGCCTCTTGTCTGGTTTTGTATTTACAAAAAAAAAAAAATCTATCAGAAATTCAGCAATAAAATACAGCATGGTGCCAATTGGATGGCTGTGTGTTGATGTTTACTTGCAGTTGGAGTCCTGTTATGGAATGAATGACAAAAGAGTGTGAATCAACTTTGCAGAAGAGCAAAATGGAAGCTCAGGTATTCAATACTGGCTGGACTTTGCTGCAAGTGTCCAGATATACAGTTTATACAGACAAATTGTTAATATATTTTTCGTTGATGGCTCAGCCCAACTGTAAATCTTTATCGGTGAGGTTGTCACTTGTAGACATCTAACAGTTTAGAAGGCCAGATAGCACCTTTCTACAGTAGATGTAACAAAGCCATGCAAGCCACAATGATAGCATGGCTAACTAAAATGGCACGCACTCAAAAGCATACCTCCGCTAAGGCTGAACAATCCTACACGTCTGTTTAGGTTGCCTGACCCATGCCCCACCCCTCCATAAAGTTAAGGAAATCGCTTCCGTGGTTTTTGCATAATTAGGGGGGAAATGTTGATCTTGCCACGTTAAAGAATGTGGAAAAAATTCCTAGATGCAATCCTTTATTTAAATCAGCCCACTCACTGTAATCCCATTCAAATACAGGAGGAGTATGTTTTTACTGCACCACAATAGATGTGTAGAGACTGGTCAAAACTAATAAACAAGACACACAGCCTGAACAATTAAGAAATATGTAATTAACACAAAAAACATTAGAAAAAAAACAACAACAACTTACGAGACAAACTAGTCAACAAGAGGAACTGGAAATAACATTGGAGAACACATGATCCCTTATCCTGGAACACTCCGGACTGCTTGTGCACGCTACTTGCCAAATGCACCAGTGCCACTCCTGTTAGTCAGTCTGATCTTAAGGCTTGACATCTGATCAAACTGCACTTCAAACTGCTTTTTCACCTGCAGTGGAAAGAGATGGATTTCTGATTTCAGCAAAAGGCATTTGATGGTTTTTTTTTCTTTTCTTTACCTAAAGCACATCTGCCTGCAATTTCTATTCACAGCAGTGACACTGAACAAGTAGGAAAACGAAAAAGGACTCAGCATTTACGATTATTGAATGAATTAGTCGTACAAAAATGGTCAGTTCAGGCCAAGTAAATTACTGTTATAGAACAAGTAAGTGTTTATCATGTCACTGCAGTACATAATGTAGCACTGCAGTTGTAAATACAAGTATTAATCCTCGCTGTCAGAGCAATCAATATTAGATTTGGTTGTCTCACCTCATTGAAGCTTTCTTTTAGGGGCTTCATATCAAATGTGAGTGTCGATGCTTTGACCAGCGAGCTGCTGTTGAGGATGTAACTGCACCGAAAAAATATGCAAAAAGGAGATTTGAAGGATCAAGTGATGCAGCCTGACATCTTTTCATTATAACAGAAATAAAAAGAGAGTTGATGATGTACTGTGTAAAAGACATGAGAAACAGACTGTGTTTCATCTCTACGGCTTGTTTGTTTTAGCCTCTCCAGACAGCAGCAGTCAACATGTTTTGTGGGCTCAAGCAGGCAGCAGAGCTTACCAACTGATGTTTGCTTTGTTGAGGAGAAATATGTAGCGAACCGCTGCAAAACGAGCCGGGGCTGAGTGGATAACTTTCCCCAATGCTGCACGGCAGCCACGGCATTTTAGAAGACTGTAAATGCTGAATGGAAACAGTAGCAGAGAAGACTTATAGGACACAGACAGATACAAGCTGTACATTTTTATCTATCCATCTCATCCACTGTATATTTGCAGTGCTCCAGAAGCCAAAACTAACATTCTATTTTCACTCACCAACCAGCCATTTCCCCTTTATGTCTCGACTCCATCGCATCATCGACAACAACGTCATCAGTTACTCCTGAAAGGAGACAAGCAGCAAGGTATTGATTAATATCATATAATACGGTATATTGCAAAACACGTGAAAGAACATTTTAGAAAACAAGTTAAAGGCAAAGGTAAACAAAAGATGACATTTCACAAAACAAAGTAGGCAAATAAAAATAGCAACAACAAAAAAAAAAGTTCAAATTTGCTTTGGTAGTTTGTGTCTTATGAAAAGAACTATCTGTACTTTGTTCCTTTACCTTTTTTAAAAACATTTTAAACAGCTCACGACAACAGATATTAAATGTTTTTCCCAGATATATCACAAAATGCTACTTGAACTTAGTAATGCAGTTTCTTAATGATTCAACCCTTAATTACAAGTGTCTCTAGTACTTTGTAGAGCTCCTTTCTGCTGCCATGACCTCCTGCAAACATGATGCTTAGCCAGACACCAGCTTCTGGCAGCGTTCCTGAGGAATCTTAGCCCATTCCTGATGGGCAATGGTCTCCAGTTCTGCAATATTCCTGGTTTCCATGCTGCAAAAAAAACTTATGAGTGAGAGATGAAATGAACTTACTTAGACACATGATAGAGTCAATGCATTTAATCTCCCCACAGACGAAGAAAGAGTCCCCCAAGACAACGTGGCATTGTTGACAGTGGAGAGTCATCGGATGTTTGTGTTCGGCCCCTGTCGCCAGCTTTATACCGTCGGTACATTGACTTAAGATGCTCCCGTCAAATTCCATGTTAGCTAGAGCCCATGTAGCGAACCGAGCTGTCCCGCTTGTAAATTCAAACTCAGGAGGGAGCAGAGAGGAAGAGACCTCTTCTTCTGGTCTATTAGCGGTAACATTAGCTCCTTGTAACACTGCCACCATGTGGTGTAATGATAGAAATGCTCCCACACCGCATTAGTCATATACATTTAGAATAATTATTTAGAAAAATAAAATTACGATTTTCTATTCATGTTAAAAGTCAAATTTCATTATGAAACGTAGAAGAAACATAGAAGACACATTTTTTCATATTTCGCGGTGACAATGGACAGGATGGTGAAAGGCATCGTCGCTCTGATTTTCTGCGAGGCACATCCGGTCCCATAGTAGCCAATCAGACGGCGACTACGGCTGTGTTTTGAATCGGGGTCAATTTAACCGTCAGGCGCCACCCGCCGCTTTACAATACAGTACAAGAAACGTGTGTGCGTTGATTTTTTTTTCTAACAAAACGGAATAAACTATCACACCGACATGGATTTGGACTCCATGAAATATGCAGAGTTGCGAAGCCTCGCTAAGGAGCTCGGACTTAGAGCGAACATGAAGGTAATGGAATTATACTTTCTAAAATAACTCGGCAATACCGAGTCTGTTATGCTAACCTTTTTGTTAGTCAGCGTTAGCGTTTGTATTTGTGTGTGACTGCGCGAAACATACACTGCCATAACGATTTGTGTTCGAAAACAGGCCGATAAACTCCTGAAGGCCATCAAGCAACATTATCAACAAGAAAAGAACCAAAAGGATGAGGAGCAGGTAACGTAATGGTGGTCAGTGATGCGAGAGCAGGCATTTTTTGTTTATATCTATTGTGTCCATACTGTTGCATTGTTGTGATGTTCTCCAGGGACAAGATAAGGACGTCACGGATGGACAAGAAGACGCAAAAGCGACCCAGCATGGTGCTGAAGAAAATAAAGACGCATCTTGCAAGAATGACGCCTCCAGCAGCGCTGGGTTTGTGTGCACACGTCGTGGCAGGAGAAACGGCCCCAAGAGAAAGAGATCTGATAACGCAGCAGTGACTGTGTGTGATGCCAATTTATATCCAAGTGCTGCAGAGGTATTACTCATCATGATATACTCAACACAAATAGAACTAGAACTTTATAGCTTGTAATTAGTTTGTTGCAGGGTCAATTTCTTGCATTCCTGAGGATTAAGCAACTGTTGTTCCTCTAAGGGTGACACTGAAGTGGCTGTGTCTGGTGCACCCTGTGGTGCTGGGGGTTCAAAGAAGAGAAGAGTGTCCTCTACCAAGGATTCTGAGAACAGCGAAAGTGAGGCCGCCACTGGTGGTGAAGAGCCGCAGTCTGACATTACAGATGAAGCCCCTGTGCAAGGTGATAAAGGTTAGCATTGTGTGTGGTTTGAATAACATCTTCCTTTTGTGTTGCGGCTGTCTTTCCTAAAAGATTCCTGTCATTAACTTGAAATTATGACATCATACCAATCCTTTTGTGTCACATGTATTTTAAACGTGTCCAGAAAAAGCACCAAAAGTGGCCAAAGCTGGTAAAATCCCTCGTTACCAAGGGCTGCAGCAGAAGAACAAGCCATTGTTGAAGCCTGTTACTCCTAGTAAGTTGTCCTCTTCCTCTGCTCCTAGTCAAGTGGTTCTCCCCTACAAATACTCAAAATTATTTTTGTTTTATCTTTTTTGTAGACTTCAAAAAACTCCATGAGGCACATTTTAAGAAGATGGAGTCGATAGACTCCTATGTCCAGCGGAAGACCAAGCAGCTGGAGACTTACAGGAGTTCTGTTAAAGAACTGAAGGTACCCAAAATCTTATATAATCTTATACATATCAAAAGACTTACATACTCATAATCACATAATG
This sequence comes from Chaunax sp. Z400, assembly GCA_037577475.1. Classification (NCBI taxonomy): domain Eukaryota; kingdom Metazoa; phylum Chordata; class Actinopteri; order Lophiiformes; family Chaunacidae; genus Chaunax; species Chaunax sp. Z400. The sequence continues at coordinate 7,824,069 of CM075194.1, read as the reverse complement.
TATGTACTTAGTACTTATTTTATACCAAGTAGCAGGGAAAATCTAATGTTTTCATTTAATTTCACTTTGTTTTTTTAATTTATATTCCATTTTATGTTTAGCAAATTTCAGACAAAACTAAACTGCAGGAAGTTGATGGCAAAACTCAAGAGGTAAATATCACTACCCGTTGATTGCTCGTAATTGCACAGACACTACAGCTGCAGCAGACGGACGACTTAACCTGTATGTGCATACTCCACAGAAGGTAAATCGTGCTTCCATGTTCAGCCCTGTCCCGGCAAACAACAGAGCAGCTGAGGACAAACGCAGACACACTCTGCTCTCGGCCAGTAAAGCTCCTCCAAATAAATCTGCTGGAAAGGAAGATGCCAAATTCAGACCGTCTGTCCTTTCCACTCGCAGAATCAATGTTCGGTAAGTCGCTCTCCTATTCCTCAGGCATTAGTCAGGATAGAAATTAATTTCAATAACCAAATACTGTTCGCTCCAGCAGCACTGTAAAAAGTTAACCAGCTGGGCTAAGCCTTAGAGGGATGCTGAGGAGCTCGGAGTAGAAACGCATCTCCTTTGTGTCAAAAGGAGCCAATTGTGGTGTTTCAAGCATCTACTTGGAGCCTCCCTTTGGAGGTTTCTGGGCAGACTTGCTGGAGGGATTACATATTTCATTTGGCCTGGGAATACCTTGGGATTCCCAGGATGAGCTGGAAAACGTTGCTGGGGAAAGGGACGTCTGAAATACTGAGCCAAGTCCACGGCTACCGTTACCCCACTCTGGATCATTTTGACCACTCATTAATTCTCCTTTGATTCAATTTTTTACTTATAGCCACTTTTTATGTAGTACTCAATCTGTTGCTTTAACAATCAAATGTGTTTGCATGCAGGTTCTCTGAAGCCACTCATGATAATGAATACAAGAGGTCCACGATGAAGACGCCAGCACGCAGGTCCCCCTGTGTGACATCAAGCACGCCACAAAAACAGACTGCTGATGCAGGACAGCCGAACAATGTCAAGACTTCAACTTTCTCTGCCACAAAAACTCCAGGTGCTTTTTTAATCCTTGGAATTAGGAATTTTCCTATGGATATGCATAGAGTGAGTAATCAAGTTTCCCCCCCCAAATTCCGTAGGGCCATTTGTTTTCACCGGCAACACGAGTACTTCAATGACCCCAGGAACACAAAAGAAATCTACATTTGACCTGAAGGCGAGTCTGTCTCGTCCCCTCACCTACAAGCCTCATACAGGTACAAAAACACTTGTTAATCTCACTGCTTCCCCAAAATACAGTGTGAATAGTCAGATGATTGTGAGGTGGTGTATTTTTGGTTTTATAGGTAAACTGAAGCCGTTTGGAGAGGCCAATGAAAATACAGCTGCAAACAAGTCGCTGATCTCCGTCAGCTCGCATCAGAAAAACTACAAACAGCATAAAGCCCAGACAAGGTACGTCTAATATTAAATCCCACTCGGGCAGATACACTTAACAAATCGGTCTCTTATGAATGTTTCCGTATCACATTTTAGGGAGGACAGGAGGACAAAGCACACAGAAAAAAGGAAGCAGAAGAAGGAGAATATGCTCGGAGCAAGAAGAGGCCTTGTCATGATGTAAAAATGTGGCATGTTTGTAGTTGTTTGTTATGAAGCCCCTAAAGTCCCATAAGGGGAAATTTTTTTAATCTTGTGCGCACAAAAACATGATCTTATTCCCACAAGGTAATTATAAGATAATTTGTGTGCGCACAAGATTAAAAAATGTTTCCCCTTATGGAACTTTAGGGGCTCCGTAGTTTGTACAGCTTCATGTTCCAGTGTAAATATTTTGTTGCCTGTAGTCGGAGCATTCATCTCTTTTAGCCTGACAATAGGCCAGCTTGCATTTTCCACTACTATTCAAACCTACCATGCATAGTGTTTAGATTTGACTACTTCTAAATGTTGCATTTATGTATTTTCAATGTCATGTTTTTTTCTGCATTTTAGACTTGTACTTTTGTTCTTTAAAAAAATACAATTTCTTAAAATTTGATGCTTTTACTTCATGGGAAAGACTGATAAAGACATCAGTTGAGAGATTTCTTTGTCAGCGTTGTCCATTTTGAAATTAAATTGCTACTGCTGTAACTGAAAACAATACATGTGTTTCAACATTTGATCTGTCACACAAATTCAGAGTGAAAAATGTTTTATTAAATAAGATCTGGGGGGGTTGACATATTTTGGAAGAAGACATGTTTCATACAGGACTGGAAACAGAATCTAAAAACTTGAAATGAATGTGGAAAAAGCAACATCCTGTATCATGTCATTAGATCATGGATGTCATCTGTTATGATTGTGTTTAATCTCCTTCACATGGTCCCGAGTTTCATTTGCTTTTTTTTTTATGACCAGAAACATTTCTTCAAGGCTATTAGCCAAGTTATGCAGATGAGGAATCATTCAGTCCATAAAGTATCACAGTACAAGTACTACAATTCAAATGTACAGTATCTTAAGGGAAGTGTTACCAAGATTAATGAATGGGGTGTGAATACCACGAATGTTGGCAGTCTCAGTGTAACGCAGCTATTCCATAACAGTTCATGTGCATCTCAAACTTCAGGATTCCTCTTGTACATCTCATAGGCAAACTCCTCAGTGTGTGCATAATCTTTGCAGACGCCAATGAAATCAATCTCAAGCTGGAAGGGACCATCAACTTTATCTCCTAAGGTAAATCCAATGGTGTTTACCTGTAAATACAAAAAAATGTAGCAAAGTAAAAGCACAAAATGTGAGTGAATGAGGGGAACAGTAAAAATATCTTTAGACAAGTGTTGCAACAGTGATGGCTTCATTTGTTTATATATTTGATGCTATGTCAGTGACTTTTCCTTTGCTCTACCTTGTCCAGCCAGATAGGATGTTGATCATCTTGTATTCTCCCACGATGTGTTAGGAAAAACTTGGAAAAAGGTATCTGTAAACAAGTAACACCCTGAGTATTAGAAGGACTGCTTACATTTCATTATTCTAAAGATAAAACAAAATATTCAGAGCTATCATAATAGGATACTTTCAGAATAATTTTTGCTCACCTTGACATCTTGCCAGTAGGGTCCTCCCCTGGTGTAAAGGAAATAACAGTAGATGTCATCTTTCTGGTGAGAGAAGTACGTTTCTGTTGCGATGCTGATCATCCACGGCCGGCCATCACCACGCACACGCAAATGCAGAGTGTTGAAACTGGTCCAATCGTGGTGCTTTTTTCTATCAAATGACGCCTAGAATACACAAATAAAAACAGGAGGAAGATTAATAAGTCTAAATTCAGCTGGTGTATTGTGTATTTGTAATGAATAGCAATGACAGCTGATTTTTGGTTACCTGCCACAAATGCTACCATTAAAATTAGGCTACATGCAACAGAAGTTTCATAATTACCGATATATGTATAAATATCAATTTAGTTTTTGAAAACTACTTGATTATTTGTCCTAAATGTTTCCGAAGCCATTCTATGAGTATAGCTGCTTTATAGTTTTTAGCCATAAATTCCATACCACTCATGGTACGGAGAGCAGAAACGGAGACAAGAACCCCCTCCCTACAAAAAATATATTAAAATCTCTGATGATGAATACTGAAATATTTCCCTGCTCTTTGTGCTTGAGTAGAAAAACTACCCAGACAAATTCAGCATCATATGACTGGTGCTACAGATCAGACCTGATTCTAAAAAAAAAACATTTAAAATAGCAAAAGAATGGTTGAGTTGATTGTAGGATTACATTTTCTGTAATTTTTATTCTCCAAAGCCAGTTTTTGGAGACAATGATCAAGACTAAAATTCTAGTGCGCTAAAATGAGTCACATTACTATAATGAATAGTGAAATCACCCTATTAAAGGATAAATATCTCCCAGTTTGCTGAAAGTGTATGATTCCACAAACTAACCAGTGGTTGTCGTGAACGCATGGTGCAGTAGCCACTGTAGCGCGTTTCTCCATCTCTTGGAGGAGTGGAGTTCAGCGTCCCATACAGAAAACAGGTATTAGTGATTTTGCCAAGCTTCAAGTAAGCTTCACTTTGGCCTCCTATCTCATGATCTGAGGACACCGTCCACTGCTCCAGGCTCTCTGGACCTCTGAACTCCCATATCACTCGGTTCTGCTCCAACATGTGTTCAAGGATGGGTTTGCCTTCTGGACCAACCCAGCGGTCAAAAAACTCCTTTTTCAGCAGTGCAAAATTCCTCTTTATCCCTTCGAAACCCTTTGAGGGGTCAAAGTTAATCTTCTGCCATGGAAACTTGTCTTCTTTGGGCTTGCCCGGTCGTCTGTATTCACCCTGGATCACAGCTCTTCTGGGCACAGTGAAAGGAATGATGGAAGGGAGGAGCAGCTGCTGGCAGTGGTGGATGGACCTCAGCAGCCTTGCTGAGGTGAGACTTCTGATTTTTGGCAACGACATTTCAGCTGATTCACAGCTGGGATATATCAGACAGAAAAGTGTTATTTCACTGGATTATAGCATGGTAAGGCATCATAAAATTTCTTGAATTTGCAAAGAGACTAAACCATCATTCATCTGGCTTGAAAGGATATAATCAACATGTACATTCTTCATATTATCATTAACATATTTCTAATTGGTATTGAATTTATTAGCTATGGGGTTGGCTACCTATGGTTTGTTTATTTCAATGTTACCGATAACAGGGGCGTCACTTATAACTGCACTTCCGGTAAAAAATCAAATGCATTTATTTAACTTTTTGACATAGTGGCTTGGCTGACATTAATTTTACTAATAGCCTCTTGAAAAATGTGTTGGATTGCGTGTCAGTGATTGGATGTTTGCCTGGTGTTTCTTTTAATTATCTATTGTCAAAAATCAGTTTCCCCATAAGTATGAATAAAATAATCTGTGTCAATTTGTTTAAGATTTGATGATTGATTGTTGTAAATTATACTTGTGTTTGATCACTTGTTATATTCATATATAACGCTGCAGAAGTACAAAACATTTGTGGATCTGAGCTTCACAAATGGCACTTGTACACTTAATCGTTAACAACAATGTCAATAGTTGTTAGTCACAGCCATTTCTGAAAACAATTAAAAATATACTATATATAGCTAACGTTACAATGAATTGTCGTTCATATAACACACGGCTAGCATGACCTGTGTTTACTTACTCTGATCATGTCCGAAAATGAGGATGGATTTTTCACTGACCTCTGTTCTTGTTTTAGATTGATTATCCGGTTATCTTCATAAAATCTGTTATGATCTTTTCTGTATTGAAACAACGCATAAAATAAAATTGTAACTAATTTACGAATCCAAGGTTGTCCGGCATACACACGAGAGACTCAACACCCAAAGGAAGCACTTGTGGTGCGTTCAGGACAAGTTCAGGGTAGAATCAACATGGATAAGCAAACACATAGGAGAGCAGCTCTACATCAAGTAATACCGTTAAACATGAATGCAGCACAAGTGCACCAAAGATTTCTGTCCTGACTGACGCATTCACTGTCAACTAGTTCTGCTCACAGCTAACTATCGGTGTCCTCGCACACTGGCTCAACATTTTCTTTGCTTAAAATCAATTTATAATTAATATAATTTGTACAAGTATAAATATGAATTTCATTTCACTTATAGAGACATAACATTAAGCGATAACTATGATATCTATGTGAACGCGCATGCTCAGTGCTGCCTTTGTGTGATTGACTGCAGAGCCAACTAGCTAGCTAGCAGCAACGATTAGCCTCCTACATTTAGACGACACAGAGGTAGCTAGCAAGTTAGCTGTGCAGCTAATCATGGTGAATGTAAAGAAACGGAAAGGTCGGGTCGTTATTGACTCTGACTCCGAAGACAGTGCTAGCGACGATAATTTAGATCAGGTAGGTGCACATGTTTATTTTGTTTCAACTGGTCGCTTATTAAGTTGTCAACAGTTTGGCGTGAAGCCTAACCTATGCTAGCTGATTGCGCTATGTTTGGCCTCGCTTGAACAAGCTGAGAGTGGGCCTATCTTATTTACAATCCTTGCTCCGTCTCCTAGTAAACACGTCCTTGCTGAAGTCATAGTGTTTGTTAGCTTTGGTGACATTAAATGTAGTCAAGGTCGAGGAAAGTGTTTGTGTTTATCAGAAAACATTTCCTCAGCATGTGGCAGCTAAGTTATGCTAACGTTAAGGTTTCATTCCCAGAAATGTAACTTAATCAATGTTAGCAATTATACAGTATTAGGCTGCTACGAAACTGCCGCGCCATAGGCCTTCTACTGGTTTCGGTTTTAAGCTGCTTGACTACGGCCGTGTATAGTTGGGGGATTTGATTGTTTGCTTTCAGAATAAACGAGAACGGTACAAGTTTGCTGTAACATCAGTGGGTGAGGCTTGATTTAGCCAGAAGAACCTTATCTCCGTGACGTCTTGGGCGCAGAGCTGAAGTTCTATTTTGGTGGTGTTGTCAAACAAGCATTGGCAACTTGACAGAAGCGCTCTCGTGTCTAACATGACTGTCTGAGGAACTGTGCTGGACTACTGCTTCATTAACTGTGATCAAAAATAAAACCCATTCACATTTTACACACCTTCCCAGACAGACAGGCTAGACACACAAGCAGTGAAAAAACATGCCCAGAAGAGTTTGGAGAAGTTCAAAAACCTTTATTTATGTTTGGTTGCTCAAGTGTGATATGTGATATTTATGTGATATTGTAGCTCATCACCACTACCTCAAACTCATCAGTAGTGATGAGTTTGAGGTAGGTATCCAACTCAAACTCCCAGTGTTTATTCCAGTACATCACTTCTCCAGATACAGTTTACTGATCCAATATGAGTCTTTGCTTTTTCCCAAATACAGTGTAAAATCTGCACTATGCGTTCTACATTCCAGTCCTCGTACATGGCCGTGAGCTCTTGTTAGTGACAGTAAAACTGAGATCACGGCTATAACCTCCAAAAATGAGATACGGTGGGGAGCTGCTGTTCCTTTGCGTCCAAAGGAGCTAGTTGAGGTGGTTCAGGCAAAGGGGTTAGGATACCTCCTGGGAATATCCCTTTGGAGGTTTTTCAGGCAAGTCAACTGGGAGGAGAACCTTGTTTAGGCTCAGAACTCACTCTAGGGATTACTTCTCATCCAGTTTTGGAATGCCTTGAGATCCCCCAGGAGGAGCAGGAAAGTGTTGCTGGAGAGACGGCCCTCTGGAACACCCTGCCTAGCCTGCTGGCATCACGGCCCAACCCTGGATAAGCAGGAGAAGATGAATGGAAACTTCAATATGTGGAACTCATTGGAATCATCCCTAAAAACTGTCATCGACTGACGGGACCAATGGAAAATACAGTGAATTCCAAAGGCAAATAAACTCTACCATGAAGAAGTTACATCACTGCTGGCATCAACATTGAAACAGTGCTTGGAATTGGTGCATCTGTATTTTGAGGTCATTTGTATGGTTTGACATTGTTACTGCAGAAAATCAGTTCAAGTGTGTGCATATAGATTTTCAGGGTTTTCTTATTTAGCTTTACATTCTTCTTTTTGTGTATGCTGTTGTTTACATGTATCCAAGTCCTTCTAAGTAATAGTATTTGGAGTCAGAGTTCTGCATAAATCTAAATTGCTGCTGAGACCTGCTGACACAATGTGTTTTGATGACTGATTGTGACTGGATTTTGCTTGCTTGTTCACATCACTTAACCTATAGGAAAACACAAACTTGTATTTCCTCCTGCCCACACAGCTTGTCTGTTAGCTTTTAAATCTGTGTCTTGGTAAATTGGCTGTGTTTTGGAAGTTTCTCCAGCAATATGCATATTTCAAAGCTGACTAGTGAGTCCTTAAAAATATAATTATGGCCAATTTTGCTATGTATTTGCAGCCAGATGCATCTCTCCTTTGAATGTGCCTTGAAAATTTTGATCCCAATTCATCCTCCATGTAGTCTGGGTTTATTTGCACCTGTATTTAGAAATGTCTCCTTGGGATTGGATAATCCAAGATGCATTTTCTACCAAGTATGAGCAGGGCTAAATTTGCAGGAAGCATTTTCTCACTTAAACATCATTAAGATTTTACTGGGTGCTCTTTCTGAGTCACATCTCCATGATCTGATTTTCAGGAGCTTTTGTCTTTGGCGAAGAGGAAGAGGGTTGATTCGGGTGATCAAGAAGAGTCGGTTAGCAAACCTGCTGCTTCTACAGACTCTGAGACATCCGATAGTGATGATGAGGTATGATCTGTTTGAGTATTTCTCTCAATTTCAGGTTTGGAACATAAGAAAACATTGAAAATACAGCTTAAACATGTCAGAGGTCTTATATTGTTATCAAACACTTTGACATTTACCAGAAGTACTTTCTCAATTAAAGAATATACTTTTATTCTTTGTCAGTTGCTGTTATTTTATAACCAAAACTGAACTGTTTCCTCTTTTTGTCTAGTGGACTGTGGGTGGCACCAAAGGCAAAAAGAAGGTTAAGCAAGGGAAAGGGTCTGATAAGAAGAACGCCACAAAGAAGAAGGTCAATAAAGCAACGGCGTCTGGCAGCTCAGATGGAGACAGTTCAGCGGAGAGCTCTGCACCAGAGGAGGGTACGTGTTCAGTGTTTGTGAGGGCAATATGCTCTACAAGGGGTGATTGATAAATTCATGGCCTAAGGTAGAAGGAGTCCATTTTAGCAAAACCTACTGTACTGTATGTATTTTTCAACATAGTCCCCCTCTGCATTTTTAAACTTAGTCCAGCAGTTGTGGAGCATTCGGATAACAACATCATCATCACTGTCAAAATGGCGACCACTGAGATTAACAGTGGTGACTTGCAATTTTTAATTACCCAAAGCAGAAATATCAGAGAAGTTAATAATACTTGCTTCACATTGAGAGGGACTCTCTGCAAAGTAAAACCTCATCACTCCACATAAACCGATTGTTGGATGTTTGCAGGAATAAAAAGATATTTCTTAACTTCAGTACTTGGCTTATTAACCGTTACTCAGTGGATGCAATGCAACAAACATAGAAGTAGCTCCATACATTACCATGCATGTGCTGTAAGTCTACTCTGTATGGTGTCGGCAATAGGTCAAAATAGATAAATGTCAGCACACACACAGTGACTGAACTACACTGATGAGACATTGGGCTAACACCGCTAGTCCAAATATCAGTGGTGAAGCTGAAGTCAGTAATTGGTTATGCATTTATACAGTTTGCTACCACTGTATAAAGAAGTAGTAGTCTGAAAGTAGTAGTAGTAGTAACTAGTAGTCTCTAGTTACCCTGGGTTGTCTTTGGACATTTTCTCCCACTTTGCCGGTGTTTGATGAAAAGTTGCTTGCAGCACTTAGCATGCTTCTAGCATTAGCAAACTCCTTGACCTGGTTCTTGAACTGGTTCTTCAGGTGCGAAATCAAAAAGCTTGTATTAAAGGAGCGTTTTTTTCATACCTCCTCTCAACAGTTTAACCGAGCATAGTTTGCAGTCTTCTTTACTGTCATCATCGCTTACATTAAAAATATTTCCACACAGCTGACATTGTTCCTCCTCCACCTACCTGCTTCACTAACAGAAGTTATTGTTACATTACTGTAAAGTGGCATAGGGTGTGGTAGTATTGGTGTCATTTTATGAGTACGAGTACACATCCCTAAACGAGCTGTATAACTCATTGTGTTCTGCCTCTCAGGCCATAGACTTATCAGTCAGCCTTTGTATGTTTTGTAAGCAACTACAATCGTTTCAGTAACCATATACGATAAAAGTCGAGGAAATTGTTGTGGTGGCAGCTGCACTAATGTCAGCTAACAGTTGAGGTTCACACACACATTCTCAGGTTAATGGCACCTTACGTAAAATCTAAACCACTGTGCCCGGACATATTTGAAGTGTAGATGACACACATCACCAGGGCGCCTTTGTCCTCAGGTACTTCAGGTGCTTGAGCTTAGGTGACTCACTCGCTCATCCTCTTTATCCTAATTAGTCCAGAATGTAGCATCTAATCACTTTGTGTTACATTGTTCTGCTGCATACCAGAATAACATGGTTACGCAAAACCTGGAAAAGTGGAAATCTTCTGGACTTAAAAATGTTAAAATCCAGTACCAGGGTCCAAGATTATGAAGATATGCTCTGCATAACTTCAATTAGGTAAATTAATTTTAACAAAATTACAAGTAAAGTAAATAAAACAAATGACATACAATTTTTACTTATGTTAGTTAGGTTGAATAAAGCTCTTATTGCTCACTTTCCAGTTAGGAGCAGTTTAATGTCATTTCAATTTCAACTTTTTAAAATGTCCCACTGCCAAAGGGTGTACATCTTATTTTTCCAGTGAATTTGTTGTAGACAGAGCAAAAATGGGGGTAAAATGAAGCAGTAGAGTATGGGAAGATGTAATGTCGCTAATGCATTTTACCGCACAGATAAAAACCGAAGTCAGCTGAACGATTGATTGCCTTTCGCCATGGTGAATCGCTCTCTGTCTTTAGGTGAGGTGTCCGATTCTGAGAGCAACAGTTCATCCTCCAGCTCCGACTCGGACTCCTCTGAAGATGAGGTATTCAGGGACGGTTACGACGACGACCTGATGGGAGATGCGGAGGACAGAGCTCGGCTGGAACAGATGACAGAGAAAGAGAGAGAGCAAGAGCTGTTCAACAGAATCGAGAAGAGAGAGGTGCTAAAGAGACGGTGAGTGATGTGAGGAGATGAAGATCAAAAAGTAGAACGAAAACATAAAAATGAAAATATGCAGTTGAATTTACTTGCAAGAAGACTGTATGTGGCATTGCTGAATGTTTTATTCAAGACTTTTTGTTTTGACAGTTTTGAAATTAAGAAGAAGCTGAAGACAGCCAAAAAGAAGGAAAAAGAGGAAAAGAAAAAGAAGCAAGAGGAAGAGCAAGAAAAAAGGAAGCTATCTCAGGTTCAAGACACACAAGTGGTACGTTTAGAGACTTTTTAAACAACAGATATAGTGTAATAGAATTGTGTGTCCTTGCTTTAGTCCTAAGAGTCTATTTCTGAGTGTTTATTGCATTGTTCTTGTTTTTTTATGTGCTTATTGAATGAACAATAAATAAACACTCACCTAACAGTGAAAATTCAGTCTTCCCCACACCGATACAAAATTGGATGAATTTGAAAGTCAACAAAACATTTCTGGAGCGTCAGAGCAAAACAGCGTTGCAGCATTCTCCTTTCACAAATGAAAGAGATGGAAACTAAAAACGTAAACAGAAACCGAGCCGAAAGCGAATAAAATGACTCCATACAGCTCGTACAGTGTAATCCAAGTTTGGAGAAGCCCTGCGATCCCAAATTGACTTGAAAAGACTTTTTTTTATTTAAGCTGAACTCATCTAGTGATGTGTGTTCATGCATCACCATACGAGCTGTATGGAGTCATTTTTTCTATTGTTTTCAGCTGTTTTGTATTGCTTTTTTTGTTTAAGTCCCCTGCTGTTTGGCTGTGATGCTCCAGAAATGCCTTGTAGACTGAGAAAGTAACAATCTCAGCTTTCCACCGCCATGGGGGGATAAGTAGATAATGACTGAATTTTCATATTTAGGTCAACTATTATTCTAAGTTAAGGCTAATGCAGTGGGAGCATTACACCTTTTTTTTTTATCCTGTGCTTATCTACAATAATCCAGTCTACAGTAATAATCCTACAATCTCCAGGTCATGTCACACAACAAGGAGCGACGATCCAAACGTGATGAGAAACTTGACAAAAAGTCCCAGGCCATGGAAGAACTCAAAGCTGAACGCGAGAAGAAGAAAAACAAAACAGGTTGGTGTGATTTTACCTCTTCGTTGTGACAGTTCATCCACTTCCGAGAGCTGATTTCTGATCTCTTTGTCGAGCAGCGGAACTTCTGGCCAAGCGGCAGCCCCTGAAGACGAGTGAGGTTTACTCCGACGACGAGGAGGAAGAGGAGGAAGATGATGACAAGTCATCAGTCAAAAGTGACCGCAGTTCGCGTTCGTCCTCTTACGATGATGACGAGTAAGTCTGACTCTCCTGGCCTTTTAGGAGATCACCCTTTTCTTTTAATTCATAGTAATGTTCTGACCATGTTCCTGTGAACAGAAAAGAAGATACTCCCCCAAAGTCGCAGCCCGTTTCATTACCAGATGAGCTCAACAGGGTGCGCCTGTCCAGACACAAACTGGAGCGCTGGTGCCACATGCCCTTCTTTGCTAAGACGGTGACTGGTTGCTTTGTGAGGATAGGGATTGGGAACAGCAGCAGTAAACCAGTTTACAGGGTAAGCTTGGTTTCTAGGTAACATTTCTTGACGATGTTCAATATTGAGCACAAATGTGCTCTTGTATAACGGTGATAGTGAAGATCTGGGATGTTTTAGAAGTAGGTTTAGTTAAATAAAGGCTCATTAATGAAGTCCTATTTAACTTTAACGCTCTCCTTTTGTTCAAAGGTTGCTGAAATTGTGGATGTGGTCGAAACAGCGAAGGTTTACCAACTTGGAACAACACGAACTAACAAGGGGTTGCAATTAAGGTAGGTTTTAGTGTTTAACAGTCTTTCTGTCATTCATCTACTTTAATATTCCCACCTTGCTTTTCCCAGGCGTGAGCAGCAATTTCTTTTCTCTTTTCTCCACATATACACCTAGACTCTGACTGCACAAACACTGGTTTGCACATTTTGCTACCAAAACAACAGACGAGCATTGAAATATTCAACACCAACATGGTAGTAAATGACATAGCACCCAACAGGTGTACTTAAAAGTTTAAAACAACAGTGCAAGTAGGCCTACATTACAAAGGACAGGACAATTCACAATCAGTGTTTTTACTGTCTGTCTGTCTCTGTCTTTGTCTGCATGCACTATCTATTCTCACTCAGCAGGATTAGAGCAAGAGGAGATTGTGGTTATTGATAAAGGTGTCCTACTGGACAGATTTAAAAAAAAAAATGCAACATTGGATCACAAAACACAATTTGGCGGCTGTTAATACACCTGTGTTGCCCACCCAAGTTAAGTTTTTGTGTGGAAAACACTTGTGTTTGTCAGAAAGAGCGATGGAGGGGGCTACACAGCTCCAAAAATAGAAAATGAGTACGTGGAAGGCAGCCACACATGCATGTATGAGAGAGCTTGGTTTTACAGTTACTGATACTGAATACGTGTTATAGAAGTAATAAAGAATTAGCTGACGAACCTTCTCTTCCATTCTCCCTGTTGACCTCTTCCTCAGGCATGGCGGTGACATGCGGGTGTTCAGGCTTGAGTTTGTATCAAATCAGGAGTTTACAGAAAGCGAGTTCATGAAGTGGAAAGAGGCGGTAAGTTTTTAAAAGCAAAACATTGTCAACTCTAACATCGGTTTTAGTAGGAACTTTAGCTTCTTTATGACTTCAAATTTTGCGTGTTGACTTTTTTTTTTTTTTTTTTTTTTTTTTTTGCTTTCTAGATGATAGTTGCTGGAATGCAAGTACCGACTCTTGACGAAATCACCAAAAAGGAGCAGACCATCAAAGAAGCAATGAACTATAAGTTCAATGACAAAGATATAGAGGATGTGAGTCTGTTTCTCTAGACACTAATTAATATCGCTGGCTTTATATATAATGCAGTTTGACTGAACATTTTTTTTGTCTTCAATTACTGCAGATTGTGAAAGAGAAGGACAGATTCAGAAAAGCACCTCCGAATTATGCCATGAAGAAAACACAGTTGCTCAAAGATAAGGTAGGGGAAAGTAACTGCTTTTGCAATTTGTCAAGAATGATCGTTGCAGACTTTTAAATGCTAAATGCCAAACCTGCTAACTGGTACATCTACATAAGTTGTCAAAAAATTTCCCAACCAACCAAACGTACGCACTCACAGCAGCTACAGTGCACACAAATCTATTATTGATAAGTGGTTAGCAGACATCTACTTAATCATTTTATTTGTTTTGATTGAAGGCCATGGCAGAAGAGAGTGGAGACGGTGACAAAGTGAAAGTGATCCAGGATGAGCTGAAAGACCTTGAGGAGAGGGCAGAGGCACTTGACAGACAGAGGACCAAGAACATCTCTGCTATCAGGTGCACAAGCTGCAGATCGGAATATTTTATATTCCTTCCAATGAAACAGGACAGAACCCCTGAGATCAAGACAAGTTGTTTTAATTGGGCCAATAAAAGTTTTGTAATCTACTAGAAAATATTTGCTGCTAAAGCTCACATGAAATGTTTTCTATCAAGATTGATCGATGTCTTTTTTTTCAGTGTTTGAAGAAGGAAATCAGAACTTTTATTACAATTAGGTCCACAGCATCTCCCACATTCAAACAATACAAAGAAGTTGGGATAGAAATATGCTTGAGGATTTCTAGTCATATCTTTTGAATGCTTACATTCTTTTTTTTATTTTTATCATCCAGCTACATCAATCAGAGGAACAGAAGCTGGAACATAGTTGAATCAGAAAAAGCTCTTGTGGTAAGTGGCCACCTCCACATATGCTTGTTGTACTGTAATCATTCTGAATATTAAGGCTGGGAAGATGAAGATTTTGGAGGAATTGATCAATTGTAAGAAATTTGATTGTTGTAAACATTGGCATTTTTTTCTCAGTTCACATTCTTTAATTTCTGTTTGCACTAAAAAGTCAGACATGACAATTTTGCTGATATACAAAAAGGAAAGGTTCCATCTTTTTAAACTGATTGTGGGTCTTTGAAAAGTCTCTAGTTACAAAAAGTACATTTACTACCCACCGACATCTGGAAATTCTGCCTCACTTCGGATGTTTTCCTAACGTGGCAGCACTCCAGTGTAATCAAGCATGCTGAGGATCACTTAGGAGCACTCGCAGCATTGCATGTGAAGAGACAAATCTGTTTTTCAGCATGAGGACATTATTCTAGCAGGGCGCTAAACTTTATGTTTCAAATATCTCACCTTTTGCATGGCACACATTTATATAACGGCCACCTCTGTAGTTTGCTATGAGGGCATTCCAAGGGTATAATAATGACTACATTCATAAAAACACTATTTTCTCACAGGCTGAGGGACAAAATGCCAAAAACCAACAAATGGACCCTTTCACACGAAGACAGTGCAAACCCACCATGGTGTCTAATGTAAGATTTTATAATTATATGCTATATTTACAATACAATAAACCCTGCTGAAGCTAATGTTGTCATCCTGTTCATATTGGTACTGCAGGCCAGGGACCCGTCGGTCCACGCAGCCATTCTCGCTCACCTGAACCAGAAGTATGGCTCTGGGTCAGCAGCAGATCTCTCTGCTACAGACAAGAACATACTGGTAAGTAGAGCAAGTACTAATGAACACTCCCAGTCTTTTCATTTAGAAAGTGTTTGGAGAGTGAGCACTGAAGTATTTACTTCTTTCACTTGTTTGCCAATGCCCAAATCCTGTTTGTAATCCTGCTCCTAGTGAGGTGTAATGCAAATATGAAAGTGTGTGCTTGTTGCCCCAGCTGTGACATGTTTTATTTTTGCATAGGGTCAGTCATCAGAATATGGACTCCAATAGTTGGTCTGCTAAATTTTGTCAGGGTTTATTTCTGAAAGGGTTAGCCACCACTATGAACAGCACTTGGAAGTTTAAGGAAATAGATATATGATTATGTGCACATATTAACAGGTAATTTTTTCAGATTTGATATTAACTAAGAGAAGTGCATGGATGCCAAGCAGAAAATAACTTTCTGCTTTTCCAGAGGTAAATAGTTTTTCATATGAAATAGACATTTTAATTTTTTCCCTCTGTTTGTTACATTATAGGGTCAAGCAAACACAAAAGACAAAGATGGCCCCAAGCCCACCACGGACCTCTCAGAGGACCTGTTTAAAGTCCATGATTTTGACGTAAAGATTGACCTGCAGGTCCCGAATGCAGGTGAGATTAATTTTCCAGTACCTCATTTTACTCGTTCAGCCTGGATTTATGTTTTGGTTGTCTGAAGTGCAGTAACCACAGCACTTTAGAAACACAATCCATTATTTTGTGTTCTGCAGAGGCAAAGTCTCTGTCTGTGAGCTCCAATGCGCTGCCGGTGAAGGATGGCGCCCCGCGCAGGTCCCTCAACCTGGAGGACTACAAGAAGAGGAGGGGGCTGATCTGATGTCCAGTCCATCATTCAGAATCCACATTGCATGTGTAATTGGCCGAGTAAGAGAATATGAGTGTGTGGTTGAGAGTGTGTGTGTGTGTGTGTGTGTATGTATGTGTGTATGTATGTGTGTGTGTTTGTGTGTGAGTGTGAGACTGATTCCCAGAGGACATGTGTTTGAATGTTGATCCAACAGACTCTTTATCCGAACACAGAGGAAATATTGATCGAGCAATGACAACATTTTTCTTGAAGGATCTCTCTCTGAAGAAACTTGTCGAGATATTTGTTGTTTTGTTCTTGTTGCATAATCACACACAAAATTCGTATTCTGGTTGCTTTTTTTTTAACTTCTTTCCTCCTTTTTTTGGATCTTCTGGACTCCACTTCTTATTTTTGTCTTTTTTTTTTTAAGGACACTGCGTTTGTGGATAATGTCAACAGGGACACTGTCTTAGAAGACTTAGATTGTTGAGGCATCTCGATATTACTGGACTGGATACCCAATGGAGCTGACCAGCAATGAATTACTGTTGTAAATTCCCCGTAAATGTGTGCTCAGCAGTCCATCCTGAATTTTAACAGCCTAATTTTTTTATTTTTTTAAATACAGAGTATAAGGGGCCATTTACACAACAACCGTTTGACCGAAAAACGGTACATTTTTGTTGCGTTTTGGCTGTTCCTTTACACGAGAACGGCGGTTTGGGGCCTCAAAAGGCAAACTTTTGAAAATGGGCTCCAGAGTTCCCATTTACACCACAATTTTTGCTGAAAACGTTTTTTTCTTTGCATTTAAAAAAAAGTTTGTTTTCAAAATGATCCCCGTAAACACAGATCAGCAAAAACGCCTGAAAACCATGTAGTATGCATGCTAGAGCAGTAGTTGGCATTGTACCATTTCAAAATCAACACCACACAGTAAGATCACAGTGGTGGTTCTTTTGAAAATGCCATCGTAGCGACGCCGTTTGAACAGGCAAAACGCAACTCTTCTGAAAATGATGACATCACACCCCAGCTTCATGCATGCATATTACAGTTCCAGCCTTCTTTGGGCACAAAACATAATGTCAGACTATCCAGTTTTGTTTGTGCTGAGGACTCTAATGCTCCAATGTATATTTGCTGCATCACTACTATGCTCCCATTCTGTGGTGTTTACTTTAAAAGGGTACACAGCCAACTACTGCCCTGGTATGCATACTACAGTGTTTTTAGCCGTTTTGCAGATCTGTGTGTCGTTTTGAAAACATTGCCGTGTGAATGCAAAATGCAGAGAAAAAACTTCTCCATTTTCAGCAAAAACGTAACGTAAACGGGGCCGAAATGACCACCATCTCTGCCTCAACCGTGACTCCGGCCCTCTGTGACAAATGTGAAAAGTTCTCACTACATTTTCAACTGGACATTTATCACTTTTCAAGTCTTTAAAAATAACCCAGTTTAAAAGTAACAATTTTTCTATGGTTGGTCTTGTTATGAAAGTGTTATTCTTCATTTCTGTTATCTCTCTGTCGGGATTACTTCCCCGCCCTTAACTCCCAGAACAGGTTCAATGTGTTATCGATTATGTCCATAGTCAGTTCCTGTATTGATGTGGCATGCCATGTAAATATGCATTTTGGAGTGAGTGCGGAAAAATAAAGAGGCACTGTTTCATAGCTTCTGTGTCAAGTCGTCTCTTTTCTTGTCTTAAGAGTCAATACAGGTGATCTGCTGTGCATGTTATTTCATCTTTTTGATAAAATAATGTAATTAAGTACTTTTTGCTTTTGCTTAAATTTGGTATTTTTAAATACTCTAGTTAAATTTAACTGTACTTTGCCACAGTTAACATAGTTAATGGTATTGTTACAAACATTAGGGTTCACAAGCCAAATATCAGTGAAATAAATGGCTTTGTGTATTTTATTTTGAAATTCCCAATTTTTCAACTTAAAAACAATGGTTGATCTTTTTACTCCTTTATTCCTGTTGAAGTATTTTTGCTTCTAATAACATTAAGAAAGTATAGAGCTCAATCTGCCACTGTGTCCATTCAATGGCATGATGACAAAGCGGTTGTAAAAGTTGAAGCATTTTTTTAAAATATCTGCCTATTAAGTGAAGGGAATGTGCAACAATTATCGAATCAGCTTTGTTAACTAATGCATGTATTTACAGAGTATTCATAGGAGTATTTACCCAAGGTGGAGGAGGGTGATGTACAATAAAATCTTCATTGGTTGGTTTTTAATCAGGCATATCTGAAGCCGCTCTGTTGTGAGGTCCTAGCTTACGCGCTTCCTAGTCCACGTATAGGGAGAAGATCACCAACATCCTCTTGGACAGATAATGACATTTGGCCGTGTTTATCCAAACGACATTTCTCCTTCATGTTCCCCAGTTAAACCCCAGCGATAGCCAAAGTGACCGGAGACATTTTGACATCTGGATTCGTCTTAAACGGTACGTTAGGGGCTTCCCGGTAGTAGCCAGCTAGCCTGTTAGCTTTAGCAGTGATGGATTTAATGCTGAGCCAACTATGTTTGCCCTCGTTTTATGGTAACTTTAACCCAACCGCTTATGACTAATGTATTCTAACTATATAATTTCCACGTATTTATACCAGAAATAATGAGGTATCTTTGTCAGCCTTTACTATTGAGTTATTGAGCTAGCTTTTCAAAAATTGGGCATTCACTGTGGAATTGTAGTTCTTATTATCAAGCTATGCCACTAATGTAGTCTTGACCATAACTGCATGCCACTTGTTATTACAACCCTGTTTTCCTGCATGATTAAAAGGGTACACTCCCAATGTTGTATGATATATAGCCCTTGCTACTACATGGCATGAATGCACGTAATTTGGCAGACCAAATAGAAAATGTAATCTATATATATAAGATATTTGCAACTGGTTATTTCACACTGATTCACATGTTCCTGATTTTCCATAATTTTGTAGGTGACGAATCTGGTATACTCTTACTCTCAAGGGATTTAAGAACGCACCACTCCTTGAAGGTTGAATCAGAAGCAGTTGGACTTGTATTTAAGTTTATAAAGATGTTACACTCTAGAGGTTTGGGTTAGAGGAGAGACGTCTTCAAACTCTAAAATCCAGTTGGTTCTGATTCAATCTTCAATGATTACCATGACCTGGATGAATGAGAATCTACACAGGCAATGCACCACAATTTTTTTTTTTTTGGTCCCAATTGAAGAAAATATTGTCTCTGTTTATGTGGGACAGATTTTATGATAAGAGACTCAGCAGCAAGTCTGGGAAGCTCTGACTGAAGAGTGGACTGCCATCCCACAGGATGACATCATCCAGATGTTGAATCAGTCTATGAGGAGGAGGATTACTGCTGTAATCAATGCTGATGGCAGACACACTAATTACTGATTATTGTATCACCTGAGAAATTTTTGGTGTTGTAATTGTTACTGATTAAATTAAGATAATGTTTAAAACTTAATAAGGAACAAAATGAGAGTTGTTATTTTCTTATGAACCAAGGAAATGTGTGAATAAGCACTGGTGCATTTTTAAATCCCTTGAGTGAACATTGTTTATGGCAATATTCAAGGCTTCAGCCATTCTAAAAGAAAACTGTTAAACCTTTGATTAGTTTAGTGATGACGTTTGTGATTGATGTTATTTTGCAGCAAAGTTACAGACTTTGACATACCTAAAATAAAAGTTTGGAAATTGTGTACAGCATGTTTTGGAGATATTGATTATAAGCTTTTTTTATGGATTACATTTCTACCATTAGGACAAAATGTCTTGGTTTGCTGACTTTGCTGGGAAAGCTGAGGACTTACTGAATAAAATGGACCAGGGAGCTGCCACCGCCCTGACCAAAAACCATGCAAGACCATTCTCTTCGTCATTTGATGAAAGAGAATCAGCTGAATACAACACTGCAGGGTATACCACCAAAGCAGCTGTGACGCAAGTCTATGCATCCACTGACAATGCACAGAGCTTCATCTCTGCAGCAGCTGGAAACATCAAGAAATCCAATGCAACCCTGGTGGCTGGTGCTGCCGACACTTCTGGCAGCAGTGCCTCTAACTCTGCTAAGCTCTCGTCTGGCTTTGTGAGGCCCAGAAAGAGCGAGCAGGACGTGGACGATGACATGCTCTTTGACTTTCTGAACAGCTCGGACCCTCCGGCTAGCAACATGAGAGATTCCAGAAAAGAGCCAGGCAAAAAGGCTGTTCCAGTTACGGAGCCCCAAAACCCGACACCTCCTCAGTCGATCACTCCCCATACCATCCCCTCTGCCCCATCGACGCCTCCCTCAACCCGAGGTGTATCCAGGGCCTCAAGCATGAGCTCACTGACAGCTCACAGCTTGAAAACGTCAGAGGACAGCCCTGCCAAAGAACAAAGCCAAGGTATGATTAATAAGACGCTTCATAATGCAGTCGTCATTTTCAGCCGGTGTTGATTTAAGTTCATGATGTTTTTACTGCCACTTTATTGTGCTAATTTATTGATATAGAACGATTACATTTTGACAAGGTAAACATTTTTAATGTGCCTATTTATTGCTGTCCACCTGCAGATGGACAGCTGCACAACACAAAAGATTCCTAAAGCAGCCATATTTTTCTTGCCTCGTATGTTCAAATTCTTTTGAAGCATTTCTATCTGAATGAAATTTTTGTGTGTTCTCTCCTCGCCCCCACCTGGCCACCACAGACAGACTCGAGAGTTCAGACTCCAGCTCTACTGGCCCTCAGGAGTCCAGCATGCAGGAGCCTCCTGCATCCCTTCCGACAGAGGAGCCACAGAGCCAGATCCTGTCCAGTCTGCGTCTGGAAAATCAGCTGCTGCGCAGTGAGGTGACCTCCCTCAACCAGGAGATGGCCTCAGTCATCCAGAGAGCAAAAGACTTACAGGATGGTAGGAGAGGGGGCATGAGTAACGGTGGCCTGCATTTCTGCACCTCTCCCTCTATGTTGATGAAGTTTTTTTCCTCTCATGTAGAATTGAATCAGACGCGTCTACGTGCAGACAAATGGAACTCGGAGCAGTCTCAGACGGATCGGATGTTACGGGAACTTCGGTCACATGTTGATGACCTCACAGAAGCCCTCTCTGCCAAAGATGGTCAACTTGCAGTCCTGAAAATCAGACTTGATGAAGCTGATCAGCTGCTAAGGTCCCGCAGTTCTGCTTTAGATGAGGCACAGAAGGAAAAGTTAAGGTACACTTCTGTTACATTTTGAAGTAGAGACCAGATTCAAGTTTTTATGAATTGTTTAGATATTATTTTCCTTGTTTGTTTGTTTTTTAGACTTATGCAAGACCACACAGAGGGAAGCAGCATGCAGTCACAAGCTCTTGAAACCACACAGGAAAGGCTGCGAGAGGCTGAAACAGCTCTCAGGAGGGAACAGGACAGCTACCGTCAGATGCAGGTGCCCATGATGTCATTCATCTTCCTGTATATGTGACAGTTAAGACTAGACTGAACAAAATTAGACTTCTTAATTCTTTGTTGCTTTGCAGATTGAATATGCCGCCCGCCTGTCTAAAGTGGAGGCTGAGAGGCAAACCCTCGCAGAGACGGTGGCTGCAGTCGAGCGGCGAGGTGGAGAGGATAAGCTCAGAGTCGACGAACTTCAGCAGCAACTGAAAAGTGCCAAAGCTGCAGCTGAGACTGCCAAACAGGAGTTACAAGACTACAAGCACAAAGCTTCACGCATCCTACAAGTAAGATTAGTGTCCGAATTTATTTAAACTATTAAAGACAATTGTCATTGTCTTTTGCGCCCTTTTACTTTTTTTTTGTCACTAGGCTTTTTTTGCGAAGCTTAACAGTTTTGAAATTGTCCTCCAGTCAAAAGAGAAGTTGATCAGCAGTCTGAAGGAGGGATCCGGATTGGACACTCTGGACAGCAGCGGGGCAATGACTCTGGAGCTGGAGGATCTGCGTCACGAGAAAGATCTGCAGAGGGAGGAGATCCAAAAACTCCAGGGGCAAGTGCACTCGCTTCGAACAGAAATACAGGTGAGCTGCTATAAATGGCAGATGGGCAGAGGAAGTGTGAGTTCAAAGTAATCTGATACTTAGTTGATGGCTGCACTGGAAGGTTCTTAGATTTATCTGGTGTATCTAATGTAAGGCGCTGTGTACCTCCTGCAAAATAAATGTAGATGTTTTCTGTCTAACTTTGGTTTAAGATTGTTCTTTGTTTACAGCTGCAATGACTCAGTAATGTAAGCGCGATATGTCTTTCTCTCAGGATTTGGAGAACCAGGCTTTGACGGAGGCAGAGACCTGGCGGGAGCAGCAGCTGCAGTTTGAGGAACAGCTGGCATTGCAGAACAGAGCTAAGCAAGAGGTGGAGGCTGAGATGGAGCGCTACAAACAGGTAAGGAGGGATGATGATTTCTTTACTATATTTTCATGGATATGTTTTCCTTGAAATTACGTAATTCTTTTGCCTGATCAACCTACCAATTTATGTGGCATGTTTTTCTTAAATCATAGGAGCTGCAGTACCTAGAGGAAGAACAACACCGAGCCAAAACCACTTTGCAGAGCAGAATCAAGGACAGAGAAGATGAAATCCAGAAACTCAGGAATCAGGTCAGTCACTTCATAATCAGAAAACAGATTTAAATGCAGAGCTTTTTACCTCAGAGGCGTTGCGTATGCAAAATGCTTCTTAACTTACTTTCTCTCTTCCAGTTGACCAACAAGACTATTAGCAACAGCCAAACCGAGCTGGAGAATCGTCTTCACCAGCTGACAGAAACACTGATTCAGAAGCAGACGATGCTGGAGGCCCTGGGCACAGAAAAAAGCTCCCTGGTCTTCCAGCTAGAGCGTCTGGAACAGCAGCTGAAGAGCACTCAGGGAGGACAAAGCGGAGGACCAGCCATCAACATGGGCGGTCTGGAGGGACCAGGTAGGAGAGGCTTAGTTAATGATGTTATGTTTCATAGACACAAGACAAGTCATTATAAAGGGGGACTGATAAGGATTCCATCGAAGAGTAAAATTTTAGTAAGTAAGTAAAACCACAATTTTCATATTCAATACTTTATATTTCTTCATAACTTTTTAATTCTTCTATGAGGCCACAGCAAACAGGGATGACGGTTGGAAACATGTACAGTAAATCTATAATTCAACAGTTACTTATGGTTTTTCCTGTCCAAAAATGGACGTATGCTCTTGTTTTGTCATTCTGTCTGTTATTCGGCATCATAATAAGGGCTTCTCACACTGCATATTCGTAGTGCTGGGCATAGAGCTGAACCTGGGATAACTTGCTCCCATTTCACACATACACACACACACACACACACACACACACACACACAAACACACACACACACACACACACAGACACACAAACACACAAACACACACACACACACAAACACACATACACATAGGTAACTCAGGTCTAACCAAAGCCCGGGGCTATACAATTCATACTGTATTTCTCCTGTTCCAGGGCTAAATGCCTGTGTGAAAACACAACTAATATTTAAATTCTAGAATCTTGCAGGAATGCTCTTGTTTGCTTTTCTCCAGTTTCACCCTGGCTCCTATTTGGCTTTGTATTTAGTCGATTTTCAGTGCATAATCCCACAAATGTGGGGCTAGCCTCGGTGTAGGGCCTGCAAGCCTTAGGCTAATGTCTCAGTTGGACCGATATGTGTCTTGATTGCTTAAGCTCAGTTCAGACCAGAGATTCACAATGAGACAAAAACCATTTTAGAATGTTGAGGAGAAAGATTGTAGCAGCGTGAACTTGCCTGTCTGACCTCCAATCAAGCCGGCTGATAGCATCGCCTGTGTTTCTACTTGTCAGGTCACCTGTGGCTGGTTTTACAGCTTAATGTACACGATTTGTTTCAACAGCATATCAGCAGCTCATAGTTGAAATGGCAGAGTTTTGGATAGAGGACAGAGAGAATCACCTGAACAGGGCTTTAGCCTGGGGGTAAGAAGGTTCTGAGAATGATTTCAGCCTTGGTTTAAGTGGAATGTGAAAAGCCATTACTGCACAGTTCATCAGATTTCAGAGTTCATTGATAACGTCTTTATTTTTGATGTTTCTCTGTGTGTTGTTCTTCTCAGGAGCTCGGCAAAGAAACACACCAATCCTTTTCAGTGATCAGGACAGTCCAGGAGTGTATGGCAAAGTACGCAAAGCAGCCAGCACAATCGACCGTTTCAGGTAAAACTTTACAGTGTTTTGTTACATTTTGTCCTCAAATTACTGTAGTACAATTACACTCCTGTGTGAGATATGATCCCCAGTGATAACTGGAAGGTGATGTCATTTCAGCATCAGACTGGGCATCTTCTTGAGGCGCTATCCTGTGGCCAGACTTTTCGTTATCCTGTACATGGTGAGTAAAACTGATTTCTCCATCTTAGATTATTTTCCATCAAAGAAATTAATGATATTTCAACTTCTTCTTACAGGCTGCACTGCATCTGTGGGTCATGATTGTTCTCCTGACTTACACACCAGAAATGCACCATGGGCATCCTGATGGAAGATAGAAGATATGCAGAACACTTGAATTTTAGAGTTGGTTGTTAAAAGGTGTTTATTATACAATCTCTAATGTAAGGATGATATAAGCTGCTGGAATATGGGCTCCGGGTCCTGACTCTTCCTGTTTTGCACAGAAATGCTATGAATTGAGGACTTTTCCTCTGTTTTATTGTTTCCAACTGTAGCTGAAGACTTAATTGAGTATTAAAACAATTACAGAGTGATATGTTGTATTGTTGGTGTGCTGAAAGGACATTAAATCAAACATGATCTCACATATGTTTTTCTCATCATCTGTTTTCAAACCTTTGTTCTCTTGAGAGATTGTATTTAATGCTATGTAAAAAAGGATCTTTTAATAAATGAGTTAGATGAAATGACACAGCCTGGCACATTTCTAATAAAATATCTGCAAACAAAAACAATGTAAATGAGTTCATTTAACAAATCAATTTATTTCATGATTATTGTATCGTGGGCAAAGTTTGTGTCTATAAAGTTGTAATAATTCATGACTATAACAGAACTTATGGACACTCAGAACTGCCCTTGCAGACATTTCTGATATTGTTTTACTGTTTATATAGTTATCTTCTTCATAACTGATACACAAACAGTGATCTCTAGCAAAATGATATGTAGCAGGTCAATTCTCTCTAATGTGTGTGTGTGTGTGTTTATATAGATAGATCTTTGTGTGTGTGTGTGTGTTGAATTTACAGAATTTGGCAAATATTGCTAATTTTTTCATCAAACATTTTGCCACCTTATTAATCAGACAAGATACAAAAAGAAGAAATATTAAAATAACTTCTATACAGTACATAAAACATTAAATTGTACTGTGCAGATTGGCCATCTGCTTGTGCTTTGTTTTTTGTTTCCTGTTGTTTGTTTTGTTTGTGCTGTTTTGCATGTTTGTCCTAAATCGTGCACTTTATACAGTCCCATGTCAACATGTAGCAGCATAGTCCCGGAGAAACATTGTTTCATGTCACGGTGTGCTTGTACAAATGACAATAAAGCTCTCTTGAACTTGAACTTGTTTAAAGTAAAATTAGAATGGCACTCAGTGGAGCCCAACAGTCCACTTTAATTCAATCAAACCTTATCAAAAATCAAACTCAAAGCCCTGTAACTATATTTTACAGGCAGACTACCCCCTATGAAAATATATTTAAATCTGATGGGTCCGGATTTAATTTATTTGTAAAATATCGTTTAATCTCTGTTATTTATTGTAATAACAAAACGTATGTTCTCTATTTTATACCTCTGGCAAGGAGCTATGTTTTCACCCATGCCTGTTTGTTTGATGGTTTGTCAGCAGGATTATGCAAAAACTACTTAACAGATTTTAAATAACAAAAGTGTTTTGAATGACAAAACCCTCAGCAGTGAAACTAATGTTAGCATGGCTGTACAGCTGAAATACATCTACGAACACTGAACATTATATTATGAGAACACTTAAGATTCGAACATGTGAACACTGAGCATTCTACTATGCGAACACTGAGCATTCTGAGAACACTTAACTTATGATGAGAAAACTGAACATTCAAGAAAGGAACACTGAACATTCTACTCTGCAGAAATGTTTCATTTCATTCATCATCAAGCAACTCTGGCACACTGGCATTCCCACATAAGCATTTGGAGCCCTATTTTTTTATTGACAGATGACCGCATCCGGTAAATGAAAACGAAAAAACAGAAAGTTTTTGTGTCTTTTTTCAAACGAAAAATCAAATGATCACTAATTTTTCGTTATTTGATACCCGTTTCTGAAACGAAACTCTAATTACCAAAAGATACACAGACCAAAAACGCAGCTTTCTTGGTTCTTGAACGCACCTTGAATTTGTTGGTCCTCCAGTATCCCACAATGCACCGCTGCCGTTCACTGTGTCCACGTCAAACCTGACAGTCATTACTCGAGCCGAGCAGCTGATAATGGCTGCAGTTGAGGTGGCACTTTATGTGCGCTGTGTTGTTTTACCGGCTGAAAACAGCTGAACGCTGTCCTCACGTTCACCGCGAATGACACAGACCTCAACACAAGGCTTTAATTTAACGGCTCAGCTCTTTAGCCGTGATGTAACGCCGTTTAGCTCGCTTGTCTTGACAAATTCCTTCAGTCAGCTGTTACCAGCCCGGACCTTTGCTTAATGAACGTGTCAGCCTGAAAAGCGACTTTGTCTCGGATGATTAAATTGGATCCTGAAGTCAACGACGTCTCTGTGGCTGATATACGGCTGAGCTTAATGACCACTTTATTAGCTCTGGAGTCAAAGCTAAGCTAGCCCCTCGGTTCTCTTCGGCCCCGCTTTGTTGTTGTTTGGTTTGTAGCACCTCCTGAAGATGGCATCGTGGCTGGGTGGACTTGGTTCTGGCCTCGGTCAGTCTCTGGGCCAGGTCGGTGGGAGCCTGTCCTCTTTCACCGGACAGATATCAAACTTTACCAAAGACATGTTACTGGAAGGGGTGGAAGAAGTAGGAGGTAAGTTTGTGTTGGTTTTTTATTTAATCTCTTTGCTAGCCACATCATCACACACGAGTTTTGGATTTACATATTTTGTTGCAGAGAGCATATATATCTGGTTAATAATATCATGGATTTATTTTTGTAAATATATGCAGTTTTCCACATTCAACAAAAAAATGCTACTTTTACTGACTACTACACTATAAATGATTCAACCTTCTGAAAATCATCCCTCACAAGAGCACACATTTTGCAAATTACATGTTGTTAAGCACTGTTCCAACCTTCATAGACTTACTATAGCAGTAGAATCCCGAGTTTTTTCTGCTTTGGTCCAAGTTTACATAAATGCTCCATGCCTGAGCTTCTAGACATAGCCTCTCCTGACCCAAAAGCACAAGACAAGGTTGCTCCTGTATGATCAAAACCTTCTAGATAAGACACAGAAGCTGTTCTGTGGAGCGATGAAACAAAACTGTAACTTTGGGGGCCAGTTGATCAGCGGTATGTCTGGAGGAGGAAGAATGAAGCATATGCTGAAAAGAACACCCTACCTACAGTGAAGCATGGCGGTGGCTCGGTGATGCTCTGAGGCTGCTTTGCTTCCTCAGGAACTGGAAACCTGCAGCATGCAGAAGGTAAGATGGATTCCATCAAGAATCAGGAAATACGAGAAGAAAACGTCTCGCCATCTGTGAGGAAGCTGAAGCTTGGGCGTCATTGGACGTTCCAACAGGACAATGATCCCAAGACTACCTCAAAATCCACCAAGGCTTGGTTTCAATGTGCTAAGATTCCTCAAGAACGCTGCTAGAAGCTGGTGTCTGGCTATGCATCATGCTGGAGTAGATCATAGCAGCAAAACAGAGATGCTTATCATTAAGGGTTGAATCGTTTAGAGACTGCAGTAGTCAGTGAAAGTAGCATTTTGTGTTATATTTGGTTAAAACACTTGTAATATTTCTTGTACTGAGCTATTCAAACTGTTCTTGTTTGATTTGGTTATTGCAAACAACTGATATATAGTATATTTGGTCAGTAAAGCTGATAGACAATAGGGGTTGAATAATTTTTCTTTTTGTTTGTTTTACAAAAAGACGCTGAGATATTCAGCTCTAACTGGAAGTAAATGTCTGCTCACAGTAAAGAAAAAGCAAGCCCATTACACAGATCAGTGAAAGACTGAAGAGCTCAGAGGGTTAAACATGGTTCTTAATCAGACAGAGAGGACAGAAAGAGTGAAACCTAAAGCATTAAGGTGACAAATGGAAGAACAGAAAAATACATCCAAGACAACCACAAAACTGCTCTGCTGCTTTCCGTAATGGAGCAGAGATGCTAAACACCAAGGGGTGACGACCGATGTCTCACTTTGCTCCAGAGTCCAGACACCATAAACAGACAAAAAAAAAACACATACAAATGTTGTTGTTTTTTTCACAGTGTGAATTTGTTGCAACTGGGTTAAGTGAGTTTATTACACATTAATATAATCACCCTACAATAGATTCAAACTTGCTTTTTGTTAAAGCAATATTTATTATTTATATCTAATATTTGGAGATATCTTGCCGACAAACAAAGAAAAGTGGCCGATCACATAATCTCTACCAACTCTTGTAAAACAAAGGTAATGCCCATGAAGTTATGAACCGTTCAGAAAGGTATGACTGACAGCGAGCCAGTATAAGAAAAAAGAGACTGTAGTAATGTAAAGACTCATTTAAAGGAGAAAAGGAACTTAATGGAACTTTAGAGAGTTGATCAATGCACACTGCTGCTTGTTCTCACGTGGACTACATTACATAATTGAGAACTCCCTTTTTAATGTTGTTGACATTGAACGGGAGTCTGACTACCTGCATGACAAGAGTGTTTGAGTTTTGAATTCATCAGCCAGTGTGACACACTTTTGTACAGATAAAATGACTGCTTACAGATTGCCTTTGCTTCTCCACCACTGCGCTGCATTTCTTTAATTCCCAGGACAGTTGTGTAAAAAGGACACCAGACATTCACAGCTACCTAACTTAGTCTGAGTCGCTCATGAGTCTTTTCAGAAGTCAAAATGTTTTTTTTGATAATGGAGCTTCTATAGCGTAGGTATAGGAAGCATTGACGCAAAGAGAACTTTGAACACAGATCTCCAACTCACAGCTCGAGTCAAAAACAAAAAGTACAAATTCTTATCACTGAGTGGGGAACGTTCGACCAGCTGCGTATTCTGCATGCTCAGCCTTGATTCTTTTTTTTTTTAGTTTTAGGTTTTTTAATAAAGAGATAAAGAGGATGTGTACAACTAGATTTGCCATTAGGCCTCAGTTTAATCGGCGTAGTAATGGATGTCATGTCTTGCTTTTAGGATCACAACAAAAGCTCTCCAAAAATGTTACCCTGATCAGGCATGAATGAATGTTTGTCATGTGAGCCGGTTTAAGTGTGTCACTGAGTCACCATTTCTTCAATGTGCTGTGTGCTGAGGCACAAAAACTTCAAGGGCATTTCTCATTTTGAATGTGACCAAAAAGCCAAATAAAAATAATGCTTTTAGCTACTCTTGTAGTGTGTTTTTTTATATTGATATGTGTGTGCTTATCTTGTCATATGTTCAATTCTTTTTTTTTTTGCAGATGCTGCCACAGAGCTACAGGTGTCCAATTCTAGGTTGGCTGAAGTCGAAGCTGCATTTTCCACTCAGAAATCTGAGGTGAGAAACATTGCACAGTTTGTACAAACCATATACTAATGTTGATTCGATGCTGTTACCACCTCTGCTGCAGGCTTTGTGACGTTTTATGCAGAGCGGCGAGGCACGATAAAGGCTCAACTGTCCTGCCTTAAACAGGCTGTGTAAAAGGACCTAGAGTCAAAGCCTTTCTCAAAATAGACATTTTGTCTTGTCATCGCAAGAAAAGGTTTTCATCCATTGCTGTGTCCCAGTAAGCCATTTGTCACTACAGCAGAGTCTGAACATGCACACACCTGAATGGAATGCAGCCTTTTTTTGTTATTATAAACCCCTGTGTTTGACGTCAAACGTCTCCCGTGAGAAAGGCCTATAAACCCCAGCTTCAGGTCTGTATTGTCTGGTTCTTCAGTAGATCCTGTTTGCTGTTCTTAATAGGTTCACTATTTGAAAGAGCTACAAACTGGCACTACTGTAGCACCAGCCCAGAACTAGGCTCACTTTGGTGGATAAGGGGTATGAATGTCACTATTAGAACGTTTAAAATGTGTATCATGTGTCCTTTAGATGTTTCAAACATTTTGACTGTTCCATTATACCCCAGAACTCTGCAAGAGTCCACCTGAAGGTCTTTGGAGTTCTAAATTTATTGATATGAAACCTTAAGACGGATCTTTTTACCATTGCTTTCTCTTGAAGTGTTTTTACCCGATGACTGCTTTATCCTTTATTCTTTTAGCTGTTTTATCCCTGCTGTTTTAATTAAATTTGACTCTGTTTTTTCTTGTTTTTATTGTCATAAATCAGATGATTATCTGCATTTATGTTAAGGCATTTGCGTTGCATTTTATGCATGAATTGTGCTATTTAGATAAAGTTATTCTTATCATCATATCAATGCTATGAAATGTTGTTGTTTCATGAGGTTTTTTAAATTGCCATACATTTTGTTATTCTGTAATTGAGCTGAGTAAGTACTGAATCATCTGTGTACCCATCTTGTTTTTCTGCACATCAGAGCGCAGTTGTTGTCCTACACCTGTTAAAAACATGTCAGTGAGCCACACTGTTGCGCTGGGCGACATTTTACTTCATTACTATGAACAAACACACACTGTAGTTTATTTTGAGTCAGCCCCATAAACACCATCCTTCTGCTGTAAATGCTCACAAGAGCATCAATTGTGAAATAATGTGCAGCCAAAAAACATCTCCAACGGACACCAATACCATAGTCCTATCCTTTTGGCTGAAAGCTACGGTTCTAAACTCTAAACTATTTTAAAAATGAAACCATATATTTGCAACATATTTTTAAAGGTGTTAATTTCATTGTAAAGGAACTTAGAACACCATTATCCTTTAGGATGTGTGTAGACGTGTTGAAAAGCATCCATCCAGGGTGCTGCTCTTTATTTGACCTCTGAGCACCTTCCAGTGAAGCGGACAAGAAAAAGCTTTTGATTGTCCTTCATTTCCATATTGTTGACTTCCTCCCTTTTCTCTCTTTGTTGCAGTATGACAGATTGAGGAAGCTTCATGCAGAGCTCGAGGAGAAGCTGGAGGCTTCAGAGATCCAGATTAAAGGACAGTCTACAGAGTACAGAATGCTTCTGCAGCAGAAAGATGTTCGTACATTTGTATTTATTGTTTAAGCAGTTAAAGCATCTATATTTACATATTTAAATGCCACCTGTTATAAACAATTTCATACAATTTCTGCACTCTGATGTTGGATATGTGATTCATTTTAACTTTAAAATGTGTTACTGAATGTGATAATGCACCTGCATACAGCATAAAGGTAGCCTGGATGATAGCAGAAAACTTGTTAAATGTCTAAATGTATCATATGTGGAAGTCTAAGGCTGCCTTTATTAAGATCAATGATAAGTGTAAAATTTACAAAATGGGGAAAAGTGTCATAATTAAAATTCTATTTAATTATTTTATCTTTTATTTCCATAAAAGACTGTACATGGGTACATGCATATCACATTTCCCAACCACCTCCAAAGCAGGCGAGAAGCACTAAGAGAAATAATCATAAACATATCAATCAGTAAACACGCAGAAATTAAAGTCTCAGCAAACAAAAGAAAAAAATTGCCGTTTTGAAGAGGTTTTTGTGTCGGGCTGCCACCACCGATAATTTATCAGTTAATCTGCTGATTCTATTCATGATTAATCATTTAGTCTATATCATTTCAAAAACATCTTGAAAAACTCTCATCACAGTTTCCCAAAGCCCAAAATGATGTCTTCAAATTGCTTCTTTTCATAAATGACAAAACAAAGCAGCAAATTCAGACATTTAACTATTTGATTTATCGACTTATTGAACAGCCCAGTTTCACTTTCGGTACTGATACATGCTACAGTCAGATACAGATTATAGATGTGAAGCTTATGTTAGTGGTATTAAAGGCTCATGTTAATTTGTGTGTCCCCAGGTGGAGATCAGTCACCTTAAGGCTCAACATAGTGGGCTCCAAGAACAAGTCCAGAAGCTGCAGCAGTCGGCTCAGTCTGCCTCCAGCGGTGCCGCATTGCTGCCCGTCACAACTGCCTCCTCGACTTCTACCTCCTCTTCTTCCTCCTCTTTCCTGTCACGGCCCTCAGGGTCCCACCAGGGCTTCCATGGCGATGAAATGGACCTCAGCGACGTCATCTGGTCGCAGCATGAAATCAACCGACTGTCGACAGAAGTCTTGCGTCTGGAGGCAGAGGTGGCGCACTGGAGGAGATTGTCTCAGGTAAACAGATGGTTTTATAGACAATAAGATGAACCTGGGGTCATTCAGGTAAAAGAACAGTTCAATGTTTTGGATATACACTTATTCACGTTCTTGTCAAAGAACCATTCTTTAATGTGTTCGTTTAAGTGGTTTTGGTAAGTGTTTTTTTTTGGTACCACATGCATGAGTGTCGCTACATAGAACATGTGTTAGAGGATATCAAAATGTTTATACACTCTAAAGAATTTCACATTAATTTTAGTTCATTCTACTATTTTTAATCTTAGTTGTTTAGATTTATTCATTTTCATCTTTCTGGCATACCAAGAAAAGTTGCAAACAAATGCTAAGAAACACTAATGCACAGCTTTTTACAATGCACAGTTTTTCTTTCTATACAACGTGAATAAAACATATTTGTGCCACTGGTTAAATTACGTTTCAAATTTATTTCAGACATCATCTGCAGGAGGAGCTGGTAACGGTGACCAGGGTGAGATTCTCAAACTTCAGAGAACTATAAAGGTGATTGTTGATTTGATGTCCAAATGGATGCTAATGTTGCCCCATGTCTGCTTGATGCATAGATAAGATAAGTTTGTTAGGTAGAATATGTCATTTTTGTTTTAATAGTTTGTTTTCACTGTCCTCATTTGGCCACATTTTTTAAAGAATGCGGATTTAAATAATTTATGACAACAACTTGTAGAGACCAGAGTGACTTGAGACTCTAACCTTGATGATGTTGTTGCTTCGGAACAGGATCTACGCGAGGAGATGAGTCGGGAGGTAGATGAACACCAGCATGAACTGGCCGCTCTGCAGGACGCCCAGCGGCAAAAGATGGCTGACATCACACGGCGACATAGAGACGAGTTAGCGGACTACGAGGAGAGGATAGAGGAGCTGGAGGAACAGATACAGAGCGGTAAGCCTAACTTTTTTTATGCGGTACTAAAACTTGTGGCAGAAATTGAAAATTCAGAGATTTCACAGAGGAAATGGTGGCTTTAATACCAAAAATGTTAAGGTGTTTTATTCACGGCTTTAACCAAAACTGTGTGGCAAAATGTAATAGCAAATTGTGATAAATCCTATACAGTCAGTATTTTTAGCCAGGTACAAAAAGAACTCTCTCCTCCATATCCCCTTCAGATGATGGTCATGCTACTTCCCCATCTGATGCCTCCAAGCTGCCTGAACTCCAAAAGACAATAAACTCCCTGCTTGAAGCAGCGGATCAGCGGGAGAAGCAGCTGACAGAGCTGTCCGCCAGTCTTGAGGAGGCTCAGAGGAAACAGGCCTCACTGCAGCTGGAGAAAGATGACGCCCAGGAAGAAAACGCGGGGCTGCTGCAGAACTATACCCGGCTGCAGGCCTCCGTCACTGAGCTTCAGGCACGAGTGCAAGAGCAGGAGGGGAAGGCTCTGCAGAAAGCCCAGCTAGATCACGAGATCCAAGTGCTGAAAAAAAACCTTGCAGGTATACTATCATTATTCTCATTTATGGTAAATACAGCTCCACGGATTATTGTCATAGTCTCCTTAGTTTGTTTTCCTTCATGATTGACCTGCATATATAACCAAAATCTTTACATTCCAGCATCAGAAAAAGAAATAGAGAGACTGAATAGCCTGGCTGCAGTAAGTGTGGATATATATATCATTAACCACACCATGCACAATATTTATAATGTATGTGTTGTTAGTTTTTATAATGTAACTCTCTACTATAATTACTTTTCTAACTTTTGATTATTAGGCAGAACCAAAGGAAGAAGTCGAACATGCCGACATCTTAGAAATGAACACCATTATTGAGGCGATGAGACAAGAAAAAGAAGTCCTAGAACAAGAAAAGGTTTGTTTACCTGCTGCTCAAAGTATTTCTCATAGCTTATTGATACAATTGTGTCTTTTTTTTTAAAGGGACATTTCAGCCCAAAAATCTAAAATATTTTTTTTTTTTTACCTGTAGAGCTATTTATTCATCTAGATTGTTTTTGTGTGAGTGATGTCTGGCTTTGCTTAATATAATGGAACTAGATGGCACTTCACTTGTGGTGCTCAACTGGTTTAAAATACACATTTGGAAAACTCAACAGAAATGTCCCTTTTTTTCCAAGTACATTACAATAACATGTATTAGAAGTGCAATTCTCGATTTTTGTAATTTCTTCTCACAGCTGAATCTGCAAGAAAGACTAAAGATGGCCGAGGAGCAAATGGTTAGCAATAATGGGTCTGGTGAATCCGAGTCACTGGAGGATGTGAAAGTAGAGCTGGGGAGGAGAGAAAAGGCTCTGAGAAACACCGAGGAGGAACGGGACACCCTGATGTCTGAGCTGGAGGAACTAGACCGACAAAACCAAGAAGCAACACAGGTCTGACAGACCATGGTCGCCTGCTGCCTGTTATATTTACTGTGAATAATAAAGCAAAAATTATCAAAACTTTCAGATCCAGCCGAAACATTGAGAATTGTGAAATTTCATTTAAAAAATGTGTAGAAAATTGAAACATTTTATATTTCTGCCATCTCTTTTTCTAGCATATGATCTCGGTGAAGGACCAGCTCTCTGGACAGCTGAAGAACGCAGAGGCAGAACTGACGAGTTTGACTGCAGAGCTGAAGACAACCAAAGACAAGAATGAGGCACTGAAACAAGAGCTGGAAATGCAGAAAGAGAAAATGAGCCAGAGCGCTTTCACCCTTAATGACCTTCATATGAGCAAACAGCAGTTGGAAGGGTCAATGAGGGAGCTGAAAGACAAACTGGGACATGCACAGGAGCAGAGCAGGGAGGCTCGGAGTGAAGTCGCAGAGATAAAGAAGACTTTAAAAGACAGAGAGGAGCAGATGTCTGTTGCCAAAGTGCAGCTAGATCAGGCATGGGGCAAACAAACTGAGGCAGGAAGTGAGGAGAAGCTAGCAGTGAAGGAGAAGGAGTTGTCAGACCTCAGGAGAGAATTGGATGAAATGAGGAGTTCTCATGAGAAGGCAATGTCTGAAGACTATGAATTGAAGATGGAGAACAGAAGGTTGAAGGCAGAGTGTGAGCAAGCTCTGGGTAAAGGTGAGGAGCTAACCAAGCATTTGAAGGAGAGCCACTCAGGTTTTAACAGGACAGTACTGGAGAAGGATACTCGTATCGAAGCTCTGAGGCTGGAGAAAAGTCAGCTAGAGGGTGAACTGGGGCAGGCTGAGAGCACACTATCAGAACAGGCTAAGCAGTACCAGCAAACCATCGAGGAGTTGACTCGAGCACGCTCCATGGATGCCTCCGCTTTACAGATGGAGCATGAGCGAGCTGTCAAGCTCAACCAGGAGAAAGACATGGAGATAGCTCAGCTGAAGAGAGACATGGAGCAGTTGGCGTCTGACCACAGAGACACCAACGAGATGCTTTCGATCACAGTTGCAGGGCAGAAGCAGCTGACAGATTTGCTGCAGGAGAAGGATATCTTCGTGGAGACTTTAAAAAAGAACGCTTCAGACTTCCAGG
The DNA here is from genome assembly GCA_037577475.1 of Chaunax sp. Z400. NCBI lineage: Eukaryota > Metazoa > Chordata > Actinopteri > Lophiiformes > Chaunacidae > Chaunax > Chaunax sp. Z400. The sequence continues at coordinate 7,787,969 of CM075194.1, read as the reverse complement.
CCGAGATGGACAACAGGATTGCAGTCATGACAAAGGAAGCAGACGCTCTCAGACAGGCGTTAGAGGAGAGGGATAAACAGTTGGGGGGTATGAAGGAGGAGAACAGTCATTTGAAAGAAGAGATTGATCGACTCAGGGATCAGCAAAGCAGGCCTCAATCTCTGGCTGAGCCCAGGACCTTAGACATCATCACAGAGTTGGAGACAGAGATCACCCAAATCAAGTCGTCCAGGAATGGTCTGGAAGAGGAGGTCCAGACTCTGACGAGGAACATAGAGGAGCAGCAGGCCTCACTCCTTCTGTCTCAGCAGACCCTCCAGGCTCAACAGAGTGAGCTTGAGCAGGCTCATGGACGCCTTCAGCAAACCACACTTAACTATGACAGACTCATCCATGCCAGAGATGAAGAGATATCCCACCTCCAACAGACAGTAGATCAGCTCACTGAGAGTCGAGGACGTGCTGACTCTCCGCCTGTGCAGGGAGAGGTCATCCTGCAGGAGGAGAAGAACCAGACTTTGAATCAAGAGAGCGGCAACGAGAAACACGACCTGTCTAAGGTAGAAATAGAAAAACTGGTGAGAGGCATCAAGGAGAAAGAGACTGAGATCAGCCAGCTGAATGAGAAGAACCTCTCACTGACTAGACAGCTGGATCAGCTGGTTGTGTCTCGTGATGAAGTGGGAAAACTGTCCCAAATGATCCTGCAGAAGGATCTGGAGATCCAGGCTCTTCATGCCCGAGTGTCCATGGGTGTAGGTGGTGGACACAGCCAGGATGTCATGTTCTTACAACAGCAGCTACAGACGTATGCTGTGGAGAGAGAGCAAGTGCTAGCCGTGCTAAACGAGAAAACCAGAGAGAACAGCCAGCTTCGCTCTGACCATCACCGTCTCATGGATATCATGGCAGGGAAGGAGGCGGCTCTGTTGAAGCTTCAGCAGGAGAACCAACGCCTGTCTAACATGAGTGATCCCTCAGGAAGCCAAGAGATGTTCAAGGAGACAATCCAGAACCTGTCTCGCATCATCAGGGAGAAGGACATAGAGATTGATGCATTGACCCAGAAATGCCAAACCCTGGTGACCGTCCTGCAGACCTCTGGAGCAGAGTCCGGTGCCGGCTCTGGAGGTGTTAGTAGCAACCAGTTTGAGGAGCTGCTGCAGGAGAGGGACACACTAAAACAGCAGGTGAAGAAGATGGAGGAATGGAAGCAGCAGGTGATCACCACAGTCAAGAACATGCAGCATGAGTCGGCTCAGTTTCAGGAGGAGTTGATCAAACTACAGGGCCAGGTCTCTGCTGACAAAGACTGCAGCTCCAAGCTGACGGTGGACTATACTCGACTGATCCAGAGCTACGAGCAAAAGGAAAGGAGACTGGGAGGTCTGAGTCAGGAATTAGCTCAGGTCCAGCATACCATCACCAAGCTCAGCACCACCAAGGAGGTCCTGCTGGGTAAACTAGACTGCGTAGCACAGACTCCTGAAGTCGCTCAGTCTAGTGGACCTTCTCTCACAGCTGATGCTCCAAGCCACCAGACGTCTCAAACTGTAAACTACGAGAAACTGCTGGAAGAACTTGCAGAATTGCGAACTCAGTTGGCAGAGAAGGAAAACATTATAAGGACTATTCAGGAGAACAACCACCGGCTCTCCAACTCGGCGTCTGCCTCAGAGAGCGAGCAGAGAAGTCAGGCCGAGGAGTTTCGGCAGGTCCGAGAGAGGCTGGAAGCCCTGCAGAGGTCTGTGAGGGAGAAAGACCTGCTCATCAAAACCAAAGGCGACCAGCTGAGTCAGGTCAGCGAGGCACTGCATAACCGCGAGAATGACAACGAGGTCCTGAAGCAGGCTGTGACCAACCTGAAAGAGCGGGCTCTTATTCTGGAGATGGACGGGAAGAAGCTGAAAGAGGAGAACGAGCTGATAGCTGCACGATCTCGAGAGAAACAGTCTGAATTCAGAGCGCTGCAGGAAACCAACATGCAGGTGTCCCTCCTGCTCAGAGAGAAGGAGTTTGAACTGAGTGCAGTGAGCGAGAAGGCTGCAACTGTAGAGAAGATGCTCAAGGACAAAGAGCAGGTCAGTTGGGAACTAAGATTTTGGACTTATTTTTGTTTCTTATGAATTTTATTGCATTGTCACATCACTACGATAGAAAGAAATCAATTCTATTGAATACATTTTTGTAATTTCTTGTGGTGTATATTGGTATGATTTAAAGAACTGGACTTATTATGTACTCGCCCCTTAAAAAGAGTGTAGATTACGTTTTAAGTCATACCAAGTCCCCATCATCCTCAGTTGTTTAGGAGAATGCAACACTTTTGCTGTGAACCTCCAGAAATATTATGTGGACAAGAAACTTCTCTAGCCTTTCCATTGACATGGTGGTGACATTGGCAGGTTGTTAATGACTGAACTGCTCCTTTTAATAATCATTATCAATTCAAATAATTTTTAGACTGGAGAGGATGTTTTGTTTGTCCTTTACTCTTCGAATATCTACATTTGTGATTTACGCTGTTGATGCTGTGATGCAGGGTAAGTCTGGTGAGCTGAATCAACTCCTGAATGAAATAAAGTCCATGCAGGAGAAAGCTGTAGCGTTCCAGCTGGAGAGGGATCAGGTGATGATGGCACTCAAGCAAAAACAAATGGAGACCACTGCAGTGCAAACGGAGGTAGGAGAACAGTCACCGTTTCTTCTTTGTTAATTTAGTTAATTTCAAAGTAAATATCTAGTTTGTTTTATTTTCCCATTAGAGTTTAGTCACATAAATTTCTCATTAGATCTGTGTATTAACAAAAACCAGCCGATCCAGTCTGTATCACGATACAGGTTTTACAATTCAATATATTTTGATTTTCATTTACTTTCTTTTAAATAAAGTAAATGAAATAATAAAATATATGAAGAAGAATAAACTAAAATAACATAAAATAAGCAAATATAAAATAAGCATATGCACATGGTATAGGCAGTGGTAGAGTATTAACTCATCATGTTGTCCAGTCACATAAATATGATGTCAAAGATCATGTTATCTATTTATCAAAACCTTAAAATCCATAAAATGAATTGAAGTATGTAGACAACAGGTGAGGTATCAATGTCACTGTTTTATTCTCAGAGACCGACACATATTCTGTTTCCTTCTCATAGATCGACACATATTCTGTTTCCTTCACAGCTTCAGCATATGAGAGATAAAGAACAGCGTTTGAACCTGGAGCTGGAGAGGTTGCGTAGTCACCTCTTGGAGATCGAGGACTCGTACACGAGGGAAGCCCTCGCTGCAGAGGCCCGGGAAACCGAACTACGCAGGAGGGTGACGCTGCTGGACGAGAAACTCGCCACATCTTCGAGCGCTGTGGAGAACGCCAGGTAAGCTCCAAATAAAACCCCCACGGATGTCTCTGCATATTTTCACCATTGTACAAGATTTACGTGCCCCATTAAATGAGTGGCAAGTTGATTTAGTGGCAAATACCCTAAACATAATAAAACAATAAATACAAAGTACACTATAGCTGTGCAAGGTATGCTTGTCTTACACTCTAAATGACCACACAGGTAGAGAGACCTGGTAGGATTGCAATGTCACTGTGGTGATGGGGAATCTCTGCACAACTAGAAAGCCAAGTTAGATTTTCTTTTTACTTTATTTCTTTAAATAAATATAAAAATACAGCAAAGACATAACAATCATACGGTTGGATCACCTATGCATTCACACAGACATTACTGATAGTAGTACTACTAAGAGTTAGGCAGTCTATGTTGTCTGAGCCCTTCAGCAGTGAAAACTCCAGGTGTGAGGATCTCACTCTCTTGCACAAGTGTGACCTTAATGATCAAATAAAGGTTAAATAACTAGTTAAAGTCATTCGTCCTGATCGTCTCTTCCTCCAGCCTACAGGCCAGCATGCAGGTGGAGTCTCTGCAGGAGCAGCTGAATGGAGTGGTGAAGCAGCGGGATGACGCACTCGTCCGTCTCAGAACGTCTCAGGAGCAGGTCAACCAGTATGCGGTGTCGCTGTCAAACCTACAGATGGTGCTAGAGCAGTTTCAACAAGGCACGTCAGCTGCTTTCATTTTTATTACTCCAAACTCCAGTGGTGGTGGTTAAAAGGCAGCTTTGTGTCTGCAGTCTCAATGTAAAGTTCCATATTACGTGTATTTCTAATTTTCTTGCGTTGCATGCCTTATCAGAAGAGAAAGCCATGTACTCAGCAGAGCTTGAGAGGCACAAGAAGGAGAAGGAGGAGTGGAGAAGAAAGGCCGAGAAGCTGGAAGATCAAGCTTCTGCCCTTCAGGTAAAGCAAAAATCACTAACGGATCAGAGAATCAATTCACTTCATTGACCGTGTGTCCATGTCAATAGCAAGGCCATTAAGTGAGCAGATGTGATATGTTTTAATTCCTCCATATTTCATAATGACAGCTGAAGCTGCAGTTTAAATGAAAGCCATGATAACTGTTCTGCTGTCTGCCAGATTAACCTCGATGAAGCCAACGGCGCTCTAGATTCAGCGTCTCGTCTCACCGATCAGCTCGATCTAAAGGACGAGCAACTTGAGGAGCTGAGAAAGCAAGGTGAGCTGCACACGAGTGTTTTCACCTGACAACTTCTACACCTGAGAAGGACTTTAAAAAAAGTTTTATGTCTGCTTGGTTTTTGAAACACTGCACCAATCTTCATTGTCAAGATGTTATTTCTGTCTCATATTTTTACTTTAGTTTTCACAAAACAAGTGAATCTCTGATCCCCCTTGCCTTATTGTTTGTGTCCCACTTAAGAGATTTTGAGATCTTATTACTATCAGATACAGTATGACCATTACATCACAGCAATACTCAGACTGTTTCCCCTTGATATGAGGCTGTTTATTTGCTGAACGAATTAGTCACTTGTGGAAAATTCATATTAGGTCTATTAGTAGTTGGATAGCTGTGTGAATGTTTTGATTAACCATCTCATCAATGAGGGGATAACTTTGGAATGTCTGTGCAAATAGCCTCCGTCTGTACCCTTTGTATTATTGAATAAGGAAACATTTTTGCTTGATATAAAATAAATTGCAAAGTTCCCATTTTCCATGATTGCCTGTTCATCTTCCATCACAAAGCTTAAGCATAGATTTTTAGCATTGTTAGAAATAGTAGAGTACATGTAAATAACACAATTGTGACACACGAGTCCATTTATTGATAAACGTGGTGTTGTGTGTGTCCTACAGAACTTAGAATCTGACTCCTTGAAACATATATACCATAATATCTCTAAGAACACTCAACACTGTTCTGAAATTATTGCCAGATTCCTTAAAGACTATTACAACCATATGGATGAAAATAAATTCTCATTGCAGTGAATAACTCAGCCAAGGCCAAACAGTCCCTTTTATTTAATTCAAACCCCCTAATTATTAATATAATCTAACAAGTTTCATGAAAATTCCCTGGATAATTTATGTGTAATTGAAAACAAGTCTGTCTCGCAATGTTAAAGGAAATGAAACAGATTAATTGATCCACCCCCTCTGTCTAGATCCACTCCAAAACTCCTTGCCACAAGCCCAACCCTCCCACCAGATGACATGAAAATCCATTATGTAGTTTCTGTGTAATCCTACTGACAGACAGGATTACCGTGGCTCATGAGGTAGAGCAGTTGCTCACGGAACGAAAGGTCGGTAGTTCGATCCCCAGCCCCCTGCTACAAGTCGAAGTATCCTTGGGCAAGATACTGAACCCCAATTTGCTCCCCGGGACGCTGTAATGTAATGGCAGCCCACTGCTCCTCAGGGATGGGTCAAATGCAGAGAAAGAATTTCCCTTTAATAAAGTATCTAAAAAAAACAACCAAAAAAAACAGACAAACTAAACAGCAGTCAGATCTCCGCCAAGGCATCTTAGTTTCTCCATGAAGATTCCCCTGTGAAGCTCACTTCTTAATGAAATTTGTGGACACATTTCCATCTCCCTGTGGCACCTTCCCTTTCTAAATACATCTGTAATGGAGCTCCACAGGAGCCTGGTGCCCTCTGCTGGTAGAGAATTGCAGGTGCAGCTGTTCTTCACACATCTCCCTGATGAACACCTTGACCAGACAGAGAATCATGAAATGAACAGCATTGTGTGTCTGTAGTGATGCAGATCACCACCAAAATCTATTGGATTGTTCCTTTTGCCATAGCCTACCTCTCCAAAAAAAAGCATCAAAATCTGTTCATTAAAACATAACCTCCTAGGTGGAGGTTATGGTGCACTAGTTACTTCAAAAGATTAAAAACATCTCTTAACTTTGTGTGTGTGTGTTACAGTGGATTTGAGACAGGAGATGTTGGAGGACGCGCAGAAGAAACTGGTGAACCTTCTGAATAGTACAGAGGGGAAGATAGACAAGTAAGTCCAGTCCTGCATCTTTATGCATTTGTAAATCCATTGGATCACCTTAAAAGTACATTGCATTGCATGCACTGAAACCTGTAACATGCTTGAATTGTTATAAATAAAGCTGACGAACCTCTTTCACTCTTGTGAAACAAAAGAAAAATACCCAAACTGATACACGAAGGGTTCGTTTATAATTCCTGCAGCTGTATAAGAATAGGATTTAGGTCTTTAATTACATCATTCCTTGTTATTCCCATTGTTCTTTTTTCAGAGTCCTGATGCGTAACCTATTTTTGGGATACTTCCACACGCCTAAAACAAAACGTGCCGATGTGCTGAGGCTCATGGGAGGTGTTCTGGGATTCAATCGAGAAGAGATTGATAAGGTGAGAGATTCCTTGAGAGAATAAATGCATGTCTCATAAATACACCAGTAAATGAATTAAATAATTCCAGTAGGGTGGGTCCACTGTGTCAGTTAAAACGGTTTAATTTCATGCAAATCAACTTAACAGACGTTTGTTAGGTGTAGGTGGAGAGAGCTAGTAGCATGCGGCTTGTTAGCATGAGCCCTGGGATAGCCGGTTAGCACAGCACCACAGAGCGGAGCTTCCCTGTGTTGTGTATGACGCACTAAAGCTGGGAGTTGTGCACACAGTCTGCTATACTGCTGTCTAATGTTATGGTACATACTAAAACCAGTGCCTAAGTATTGCACACAACTAAATTTTGAACAATAATGGCACTGGAGGAAATGTCAGGGGTTTACAATAGTCTGGAGTATTCAGCCTCTGGAGACCATGAATGTATGCTCAAAATCAAATGTAAATTCATCCAACAGTTGTTGAGATATCTCACTTTTTTTACTTTGTACAGAATGCTTTTTTTGTCCGGTGTAAGAGAGAATTTCACTATTTTCATGTGGTCAGAGTGATTTGTTACAGTAACCAGCCTGTTTCCACCCTTTGAAATGCTGCTGTTAAAATACGTTCAAGCCATTCTTGAGACACAGTCAACCCTGCAGCTCACTGTGCAACTGTGACTTTTAATAGCAGCCCCCGAGAATCCTCTTAGAACTGAAAAACAAAGTACTTATTCTGTCAGCAACCCTGTGGGACCTTTCCAAAGAACATTGCCCAACACTCTGGAAAGAAAACAGATACAGAATGAGGGGCAAATGCAATTACAACTCCTTAGAAGACCCTATTTTTTTGTTTTTGAGGCTGTTTCACGTCTTTTCTTCTTCTTTCCCCATCTCCTGTTGATGCTATTTCAATTTTCCATTCAACTCGTGTTTAGGGCAGCCAAGTGTCCCACAAAAACAGCTGAATTTTCAGAATTGGCCTGAGTGGAGCAGCGAGCCCAAAACTGTGATCCATACGCTCCATATATGGTGTCCATCCAGCTGAATCCTGCCTAGCAAAGGATGATTAAGGCTGAATGATTAAGCCCCAAGTTCTGGGAGTTTGGCCTGTCAGAAAAGAATCAGGCTGCCTGTATATATGCTTAACTAGTGAGTGGCTCCACAGAATGATTTTCCATAAAGTGGTAGCAAGTAGGAAGGAAACTAGGGGCAATTAAAACTGAAAAACAATCCAATCATTTCTCTGAATACAGAAGAAAATAGATTTTATTTTTTAAGTACGAATGAGTCAGGAAACAGTAACATTTACTGTACCTGCATTGTTGCTTTGTTAAATAAGGGTTAATAACTTCTTTCTAGGCTTGATTATAAAATATTTCATGTCTCTGATGGTTTAGAGACTTAATTTCTTTTAAGAATCCAAAAGTATTTGTCTTGTGTTCCTTACCTCCCTTGCGCAGATGTTGGAGGAAGATGGACGACAAGGTGTTACTGGATGGGTGTCAGGCTGGCTGGGAGGCAGAGGAGCTCAAAGTGTCCCAAACACTCCCCAGAGGCCCACCAGTGGCCAGGGGCTCAACTCCGTAAGAAAGACCACATCAAGTTGTTTTTACAAAGAGACACACAGTTTGTATTTTACACAGCATATTATACTCTTCTCACATTCTCATAAATGATATAAACAACCAAAATACATTCTTTCTGAAAATAGACTGTTTATTCTGTGTAAAAGTTACAAAGCCAGAATGGGGGTCATTTCTGACACATGATATGAATTTTTCCTCCATTTTGCATTCTGTGCCTGGCTGGATGCCTCGTTTTGTGACAGTTGTCACATTGTCACAACATTGTCTTAACAGGACCTTTTAGCATTGCACAACTTTACACAACAGTTCTGTCCCTGGTATGCTCTGACTAACTTCTCCTCTAGACAATACAAACATTAATTATCACTTGTTTTAAGTAACTTGTGCAGCGAAAACAACTGGGAATAAGGAAAGCGAGGAAAATGAGTCGCTTTCCAAGAAAATGTCCAAAATGAAAACTAAATCACTGTCAAAACACAGAACATTTCATTTTCTGGGAATAGAATGCAATTGTACATTGCAACATATCCCCAACAGATCCCCTCAGCACATGTATTAAGCATAGATAAAAATGATCTATAATTACCATGTTAAAATCCTTAAAATGCCGCCAATTCCCTCTCCCTCATTGAAAATGTCAGAATACGTGATTATGCAAATATATTCTAATGTTTCAAGTTTAACTTGTGGACAAGATGTTTCTTATCTCACTGTAAAGTCCATTCACAGTGTATGAGCACTGGAGGCTTCTGCATTCTTCATCCCTCCTGTGTGCTGAATATTGGACCAGGATTGGCTTGCAAACTATTAGTCATGCCACAAATCACACTCGTAGGCCCGCCTCTTAAAATCTGATTTTTAATGAGCGTACAGAAAATTGACACTTTTTTTGTCTCATAGTGTCAGACTCTGCACATACATCATTCAACACAGTGAAGCTCAAACATTCAGCTGCAGGAACACAAAGAAAAATAATTTTCCTTTTGAAGGGGACTTCAAGAAAACGTAAAAACATATGAGTGTTAAAAGTCTTTTTTATGTAATTTTATGGCCCTGTTTATACAGTTCATCAACTTATGAATGACTCCACACACACACACACACACAATCCATCCAGCCACTGTAGTATTTATACCCACTTGTGCAGGGATACACATTCATGGCAGCAGTGTGGCTAGCTCTACTGAAATGTCATTGATTTTCTTAAGCTTTTCTCGAACATTTCATTTTGGTCTCCTCTTTTAGGGTGTAAATCTAAATCTTCTTGCTGAAATATCTCTATTATCTGTTGTTGCAGTCTTTCTCCGAGTTGTTTGTAAGGTTCCTGGAGACTGAGTCGACCCCTTCGCTGCCCGCACCAAAGCTCTCAGTCTTTGACATCAAGCCTCTGAGTGCTCCTCCTCCTCGAAGAAAAACCGGCAGTGCTGCCTCCAGCACCGCAACAGGTAAATGACCCCTTTGAGAAAAACCGCTGCCAGGAATTTTCTTTCTTTCATGTGCGCAATCATGTCAGATGAACGGCGTTGCTCTTTGTCTGACACCCTCAAACAGATCTTATTTAAAGTTACGCCTCTCTCCTCACAGGATCTGCAGCAGTCAGCAAGCGAGCCGGCGAGTCCAATCCTTTCCTGGCCCCTCGCTCCGCTGCGGTGCCCCTGCTGGCTGGTTCCAGCTCCAGCGGTTCAGGAGGTCACCTGTTGATGAAGCCCATCTCTGATGCTCTGCCCACCTTCACACCTGTACCGGTCTCAGCTGAGGCCAGTGCTGGAGCAGTGCTCAAAGACTTGTTAAAGCAGTGATCGGGTCCACAACCAGTGCCGGATCATAATAATCAAAATTCAGTCATTATTTACACACCCCCATACCAATGGAAAAGCAGATCAAGTTTCTTAATCCACAAAAGTCTGGAGCTTCACAGCAACAAAAAAAAAAAAAAAAATAGCAGCATTCTCCTAAACAGCTGAGGAAGATGCAGACTTGCTCACTTGTGTCCGTTGGTTGGTTGGTTTGTTTGACTTTCAGCACGATTATGCAAAAACTACTGGACATATTTCCACAATACTCTGTAAAAGGATGGGCATAGGCCAAGAAAGAACATGTTAAATATTGGTGCGGATCCGTATAAAGGAAGGGATCCAGTTTTTTGTTTTTTTTCCACTGTTTTCAACATTGCTAGATCGGTTGCTTTTCTATATTTTCTCTAATTACACAAAAACCACTGAACCACTGAACCACTTTCCACAACACTTAGTGGAGGGCTGGGGCATGGGCCAGGCAAGCTTCACAGACATGTTGTTCAGCCGTGGTGGAGGTATGCGCTCTGCTGAGTGCCAATCTAGTTTTAACATTTTATAAAATGACTCCATGCAGCCTGTATGGCATAATCAAAGTCTTCAGAACCTCAAAGATTGCAAATCTATTTGAAAAGATTAGATCTATTCCCCTTTTATAGGTGGAATCTTCACTGTAGCCTCTAAGCCCGCTAGACGACATCAGCGACAACTCACTATCTCTGCATACCTCAGTGTTAATCTGCTACCAGGAAAATGCATCATTCGCAACAGGGAGAGCAACAAGTGGATCAAACGTTGTTGGTCTTGTCGAGCAGCGCCTATACATGTGTTTATGCTTGTGCACTTTCCTCAGACTGGCATGCTAACATTTTAGCTTAAAGGCTGTAGTAAAGATTTTTAAAATGTAAGCTTAAAAAAAGGTTTAAACAACATCTTTTCAAATCAGTTTAGGATCTTCAAGCATCTGGAGCTGTTATGAGTCATTTTATTTATTTTCAGTTGTTTTGTTATCATTTAAAACGAGTCCCCATCCTCTTCAGTTGTTGAGAATGCTGGAACACAGTTTTGCTGTGAGGCTCCAGAAAAGTTTGTGGATTAAGAAACTTCACTCAACCTTCCATAGGCATGGGAGTGAGCAGATAAACACTGAACTTAATTTTTGGTTCAACTGTTCTTTTATATTTCAACATGGATTCTACGCTACACGGATATTTGAGCAGTTTCGCTACTTATTGCTGCTCTTTTTTAATAAATGATCAGAGGTCATAGAAACTTAATATTCCCTTTTTGGGAGGAGACTGAAATTTATTTTGTTTTTTAGACTGAGTTTTACATGCAATTGCTCTATGCAACAGAGGCTCCTTTTACGCATGAGTGAAAGTGTTTCCCACTCAACATTGTTAAGACTAATAAATGAAGTGACTCAACACGTTAAAAGGACGCAGGAGATTTTCAGAGTGAGAGCAAACAGCAGATTTTCTAAGAGGCTGTCCTCTCGATTACGAGTTATGTCTTTTTTGATTGTAATTCATCACACCAATGCTGAACACAAGTGACCTTGTAAACTCACTGAGCAGTCGGATCCATGTGAGTTGGGTTAATCATCACATCTGTTTGCAGGAGGAAACTTCAGTTTTCATCCTTTGACTTGCATTAAACAAGTCTTGGTGTACTTTCAACAATGCAGTGAATTGATTCTGATCCAGGACTTGCCTAAAAGCTCTGGCAGCTGTAGCCTGCGCAGAGATTTATGTGGTTCAGTACATCTGTTAAAACCATGAAGACATTTCTGTGAAATCTTGTCTTTTCCAGCCAGAACGTGAAGGAGCGTTGTAATTATGGCTGCAACGGTGGTCGATCAGAGGCTTGAGACTGCTCCTATGTTGAAGTACTATCATATAGTTATATATGTAAATGGGTGGTGTTTTCCTATTTATGGGCACTTGGGGAGTTTTGGAAGCTAAGTGCCTGCATTTTTTTGCTAATTAGATAGTTGTGTAATCAGGACTGTAAATGGTTAATATAAATATATATTTACAAAATGTAAGAACTGCACATTTCAGAGGTTTTACCTGGCCTGGAGTTAGCTGCTTTACATTTTTGTATCAGCCACTGTGGAAGGAATGTTACAGGGTTTCTCCAGGTGTATTGATAAAATGTACAAATTGTAAATCCTCGCTGTAAAAGAATTTTTGTAGATGTAAAATCTGAACCTCATACAGGAGTTGGGTTACCTTGAATTTGGATGATCTTAAGCTGAGGTTAATACCTGTGACGTATTTGGAATTTTAAATCAAATAAAGGTATTTCTTACCCTTTACTGGGGTGCATATTTTGTCTTTTTCCCCTCTAATGCACATTTCATGCGAACCAGATGTGTACGACAGCTTTGCTGGCTGCTCCAGATGTGCAGCGTCAATCAGCTGCAAGACGATGAGTGGAGTGAGAGGAGAAAGTGTTTATACCGTTGGAAAACAGACACTCAGTGTACGTTTTATGCTGTCTTGCTCACCAACAGCCCATGAGTAGCAGCTTGTCAGAGTGCGCCGCTGTGGGGCCGTCGACTCTGTGCGCTCTGACTGGAGGGGGCTGGCTCTCCCTGATTGAATCCAGCTGTTGTGTAAGTGCTCGGAGGGGCCGTCAATGCATCGCTAAATAATCTGTGGAGCCGACAAGAAAGTGAACAGTCCACTTTGGAGAGGCATTCCTGCAACTCGTGGTCAATGTGCCGGAGCTTCAGCTCGACCAGACAGCGGTTAATGAAAACCTGGTGTCGGCTGTCGCGTAAAGGCGCATAGTTGCGGGGGTTGGCGAGAGCCCTGCTGGGTGGTGGAGAGGAGATTTGGGGAGAATTTACGGGTCGTCTAAATTGTCCTTTGAGAAAAAAACTATCAAACATGCTGTTTGAAATACGTGGCTTCAGGTTTTGCTCTTGTGCGAGGTGAGTGTTTTCATATTTTCTTCTGATTTTACCGTTGCGTAACGGATTTAGTTGTTTCACTCGTGTATTTGAATGAATGTGGATCGGGATGCGTGCACGAGTTCCTGTTTTTTTTTTAAAGACGCTGTCTCTGAAAACTTTGCAGGATGCTGCCAGCTCTGGTATTTATGCTGCTTTCTATCCAACCTGGACACGGACAGGTAACTACTTCTTTCATTGAAGTTACGTGTTCTGGGATTTCATTCATTTAGTCTGCAGATGTCCCAGAGCCATGTCAGATTTACAGAAACTTAACTACATAAAACTTGTACTGATGAATTAGAAGTCTCATTGAACATCATATTGCATACATAGTTTGGCTTGTCATACATTTCCACACCTCCAGATAACATGAATTGTTTGATTCTGTTCTCAGACCTGCACAGAAGGTTTTGCGTATGACCGCAGGTCAAGACAGTGTATAGGTAAGTGACATGACGCATATTGTGGAAAGTTATTTAAAACATGAAAAAAAAAGGAGTGTGAAGTAGAAACTCCCAAAAGTAACAGCGGGAGGTAAAGCCACAGCTGTTCTGAATGGCCTTATCAATACCCTGCTCTGTATCCCAGATGTGGACGAGTGTCGTGTCCTGCCAGATGCTTGCCGAGGAGACATGCGCTGTGTGAACCAGAATGGAGGCTACCTCTGCATCCCGAGGAGTCTATACAACCAGCCGTTCAGACCGGAGCCCCAGGTCCCATCTGAGCCGGTTTACCCGGACACATCGGCTGGGTTTGCAGATACCTTCCTCCCAGTTCCTCCGAGATCTGTGGAGCCCAGCTACCCCAGAGTGAGGACCACTGCGCAGTGCATCCTGGGATATGTTCCTGCAGAGGATGGCACCTGTAATGGTGAGTCTGCAGACACTGTCTGGTTCTAGTGGTGGAGGATGATCCCTAAAAGAAACACACAAACTAAAAAAAAAAAAAAAATTTAAAAGTTGAGTCATTATCTTGGTCTATATAACATTTTTAGAGCTTCACAGTAAAACAGCGCTGCAGCACAACAACAGAAGAAGATGGAGACGTGTTTGGAAATGTTAAAATGTAATAATACTAATGTATATTCCGACATACAGCTTTGTTTTATAAAGACATTACATTTTTTTTTAGCCTCTCAGCTAAATGCATCCCTTCTGAGTTGGATGCACAACGTCACACGCGCCACTTTACGAGATCATGGCATGTGTGTGACGGAACTTCCGGGAAGCAGACGGCGCTTTCACACCTAGGGTTCGGATTTTTGTTACATTGTATAGGTTTGATCCGGTTAGTTTTTGTTTCACATTGCGATTTTCCAACACTGTAAAATCTAATGAGTTGAATTACTTAAAAATATTATGCAAACTCATTGCCTTAGATAAATTAAGACAAGTAAACTTGAGATTTTGAGACCAACTTCTTTATTTTGTGTGTTTAACACTTGAATTAGCTTGCTCATTGTTGTTGTGATATCCTAAAAAGTATTATATTATCCTGAAAGTTCTTAGTGCATGAATTTGACAAAATGATTTGCTTTTTACCCTGCAGTGCTTGTTATTACAATACATCACACTACTTTATTTTATCACCCTCTTGCATAACCCAGGTGGGTGTTGTATAGCAACAATTTTCTACAGAAATATTCCTAAAGAAGTAATTACTGCTTAACTGATAATTATTCAAAACACATTTAAACACAGGTTACTTGGGCTTATGGCCTCAAACACATTGTCTCAAGGTATGCAGGGAAACTCCACCTGCCTATCCCCAACACGCTACAGTATCTATTTACCCATTGTGCAAAACCACAATCGTTGTTTCAAAAGTACCATTTATCCAACTTTTCTCACATAACAAAAGGGCTGTTTCCCATGATAAGTAGTAGTAAAAAACTTTCCATGACATTCATACGCCCTGTTGTCATCATTTACGTGGGCTGCGTCTCTATGCTTGATGATTGATTGTCCACCTGTGGTCAGACTGCAGGCACCACACCTACACACATTCGAGCGCGTGCGTCTTCCTCAGAGTGTGATCTAATGCTTTCATGACTTCAGCGACAAAAAACATGTAAATATACTGTATATTTTTTAAATGTTTGGGATTGTGGGGCTTCTGGAGACATTGTGCAAGTTGTTTAGAGTTATTTTCATTTTTTTCTTAGCCTATTAGAACAAGGCCATCATCTTCAGTTGTCAATGAGAATTCTGCAACATTGTTTTGCTTTGAAGCTCAAGAGATGTTTTGTGGATTAAGAATCTTCTCTTGACTTTCCATTGGCATCGTGGGGGAATAGAAAATGCCTTCATTTTCATGTTTGAGTGAACTGTTCCTTCAGGTATAAGTACCAATACAAAAATGTGAAAATACAGCACAAGAATAAGCAGCAAAATGTACTTAAAGAATCAAAAGCAAAAGTAATTGTTAAAATTCTAATGAATAAATTACATGTTAGGGTCATTATGCAGAATTTTACTGTTGTACCTGGTGAAGTGGAGCCACTTTGAACTACTTGTTTCTGTAGTTTAGTCCAGTGCTTCCTAACCCTAGGGGTCAGGCACTCTCTAGTTTTTAACTTTAAGGGGTCCAGAGATGGTTGTTGTGGCAGGAAAGAAGACAAAGAAAAGGTCTGATAAACAAATCGGTTCTGCTCAAAATATAACGGGTTCTTTGCTAGCCCATGCTGCACTTGTCCAAAAAGTTTTGTGGAAATCGGTCTAGTGGTTTGGATGTAATCCTGCCAACAAACAGACATATAGGTGAAAACCTTACTTCCTTGGTGGTGGTAAAAATGTGACTTATCTTTTGCTTATAGAAAAGTACTGCTCATTGTTTTCAGTTGTTTATACCAGCCACACAAACACTTAGTTAAATTATTCATAGTGGGTCAGCATGTACTCCAATTCATCACAGAAAGGGAATGTAGCTAGTGAGCCTAAAGTCAGTTTGTTCTTTCTGCAGCCACGGTGGTGACCCTTTAAAATCATTCATGTCTGCTCATTTCCCCCCTTTGCATTACACAAGTTTGAAGATGTTTTATCTTCCTTATTAGGGGGCCTGAAGAAGTAAATTTGCAAATATTAATGACTGCATAATTACCTGCAAGAGACGCAAGTGTGGATGGAGACTTTCCTCAGCTCCAGATGTTTGCAGTTTCTAACCCCTTTTTGCGGAATCTACTTGAAAGATGTGACGGTTTTGAGAAAGACATTCCCGACATCTGCTTCCTGCTGTTTATCAGATATCACGGAGAAAGTTGATGGATGAGGTCAAAGGAAAGGCGATAGAGGCCAACAATTCAGTGTAAGTCATTAATGATTATGGTTGAATTCCAGGGGAATGCATGAATCCACAAAATCGCAGGGACAGATGTTGTTTGATGCTCGGTGCAGTGGCGTTTCTGCTGTCACCCAACCAGAGAAGAGGGGTCTTCATGTCCTCCATGAGAGGAACTCTCTGCCTTCTGATTCTGTTGAATTTCACAACTGCAAGAGGCCGCAGCTGTCAGATAAACACGAAATGTTTGATGGTCCTCCACAGCTGTCATCTTAACACAATCACCACAGTGTGTCCAGCCAGGACAAGCTGACGAAAACGGCCTCCTTAAAGTCCATTTGGGGCGTTGTCTTTCCATCATTTATGATAAGTCAGCCATGACCCTGTAATGACTGGAAAATGTACACATATAGTGCAGTTTTCTCCCTCTAAAGAGAGTTTAGCTCATGCACAAATATGGACTGTTTCTCTTGGGCCTGTCAGGGAATCAGCTCATAACCTTGTTTGGGTAAACTACAACATCAGAGTGCCAAAGATGAGGTCATTTGTTGCCATATTTGTGCCCGAGCCCAGCCTGGAGAACAGGCATGCCTCTGTGGGGGCCAATCATAATGAGCCCACACAACACTACAGGCTGGTGTGTGTGTGGTGATGTAATGGGTGGGTGATTGATGCTGCTATGGGGCAAGAATTGCACAGACTGTGACTTCCTGTCTGAACCTGCAACAAACATGGCTTTGTCTTTAAGTTAATGGCACTACGCTTCATCAGAGCCACTAATGGCACCAGTCTGAGAGAACAATAGAACAAATCAACCCAGGTCAGATGGTACTGTAAAGACATTTTACAAACAGTGTTATGGTGTGTTATAGACATAGCCATGCATATACACTTTTCCTAAACCATTAATCGGCTTCTGGAACAGCCTGCAGACTTCTGGGAAGAAACTCACAGCCAGGCTTCAGGGAGTCGCAGCCTCAACAGGTTGGCCTCTGATGTTGGGTGATAAGACCTGGCTTGCAGTTGGCAGTAGGCTGTATTCAAACCAAATCAGACGTACCTATAGCGGCGAAAACACCAGTCCTCCCATTCATTTAAATGTCATTCACTGATGTGACTGGAATAAACTGCAGGAGATGGAAATTTGAAACTGAATCAACCGATAAAGAAACATAACGAAATGCTCCTGGATCTGCACATTTATCCACACAAAAACGGTCATGCTTTCTTTCTGTCCTGTAGTTTTTGTGTAATTCTGTTAATCAAACTAACCAACAAACAGACAGACACAGGTGAAAACATATCCTCCTTGCCGGAGGTATCCTTTTGCATATTTTAAGTTGCCGCAGGAATGCCAAGCATTTTTATTCCAATATTAAACAACGCTGGCGGCAGGATGGGAAGAGGGACCATTGAGGAAGCTTCATTAGATTCAAAGTCGTAGCAAAATGGTGTTATTAGTTGCAAACATTAGAAAAATAAATATTGATTTTGAAAGTTAAACACCGTTGCACAACCCTGCGCTAACCACTGCAATATCTGATTTGGTCTGAAAAAAGTTCATCCCAAAGGTGTTGGATGGGATTGAGGTCATGCCACTGTGCAGATCACAACCAAGCTTTGTGTTGAAACAGGAAGGAGTCAATCTTAGACTGCAGACTTGAATTTGGAAACAAAATTCTAGTTTAAATCAGGGGTCACAAACTGGCAGACTACAGGCTACTGTGAGAGGCTTCCAACCGGACCGCAAAGCCTTTTGACATAAAGGGGAAAAAGTAGACCTGTTATTTGGCCTGTTTTTAAAATTTGTCATCAAAGGGGGTCGTACGTTTAAAAAAAAATACATTTTTGAGTTTTTATATTTGATCTTATTATTATTAACATTGTTGTTGTTGTTGTTGTTATAAGGGGTAAGAGTACTCAGCCATACGAACCACCAAGTCAAATAAATGAAATGCTGCCCCAAGTGAAGAGAGGACTCTGCTGTTCATTCCTCTTGTAACTCAAGTGTTTGAGGATTTTCATGGTTTTTCTCAAGTTGAAAGATTAAGTTATTGTTTGTCTGTGGCCTGAGGAACATTTCCAGCTGTGTGGACTTTGGAATTCAACAGACAAATTCAAAATTGCACAACAGTCGACGTTTTCACAAATGTCACAAACAACAGACCGTAGATGAAATAAACGTGTTGATCTTTGCATCCAAGAGGACAATGAAAGCCATTGTGGGAATCACTTACTATGCAAATTTGTAGTCAAAATATTCCAACGCCTAGTTTTCCTACATCTTAGCGACATTTTAAACAACTCCCATCTGTCATGGCTTCCCTGAAGCTGATCAGCATTGTCAACAGCTGCTCATGAAACTGTCTATATAAGGAGCTGAACTGAAATGCTCCTGCTGCCACATGTTGTGTGTTTTGGAGATCTGCTCTAAGGCTCACACATGGGCTGCAGATGAAGAACTTTCAGAGAGGTTTTTTACTGGTGCAGTAACTTGAAGCAGGTGCCGGGACCGTGTAGCTGTTGGCGGATGGCCGATTACTCCGGGCCTCCTCCACCACCGCAGAGGGCTACTGGTCCAAGTTGGTACAAAGGCCAACGGTCTCATCGACAGACATTATCGCTTATCATAGCAGCCTGTCCAAACAAAAAGCCAGACTCCTACCCCCACTCCCCCCCACAGTTTTCTAGAGATTGGTGACTTCATGCTCTGAGAACCATAACAGCAGTTGAGGTTTTTGATTTGTCATATCCTCATAAGGAAATGTGGCCGTTATGATGGAGTGTGTGAGCTGCTCAAAGGAATTCAGATTGTAATCTGAGAAATTTTTAATCTCTTGCAAAAACAATTGTAAGTTGATGATGTATTGAAATGATCAGAGTTTTTAAACACAGGATGGTGAGAACCTGAGTGATGGAGAAACCAACTTTTGATGATAAGATTGCGAAGGCCATCAAGGGGGAAACCTTGTCTACTGCTTTTAAGCAATGCACGTAAAGCAGGAAAGCTGCAGCAGAGTTAGCACCAGTAGACTGTGGGGCTTTTTTGAAAATAACTTTTTAAAGACAGTGTATTTCAAAACACAACTAAAACACAGAAACAAGAGAGGTCAACCAAATTAAGACAACAAACCAAACTAAGAAACTTTACCTGACTTTCATCCGTATGGTGGTGTGCATTCTGTGATAAAGCACAAAAGCCCAACTCCCTCATGGAAATGAATGTCATCAATGCCAATCAAAGAAATATATTTGACCCAGTTGAGGGAATTTTGTTGATACATTGAGGTATAGTGTATGAGGTCTTAAATATGTAGGTCTTAAATTAACTTTTCATTTAACGCCATTTCAACTTTGCTCATTTAAATGCCTCTGTCGCACTTTAAAAACATACACAATTGTACGCAGTGTACGCCATTGTATGCACACAGTTCTGTGAGTAACTTAATTTACTTTGCAAGTAACTGGGACTCCGATTGTCTTTCATATCTGGCATATTTATTTGCCAGTATGGATGTGAAATAGGTCTTAAATTTTATTAATACTGGTCTTAAAAAGTCTTATATTCAACTTTTTGAAACCTGCAGAAACCCTGATGATGATTTTAAATAATATGCAGAAACAAAGCATTGTGTGTGTTTATAAGTGTAGTTATGAAGCATTGTGATCGCATTATAATACAGTATCGATGGCCCCAAAATATGGTCTTCATAGAAGTGTTACCCATAATTCATTTACAAGCACTATGAATAGATGTAGTGTTGTCCTAGTTTTAGGTTTTTAGTTCAGTCTATAGTTAAATCTTTATGTATTTATGTCATTGTTGATTATTTCTTTTTGTCGTTTTGTAAAAAAAGGAAATACCTAATAATAAATCTCATCTTGCTGCTCTTCTCCTTCTCTTGTTCTAGATGTTGATGAATGTGAGACCAACTCTCATCACTGTAACCCCACTCAGGTCTGCATCAATACAGCAGGTGGCTACACCTGCTCCTGCACTGAAGGATACTGGCTCATTGGTGGACAGTGTCAAGGTGAGTAAACTGTACATTTGTCGGATTAATTGTGAAAGAGGGATTTTTAGCCAATGAAATTCTCTCAGCGTGTACGACATGAAAAAGATTTCCAGTCCTTTTACTGTTTCTGAAAAATCTGATTGCAGGGATTAAAATCTTGTTGATAAAAATGAATGTATCATAGTGGAATTCGTGGTGTACCTTAATATAGTTTCTAACAGGGACGGTTGTGCTATGTTTAAGGAAGCTCTGAATTTTGAAAGTCAAACTTTTGTCTCTAAAAGCCATCATATTTTCAAGCTGGGTTGTTTGTAGAATTAAGTGATCAAACATTGTTTATCTCTATCAAGCATCTTCTTAGTTTTTGTTAATCTTTTTTTTTTCTTTCATTACTGTAATAAATCTAATGGCAGCCATGAAAAATTTGATCTGACTGTAAAGGGGATTGAACATGATTTGTAGTTAAAGAAACAGTTCACTCAAAAATGAAGATTCGTTCATTTTATCACCCCCATGCTGCCCCCATTCACAGAGAAACAGCGCTGTAGCATTCTCCTAAACAACTGAAGAAGATGGAGACTAGATTTAAAACGTAAAAAACAAACAAACATCCAAAAACAAATAAAATGTCTCAGTACAGCTTGTATGGCATAATCCAAGTCTGCAGAAGCCCCAAGATGCCAAATAGTTCTTGTTGATTTCATCTAGTGGTGAATGTGCGCATGTTGAAGCCTGTGCATCAACATCGCATGTTGCACGCGATGATGCTGTCAGCCTGGAGGCAACAGTAAAGATTTCTGCTTAAAAAGGGGTGAGGGAAGGGTGGGGAAAAGTCTTGTCAAATCAATTAAGGATCTCTGGGCCTCTGGAGACTTGGATTAATGCTATGCGAGCTGTACGACTCATTTTTTTAATGTTTGCTTTCACTTGTTTTGTTTTTTACAAACAAGTCCAAATTTTCTCTGTGATTTAGTAAAAGGCTGCAATGCTGTTTTACAGTGAAGCTCCAGAAATGTGTGGTGGACTAAAAAAACTTCACCCAACTTTCCATCAGCATAGGTGTGAGTAGATAATGACTGAATTTTCATTTTTGGGTGAACCTACTTATAACCTTCCTATAATGGTGTAAACTACTAAAGTGGTCCATTACAGTTTGGTATAAGTACTGTAAACAAATGAGATCATGGCCAAGTAGGGATATCAGTGCCAGCATTTCCTAAAATGACCTTATTATTTGTAAGAACTGTTGGAAAATGTAGAAAAGAGTGCCAACAGCACCGACAGCTGGAATTTATCTCCAGTAGAACGGCGCCCTCCTTAGATCATGTGCAGTAAAGCCACTAAGCAAAGTTCTGCCAAATGAAATCAATACATTGGATATAATGGATTATTTTATCATATCCCTGTCTGGGACTTTATTTCTATCCCAGTTAACCGATCTGCACTATGTATTTATTATAGTTCACAACCAGTTTGTCTCTTTCCTTTTGACCAGATATTGATGAATGCCGCTATGGTTACTGCCAACAGCTGTGTGCCAACGTCCCCGGCTCTTACTCCTGCTCCTGTAACCCCGGCTTCATCCTCAACCCGGACAGCAGGACCTGCCAAGGTACAAACACACTGATACAGTTGCAAATAGTGCAATACATGCATTCAAGCACGCAGTTTATTTACATGTATTTATCTCCCGTCCCCCATTGTTCCTCCAGATGTGGACGAGTGTGAAGATGAACCTTGTAGTCACGGCTGCTTCAACACTTACGGCTCTTTCATGTGTAACTGTGACGAAGGATTTGAGTTGGCATCCGACGGTACCTCTTGCATCGGTGAGACGAGCTGGTTGTGGGTTTTGTATTTGAACTGTGTATTTAATTCAGTATTTAAACAGGGAGACATGGTTCTAACATTAAAATTGTTATTTGAGTACTATAAATTGCAGATAGTCTGCAGAACATTTTCTATATGCCAAGCATTAAAGTTTGACATATTATAGCATTGAGTAAGACTCGCTTTGTCCCTACACACACACACATATATATATATATATATATATATATATATAACTGTCAATTATATAATAAAATAAAAGACCCCTCTAAAGAATGGTTTATCGCCAATTATTAAAAAACAAAAATCATACAGCTAAAAAAGATTTATTCACATGAAAACAGATTTATTTGCATGATAAACATTTACATGTATCTATACATAAAAAAAGAATAACATTTTGAAATGACAACTTTCTAAATTTCAAGATTTTAATGTTGTAAAATGATGTTTTTTTACTCAGATCTACCTCATGCCAAATTAAGTAACACCACCTAATTCTTTGACCCTGTATACCGACTCCCAGCATTTGGAATCGTGTTAATCAGCAGTAGTTTATGAGTTATCAACAAAAACATGATTTCCCATAATGATCCGGATCTATTTTACATTTATTTATAAGATATAACTTCTTATCTTTCACAGGTACTGAAATCCACTGAATGACTCTGACTCTACATTATCTACAGCTATATATTGGTGGTGATGTCATGTCTCTACCCCTCTCTGTTACCATACTGTGACCTAATACATATAACCCCCCCTTCAAATATATAATTTAACTCCCAGATCTGGATTAGGATCCAGATTATGATCCAAATCTGGATCCAACTGCACGTTGTTGTGAAACATCATGACTTGTCCATGCCTGGATATTTACATTTTACATTTATTATTATTTTTCTTGATATTGGTAAAAGTGTTAAAAAAATGTCCTGTCTCACAATGGTAAAGGCAGTGGAAAAGTGATGCAGAATCTGTATCCGTATCGGAATCCACCTGAAGATTTAATCTACTCCTTTTTGACCTAAGATCCACTCCTACACAAAATGTGATGAAAATCTATTGACAGCATTTTGAGATATCTTGGGAACAAATAAACAGATATATATAGTTATTTATATATATTTTAACATAAATTATAACTAGTATAGGGCCATATGGACAGAATACCTTTATGTTGATGTTGTGACGACTGGTGCTTTCAATGACTCTAACAAAATAAGATATTTGAGTATTACAGCATTTTGAACAGTCTGATGAGTTGAAAAAAACACTACCTTACTGTAATTTAGCCTTTAAAAAAAGGAAAAGATTATACCATATCACAATATAATGATGTCCAAAATGAAACATTAACACTACAGAGGGCAGGAGACTATTCCTAGAGAGGCAGTTCACACTCCGGAGAGGTCACCATTGTGTTAATCCTGCTTTTCATTCCCTGTAGACTTGGATGAGTGCAGCTTCTCAGAGTTTCTGTGTCAACACAGATGTGTGAACACCCCCGGTTCGTTCTCCTGCATCTGTCCGCCTGGTTATTATGTCTATGAGGACGGCAGGAGTTGTGAAGGTAAAGCTCAGGACAGAAAAATGACAGTGTCACATTTTTATGGTAACTGAACTGTGTTAAATGATCATTTTTAATGTAAATTATGGCCAAACTTCGGATGCTTTGTCACTGGGGGTAAATATTTTGGAAGCTATCAATAGGAACATTATTCAAAAAAACGGAGTGGGAGGAATATTTGTCTGTATATATATAATATATCTGTCACTTAAAATATGGCTTTTATTTAGTTAAAATGTTTAATCTGCAGTTGCAATGCAACACTGAAGATATTTAAGGAAATTAAGATTACGTGTTTACTGATCAATATGTCATATTGAACTGTTGATGTTTCTAAATGTTCTTTCTCTGATGATGATGATGTTTTAACTGACTTCGATTGTTGTGTGTTTGATTTTGAAGACATCAATGAATGTGACACTGGTAACAACACCTGTACAACAGCACAAGTGTGTTTCAATTTCCAGGGAGGCTATACATGCCTGGATCCTTTACAGTGTCACTCTCCTTACATCGAAGTTAGTGACAAGTGAGTATTGCTTCTCCATTTTTCATCTGCCGTCGGCGTTGGTTGTCACAGAGCCACACCTAACACAACATTAGAGCTCACCCTGTGTCTCCTCCTCTGCAGTCAGTGTATGTGTTCAGCTGAGAACCCTGCCTGCAGGGACAAACCCTTCACTATTCTGTACCGACACATGGACTTGTCGTCGGGGCGCAGTGTGCCTGCCGACATCTTCCAGATGCAGGCCACCACGCGTTACCCCGGCGCCTTCTACATCTTCCAGATAAAGTCTGGCAATGACGGACGAGAGTTTTACATGAGAGTGAGTATTCAGTTGTACCTATGAAAGCAAAGGAACACGATGCAGTGATACAAATATGATCAGTCTGCATAAGCATCAGACTCCGTTGTTCTCATAGTATCACATCATTTTCAGGGGAGCAAAATTAATTTTGTGATAAGCAAAATGTCATTAAGCAGAAACATCGACTCCTTTGTTGGTTTTTGTCAATTTAAAGGTCATTTTATCAAATATGCCTCCCAGTGAATGAGAGTAAAATTTTGTCAAATTGACACTTTTGAAAAAAATGAAAATTTGGGGTTTATACCAACATTTCCGATGTGTGGTTTCTATAACACATTAAGGGACTGTAAAGGGACTGTATTAAGGGACTGTTGTGGATCACGCAGCCATTTTTGTGAAATTTGGGTGCACTGTAAAAAAAAAAGTTTCTATATGAAAATTAAGTGAAAACATTTTAATTGAATAGTGCCTGTGTAGCCACAATTTAAAAATTAACCAGTAAAAATTTTGACTGTAAGTAGAGTACATGAGAAATACTAAATTAAAGCTATACTGACATGTATGGGCATGCACACCTACTTCAGGCCACCCCTCAGTCAGTACCCACTTGGGCCACCCCAGTCAAAAAAGCCTGGACATGGCCCTGGTTTTATGGCATGTGGCATTATTATAATTATTTAAATCATTGCCATACAATCAGGCCTTTTCCACATGAGACATTTGAATATGTCACAGTATGGAAAGTGCAGGTTGGACTTTTCCTCTGTCAAAATATATATATACATAGGGCCTTTACAAAAGGACCAAACAGTGACATACAAAACCATTCAGTGCAGTGTGCGGCCAGTAGATGGCGCAATAAGTGTGTGCAATGTGTTTTCATGTTTCTCTATTGTGTAAAAACAGACTCTTTAGGAGGATTTCAAATAAGGGAGATTCTCTGTAGCATGTTCTAAATCAACACATTAGATTTTTCTTTGTTGACCCTGTTTAAACAAGCCCTGGTCTGTCTAATCTTATGTGCTCTGGAAAACACATTAACCTCCCTTCACATTCTTGTGCTTGCTGCGTTCAAATAATGTGACAAAGGTCTTGGATGTCCTCCATCATATGCAGCTGTCGGATTCATTCGTTTCCTGCGCTTCATTCCTCACATTCCTCTCCCGCCTTCCTCATCTTACAGCAAACCAGTAACGTGAGCGCCACCCTTGTCCTGTCACGGCCCATCAAGGGACCGAGGGAGGTGGTGCTCGACTTGGAGATGGTCACGGTCAACAACGTCATCAACTTCAGAGGCAGCTCCATCATACGTCTGACGATATTTGTCTCAGAGCACCCGTTCTGAGTGTCCCAAATGAACTTCATCGTCCCAACAGAATCAAGCTGCACTCATCTGCAGCTGATGTCATGGTTTGTTTGTGACAGCTCACCTTTTTTGAATCATTATGTCATCAGTAATAAAGACACGTCCAGTAAAGACTCAGCAAAGATCAGCTGATGGGAAAACATCCCTGCTCTCGAATCCCCACCCTGGTTTAATGGAGACTGAGCTTTTATTACTGTGATAAGGACTTAAGACAGAGGGATATTTATGGTGTACAATTTCTGACATCCTCTATTTAGAAAATGAAAATGATGGAAATTACCCTCTCTGACTAGCATTGAATACACAATACAGTTTCCCAGTTGTCTGTGAATTTTCTTCCTCTTCAGATAAGCTGTGAAAGTGAGAGCTGTCACTACATCATGAGTGTAATCAGATCATTGTTGTGTTTTTTGTAAACGGGAGAGTCCGTCATCTGAGCAGAAGTGTAATTGTGCATTTGCAATATGTGATGTAACATCCAGTCATTTCCTGAATTATTGATCACAGTTTCTTTCAGACCAATAAATGTCTTCACAACACAACTGTCCCTGACATTTAAGGATTATACTAGCACATTATACAACACAATATTATTACCATTTAGCAGCTCAATAAAGAACACCCCCTACCAATACATATTTTGATCCAGCAAATCTGGATCATTATCTGGATCTGTACCTCAAGATACACACTCATGGATATCAACATCATAAATATATGTGATTTTTAAATTATGATCTGATTTGTGGATTATTTCTTGAGAAATTAGAGAAAATGCATAAATGTCCTAATTTGCAATGTTGAAGAAATGGAAAAAATAAAAATAAAAAATCTGGCTACACCAAAATGTAATGGAGTTGTCCCTGGCCCCAACCCAACCTCTTCACAAAATTCAGATCATAACAATCAACAAACATGGGGCCAAATTTGGTTGATTCAGGTGCACAATAACAACAAACAAAGTTTTCATCAAGCCCAAACTCTTGAGCCAATTTGTGGATTTTAATGTAATATTCTGGCAGACTACAAAAGTTCTGTGGGATTATATATTTGTCACTGTAACAAATTTAGAGACTATATCTGCACATCTTTGGAGCATTATACAAATGCTGGCAATGGGGGAGCTGTATAAGAAAAACTCAAATAATTTGGGATTAAGGGGGCAATGCAAAAATGAGTGCAGAATGACAATTTAGAGGATTTTAGCTGTTATTTTGGAGCATCATATTATGTTTTTGGCAATGGGAAAGCACTAGGCCTAGAACAAAATTTGGGATTGTATCATATATTAACACATTTTTGGGATTAAAGTCGGATCTTGCCCATTAACAAACATAGCAACATTCATTACATGTCCTTACAATTTTAAAACTGCTGCATGTAAGTAAATCTGTTATTAAGTTAGTAAATAGACATAAGAACCTGTATGGTGACTTTCTACCTGGAAGTTAACTTTGCAGGTGAGAGAATAATGGCAGTGAACACACAGTGATGGAGATGAGGGAAAAAAGAAATTAGAATACAAAGTGTTGCTCACATGGCTGCAGGGGGAAGCAAGTGCAAACACTCAGCGTCAGTCCGGGAATAAGAGAATCACAGAGGGAGGGAGGGAGAGAGGAGGAGGGTGAGGGAGAGAGAGAGAGAAACCTTAAGTGCACGCTAAACCTGAGCTCACTGGCATTTCTGTCGGCACCTTAGAGTGAACGGCACCGCTGGATGTACAAAGTCCATCCTCTCACTGAAAACATTGCATGGGTAAGTTTACATTTTATTGCTCTTTTACATGTAGCCTGTCGAGGTTGTACCATTACAGATCAATTAATGCACCTGAGAAACAAAGCAGTTTTACTTGTGGGTTCATGAAATCATTGAGAATCTTTGGCTTTTTGTTTGCAGAATGTTTATCAATCCTCTAAGTGGTCCTTGGTCCTTGTCAAAGAGCGTAGGAAAGTTTTAAAATGGTGTGTTTTGGGCTTTCAAACCCAAAACTCTCGTGCCACCCATGACAGTGAAATTACAGATTTACGACAAATTTGGGGGTTAGATCAAATCTGGGGGCATTATTGTGATTTGGAGGGACTATAACTAATTCTGGGATTATAAATCACTGTGGATTAACACATTTTGGGGTCCTTACATAAAATTTGGAGGATTTACAGTAATTAGATTTTTACGTCAAATCACAAAATTTGGGATTTTTTGAAACAATAATGAATTTTAGATGTCCAGTGCTTTGGATTTATCCCTTCCAAGCATGATGTAATTATGAATATTGTATTCCATACCTGCCAATAGATCCCCTAAATCCTACACACTGGACTTTTAAGATTAAACAATGCATTCTTTGTGTAGTAAACCATGTTTTGCCAGTGTTAGGGCACTACAACACATTTTTGGGGGGATTTCAGAGAAAATAAAACAATTTTGGGGAGCATTTTTTGTTCTGGGGTTTGCAATAAGAGGAACAAAACGTTGGATTTTATTGGAATATTTTTGAAGTGCTACAACAAATTGTTAAATTGTCAATTCAATTGACAACTAGGCACTGCACCAAATTTGTTTGGGACCAAAACATTAAACATACTTTGTAAATGTACCAAATTTAGGTTATATGTGCAGATCATAACAATTTTTTAGATCATAGCAACCCATTTAGTAACACTATGCCATATTGGGCAGGGTGTGGGAAAGTTTGTGATTGTATCAAATTTAAAAAATGGTGGAGGATGCACCAAATTTGGGGGATTTGGCTTCAATTTTTGGGATTATAACAATAAATTATTAGAACACTTTTCAGCATTTGGATGATTCTGGATAAACAGAACTAATTTGTCATTTATCAGCACATATTTAGTCGCACTATATTACATTCTGACAACAGGCCAACACCGTTTCAACAAAATTTGGGATCATATCAAAGAACAACGTTTTGGGATGTGATATAAACTTTGGGTGATGTTTAAAGTTTTGGATCATAACATCTTTTTAGGGGCGTTATGCTTAAGTTTGGCGATTATGCTGCTGCTTTAACAAAAGTTGGATTTAAGAGATTTCAGCATTTGAAGCTTTACCAACTCCTGATTCATAGAAAGGCTTGTTCTGGCCCTGCGGTGTTCACCGTTCACTCTGTAAATGCCCACTTTAACATTGAAATGCTGACAGTTGCAGCCATGGAATGCCTTAAAGACTGCTGCAAAGCCTTCATGAAGAAGAAGGGGAGAGAGCAGGAGACCCAAGGTAAACTAACATCTTAGACAGCTGCATATCAGACAGCTGTGACGGGGCATTTTGTCTCTGATGGATGATTTCCTCTGCTTTCAAGTGATCACACTGACGAATCCTCCAAACAAGGCAGATGAAGGGAGAAGGGGGGTCCCAGAAGATTACCTCATTTCAAAGCTGCCCCTGGATGGAAGAGAAGTGCCGTTTGTCCTGCCGACCCTCAAGCCCTCTTATGTCCAACCCAGAGGTTCCCGCTACTCCAATTTACAATCTGGGCCACAGAGTATGTACCAACCTACATTCTCACACTATCCTGTGCAAAGGCAGTATTGGTGAAACCTGTCTTCGATGTCAGTGTTGACTTAAAGGCTGGGTTGTTAAATAGATAATAAAACTAGATAGCACTCCTCCAGCACAAACCTCCTCCAAGGCAGCTCACTTTCCTCATTATGTCATTGCACCTAAAATCAATTTTCCCATGATAGTCTGAGCCTCATAATAAGACTCCATGACCATGAAAACCTACCCATAGAATCTGGAATCACATTGGT
Organism: Chaunax sp. Z400; assembly: GCA_037577475.1. NCBI lineage: Eukaryota > Metazoa > Chordata > Actinopteri > Lophiiformes > Chaunacidae > Chaunax > Chaunax sp. Z400. The sequence goes on along the minus strand of CM075194.1, from coordinate 7,758,222 downwards.
GTCATTATTAGTTTGATAGTTATTCAAGAAAAACAGTATTTCACCAATGGTGGAAGATATGTCAAATTTGACACCAAACTGAATCAGCACGGTTCCAGCTACAATTTGATCTTAGTTCAACTCTGTAGCATCAATATTTGTTATCTTACTGTAGTGAATTTTCCGTGAGTCCATTCTGGATCTGGAATATTACTTGGATCCAGATCAGACTCTGATGTGTGCAGATCTTATGGGCATGTCACCAATGTGTAATTTTTGTCCAAGCATTGTAGGCATTATCATTTGAAGTTAGAAGCTAAAATCTTGTAATTGCCACTATTCCACTATGGTAAAGAAAAATTAAGAGTTCTCTATCCAGATGATGATCCAGATCAACACCAAAATCTAATGGATTGTCCCTTCAGCCATACCCTACCTCTCCAAAACATTTAATCAAAATTTGTTCATAACCTTTTGAGTAATCCTGCTAACAAACAAATAAACAAACAAACCAATGCTGACAAAAACATAATCTCGTTGACGGAGATATTTATTCTGTGAGGATTTAAGCCACTAATGGACTGAAGTACTTCAGCCAATGAAATGGCTGAAACCGGCTCTTATCATTATGTTATGTGATTTCTTATCAATTACTTTAGATATTAACAGTGTACAATATGGAGCTGGCTAACATTTGGAGACTGTTGATACTCATTTTCAATTTTTTTCTGGGTTAAGTGCTTGAAAAACTCTCTCTGATTTTATTCTTCAGTTCGACTTCAACCTCTACTGATGTCTGTTAGTTTGATGAGATTGTGAAAAATATGTTTGGTGGACATATTCTCACATCAACAGCCACCCTAAGAATTTTGTCTTCTAAGAAATTGGCATTCGGTGTAAAGGTCAGTCAGTCTTCCCCATGCTGCTACTTGAAGCACCAAGAAGTTAAACTAGTATGAAATAATATTAGGTGACAGACAAAACAAGCTCAGGACTCAAAATTTCTAAAATGCCTCATGCATTTAAATGTAATTAAAATCAGCTTAGGGGTCACTGAGGTATGACATTTGATTACACAGTTATTACAAGTACCAGGATATCCTGTTCCTGAAGGAATCTTTTAGTCTGCTGAAAGAAAAGAAGAAATTGGTCTAATGAAAGAAGGTTTGACCTCCAGCTTTGCTCTTCATCTACAGATTCAGCCCGATGCACATATACTGAGAGGAAGGCAGAGCTGCTGGGCTCAACTCCCTTCACCTACAGCCCTGAGTCCACCTTCCATCGGGGTCACATGGCTGAGTTCATGTCCCCCGGCTCGTCCCGCCGCGAAACACTGAGGATCACAGACTCCGGTCCCCAAAGTCCAGGTAGTAGATTAAAGCTTCATCCATGCTTCTCTCAAAATGGGAAGAAAAAAAAATCAAAATCATTCCTATCATTTATAATTCACAATGCTGGAATCACCCAGAGTTTACAGGGACATGAAAGTGTGAATGTTTAAGATGATGAATATGAAATCCAAACATTTGTGTCTGGATATCCACAATTACATACGTATTACAACCACAGCGTGCATATTCATCATGATATGACACCTATTCAACAGTTTGTGCTGATTTACAGTTTGGATGGGAAACAGAATTAATTAAAAGTACCCACAGACTGACGTGTAATTAATCAATCCTAGAACATAATTAAACCTTCACATGGGGCTGATTTTTTACTTCCAGGATTGACTCTGATGCTGGGTGGCGAGCAGAGACTCAGCAGCTCCATGTTTGATCTGTCCACCCCTCAGGGTCACATGCAGGTGAGACTGTTCTCTATCTAATCTGTATTCACTCAGTGTTTCTCACCCTGTGTCAACCAAGACTAAATATAGTTTTATAGTTTCCACTGTTGATAGCAGCATGGTGGAATATTGCAAACAAGCCACACAGGCTGGTATTTTGATTTAAGGGCCAAAGTGAGGGGGGGTCATATCATCCCAGAGAGTTTATTACAAAGCAGGTGTGCTGCTGGTGTGGGTGGAGCTAATCTTCAATTACCCTTTTGTTTAGTTCTTTATTTAAAAGATATGAAATTGAAAAGATACTTGCCTTGATATGGACAATTAGAAATGTTGCATGGAAAAAAAGCTGTGAATAAATGCTTGATTTAAGTTATAAAAAAGTATATGTTTAGTCATATTTTGAAGAAAAAAAACTTGATGCCCCCATGTTTGAACTAGAATGGTACTCAGTAGAGGCTCCACCGAGGCCCAACAGATTCACCCCTTTATCTGGATCCACACCAAAATATAATGGGGTCTATACTGGCCCAAGACGCATCCTCTCACCAAGTTTCATGGAAATCCATTCAGTAGTTTATTATCATAATCCTGCTGACAAACAAACGCACAAACAGGCACAGGTGAAAACACAACTTCCTTGGCAGAGGAAAAAACATAGCAAAAGTGATAACATGCCCTCTAGGGTGCCCCACTTATGGAGAAAATGTGATAAAGTGACTTTAGTGCCCTTTAAATGGAGAAAATGTGATAAAGTGACTTTAGTGCCCTTTAAATGGAGAAAATGTGATAAAGTGACTTTAGTGCCCTTTAAATGGAGAAAATGTGATGAACTGTTTTCTAAGATGCTCCAGCGATGGAGAAATATGATGCTGTGCATCTAAGCCACACTAGGAGCTAGAAAATTAATTTGCCTCTATGCGACTCTAAATGGTTAAATAGTTAATAGTCCCCTGTGTGTGTTTATTACAGAGGTGCAGTACCTGTAACATCTGAGTCACATAATACAATGTTAGTCTTAAGCAGGGTTTGTACGTGTTTTACCATAAATACATTACTACTTCCTACACACTGGCACCCCATCACACACAGCTGGTGCTCTATTTGTTTTGCCCTTGCCCCTTAAGCAGCCTGAGTCCACTATGAAGTTGTACAGCAAGCAGCTAGTTTTGTTTGCACAAAGACTGCAAACAGAGGGAACTCTGCTAAACTGGCTCAGCCCAAAGTTAACTAAATATGAATACCAGTTTCACTTAGGCTCAGTAATAAATATCTTCATATCATAAATATCTTGTTTGTTTAAAAAAAATGCAAAAGCCTTGTTTTTACAGGGGGGATTGATGCATCTGACTATTTCTTGGCTCAACACTGAAACTTCCTGGAGTCAACAACACTCCTCAGTTGTTTTTTTTGTATGGCTTAAACAAATGATTATGTTAAGTAGTGAGCCTCAGAGGCGCTAGAGCTAGGCTAGCTGTTTCTACTGTTTCCAGTCAATCAAAGGTAACCAACCACTGGCTGCAGCCCATTATTAAACAAATAGATTGATCTCATCTAAGTCTTGATAGTAAATCAAATATGTTTATTTCCCAAAATGTCTAACTTTTATCCAGAAAGTCAAATATTAATTTAATTTGATTTAATTTAATTTAATTATTTTATCAGCTGATTAGTGGTATTGTGAGATTATGCATTAACTACTTGACAGATTTTCATGAAACTTGTTAGGCTAGGTTAATAATTGGAATTTGAATTAGGGTTTAATTTAATTAAAAGGGACTCTTGGGCTTGAGGTACATGATCAACCACTCAAGCACTTTATTTCCCACCTGTGACTGATATAACTTCTATTAGTCTTTAAAATAACAAAAAACTTATTGCAGAAAGTAAATGACATGAAATGAAAATAAAGTAAATGAAAGTTTGTGCATCCTTTAGATGCTATGGAAATCAATTTGAAAGTCATTGTTAAGTCAGTGGAGATTAATTTCAACTCCTCCATTTTAGCAGCAGCCCCTGAATGTATTTCTATTTGCTATACGTATGATTCAGTTGTTAATATTCTGGGATGAAGTGGTATTTAATCATTAATATAATAAGGATAACAATGAATAGGGTGTGTTTCTTTGTTCTACAAATGATCTTTTGTGAAATGCCTTTCAACAGCTCCTTGTTACTTCTCGCCCAAAACCTCCATAAACATTACAATAGCTCATTCATGGCTCACACTGTGACAAACACCGGAGCTATGTGAATGCAACATACTCATTGTTTTGTTTATTGTGACCCAATGTGGATTAATTTTCTGTTCACTGCTCACTGTTCACTGCAGTTGATGTTTTTATTATCCAGAGAAACATGCAGCGGGTGTAAAATTACTGTTCATTTAGCTCAAATGTTTTACTTGGCAACAATCTGAGCAAAGAGAAGTGAATAATTAATGCCTTGCAAAACACAGCACCTTGGCAATAAATCTAACAGCAAGCAAATAAACCCAGGTTTCCGGAATGGAGATTTGAAATTAAAAGTGCAGGTGGAGAAATAAACAATGAGAGATGGTGTTTTCAATGCTGTTAAAGGAACAGTTCACCCAAAAATGTAAATACAGTAATTAGCTACCCACCCCCATGCAGATGGAAAGAAGGGGGAAGATTCTTTGTCTGCAGAACAGTTCTGGAGGTTCACAGCAAAGCAGCGCTGCATAATTATCCTAAACAACTGAGGAAGATGGGGACTTGTTTAAGACAAATATAAAACAACTCCATACAGCTTGTATGGCATTATGCACGTCTCCAGAAACCAGGAGAGCCCACATTTATTTGAAGTTTTTTCCAACATTTTCAAGAAGAAATTTTCACTATAGCCTCTAAGCCTGAGGAAGGTGTACAAGCTTGAACGCGTGCATTGCTGAAGTTGCAGCAACAAATGCCTCTGTTGGATCAAACACACATTGTCAGTATTTTACGAAACACATGTGAGCATAGTTCTCTTTCTCATTAATCTCATTTAGCAGCACATATGCTACACATGCGATCGAGTGGTGCATGCCAACACTTTTAGCTGAGAAGATACATTCAATATTTGAGCATTAAGAGGGTGTAGATAACATGTTTTGCGGGTGAACTGTTCTTTTAAAGAGAAACCAAAAAGTGCATGTGAAGTGATCTTCAGCTGCCATGCTAGCCACAAAGCTAAGGATAGCAGTACTGGTTGGTATTACAGTGAAATTTAAAATTTTTTGTAACATTCACTGGCCCAGGAGAAAGAATTGTAATAGTTTTGATTCGCTAATTTCTTATCAAGTGCCATCATCATGTCAAACTTTTCTTTGGTTGAATACATATCTGAAAAACTAATGACTTTCTCATCATCCTCAGCTGTACTTTGTGAGTGCAGTAAATTAGCAATTGTTCAATTATTAAATCAACAGCTCATCTTTTGAAATACAGTACTGAATAAACCACTCACTTTATTGGGTTCTCCAAGGAGTTGCCAAGGCTTGCAGGATTGCTTGTAGTCTTCACCTCTCTATAAATCGGTGACAAACACAATTTCTCCATGACAAAGATGTTCAATTGGCACATTCAAACTGGTCTTGATGTTGGTGCTGCTGGTGAAATGCCATAATTATATTGTTATAGTCATGACAAAATGAATCTGTTCATGTTCAGCACTGCTGTACCCAAGAACAGACTCTCAAAGCTGCTAGTGTGCCTGTAGACTGCAGCCTGCAGTTTTTTTAAACTACGTAGTTTATAGAACCTGGCATGTTGTCCTGACCATATGTGTGTTTGGGTTCACCTACAGCGCTTCGAGTCCACCTCCAGCGTCTTCAGCAGCAATTCCTCCATGATTGGCTCAGTTGAAAGCAGCCTGGGTAACTTGAAAACAGATTTGTCTCCGTCTACAAACACCTTCCGTTTCAAACTTTTGTTTAGATGAACCTCTGCAGAGCAGTCATTACAAAGGTCTGATTAAGATCACACTTGATTGTGTAATCATGAAAGGGCATTCACAGTAATCACTTCCAAATGTTTTCACTACAGTCCACCACTGAGCTTCAGAGATAAGCCCTCTTAAGATTGTATTATTCCATGGCCAGAGGCAGCTTTGGTACAACAACAGATAACTTATTGGGATTAAGTTTCTCTTTTCAACTTTCAAGTCCTACACTGCCATGACAAATTGCCACCTCTATTAGTTTTACTTTACTTATTGATCTTTTCACTATGCAACAAGAATGCAGCATTTTGTGTATTGATCAGCAGAATCACATATAGTTCTGTATAGCTATCCTGCTTTAGCTGTTCTGAAGACACTTTGCCTGCATAGAACTGGAAAGAAATCATTAAGATTAGATTATAAATTAAATACCGTATTGTGCATAAGCATACACATTTTCATCCATCTAACAATGCATCCAATAATTTGTTCCTGTTGTGCTGCTGAATGTCACAGACTCCATCACCCTCTCTGGGGATGAGCGTGAGTTGGGGAAGGTGTGTGTCCGAGTGAGCTACCAGGAGGCTCTGGAGCAGGTGTGGATCACTCTGGTCCAGGTAAGGTTACATGCTGCGAGGAAAGGGGAGCATGAGGACACAAAAACCCTCATTGTTCTCTTCTGTAGCATTTCTCAATGGACCCTCTGTGTGTCCAGAACTCAGTTCTCAGTTCTCACTCCTCTCAGCGCTCTGTTGACTTTGGCTCTGATGGTCGAGAGGAAAAGGTTGTTTTTAAGAAACAGAACTGTCTCCACTGATGTTAGAACACTTTGATCAGTGTATCCAAGGAAATGAGTCATCATCTACTTTGTGTGTGCATTTGACATTTTGTCTTTTAAAAAAAAATTTTTTTTAAGCCTTAAATTCAGAGACGTACACTAATTAATGAAAAATGAAAAGGTGCAACCAAGATGGCTTTGGTGTAAGGGTTCATTGGGGTTCCACAGATACCCTTGTTATGTGACATAATATCAAAAATCATTGCTTTCCTTGAGCATAAATAAAGCATATTCTGATTAAATACAGCTTTCATAAAAGAAAACATCACATCAACCTGCTATTTCTGAAAATATTATATATGAAGTAATAGTCACATATGCACATACAGTATATATGACTGATATATCTAAGGTTTTGTGTTCTCTTGTTTGTTTTTTTTGTTTTTTTTTTGTATTTTACTAAAGCAGTTTGTCCCAAACCTATTTATTTAAGAGAGCTTTAGTCTATAAACAGATTTGTCCTGCCTTGACTAAGACATTTTTTCCTTCCCATCTTTTTTAATCAGTGTTTAGATCTCAATCTACCTCCGGATGGATCGGAGCAACAAAAGATAAGATTCAAAGGGATCATCACCATCCCCAAACCAATACTGTTCAAGAGCTCCATCAAGGAGTACCATCAGGTAATGCTGAGGAGCACTCTCTTCATCTTAAGGTTGAGATTTTATTTTTCAGGTTGCATAGCTCAGGTTTAAACTTTTCTGAAGAAATAGGCATTTTTGTAACAAGAATTTGACTTTTAGTACAATTTGACCCTTGTATACAGATGTTATACCTTATTAATTGCTACTCCTTTCCTTTGTTTGACTGCCATGAATGAAGTTTTTCTGTTATCTCACCTGTTTTTTTTTTGCTGTCTCTGCTATGTAGGATGTTTCCTTCATGGAGACCTTTGTGTTTGCGCTGCGTCTCCAGCAGTTGCGCTGCAGTGCCTTGATGTTGCGTCTGCAAACACACAACCCCAGGAAGCGCACGGTGGCAGAATGCGTCCTCTCACTGCGAGAGCTCGATTCTCAGGAGAGAGAACACCTGCTCAACTTCAACCCTCCATCCAGATCGTCTGTGAGTGTTCACATGTTATGAGTTAGACCAACTGTATGAGTCTGATTTAGGTCTGGAGTCTGGTGTCTGGTGTCTGGTTTTTGTTTCTATCACATTGTCACTGGTGTTTCAAGTAGTAACACAGTTAGAGAACATGATTACCAGGAACTAAAGAATTATTATCTGAAACTTACTTGACCACAATTTTTGTTACTTCTTTCCTTTAGCCTTATAATATGCTCATATTTTCTGATTTCTTTATTGGAAGCAGTTTTTTTTTTTTTTTGTTTCACCCCAACTAATCAGGACCAACTGACAGAACCAAACATCAGAGGAATCAGCAAGTTATTTCAATTTATTCTGAGGCGGAGAAGAACATCTGTACCAAATTTCAAGACAATCTGTTCAATACTTAATATTTATCAAAACTACGAACGTTACCCTCATGTTGGTGCTAGAAAAAAGCCAGGGGATCACTAATGTTAGCAAGTTCATCCTCTGGGGACGGAGAATATCAAACTTTCATGGCAATCCATCTAATTGTTGTTGAAATATTTCAGTCTGTACCAATGTTGTGGACCAACTGACTGACAGACAACTAGCATGTCTTAAAATATTCACGTAGTGTCTTTAGCTTCCTTTTTAGTCCAGATTTTGATCATGGAAGTTGACTTTGGCTCCAAAATGCAAAAGGAATAGATTATGGCAACATGATAATTAAGTGTGCTTTCACACCTAACCTGTTTGGTTTGATCCAAACCAAAATTACATGGTAAAATCTCCGATGGACCAAAAAGCTGAACCTTGGTCCAATGAAAAGAGGCGGTCAAACTGTGCAATAGTTTGATTTATTTCATGAGTGAAAACATTTCTTGGATGACGAAATGACTCTTTTCATTCATTTTTCTCCACTCATTCAAACAACGATGCAAAAATACCCTGATGTGTTTATACCACGTCAAGATCTTTAGTGTTCTCACATTATTGGAATGTGAAAGCAAAGCCAGCTGGATCAAATGTATACACGGTAGCACTAACATGAACCTTAGTTCAGACATTGGTTTGGACTTTCAGGTGGGAAAGCACCCTGAAAATGTTTGGTGGGTCTGAGTTAGCGCTCCCTTTGGTGTCTCGTGTTTATAATGCTGCACAATAACTGGCAAATATATTCTGGGTTGTAGCAATTAGCTGATATTATCCTACCTGGTTTCCAGCTATTGTGGCTGACAGGAAAAACTTTGAGAGCAGGAATATCCACCATTTGCCCCATTGCCCACTGTGTTTTATCGCCCTTTTGTATGTGCACGGTAAATAAGAACAAAACACTGTGTATGCCTCATAAAACTGTCTCCTTGATGCATTGTAACCCAATGGCATGTACTGTCCGCTTGGCCCTAACAGGGTAATGTTGATGATGAGTCAGGCTACATGTTGTTGCATAATCACAGCAAAAAGAAAAATATTATTCAGTATTGACGTAAATTTGAAAAAAGGTTTTATACGAGATAATAAAAAAAACAGATTGTAGATTCTGTAAATGTGAGAAATGGAAAGTAGGTCAAACCTCTAATCATTTCAACAGCAGCCTGTGGTTTTGTAGATAAATGGATGGATGTCTTGCCAGTAACAGTAAAATATGAACTGTTTCTGCACTTCGGGGATCAGACAGTGAATCATCCTCAGGCTCTCAGAGGGACAATTTGATACACCCATTTGGTGGACACAAAAGGCACAAATTGTCCAAATTGCTGCCACTTAATAGAAGCTCTTAAGGGTGGAGACAGCCAATCAAAAATATCTGCAGCGTTTGGAAAAGAAGCAGGGCAGCTGACAGTCAAAGATGAATCATACAGTATAACAAGTGTTTACAGCCATGCTCTGTTAAGCTGTAGTGGTACATCTGTGTGTAGCTGTAGTGGTACGTTGATCTAAATGCTAATACAATCACTATGCAAGCAAGCAGATAGTGCTCAGACATAATGTCTCCCATGTTCACCACTTTGGTTGGTTTAGAATGTTAACTTGCTAGCATTTGCTAATTAGCACTAAACACAATGTACTGTACTTTCAGGGATTCTAATCTATCCGTCCTTGTACAAAACAGTTTGTAGCAATAAAGACAAATAGAAGATATACAAGATGATTAAATTTAGAATAGAATAGGATTTGAAAAATAGCAATATATATAGTTACTTATATATCTATATATATATAGATATATAGTCATCACTACATCCGTCCTTCTGTCTGTACACATAGTAGCTTCACCAAACCTCACCAAACAGTTTCCTTTGACAGTCAATGGATACTTATTCGATGCATGAGATCAGGAATAAGATCATGAAAATGTGATGTAAAAACTCTGAATTTGGATGCATAATTAATTTACAGCCAATATAAAAAAGTCAGTAAATGTCTAATTATTAAGTTATGTCTCCGCTTTCAGGTTTGCCATTCTGAGGTGCATATCACCACCTGCTTTCAGCCAGTCAACGGACGCATCCAGATCCAAGTCCTCGCCGCTCAGAACCTCCCAGCATCCTCCTCACCGCTCACACAAAGTAGGTATCGTTAGAAATGGAAAGTGAACTCCAGCATCTCTCGTCCTGTATGGCTCATCAGGTTGGTTGGTTGTTTCCACCTCTCTCTTCCCTCTGAAGTGTTTTTCGTCAAAGTGGAGGTGCACCAGTCGGGGCGGGTGGTCATGAAGAAGAAGACTCGCGTTATCAAGGCTTCGGGGGGTCAGTGTAAGTGGAAGGAGACTTTTCACTTCCTCCTGGCGGCAATGGACCACGCCTGCTCGCTGTCAGTCAAACTCTACAGCCGAAGCTCGGTCAGGAGGAAACAGTGTCTTGGACAGGTGAGTTGTTTGGCACCATCTTTGTAACGATGAACAAACATTAGCCACTTACTGTAAGCTACTGGTGACACTTGGCCAAGGGTAAAGGTGTGATTTCTTCCACATGTTCTACATTCTTTCAAAAGTTAGTCTCATTTTAAAAGGAAACTCTTAAGTTGAATCTACACACACAGACAATATTCTTAAGAAAACATATGAAGATGACGCTGAGGAATTCAACCACACTCTTTGTTGCAGGTTCAGCTGGGATTTGACAGCCCTGTCCCAGGGGCTGTGGAGCAATGGAACGATATGATGGCTAACCCAGAGAAAGTGGTGTCTGTGTGGCACAAGCTGAGCGCTACCTAAACCTCTCCACCCAATTTCACCTTTAAAGACATCATGCTCTCCTGCTGCAGCTCCAGTTCCAGCTATGCCTGCTTTTCCAGTTAGCTGACCACAATCTAGTCAGTCGACCCCAATGGATAAGACTGTAAACTCTTAACGCCCTGGGAGACCAGATTTTTCCACGGAGACAGTTCAGGTGCTTGGTTGTAAATAAGGGGTTTCGAACAAAGTCAAAGTGCTGAAAAAGTTTTTTTTTTTAATGTTTTTGTGGAGTAGATCAGTTTTCTGACTGATGACAATTCACTTACATAGCATTAAGCTGTATAGAATGCTTCATTTTGTGAATCACATGCCCTGTGTATAGTACTGCTTTTTAGTGAACACCTCATCACTCTTTTTCAGGAGCAAAGAAAGTTTACAAGCAGAGAAAATAACCATAAATCCAAACCTGCTGTTAAGTAGTGCTATCAGTCTGTAATTAAGGCCCAGCTGAAAGGATACATGTAATGGAGCTCTATGGCACAGAGGAATAAGAAATGTCAGACTTAAGATACACAGATTTTTTCCAAGAATCAGTTCACTGTTTTGGTCTTGTCATGGTTTTTGTTGACAATAAGAAAAATATGGAGATCAAAGGTTTTGCCTCAGCCCGATTTAATAAAATAGGATATCATGTTACTGTACGATACAGCAATGTCAAACCTTAGATAGAGAAGCACTTTAATTTTTTTATGTATTTAATGTTTTAATGTTGAAAGTTTTGTGATTAAAAGAAGGTGTTGTTTGGAAACGTCAATGTGTTTGTCTGTTTATTGAAACTAAGAGGTGAAGAAAGCACTAATGGTAAATAAAACGTTTGCGTAGGTCACAGTTTGTGTCAGTAGAATCTGGAATAAGATCAGTGAAGAGAATCACTTCAGATTCGTAAAATAATTCCAGGATTTTAAGTGAAATTCAGTGATGAGTCGTCGTTTTTTTAACATCTCGTCTGTGCCACAATAAGAAAAACAGGACATCGTCGTCAGCATGTAGATTTCTCATATTACACACTGTCTGCAGCACCTGTAAAATAGGTCAACAACCACAAACCACTGTGTCCTCATGTCACTTTTTATTGAAGCCAAATAGCAGGATAATCTTCCATGGTACTTCTCCTCCTGACATGGGATCATCCTGTTTTTCAGTTTCACCCCTTATTATAAAGGCAATTCAACTACTGTATTCTATAAGGGCAATTTCAGCCTGATCTTTGACATGTGAGGAGGACATTTGTTATTTGTGAAAAGGAAATATCAAAACAATTTCCTCTCGGTCGCAGCTCTTTGAAAAGTTTTTTAAATTTTTTATTTCATTTTAATGTGTCCACATTTTGGAAAATGCCTTCACTTAAAATATATAACTAATTCCTGAACATAGAGTTTGTTATGGAGCTGTATGACTATCTTTACAATTCAAATAACTAAAATACTTATTGAGTCTAATGTACAGGCATATTTGTTGTATTTGGAATTGAAACCCTCCGGTTTATCACCTCAGAAGGAATCCTGTCTTAGTTTCAGTCTCATAAAGCATGTGATTGCCCAGGGAGCTGCTCTGTGTAACCAGCTGTGGACGTGGACATGCAAACACATCCTGTGAACAATAACTCTGTGGACCAAGAAAACATAATCCAGGGAGTGTTTGTATTTTAAGTGTGTGTGACCAGGACAACCGGGCTCTCCACGCGAGCAGATCTGCGTCAGAGCAACTCATATCCTGGCGTGCCAAAACACCGCCATATTTTGTTTTACGTAATTATTGTTTGATTTATGATTAATGTTATACAGAGGACATTCCAGACACACCTTCATCGTTGAGTTTACTTAACACTCACGTGGGAGCATGTTCAAATCTCACGCAAGAAATGTGCTTGAATGTTGGGAGAAGTATTTTGGATTCTTATTCCTCTGTGTGATTCTTCACAGTTGCCACCCTGAGTCTGCTGCACATTCCAGTTGTCTCATAACTGCATGCTTGTATGTGCTGGTTTCTTCACCTGGGAGACACAATGGCGACTTCACAGGAGTCCTGCAGGAGAGAGGGGAGCTCTAAGACCTCTAAGTGCTTGAAGGAAAATAAAAAAATAAAAATATTTTCTATAACCTTAGAGAAAAGCATAAGTCCTTTAGACAGATAACCCAGCTGGATTTTTAAGAAATCATGAGGATATCCTGCAGAATGTTTCAGAGGGAAAAAGATCCAAGATTGGAGGACAGTAGGTTTTCAGATAATCAAAACTCTAACTGTAACTGTGCTGATCATTCATGCTGTTTCTTTTGTGGCTAGCAGGGAATAGGAAAAGGAGACAGAGCAGAGAATAATGTCCAACAGGGTCACATGTGGTTGCAAAACCTGTAGTCTCAGTAACAATACTCTTTCAGGCTCAAAACCACATTATTCTAATTAACCAGTATGCACATAGTTTGCTTTTGTATTGGGAACAGCTGCTACAAATTAGGAGAGGGGTGATTGACCACCAGCTGCTAGTTTTAAAAAAAACACAAAAAAACACTCTGCTATTTGGAGGATGTTCTCTACAGCTTCATCTCCTGGATTTGAATTCTTCAAATACTGAAACTGATGGGGTGAAATCCTATTCTGAGCTTTGTTTTCGGAAATATTTTCTACTATTGTCTGATTTCACTGTCTTGTCCATACCCACATACTGCAGGTAAATTGCTATTACATTATGAACGAAGGCCTCAGAACAGATCATTGTTCACCTCAGATCCATCGTCATCCATGTTGCGCCTGTTAAGGGGTCGGGGCGCCCTCGTGTGACATCTGGCAGAACTTGCAGGATTGTATTAGAAAGTGTTGAGAAAGGTGTGTGTGTGTGTGTGTGTGTGTGTGTGTGTGTGTGTGTGTGTGTGTGTGTGTGTGTGTGTGTGTGTGTGTGTGTGTGTGTGTGTGTGTGTGTGGGTGTGTGGGTGTGTGTGTGTGTGGGTGTGAACAGGGTGACTCCCATCTTCATTTAAAAACCTGAGCAGGCAGGAACAGGTAAACCTCAGCTGGTAAGATCAGACTGAACAGCATGGATACAGACAAGAAACACATGATTTTGAGAGAAGGATTCCTGGTGAAAAGGGTGAGACATTTTTGTCACTTATATAATAAAACAAATACTGTAAGATACAGATTTAACTGAGCCAGAGTTATGGATTTTTCTGAGTCTAAAATCTTATCACTAAAATCCAAGTAGCTTATATAAAGTCATAATAATGTAAGTTACATAAGGAGCAAAACGTATGTTTCTTTTCTGAGTATAAAGCATGTTTTTGATCATTTTCTTTTATTATCTGATTACAGGGTCATCTTGTACACAACTGGAAGGCTCGCTGGTTTGTGTTGACGTCAGACAAGCTGCTGTATTATAAGTACGAAGGAGGCAAAAGAGACTCATGTCAGCGAGGGAAAATCCTACTGAAGGACTGTGAAATAACGTGTCCCTTTCTGGAGTATGAAAATCGACCAGTGAGTTATTCCAGACTTCAGTGTGAGGTCTTCTTGTTGTGTACTGCTACTTTTGAATGGAAAAAAGCTCCCAGAAGTAAAATGTTATAACGGAAAATCATCTCATTTAAACCGTGAAGGAATGTTCAGTGTATTCTTAGTTAAAATGAAGTCATGAAAGTAAATATATGGATTAAAATACAATTGTTCTGTTTTTTTTATTTTTTATTGTATGGAACATTTAACCACCGACCTCCAAATGTTTCTGTTTTCATTTAAGAAATCAGAAGTTAAACATAAAAACAGCCAAATGATATTTATGTTAAAATAACAATTATATCATATTACAATTAAATCTTCATAATTTCATATGATTCTTTCATGAGACAATATATGCTGTCGCTGTCTGTAGGATACTTTTCACCATATGGATGTCCTATATTTTCTATTTCCCTTTGTTGATGTTTTCCCACACTGAAGGTGTGACTTCACCAGGTGAGGCTCTCTAATCCTCTCACACCTCACCTGATGAGAAAATGTGTTGCCTCAGCTTACTGTATCTCCTTTTTTATGTTTTTTTTTTTTTTTAAAGTTGGTGTTCAAACTCCAGACAAAGAATGGGGCAGATCATTTTTTGGAGGCTTGTTCCCGGGAAGAGAGAGATGACTGGGCAGCTGACATCACCGCTGCTGTTGACAAGCTGAGGACAGCAGGAGGTGGGAAGGTGGCAAACCAGGAGGAACCTGCTGGATCACAGTTACACGACATCAATCTGAGGTAAGTCCTGGAAAACAGAAGTTCTCCCACAGCCTTTGCAGCATCATCTGCATTAAACCGTGTGGTGTTTTCAACCCCCATTTAGAGGGAAATAAAGTTAAGTCAAAAGTAAAAATTGAACTGAACTAAACTGAACTAAAGGAGTGCTAGAAGCAGGCAGGTTTGGACGAGATTAGGGAATATCACAAACTGGCACAGACTAAATGCAATAGGAGGAGGGTTCAATAAAGTACAGGTGAGGACAATCAGGACAATCATGGAGGTTGGGGAGCACAGGAGGAGAGGGAACCTGAAATAGATTAATTTAATGGCAAAAACAAGAAAACTTAGCCGAAGTTGACTGATGGGGTATCAACAGAATGGGGGGAATAGTCTATGCCCTTATGCCACACAGGAAAATGAATCCTTAGCCTAGGGGTGACGCTTTGTCTCCCATGTTTATGATCATATTTATATATTTTTCTAGCTGTCTAAACCCTCATTTCCTTGACTCTTTCATAGCAAAGTGTTGGACTCCATGTATGACGTCCACAGTGGTATCAAGATGAGCAACCATGTGGAGCAGGGCAGTACTTACAGCAACTGTTTCTCAGGTGAGCCTTTAAACATCAGCTGATGCTGGCTTAGAAACATTTTAAATTACACCCACCATTATAAGATATTGTAGAATGGGATTGTTGCACCCTCTGGTTACTGGCCACTGGTGTTAATCCATGCACCTCTGAAGCAAGTGAAGATTGACTGATAGCAATGTTAGATAAATGAATTTCTAGATTTAAGATCATTTTCATTTGGATAAGGCCAAATAATGCATTGGAATATTATTAATTAATTTATGCTAATAAAATCCAAATTTTGTAACTTATCTCAAAAACCTATGTAACAATGCTTTTAGACTAATTTTATACTAATTCAATATTTTTTAAAAATTCCTGCAGATGTCCAATTTCTGTATCTACACAGTATAAATATCCAACTTTACAGACATGCACATGATTCCGCTCTGAGTCTGAGTGTATATGTATATCTGTTATATGTGTGTTTTTGCAAATGTGAAGTACAAAAGTGATGTCCCTGCAGGTTCCGCAGTGGTGGACTGGCTGGTGTTCATGCAGCTGGCTCTGACCCGTGTGGAGGCCATGACGTTGGCCTCGGCCCTCCTGGAGGAGGGTTTCCTTCGGACTGTTGGCTTGAAAAGTGCCGAGGCTCTCCGCACCGCAGGCCTCAGCGAGCTGTTCATGGACGACTCCACTGCACTGTACAGCTTTGTGAGTACAAAGAAGCCTTGGCATTTTCACCTACAGCCCAATATTGCTGGATAATGCCTACATTAATCCATTTTAATCCATTTATGGAGCAGTTATCAATGCACATGTTTAATCACAGTCCGACAGCTTAAAGAAGAGAGGCAGTGTGAAGGCAGAGACGTCTCTTTCTGCAGTGGAGAGGAGTGGAAAAGTGATAAAGAGAGGATATCTGCTTAAACAGGTACAAATATTTTTATTAGCCTGGTGTTAAAGGAACAGGCCATCCAAAAATACAAATTCAGTCATTTTTTTACTCACCCCCACACCTGGGGTGAACTGTTCTTTAAAGATACTGAAAATAACAGTAAGTATATAAATTATATTTAGTACTATTTCAAAATATATTTAAATGTAGCTATTTAAAAGGCTAATACCAAATGGCTTTATTGATCAGTTAAAAGATATCAATAAAAGACTGTTTGACCACTTACCTTCTGGGTTGTAGAGGATATTGACCTGTATCTTATTATTTATTATTGATTAACAATTTTGTTTTATTTGACCTTTAATAAATCCTCCTTACTTTGAAAGTGGTACCATTATGTTTTATAGCTTTGATTAATCAACAGCCTCAAACCACACTTGCCCCCACCCTCTTCTACACACAGGGACACAGGAGGAAGAACTGGAAGGTACGACTCTTTGTGTTGCGTTCAGAACCAGCTTTCCTTCACTATTTTGATCCCACCAAGGTGAGTGTGGGGCCCATACTGTGGGGGACCAACACACTGCAGGGCAAATAACTGCAATTAAAATCAATTACCTGGGAAAACCTACAAGAACTTTTTATTCAACAACGCACACATCAAATACAAAAACTTGACAAAGTGATACCTACAGAAACACTCTGGGTAGACCTGGCTGAAACAAAGCAGTTGTTTCTTTTTGTCTGTACTTCATTCAGGCCAGTTATTACTATGACGCCATCACTTCTCTTAATTCCACAAATCTGAGTCAGTCTAATCCACTTCCTGTCTTACGTTACTTGACAGGATGACATCGGTCCAGTTGGTGGTTTCTCACTGCGAGGCTGTCTGGTGTCTTCTCTGGGTGATAATGGAATTCCCTCAGGTGAGTCACTGTCTCCGACTCCAGTGATCTCAGAAAAAACAGGACGAGTCAGTGACGGTGTCAGGCTGTCTGAGGGGCAGGGGTTAAAAAAATAAAAAAAAGGCACCGGCACACAGACAGTCATGATGCATTTATGATGAAACGATTACAACCCTGTTTAAGATTAAAATTGTTTAATTACGTGACTCAGTTGTTACAACTGCTGCGCCTTTGTAATAAAAACACACTAGAAGCATTACTATTTATTACCTCTCTTACCTCACAGTGGTGAATTTTCTGTGGGCTCTATAACGTTAAACATTCTGGATCACCAGATCCAGAATATTACTTGGATCCAGATCAGACGTTGTTGTGTGGCAGATCTTATGGGTATGTCAGCCAGTGATTTTTGCCCAAACATTGTAGGAGTTAGCCATAAAGTTAGAAGCAAAAATCTTGTATTTGCCCCTGTCCTGCAATGGTAAAGAATCTTCAAAAAAATTCCGGATCCAGTTGATGATCCGGTTCACCACAAAAATCAAAATGCATTGTTCCTAGGGTTATACCCTACATCTACAAAAACTTTCATCCAAATCCACAACTGAAATTTGCCTTTGTTGGCTCTGTCATATTGTTTAGTCATATTCCTAACTCAATTTGAGAGCCACTGACAAGTCTGAAAGACTGAATCATTGCTTGTTTTCATGGGATTTGTTGATAAGAAAAATACAACTCCCAGGTCATGCAGTCACAGACGTATAATTTCCCCTCCTGATGAAATATGAGTCATCTTTTGTAGTATTTAACATTAAAGTGCTGTGTGGATAAAAAAACAAAACAAAAAGCTACAGTATTCCTGCTTTAATCTGTCTACCTGTCTGTCTAAAGCAGCCTTATTGTGTCGATCCTAATGCGGCCTTATTGTGTCGACTCTAATTTCTTCTCCCTCACAGGTGTGAAAGGCAACGTTCAAGGCAACTTGTTTAAAATCATCACTCAGTCAAACACGCTTTACTTCATCCAGGCTCCATCCCACCAGGAGAAGATGGCCTGGATCGATGCGATTAGAGAGCAGACATAGAGCCAGCGGATATTGTTAATTTATCCAGCGATGAAGAGGACTTCATTTACACATTCCATGAATGCATATGTAGCAACAAAATGGGAACATGCAATCAGATGAACGTGTTGATGCTTACATGGAATTTCTGTCTGTTTTTTTTTTGGTTTATTATTCTGTATCTAATGTCTTGTGTTACCTTAGTGACAGCTAATAAATACTAATAAATACACAGTTTCCCCATAATGTCATTGTCCTCCATGAGCAGGCCCCCCTCTACCTCACGGACCTCCTCCCTGACCCTCACACTCCCTCCCACAGCCTCCGCTCCTCTGATGCCAACCTCCTCTCTACACCTCTCAGGACCAAACACCAGACCTGAGGTGACAGAGCCTTCACAGTAGCGGCCCCCTCCCTACCCAAACACATTAGAGACTACACTAACCATTGTGTGTGATTTGTTACTTGTTATTTTAGCTGCTTTTATTTATATTTAATATGTGATTTGATACCTGTTTGAAAAGTTGTTTCTTTTTTTTTCTTTGCCTGTAAAGCATCTTTGAGAATTTTGAAAAGCACAATAAAATGCATTATTATTATTATTATTATTATTGTGTCATTGCATCTTAAAGTGATAGTCCCATGATAGTTTGATCTTCATAATATGACTCATTCACCATGGAAACCTGCCCCTAGATTATGGAATCACATTAGTTTTTATATTAATCCGTCAAGTAGATTATGTGAAAATTAACAAAAATGGTCCAGAAATCCTTATCTTGCAATGTCAAAAAAGTAGAAAAAAAATCCTGACTCCTCCTACAGGTATTTATGCACTCCAAGATTTAATGGGTTCTTCCTTGCAACCCTTCTACCAAATTTTATCAAAATCTGTCAGTTAGTTTATGCATAATAAACAGCAATGTTAAAAAATGAAAATGAAGAAGGTTTTCCATTCTAGTCTCATACCAGTATAATGTATTAAATTATAGTCTATGTGCTGCTGAAAAGATCTTTAATCTAACTTGCAGAAGCCCTTAAGGGACTATTTTTATATGGTACTAAAGGATCTTACACCATGAGGGGGTACAAGCAGAGACAAGAACAACCTCAGGAGATATTTGTCTCAATTGTCAAGTGTTTTTCAAACTGGCTGCTCCTAGCAATCACAGACTGCCACTCCCAGTCAGCAAACTGAGTCGAACCTTTATCTGAATGACTCAAGCTGGGCTGGTGTTGGTTTAGATTAGAGCCTTGTTCCTGTGAAATCATATAAATGACACAACACCTGAGTAATATATGATGATGTCATGTGTTTTTTTTTGGGTAAATCAAAGTAGCAGTTATAACGAAATACTTAACCCAACCACAACAACAAAAACAACAACAAAAGTGATTTATTGCAGAGAGTCAATATGAAACGTTCACAGAAAAAGTGCTAGTGATAAAAGACAAGACCACAAACCAGTCGGTGTTTGTAGCTTTTCAAAGCTTAAATGGATAAATTAAGTAATCCTTCCAGCTTTGTGTTTATGCTGGAGGCAAACTCAGAGGGATGAAAAACACTGCATGCACTAACGCCAGCTACTGAAACTGTTTTACATTATTACACCTGTTACAGTACTTAGTCAGGGCAAAGAATGACAATCGATTGATTTCAGACACATTCATTTTCATGCAGGTGCTCGTAACCGTAAGTGCTTTCAAAGGTCAACCCCAGACAAATCAAACAGGAGGTTTAAATGCACCAAAGCTGATGCAGCTCTCTGTGACACGTCGTGTTTGTACGGATGATCATTAAGGGGAAATATTATAGCTTTGACCACATTTAACTTAATTCGCTTCAGTTCAAATCACATTCTTCCGTGTATTTAGGAGAGCTATGACTGTTTCATTGAGTCATTTTCTTCAAGTCCCCAAATAGGTAATCTAGTGAAGGCACTTTGTCTTAACACGTGATTACGAGGCAGACGTAACTTTGTTTGGAGCCCTAGACACAACATCCTCACCATGGGTTCATTTATTCCCTCAAAAAGTAGCTCTGTTCTATGAAGGCCATTTCTGCCAGTGTGGTGTAAAAAAAAAGATCCTGTAAGTCACTAGAATTAGAAACTTTGTCAAAATTAATGACTTGCTATCTCCAAATGAAGACTTTGTATCTCAAAATTGTTTCCCCCAAATAATAAGAACCGTTCTCAAAATGAAGACTTAATATCATCAAATAAAGACTCAGTGTCTCAAAATAATGAGAAACCTTCTAAAACTAATGAGGAACTTTCTCAAAATGATGATTTAGTATATCAAAATAGTCAATTAAATCGTTATTTGGAGATAAAGTCACTATTTTGAGACACTAAGTTTTTATTTGGAGATACTAGGTCTTTAGTTGGAGATACTAAGTCATTATGTTGAGATACTAAGTCATTATTTTGAGACATTTTCTCTTTATAATGACTTACAAGATATTTCTTAATCTCATTGGCAGAAATGGGCTTCCATACCATGTTAACCTTATGTATGGATCCTGTCCCAGAACATTCTTGTGCTTTTTAACGCTGGTGTTAGGCCACCTTGGTGAGCTGTAGATCACCAAAGATTCGTAAGGCAGTGAGGGAGGCGAGCTGGGAGATCCGGTGGGTGAATCCACACAGAGGCTGTCCGTCCACCAAGATCCGAAACTGCTGGTGCTCACACACTATCTCCATCTAAGAGCCAGAGGGGGGGGGTAGAGGAGAAGGTCAGTTTTATTTCTATAAATAAAGTCGTATATTTAGGGCTTTTTGTAAAAACCCACACAGAGAAGACCGTCCCATTCAAACTAAATGAGAAGTCACAGGTTTGCCTCATTTGTACACTGCAAAAAAGAGGAGCTAAAATACAAGAAACTAAATTGTAGGAGAAAATGGCTAAATACTAGTGAAATTATCTGTAGGCTACATGCAGCAAGATAATTTTACGTTTCAAGGAATCGTAAAATAAGTTGGTTCAGTCTAGAAATAAGTAGGCTGAATAAAAAGAATAGTAACTATACATAATAGTACCTTTGATTATTTAATGTTATAGAGAAATGCTTAAAATTTGAAATCATGTTTTTAGGGGCTTTAAGGACACAATTGTAACTGAGTTTAGGGTTGTTGTTTTTTTTTTACATTCCAGCCTTTGTTGGATTTTTGCTTTCTCTCCCTGACTCTTTTACATTTTTGCTTTTTGCCTGTTCTCTGTTGGATTAAATTGCCCGCTGGACTGTTTTCTTGGTCTTGAGCCTTGCTAACCTCCCGTAAGCCTTTTGTTTGCTTGGTGGTTTATATAAGAATTTAAGATCTGTGCTGCTCTATCAGCAGTGTCTGCATCTGGGCTCAATGCCTCTTGTTCCAAGCACAAGAATGATAAAACCCATTGCACAGAAGCGCCTTGTGCAAAGCAGCAACGTATACATGAATACTCCATTCAGGGTAAGAAGATGAACTCAGTCATTATAATCTGTTCAACCTGTTACATTCTCCGCAGCATTAGTTTAATTCATAGATCTTAGAAGTGCATCAACCGACTTAAAATCAGTATGGGGTGAGTAGATAATGACTGAAATTCAATTTTTGGGTGAACTTTTATTTTAAGATGAACCACATGTTGAAATGTGAAAAAAAACGGTTTTCTTCACAGGAAGAGCTCCTCAGTAAAACTCCATTCAAGATCATGCAGATGTCAAAAAGTGAAAAAAATAAAGGCAGGATACATTGATCAACTTTACTTTTCACACTGTTGCAGCCTAGATATCGACATTTATATGTGTACCTTGAAGGATTCTCCAGGAGCAAAAGGAAAGAAGGATAGGGTATTTTCAGCTGGACCCCACTTTCCAGCAAGGCGAGCGTTGCGTTGGACGCCCTTATCCATGAAGTTGACCTTCAGCTGAAGTCCGACGTCAGTCTCTGTGTCCTCCTCCTGAGGCGTACTGGACAGAGTCACCTCAATGCTGCACAAACACACAGGAGCGATCAGAGACACACAAAACTTCTGCCAAATACAACATTTAAAAAGACTGAGGAATGGAACTAAGTATGTTTTCTCAAGCACTTAAGTACAAATATGAGGTTCCTTAGCATTTCCTTCTCATGCCACTTTATAATTCTACTCTACAACATTTCTGAAGAAAGTATTGTGCTTTTTACTCCTTGCCAGTGTTAGTTACTTTACAAAAAAAAAGATTTTTTTTTACATATTACTCATATGAAAATGTGTGAGTAACGAATCTGAACACTTTCTTCACAACTGCTGACACGAAGCTTTTCCATCTGTCTGCCTTTCCATCTTTTCTTCTGATGGAACCACAAGTTAAAAACCTGGGTTCTTTAGAGAACAGTGACACCTTCTGGTCTTTATGATAACTATAATGTAATAATAAGTATAAGTATGTAATGAATTAGACTGAATAAAAAATTATCTTGATAGCTGGAGATGAGTTCAAGTAGGACAATCATGAGAAGTGTGGAATCCATGTTGTCTTTTTCCTGCATTAAAACTTATAATATTGTTTGTTTTTGCACCTGTTTTTCAAGTATATTTATTTAAATACTGTACTTAAAGTACTTGAGTATTTCCATTTAGTTATTACTAATACTTAGTAACTCACACGAATAATCTCACACCTATTTTGCCAATTAATAATTTTTACAGACAAAACATGTGATTAGTAATAGAAAGTAGATAAGAAAGCACAACTTCAACCAGCTACTTCAATGTTACTTTTACTTAAGTAACTGGATACTTTATTTTACAGTGATACTGTACTTTTGTTTGGCCCTGATTACATTTATAAGACATTTTGTGATTTTTGCATTACTGCATCTTTGGTGATTTAATTTTTATTCAAACCCAATCTAAGACTACAAAGATGACAGCTACAATTATGGTGGATCTGGTATTGAAATGACCAACAACACCAGTCTTAAATAAGCAGTAACCTCTCATAATTAAAATGTAAAACTCTAGATTAACCAGTCATGCTGTATTCTACATAGGAAAATGGTCCTTTGACAGAAGATGCTTCTGCAGCTAAATATAAGTCCCTTAATATAACCAAAAAAGTTCTGAAGCATATTTATTTTTGCACAGCATGTTTTTGTGCAGCCTGTCATCTATTATAATTGACGACTGAGTGAATGAATAGCCAGCTTATGCTATCAACCAAAGAAATTCCATTCTGACCTCAGATGTCATGAGATTTGCAACTCTCCCATGCGCGCATTGACAGACTACATTAGGGAATACGCAGGCATAACAGAGATATTTTACCAAAAATGGGTCTTAAACAGTCATCTGCCCATATCTGCTTTAAAATACTGTTGCATGACAGCATTTTAGTAAGCTGCCACGTCATGTGTGCAACAGTAGACGAGGCCGTATCAATAATGCATTATTCGCTTTTCATTACAAAATGAAAGCAGGTGTGCGCACCTACCTCTTGGGTTTTTTGTTGATAATTCCCATGATCACCAGTTTCATTGAAGGCCGCAGCCCACCCTTTATCTCTCCTTTATACTCCCCCTGTGAGACAATAGAGGTGTTGAAACAGAGCAGGATGAGGCCTAAATGTAACAGGACAGTTTATTATTGGAGGACTACATCATGCAGCCTACTGATGTCTCAGTCTGCGGTGAGCTGCCACCGATGGGAACAATAGCTTCATTGATCCACATTTTAAACAATCGGTGACTCAGCTGGATAAACTATACTCCTATTTTTTCAGCAGAGCCATGCCGAAGTCAAGTATTTTAAAGTTAAATATTGATTTTTGCAGAAATGTCGCAATGCATGCCAACAAAACGCAGCTACATACATGCTCTTTCTTGTCCTTTTCTTCCATTCCGCTGAGGGCGTGATGCAGCGGGGAGGTTTCAAGCAGTGATGCCAACTGAGGACTGACTGACACTGCCTCCAGCAGGCAAACCCCGCCCGTACCGCACCGCGTTGTCATAGAGACAGGCTCTCAGGCAGTGGTGATGGTGGGAGACAGACAGGCAGGGAGGGAGAGGGGGTATATTAAAAGCTGAAAAGACTCAAGTGAATCAAGGTTGCGTCATGAAATGTAAATTTTTGAGACTGGTGTGAACGTTTCACCGTCTCACCTCATCAGCCAGATGCTGCCTTCACTGGTCAATATTACATTGAAATCCATCTCTGCCAATGTTATAAAAACAACCTGTAAGTCATTTGCTTGTAATGTGAAACTTTCTCGAAATAACTACATAATATGTCAACACAATGACATAATATCGAAAGAAGCTTAATAATGATTTAGTAAATAGTGTAGTAAATAAATAGTAAATTATTTAGTAAATAATTATTAACTAAATAATGATTTAGTATCTCAAAATAAAAATAAACTTTCTCAAAAATAATGAGAAAATGTTCTCAAATGACTTATATCAAAGTAATGAGAAACTCTCTCAAAACAATGACTTAAATCAAAACAATGACATATTTTGTCAAATTATTGACTAGGCTACCTCAAAATAATGGCTTGGTATCTAAAAAATAATGAGAAGCTATTTCTCTGTAGTTTGCTGTATGACCTAGTTCTCAGAATTGATCTCCTCCGTAGCTATAGAACACATAATTTCGTCTAAAAACACATTCTAAGTTAGGTAATACAAAGGTGTTGCATAGAACTTTGCCAGATTGTTATCTCACAGGTCCTGGGTTTGATTTTTTTTTTTTTTAATTCAGACTTTATAATTAATTGAAAGTTAGGTAATACCAAGATGTTTCACAGTAGTTTGCCGGATTGTAATTTACAGGTCCTGGGTTTGAATGTCATTTTTCCGACAGCTCATGAAGGCAGCATTTAAAGAAGAACCCGATTCGCAGTTCTGGTACGCCCACCTCGTGCCAACCTCTGACCAACCAGCGTTTGAGAAACAGCTGATTTTGTCACATGACTATCGTTTTCATGTTTAGCACCTTAGCATAACAAGCGAAGACAAAGCAGCCGATAGGAGTGTATATAACTCCAAGTAACGGGAGAAAGAGCGCAATGAGATGAGTAAGTAAGCTTATTGTGTACTCACTACCTTCTAAACGATGTAGGATATGTATATGCTCGCTGTTAGAGAAGTTAGCGAACTTAATCATTCAGCTACAGTCAGTCAGCAATATTTAGCTAATGCTAATGGTACTAGTGACAATAAAGCTGTCAAATCCGAGAAGAGTCGGCTGGTGAAGATGGAAATTTTGGAATTTTATTTGAAGTTTTGTTTTTGCACGACGAGTAAACACAGCAGCAGCTGATCGATGTGTCTTTTTAAGCGTGCTCAGGTTGTTTGCACAGATAATTACAAATGAAAGGACAGAATTGATTTGTGTATTTAATATCGCCTTTGAGTGATACGCCCTATCGTTCAAGAAAATATGCGAAAATAAGGAAATCATAATAGGTCAGTTGTGAGAAATTCATAATTTTTAGGTAATCTTTGAAACCATTTTATAAATTAGAGTTGTGATTATTAGTGGGTAGAATAAAAATTATATCTGAAATCATTTTTTTGGAGCGATTGCCGATACAAGAATGACAATCAATAGAGCGCATACCTCCACAACAGTCCTCTTTAATTCAATCAAGCTTTTTCCAAAATCAAACTCATAGCCCTGCAAACATAATTTAAGGTTACTGGATTTATAACAGTGAACCATTTAAATGTGGTGGATCCAGATATTTATTTGGATCTGCACCAAATTGCAGACACACAGACAGACAAACAAACAAACAGATGCTGGTGAAAACACAACCTCCTTGGCTAAGGTAACAAATTCTAATCCAGTTTTTATACGTCAAACAAGAGTTTTTAAGCATTGTAACCAAAGCTGCTTATCAAGAACCAACTAATCCACTTCTAATTAAAGAGTTTACAATTCAAAAGTAGATTTTAAAATGAAATTAATAATACTTAAGGTAAAAAAATGAGTTATGACTTGAAAGTATCCACAATCTTTTTAGATGACAGAAGATCATTGTGATTTGTCGGAATACTTTTATAAAAAACAAAACAGTTAGCACTGAGAAAAACAATGTATTTCTGTTAATATTTTTGGACCAATAAGAGTGAGGAATTAAAGCATATCTGACACACTTTGCACATTTACATGCATATCTTTTGTCAAAATATAACACATTTTTTTTGTTCCTGGTTCAGGTGAAGAAAACTCGTCCTTGACCATATGGAAATAAAAGTGCCTCTCCACTTATGACAGCTGAACAAAGGAGTGTCACAGCGAAAGTGGACATGCATCCTTTCGGTTGTGAGTCTGAGACCTCTCTTCAGGACCTGTTTGAGTACTTCAAGAGGTGCCTGCAGCACGGAGAGTGGGAGCTAGCCAATGCCTGTGTGCCACAGCTGGTTAACTCTACGGGAGGACTTTCCGAAAAACTACGGGACATAATCAAAGCAATTGTCTGTCATCCGTACAATTTAAAGTGAGTTTAAACAAAAGAAGTTTTTCCCTTTCTAGTAAAATCAACCGCAATTATTATTAGGTCTGTAAAAATCCTCATACCAAAAACCAAACCCTGATATCTGTGTGTTTATTTTGTAGATGGGAATCTGTGGGCAGTCCACACAAATTGGCTTGGTTTTGGCTACAGGTTTTGGAGAAATGGACAGATGAGCAGGTAATGCTATGAAGAATTAAGTATTACAGCTCTCTCTGGTGGTCTTATTTGACTTACTCTGGAACAACATGTTTAGTCATGTCACCCTTGAGCAGTATTTCTATATTTGAGACCATCTTTGTGTTAATCTACAAAACACAATATCGTTTGAACCAGATAGAAGCACAAAGAAGACAGTGTTTTGTTGTGATTGGGAGAAGATACATCAGAAAAATCACCAACACTGTGATGCAATAACCTTATTCTTGTTTACTCTCCACGTCAGGTCCCTCCTCACATCAGGAGAGAGCTGGAGTTCCTGCTGCTCCTTGAAGAGCTAGGCTCAGAGGGCATACCAGACACAGTGCTGAAGGTCATTCATATTTCAACTTCTTTTGTCTGTAGTCAAACACACAGTTGCACTCAAGCAGTAACAACCTGGAAGAGTTTTACCTGTAATTTGATTGAGGCTGGTTGCTCTACTGTTTCACATGTTGTGATTATAAACAGAATTTAGGACTAAGATAAATTTTCTTCCAGCAGAAATTGCATCAGGCCTTCTTGGACTCACAGTCTGAACAAAAAGCTCCAGAGGGTTCAAGGACAACAGGTGCTGCTGTTGAATCCTGCCTGCAAACCTTATTGGAGAAAAAGAAGCCCAGACTCGCCCAGACTTTAGCACATTTCTTACAGGTAGAGTCAAACTTATTAAAACAAATTAGAATGGCACTCAGTAGAGCACATACCTTGCCAAAGCTGAACAATGTTACTCTTGTCTGTTTAGCTTGCCAGGCCCATGCCCAACCTCTCGACAAAGTCTTGTGGAAATCGGTTCAGTAGTTTTTGTGTAATTGGGGAAAATGTCCAAAAAAACCTTATCTTGCAGTGTTAATGAAAAATTCCTGGATCCACTCCTTTATCCAGAGAACAAAAAAAAGGTAAAAATATAATATCCTTGGCATAGCAAATAAATCAGGAAAAATTATTTTATTTTCTCTGCCAAGGAGGTTATGTTTTCTCCCATGTTCATTTGTTTTTTTGGTTGGTTGGTTGGTTTGTCAGCAGGATTACATAAAAACTACTGAATGAATGTCCTTCAAAATTAGTGGGAGGATGGCTCATGGCCCAGAATGGACCCCATTAACAGAATGCTCCATTTTGCTTATTTTACCTTTTCTTACAGGACCATACTTTGCAGCAGACGTTCATCCAACACCTGATGAAGAAACTGGGAAAACCGGAGAGGACTGTGGAGAAGGTTGAGGAGTGGGTGGAGGAGATCTACACTGTGCTGTCTGTGATGCCGTGGAGCTCTCATAGAAGTGGGGGGCAGCTCGAGGCGCTGTGTGAGGAGCTGTGGGCAGCCAGAGATGGGCCCCTGAAGGAGGAGAGGATCCTGAGCTCGTTACTTCGTCCTGGGTGTGACACTCTCATCTCCGTTTACTGCTCCACCGCTTTGAGGCTTCAGAGGGATCATCATCTGAGGAACGCGCCTGAAACACAAGGTAGTATTAGTGCATTCACTCCTGATAATGAGAAACCCATTTAAGATTGTTTGCTTCCTTTTATGGCTGTCACAATGACGATATTTTAGGTGATTAATTGTCTTACAAATGATTGTGATTAATTATTTAATCGTCTTCCTCTGTTTATTTTATCTCACCATTATTGCTGAAGTGAAATGAAATGATTGTCAATTTTTCTGTATTTATAATACTGTGGCCTCAGATGTGGCCTTTTTTTTGCTTTCATTGTTAAAGAACAAATGTTGGCATCACTCCTTTTCCTCATTTATTCACACTTCTGCTTCTGTTGCTGACAGAGTGTTACCCGTCACTGGCAGCTGGTTTGGTTTTCTGCAGTTTTGTGTTTTTGATATTTTCTTTAGAGAGGCACAGTACTCCGATCAGCCATAACATTATAATCACTGACAAGTGAAGTGAACAGCATTGATTATCTTGTTACAATTGCACCTGTCAGTGGGTGGGATATATCAGACAAAAAGGGAACATTTTGTCCTCGAATTGATGTGTTGGAAACCGGAAAAATGGGCAACCATAAGGATCTGAGTGACTTTTGCAACAGCTAAATTGTGATTGCTAGAGGACTGGGTCAGAGCATCTCCAAAACTGCAGGTCTTGTTGGGTGTTCACAGTCTGCAGTGGTTCGTAGCTACCATAAGTGGTCTTTGGAAGGACAACTGGTCAACCAGTGACAGGATCATGGCCACCCAAGGCTCATTGATGCACGTGGGGAGCAAAGGCTAGCCTGTTTTATCAGATCCCACAGAAGAGCTACTGTAGCACAAATTGCTGAGAAAGTTAATGCTTGTTCTGATAGAAAGGTGTCAGAACACATAGTGCATCACAGCTTGCTGTGTAGCCACAGACCGGTCAGAGTGCCCACGCTGACCTCTGTCCACCTCAGAAAGTACCTACAATGGAGCCTCAGAAGCATCAGAACTGGACCATGGAGCAACGGAATGTAGTGGTGTTAGGAACACAACAATGAGTTCAAGGTGTCGACTTGACCTCCAGTTCCCCAGACCTTGTTGTGGCAGAATGTCACAGACAGACGAGGAGACTTTGGCTTGCAGTCGACGGGATCATTTCATTGACACATGACATGATCAACACAATAGCCACTCTGCTGCAGTTTTATGCCAATCGAACATCTATGGGATGTGCTGGACAAACGAGTCCGATCCATGGAGGCCCCAGTGTCTGAAGAGTTTTTATTTGCTCATATGGTGTCATTATACCAATAACTGATCAGTTGGTGGTTTAGCTTGGTTTCACCATAATCCAACTTAAGCCAATTGGAATGTTTTTTGCAGAAATAATTCTTCATTCCCTTGTAATATTTAATGAATTCACTCACATTTACATCTTTTGAATTCAATTGCAGTACTAAGATTTAGAAAAATAAATAATAATCTATGGCCTGTTATGGATGTCATATGTAACAACCTATTTTTACTCTTTTCTCCCAGTGGATCTTCCTGAATCAGAGAAACTAGCCCTCAGTTTATGTTGCCACAAGGACCGTGCATCCGTTTGGAAGACCATTTATTTTGAGTGCCTTAGTAGTGGAAAGCATTTCCTCGAGCAGGTCTTGGTAAGTCTAGATGGACCACTGTAAAAACATTAATACTGACCTAAATGTACAGTTCAAGAGTAGCTGTTTGTCAACCAAATTTAAGTTATTCCAGTAAACTGGTTTGCAATTACATAAATAAATTAAATAATGTTACAAGACTGATTCCTTCCCGTAGGTCACTGCCCTCGACCTGATTAAAAACGAGGAGTTTTCTCAGCTGAGAGATTTACTGAAGTTTGAGTTCCAGCCTTTGTCTCGTCTGCTGCTTCTCCTGGGATGGACTCAGTGTCGCAGTCTGAGCTCTGCTCAAACGCTGCTCAGCATCCTTCACCAAGAGCAGGTCAGAACTGAAATCATTCAGCTGTACAAACACTTACATGCAATGTTCCCTCTAATTTTTCATGTGTCTGGGCATACACACATGCTCCCTGAGCACACTGAGGACCACTGTGAGCAACATCAGATGTGCACGCTGTGGCCACACACCAGTATCACACCTATTCAAAACCTGGGATCATAGCAAGTTACATGGCTTATTAAAAGAATCAAATTACAGCAGCAATTATATGACTTCAAGACTTCAAGACTTTTTATTTGTCACATGCATGAATGTACAAGTACATCAGCAATGAAATTGCAACAACTCCCGCACTGTGCACGCAAAAATAGACATAAACCAAATAGATCAGAATAAAAATAGAATGTAAGAATAAAAATAGAATGTAAGTATATACACTCCTATATACAATCTCACAATATACATTCAATACACTATATATATACAATCCTAGGTAAAGAGTGCAAACAAACAGAAGTTGAGTTATATGTGAGAGTCCTGCCTTAGCCTGGGTGAGGTCCAGTTGTGGTCTGGGTTAGGGTCCTGCTCTGGAAGAAATGAAACATATACACCTTTCAGACATAACATTTTGTTCACATTAAAACATTCACATTTTGCACAATGACATGTGTGCTGTAGCTTGTGATACAGTGTAAATTCCTGTAACTCTTTTTCTGTAAAATATCTAATTACACAGTTTTTTATTAGAATTTCTATTACCCATAAATTATATAATAGTAACAGCATTTAATGATTAATATCCATAAATAAAAAATCTTAATAAATGTCACTAGACAAATCTGACTTAAATTTTACCTAATTTTCACGTCTGTCCTTCTCACTTCTCCAGTGGTTGTACACTTTGTCCAGGTTGATGGCCCCGTCTGCTTCTTGCTTTGACTTTATGCGCATCAGCTGGTGAGTGGATGTGCCACTGCCTGTTCGTTTCGCCATGATAAGGGGTTAGCTTTTGCGTCGCTTAACTCCGCCGCACTATTGTTACCTAGCTAACCTGCACACCGCCACGGCGCGTATGGGCGGGGCACGTACACAAGCACGGTCAATGCCATGATTGGCTGCGTAGCGTAAGTGAACCGTATCGTATCATTGGCTGGACACCTGTCACTCACTGAGTTACATTGCAAAATGATACAGAAAAAAATGTTATTGGTCTAATTAATTTACAATTTATGTTGGATTTTATTTTATGCGCTGCATAGATTTTCTTGTGCGCTGAGCATGTGCGAGCAGTGCGCGATTGCGCAGGCGCGCAGCTTAGAGGGAACATTGCTTACATGCACTTCCTCCTTTACAGTTATTTAAGTTTAACTTTAGTGGTTTGCTAATGTAGTCTTTACCTTTTTTTTTTAGGCACCAGCCAATGACTCTGTTCTGCAGGAGTTTGCCAATCTTCTATCCTCACAGTTTGGAATACTTCAATGGTGTAAAAACAACAATCCGTAAGCATTTACTTTTTGAAGTGTAACTGGTATCACAGACCATCTTCATCATTATTGATTTTTGCTATTTATTATTTATTTTACACTTCGTTTCTTCAGAGAGATTTCAATGGAGGCAGTCCTGGCACAACTTCACACTCTGGACAGCCACTCTGCTCTCTATATTCTGCATTCCATGACTCCTTTGGCTCAGTTTGAGGAGCGTAAGATACTTGATCTGCTGCAGCAACTGCCAAATTCACCAGGAACAGGTCAAGCTCTTTATCATCCTCTCTCTTGTAGTGAGTGTGGAATAAATTGAGGTGTTAATTCATTTCTTTCTGTGCAGAAGTCTCTGAGGCTGACGGCACTCTCCGTCCTGGTGTGCAGAGGAACGTTGTTTTGTTCCAGGGTTTCTGTGCCATGAAGTATGCCATCTACGCTCTCTGTGTAAATGCACATATATACTCAAACTGCACCGAGTGTGAGTTCGTGCAGCTGCAGCAACATCACCAGCCAACTGATGCAGAAATGGACCAAAAGCAAACCATGACGTCCTCAGAAGGTATGATGCTGTCTATCTTCACTACAGTTTTTAATGTGGGAGTGCCTACAAACAGCAGACAAAGTTGGCATTATTTGACTATCCTGACATTGTTTGTGTTTTCCAGGTTGCCGTTTGATGTTCCAGCACTACCTGTCAGAGTGTCAGCTCTATCTTGAGGCCGTTCCTGCCATGTTCCGCCTGGAGCTCCTGGAGAACGTCTTTTCCCTTCTCTTTCTGTCCAGTGCTGATTTTGTCCAACAGATCCAAAAAGACACAAACTCAAACACAGGCAATGCCTCCCAATCGGAATGTTCATCAGATACAAGAAACACAAATATAGAACTGGAAACCAAAGCAGTGACAGTTGAGACTGTGGAGAGCCAGAAGCAGCGTGCAAGTTCACCAACAGCAGCTCACCACTGGCACCTGGACTTGGGACACTTTGTCCAGGGGTGCACAGGGTTTCTGGTCGATGTGACTGCAATGGAGGGTTTTCTGAAGCTGCTGAAAGAAGGGTTGGAGGGCATGTGTGTGGTGGGCCAGCAGGAGGGACTGGAGGCAGGAAGAGCGTTACCCCGAGAGGCCGAGGCGGCGGAAAGCCTCGGCTGCTCGGTGACAGCTGAGACATTCGGGGCTCGCCTGCAGAGGTTGACCAAACGCACTGCAGAGGCTCAGTGGAGGCTGCAGATCATCACGAGAAATCAGTGCAGTGGAAGTGGTGAGATGGACAAGCTAAGGATGCATTTCATTAGCTTTTATTTGTAGTTTTTTATTTACTTTGTCTGTATGCAAGGAATTCACAATTGATAACTTTATCGGTATAATACTTTTCTAAAAACATTTGAGAGATGGCTCATTTTATTTTCCCTCTCAGTACACATCCCTGTGTATACATGCTTATGATAGCATTGGTGTTGGATTTGGCCTTCATTCTTTTAATCTTGCTATAAACTCACTTGCAGGTTCAGAAAATCCTCTCCAAATGTCAGCAGTCAGCTGTCCCATCAGTTCTGTGGGACACAGCAAGAGCTCAAGCCTGAGGAGAAGGAAGAGACCAGGGAGACATGCTACAGAGAGACAAATCTCCATGGAGAAACACAATGGAGAAGTTAGCACGAGCTCATCGGGTAAGACGTACACATCAGTCCTTCACTTATGTACATGTGCCGATTTGGTCTGTTCAACGCTCATTCAGTCAGATCTACTTCTTCCACAGAAGACAGAACTGTGGGAGTAATCTGTTTCTCTATGTTTGCATATGCTAGTATATGCTTTACTGTATATATGCTGTCTTCCTTGAGAAAAGATCAACACCATAGAATATTTTAGGGGTAGGGATTTGAAGAATATTTTTCTGGATCTATTCGTCCTTTGTCAGATGGTGGAGGAGGGGCTGCAGCGGGCTCTGTGGAGCAGGAAGATTGTCCAATCAGAGATACCCACAGCTGGCTGGTTCCTGCCATGTTGTCCCCTCCAGAGTCTCTACTCATGTCATGCATCCGCCGAGAGAACTTCATGGAGGCACATCAGGTCTGTGTGGCAAGCTGGACTTGAAAAACTGCTCATGTTGTTTTGCAGAAACAATTTTATCAGCTTAAAAGTTCATATTAATGTTATTATAGTGCAATGGCTATTATGTTATAACTACTACGAGGGTTAAGCTGGGTACCCGGCTGAAACGAGTATCCAGTATGGATGATGTACATTAGTAAAGATCTACCACCCTCACTCCAAACACTCACTCTCTCTCTCTCTGTCTCTCTCTTTCTCTCTCTCTCTAAATACATAGTGGCTTTGAATATAGATAAACATTGAACACACACACACAGATCCAACACATAATTAAATAACATGATGTTTTACATGTGTTTCTTGGCTTCTCTGCAGGTGTCTCTGGTGTTCGATATGGAGGCATCTGCCTGTTGTGGCGAGCTGGTGTTCATGGAGCGCTACAAAGAAGTCCTGGTGGAGTTGGGACGGGTGGAGCAGAAGATGGAAAGCCAGTCTATGTCCTCCTCCTCCTCCTCCCCAGAGAGTTCTGGTGCAGCAGCTGTGTTGAGCGCAGGGAGGAGTCGGCTGGGCAGCAGTGGGCGATCAACCCTGCAGGCCATTGGAAGTGCTGCTGCTGCAGGTTCGACATCTTTTTTTCTTACGCAGGATTTTATGTTGCTCTGAATTTGAGGAAAGGACTTTTTAAAAGACTTTTTCAAAAATGGTCCAGTTCTCCTTGTTCCGGCAAGTCTGTGCACTTTCAACCCTGCTGTATCTGTTAATATGTTTGTATTGGACTAGTAAACGGCAACAATGGCTTTAACAATGGCTCAAAATGAGTTGATAGTACAACAAAGCTTTTGCTCCCCGACTCCCTGATTGTCAAATTTCATTGTGGCTTGAATTATAATCTTGTGGCTTGATCTGTCTTTTGTGTGTGGTTCCCTTCAGGTGTAGCTTTCTACTCCATCTCAGATATAGCAGACCGTCTCCTCAGCACCGCTGCTCACCCCATGCCCTCACTGGAGGAAGGCTACTGGCTGAGCTGCTGCGGTTCAGAACCCTCTAGCCTCCTTTACACACTGTTGGAGGAGCTCAGCCCGGCAGCCATGGCTGCCTTCGACCTGGCTTGCTGCCACTGTCAGCTCTGGAAGACATCCCGACAGCTGCTGGACACAGCAGAGCGCAGACTCAACAGCAGCCTGGAGACTCGAGGTATGCTGCCAGTCTTCTTTGGAGGAATCTTAAGGAGTGTTAACGATGTATTTTAGACATGTATTTTTCTAACATGTAGATTTGAACAAAACCATATAATATTTAATGGGTTTATTTGAAGCTTTGCAGTTAGTAATTTTAGTGTTTATCCTTAAACCTTCTCTCTCTCCTCAGGAGTAACCGTTGATACTAAAGTTCCCCATTCCGAGGGGATCTGTGGATTTCCCATGATACTACAACAGATAAGCAAGATCCTGAATCACTCTGTCACTAATAAAGGGTCTGTCAAAACAGGTGAATAAAAATATGCAAACATTTTCTTTAGGGAATATAAAAATGTGTATTAAAGACACCCACTTACCAATAGACCTATTTAGACTCCATTAGCAAGTTTTATAGGTAACCAGTTACCTCTTTTGATTTCTCAGTCTATTCAAAAATCTGTTTGTGTGGTCAAATGATGGAAATAGCCCAGTGCCCTCTCCTGACCAGAGATAACTGAATGTACAGAACAGTTTCTCTGTTACTGATCATCTCTTGTTCATAGAAGCTGTTGGGGAAGACCAAGTGTATGCCAGCCCATTTGGCTGCTGCATCCAGGAAATGCTCCTGTGTTGCCACCCGTCGCTGAGTGAAGAGTGCATTGCTGCTCGGCTCAGCCTAGCTCAACGTTTGGAAACCACCCTACACATCCTGAGCACTGCTACAGATGGCACAGGTTGGCACAGTAATGCTGATTCGCCAGAGTAATGCCAGATTTAGTAAAGTTAACAACAACTTTGATATTATAGTGAAATTTCTAACATCTGCTGTACAATCCTATTAAAGTATTTTGAAACACTTTCAAGTCTTGGAGCTCTGTTGCATGTTTTCCTTTTGTGATAAATTTAAAATACCAGAGGAAGATTACACACGAAATTGAAGCCTTGTTGTAGTATTTTCAGAATTCTATGAGAAAGCCTGAATGAACTGTAAATGTCCTTTGTTTGACAGAGGGCAGTGCGGGCAGTGCTCTCCTGGCACTGCTGGTTGAACAGGCCAGTTTGAAGCAGTCGGAGCTGGACTCTCACCCTGTGCGCTCCAACATGAAGCAGCTCCTGCGTTCTCTGGACCAGCTTTGGCCCTTTGAGCCTAATGGAGATCTTGCCAGACCAGATTACGTGCGCAGTTTCGTCGACTATGTCAACACACTAGCATCTGTGTTAGTGCGCAGCCTTGGCTCAGAAGGTAAAATCGTTTTGTCGCTGAGAATCGATGATGTGCTTTTTTGTCTCCCTTTAGGAAAGGGTTGCTGATCTAAAAGGAGAACTCTTTTTTTTTTTTACTTTCTTTTTGGGGTGAACTGTTCTTTTAAAACATCCCTTCAAAAGTTCAAGTATCTGAGGTTCATTGTGCTGTTCTATTAAAAATTCTTCCTGTTTGCACATCTCACATCCCCTTTTTAACTTCTTGATACATACTTCCCCTGCCCATATCATCCCAGTAGGTTTTGTGAATCAAATCAGTAGTCTCGCTTTTATACCAAATTACTGCCATGCTAGCTAAACAATGACTATACCAGTATCCACCAGTGACTTTTGTTCTGATTTGGCTCTCTTGCTGTTTCTCTCAGACCAGAACAGTGAAGTGAAGCTTGGGAATCCTCTGCTGGTGTTGCTTCAAGCCCCATTTCAGCTGGTCTCCCACCTGCTATTTGACAGACAGGTGTCTCCTGACAAGTACGTGTTGTACTATGGTTAAATGCGTATGCATAAGCCCGCGGTTTGTATGTGATGTTATTCTATACCCCGTTAGACAAGTTTAGGAGAACTGCATGTCGACATCTTGTGCACGATTTATGAAATGATCTAACACAGTGCAAATAATAGCTTACGTCATTGGAACCGAAACCAAATTGTTTTTATTTAACCTTTTTTTAACCAGACAAGTGATTAAGAGCAATTCTTTTTTGTAATCGCAGCCTGGATCTGTAAAATGTAGGTAAATGTATATGTTTATGTGGTTTAATTGTTAGAGACATGAAATAGGGTGCAAGGTTCCTTACAGTAGTCTCTTTACTACATGAGGGCAAATCAATGGGGCAAGGTGCCTGATACAGCTTTCATATTACTAGTATAGACACAATATGTTTTTTAAAAGTGAAAATTGAGAAGATGTGAAAGCCAAAGCTTGCCTTAACTTTTCTATATTCTGTTCCCTCTCCAGAGTGCTCTCTTTGTTACAGCAGGAGGGTCTGAGACTGAGCATTCAGCAGGTTATCGTCCAGCGATGCTGTGAGGCTCTGCCTTTGTGGACCTCCCGGTCCCGGTCTGGTGATGAAAGTGAAAAAGACTCAACTCAAACCAAGAAATCTGACCGAGTGTTCAGCGCTGCCAATTTGTCTGTCCTGCTCCAACAGCATTTTCAGGAGCACATGTTAATTCTGGGAATCTCAGAGCCTCAATCTGATGCGAGCTCGGGGTCTGAGGCCTCAGTGGAAGACAAGTCTACTACACCCACCAACCTCTCCAACTCACCCACCTTGTCACAGTCTCATTCATCCTCTTCCTCTCACTCTTTTCTCCTCACACCATCAGCTCTGTCTTTCCTAAAGTCTCGCTCGCCATTACTGGCCACACTGGCATGTCTGTGCGCCTGCAAAGGAGAAACTGCCCGCACGCAATCCTCCGGATGGACTGGCTATTTCCGTGGCGGCCGTAAGGAGGTTGTTCTAGATGGAGAGCAGATTTCTCGTGAAGCAGATAACCTCCTGAAACAGTTCCCTATTCTCCGGTCTTACCTGCACACTATGGCGGAACCGCTGCTGGGCACGCCTTTAAGTGAGGGCGAAGAGGGTTCTCCTGGACTAGGGGCGGTTGTTTGTGGGAAACCCCTTGCCAGTCTCCTGCTGTCCGGGCCTCAAGAAGAAGTCACCCAGGCTGTGGCTGTTGAGGCCTTCCAGAGGGCTCTTTCCTCCAGAGACCTGGGCAGAGCCCTCAGTCTCCTGGAGCTGTATGGACAAGGCTGCAGCCAGGAGGGGGTGCTAAGAGACCGTCTGTTGGCCTGTGCCGCTTTAGAAGGTAAATTCATTTTAACAAAATGCAATGTGTGGAGGCTTATGGGATGGCTTTGGTGAAACTTGAACTAAAAGTGAGATGACATTGTGTGTTAAAACTTCAACTGTTGCCCAGCTATATGACAGTACATGCAGCAGATACATAAAGCTATATTTAGGTTGATGAACATTAAATTAGTTGGCAACCATTTTTATGGTAATGTCATTTATTAATAAATGTTAATTCACAGTGTTCTCCTCCTACGTGACAGCGTGCATTTTCTTTGTGTTTTATATCATCACATTTACATTTGGTAACATTTCATTCATTACAATTAACATTACATTACACAAAAATTACTGAACTGATCTTCGTAAAACATTTTGGAGGTGTGGAGCATGGCAAGCTAAGCAGATGTATGTAGAATTGTTCAGTTTTGGCTAAGGTATGCAGTCTATTCAGTGCCATTCTAGTTGAACATATTTTGACCCAAATAAGAAATCAGAATGAACACAGAAAAGTGAAGGGGAAAAAAAGCTGTTCCCCCTGTTCCTTTTCACTTTTCTGCCTTCAACAGCTCCTCTCCTTTCATTTTTGTTTCATGATTAGGGATGATTGGATTCAACCAGTGTTTTTTTTCGCTGAGTCCCGGATACAATTACGTTGAATGCAGCAGTTACTTTGAAGTGAGATGTTTTCCATTAACCAGGTTTTCTGTGTTCAGGTGGAGGTGAAGGTATTCGTCAGATGTTCCGTATACACGATGCCAACCTGCGAGCCCGTGTTGCCCTCTGGGCTTTGGAGCGCTGGCCTCTGTCAGCCTGCCTGGAGCTGCTCGAGTTCTGCCTCAATGACCTGAGCACAGAGACCTCGCTGAGAAGAGACTTAGAGCTCAAGAAGAAAGAACTGAACATCTATCAATGGGTAATTCTTAGAGCTCAAATGAGGATCTAATTTTTAATATCAAGAGAAATATGCTATAATACAGAAAAGTGGTCGTATAAGCATTTAATTGTAGTCAACAAATGTTCAAGAGATATAATTTTAAAAAAATGCAACAGAAAGCAGTAATTGTCAATATTTGAAAGGAGAAATGAATACCTGTCATAATCAGACCTGCTTTAGAATTCAAATAATGCACTTAGTTGCTTTGTTCAGTGTTGACTATTGCTCAGTTTGAACCTGTGAGAACTTTTGGTTCAAGGGCAGGAAGCAGTTCTGGTTTTTCATGCCTCTCGTTAAGTCCTTAATAAGATTATACACTAATTTCTTCAGTGGCATAATTAGCCTTTTCACTGTCACATGCCAAGTGTTTTACTGGTTCTTCTCATCTCGTAGATGTTGAATTTACACCCCCCCTTGCCATGGGCCACTTGGCAGGAGCTGAGGACAAAGTCGAAGACAAACTCTGAATCCATGTTATCTATGATGCTGGAGACGAAAGTAGGTCAACGCACCTCGAGCAGTTTACTTAGTAATAGCGCTTGGAAAGTAAATAAAAATTTATCGACACCAACATTTAGAACATCTCACAGACTTTATCTTGCTCATGTTGGTTAATTCGATTAATATGCACATCCAACTAATGTTAGTCCGCATTCACTCAAACCAAAGGTGCATATAAAGCAGCATGAATGATCCGGGGGCAAACACTGAGCCAACAAAATAAATGACTGCCACCTTTGCTGCTTTGGAATTTTAACTTTCTCAAGTTAAAAACAGACTTGTGTTTTCGGGGAAGCTGCAGGTGTTTCATAAACTCTAAAAGACAAAATCTGCCACACAGCCAGCTGAGAACAACGAATGTAACATCAGTGCTGATATTTCTGTGAAATCTCTGATGCATGGGGGAAATCTGTTGTGAAGCTTATACCTGGAAAGAATGCTGTGTCCGTCCATTGGACACATTTTGGCTTCAGTGAAGACGACAACAAACAAAAAGAAAAAAATATCCCAGTTTTGATAGCTCAGCATATATACATTAAGGACCTTTTCAAAGAACTTTGTTGGCAATGTGTAAAAAAGTATATAAAATGAATAATTGTTAATTAATCTTAATTTATGTAAAAATTTGAAATTATCTTGATATTGATTTGAAGTCATATCGCCTAGCCCTACTCAGTAAAAAGTAAATATTACCACAAGTTATATT
Organism: Chaunax sp. Z400; assembly: GCA_037577475.1. Taxonomy (NCBI): domain Eukaryota; kingdom Metazoa; phylum Chordata; class Actinopteri; order Lophiiformes; family Chaunacidae; genus Chaunax; species Chaunax sp. Z400. The sequence continues at coordinate 7,717,801 of CM075194.1, read as the reverse complement.
CTATGATGTAATTTTTCTTTTTTAATTTTTCTTGCAGGAGTTTGCTCTTTGTGCACAGTGGATGGAGCTCTATCCTGTGTCTGACCACCTGAGACTGCAGTTTAAGACTGAGCATTTGCTTCATCTGCTGGAGAATGGACAAACAGATGAGGCTTCCCAGGTCCAGGCCATTTAACCTCTGTTAAATTTTAGACTGAAATCTGTTTCGTAAAGCTTTGAGAGATCTGATCACTACAGTAATTTGAAGTCTGAGCTGACATCATGGTGTACTTCTGTGCAAAAATACCTATTTTCTTTGTATATGTGTTCCAGAAAACCCAAATTAGAGTTATTAGCTAATATTGACTTCTAAATAAGTTGCCAGGAAGATACTTACAATATACTGTTGCCTTTTTTTTTAACAATTCATCCTTTTCAATGTGTATGCAGGAGAAAAAGCATTGTTTTTGTAAGGGCTTTCATATTTAATAATATATTTGTCCTCTTCAAAGAAGATTTTCTCAATTATTGTTGTGAAAATTTAAGTGTTTTTCTGTCTTTTTGTTGATGTCCTTTGTCGATTACTTATTATTTTCCAGTTACTTGAGGGTCTGTCAGATTTTGTGATCGGCCTCGACATCTGCGAGCGCGCTCTGGACTGCCGGCCCGGATTGGCTGCCTGTCACTTCCTGGCTGACTACCTCACTCTGCATTTCCAGAGGCAGGTGTCGCCGGCACGCCGACAACACATCCATGCCCTCCATCTTGGCTCAAAGGTTTGTGAAAGTGAAGAGGATTACTGATATAGTTTAAGTAGTATTAAGTAGAGTTGTGTATTGGCAAGTGTCTGGTGATATGATGCGTATCACGATACAGGGGTTACAATTCAATGTATTTTGATTTACCGCGATACTGTAAGCACGGTGATTTAAACTGTTATAGTATAACTGTGTAGTGAGTGTAGATTTAATAGTGCAATACTCAATTGTATTCATATTTTGATATTTTTAATATTTTAATAATAATAATAATTTATTATATTTTAATATTGTGCTCCTCCATTTGCCATGCTCAGAAAGGTTTTGTGATGAGGGATTGTCTGTACCTCAAAGTCTAAATTCTTCAACAAATAACAAGATGAGTCCTGCACCAGAGTGGTGTTTAAATTAGTCGTTAAAAAATGTAAATATTGTTAGTTATATATGGATCTGGTCAAGAATGTCTTCTTTTTTTTTTTCCTATCTCCAGGTTGTGTTGATATCACTGATTTGTTTCACCCTGTAGGTGTTACTGACTCTGCCCCCAGCCACCAGGCAGGACTATTTCCCCCTGCTTTCAGAGCCCCTGCTGATGCTCGAGCAGCTGCTAATGGACCTAAAGGTGGACTGGGCAGACGTGGCTGTCCGAACCCTGCGGAGCCTCCTCGTCGGTCAGGAGGCTGGCTTTGGTCCCGAGGACATCGATAAGCTTCTGGAAGACTACGCCTGCAGGGCCCTCGACTTTTCCTGCGCTCCTAGAGAGCGGTCTCGATCTGGTCAGTGCTCAGTGCACATTGCATTGACAATGACTGAATGGTTTGTCAGACTCTTAGCTGCATTTTGGTCGGTTTGTTAGCAGGATGGATTTCCACAAAACTCGGTGGAACAATGGGGACAATGCTCTGTGCGTGTTATCCTGAAAAGGAGAATTTGATGCATCACTGACTCTTCTTCTGCACAAAACGGACCCATTATATGCTGCCAATTTGCTCATTAACTATAATGGAGAGCTATGAAGAATAGCTTATATCAAAATACATTACAGCATAAAGCAACGTTTATGCCGCAAATAAGGCAAGAGAAGAATCCTCTTCTTTTTTTTCTTCTTTTCCTTTCAGCCTTTGTCCCCCCACATCTTCCTCTGTCACACCAACCACATGCATGTCTTCCCTCACCACACCCATAAGCATCCTCTTTGGCCTTCCTCTTCTCCTCTTGCCTGGCAGCACCATCTTCATCATCCTTCTTCCGATGTGCCCCTCATCCCTTCTCTGCACGTGCCCAAACCATCTCGATCTTGTCTCTCTCACTCCGTCTCCTGTCTTTTTCTCAGCGCCACTGTCTCTAACCATACAACACAGCTGGTCTCACTACTGTTTTGTAAACTTTACCTTTCACTCATGCCGATACACTTCTATCACAGATCACTCCTGACGCTTTATGTGATTAAAAGCAAAATGCCCAAAAAGTAAGTTAAAAAAAACCTCCATTGCCATCTCTCTTAGACCTCTCCATTCCTCCACTGGTATGTCATCTGGACCAAATGCCTTTCCACTCTGCATCTTCCTCATAGTTGTCCTCACTTCATGTTTAATAATTCGCTGCACTTCCTGATTCACTCTCTCCACATCATGCAACCCTCTCTCTCTTTTTCTTTTTCATGAGCTCCTCAAAGTGCTTCCTCCACCTTCTCAAGACACTATCCTGGCTTCTCAGCATATTTCCATCTTCATCACTCTAACCCGCTGCAGATCCTTTCCAGCTCGTCCCTCTGTTTTGGTGTCCAACTTGTCCATGTCCTTGTACACTTGTCTACTTTCCTCATCTCTCTGGCTATCCCAATTCTTTTTCGCCAACCTTATGCTACTATGACTATACTACAAACTGGTATTTAAAAAAAAAATACTTTAGCAGAACATACCTCGCAAATCCATAAATCTCACTGTGTAGTCCACCCCTCACCCTCAGGAATACAAATGTTGAACTCTTAACCCTTAAACTTGAATGTATCTTACTGACATATAACTCAGACTTTCATACAAACATACACTGACAAAGACTTTGTTGACCTCCGGAAGACGTTTTCTTTAATAAATTACTCTGCTTTGAATTAAGTTTAAAATACAAAATGTTGTTGTGCTCTAAGAATTATTGTATTCTATTTCTAGCTCTTATTTCTGCTCAGCCTATGACCATACATAGCAACTTGTACTTAAATATATGCCTTATGCTTATTTTTCAGACTCTGTAATCAGCCTCCAGGAGGTGTTTATGCAGTGTCCCGCTCAAGATGGCAGCTCCACGTCCTCCAGTCAAGTCGAATCTCCAACACCCTCCACAGGTGAGCACGTATCTCTTTGTAACGATACGATACACATATTGACGTCCGTGCACTGTAAAATGTAAGATTGAATCTAATTAGAAATACTGAGTTGACTTAACTCAGTTTTTATCAATGACACTATGAATGTATTTTGTATATGTTTTTTGGCATTAAGAAAACTGTCAAACTCAGTTTAATTGAGTTTGGTTCATTTAAACGAACCAAGTACTGGGAACTTTTGCTTTTTTCAGTTCTTAGTTACATCCCACGGTCTATTTATCTATTTTACTTTTACTTTTTATGCTTAAGTACCCCACAAATTAGAGCTACTTAACTTGAATAGCCTGTTTTCTGTTCATACCACTCTCTACCTGTACTCCACTACTTTTCCTGGGAAAGAGCCCTTTTGTTATGTGAGAGAAGTTGGATAAATGGTGCTTTTGTTTTGTAAAACTCTAATCAGGTATTGGCTGTCCCAGCCTCTAAAATCTTTAATTCACATCCAGATCTGTTACATTGAATGCTCTTAACAGTTGTGGCAATAGCACACACCAGAATAGATTCACATATACCTGTTTATTGTTCTGCAGCTGTCCGATTCAATGTTGGGTAACTAATAATTGTTTTGCCCTTATGAAAATAAATGTTTAATGACAGTTGAATCATCCAAACATGTGTTCTTCATGCATTGTTTTTAGGGGATTACCGTGGTTTACACAATGGGTAAATAGATACTGTAGCGTGTTGGAGATGGGCGGGTGGAGTTTCCCTGCATACCTTGAGACAATGTGTTTGAGGCCATAAGCCCAAGTAACCTGTGTTTAAATGTGTTCTGAATAATTATCAGTGAAGCAGTAATTAGCTTTTTAGAAATATTTCAATAGAAAATGGTTCGTTATATAATACCATTGCATCATGAGTCAAGTCTCTCACACGGTTAGTGACGTCCCGCCTGGGTGATGTAAGAGGGTGATGAAATAAAGTAGAGTGAATTGTTGTAATAACAAGCACCCCAGAGTAAGATGCAAATCATTTTATCAAATTCATACAATAACAAATTTCAGCATGCTACAATGCATTTTAGGATTTTCATAGTTTGTCACACTAACAGTTAGCAAGCTAATTTAAGCATTACACACACACAAAATAAGTTGGTCTAATTATCGCACACTCAAAATTCTCAAGTTAACTTTTCTTAATTTAGCTAAGGCAATGAGTTTGCTTAATATTTTATAATATTATTATACTAAATATTTATAAATAACTCCACTTATTAGATTTTAGAGTATAGGGAGTTTCCCTCCACGTAGAGTGATCTTACCTTAGCTTGGCAGATACTTCTTGGTGATGTCTGTATTATGAATTTGCTGTCAATTGTACTATTACTGACTGAAATTCCTGGTTTTAAACTAGTTCTTGTTTGTTTTTGATCGTTTCCTCTGTTGTGTTTGCTTACAGGCAGCACCCCTACACACACAGCATCCTCAAACAGCACAGATAGGGAGAGGGATCGAATCTCAGCAGGGAGAAAACGCCCCTCGCCCGCCAAGTTCCAGCCTCCTGATCAACCCCCAGCCCGCAAAGACTGGATCCCTGACACCCAGCAGCACGTGTGCATGGTCTGCCTGCGTGAGAGGTTCACCATGGTGAGTGGGCGAAAAAGTGTGAGACTTAATGGTGTCACTGTGTATGTCATGAATTACAAAGAAGAACTTGCTAACATAAAATATTATTTACATAAAGCCAAACGTTCCCGTTGGAGACAAATTTAGAATGTCCTACATGATGACTCTATCTGACAACCCAGATTCCAAAAAAGTTGGGACGCTCTGTGAAACATTAATAAAACAGAATGTCATCATTGTCTAAAGTTGTGAAATACTTAAAAACACCTGATTGGACCAATCCGCTGGTGAAGAGGCTCATTGCTCATTGGTCATCGGTCCCAGTTTGTTGAGAGGGACCTTCAACAGGTGGCCACTTCTTAAATCTTGCATTTTTTGTTTTCTTTCTGCTTAGTTCAACAGACGCCATCATTGTCGAAGATGCGGCCGCCTGGTCTGTCATGCATGTTCAGAGCATAAGATGTTTGTAGAGGCCTGCCCAGGAGATGAAGTCAGAGTCTGTGATCAGTGTTACGCCTACTTTCATCAAAAGTAAGATCCTGGAGATCGAAGCACAGCAAACTTAATATAACATAGATTTAATAGATTCACTAATATATTAAGAATGCAAAATTCTTAATATATTAGTAAATTTGCCAACATGACAGTGTTTGCAAAGATGTATGTAATAACTGATAATAGCTGACTAGTCTACTCAAGCTTTGGTATGAATATGACTAGCTATTGATGTGGTCAATCATGAGGGTACCCATGTTTTTTCTGGGTTGATCATGTGAACACGTTTATCAGAGGTCAGAAAATCCCAATTTGGGATTACTGAGTTTACCGTCATCTTGAAAGCAGCATTATAATATTCTTAACAGACCAAGGGGTTTCCTGTAGTCATGGAATGTCATGATATTCAGAGTGGCATAATCTAGAAATGTAACTTTTAAATGAATATTGCAGGTTTCATTTCATGACTTGTTTACAATCAGAGTTGTAGTTTTTAGTTCCTGTATTTGGGCCCTTTCCTGGAAGAAATCCAACTATCGTGGAAATTGTGGCTCTTTTCAATAAAGTGTCAAAACCATTAGGACTGAATACATTTTATGGGTTTAAAAGGCTCATTAATCCTCAGTATGGAAAGTTGTGGAAACGTCATAGAATTTTATAAGCGAACCATGTTGGAATTTCTGCAAAAAAGAATTCAGATACATACGAAAACCAGCCTGTGTTCTGAAATGTATTTGTGATATTTTCCTTTTTTTCCCCTGTGCAGTTCTGATGATGACCTGGAACCAGCTGAAGGTGAATTCAATGCCAACCCTAATTATATCTTGTCACTTTCATCAGAACTATTTCCTCTTTGTTATATCAGAGTGACACGTGTGTGTAGTGGCTAAATCAGTAACATATGGAAGCGTGCTCTCTCTCTCTCTCTCTCTCTCTTTCTCTCTCTCTCTCTCTCTCTCTTTCTCTCTCTCTCTCTCTCTCTCTCTCTTTCTCTCTCTCTCTCTCTCTGGTCTTCTGTTCTTTGTGCAGTGGCTGGAAGTCTCATGGTCACAGAAGATGTTCTAGATGGAATACTGCATATGCCTGAAGTCGTCCAACGACACATCCAACTCAGCACGAACCCTGCAGAGAACCAGCTGCTTAGGAGCGAGTTTTACTATGAGCAGGTCTGAATCTGAACTTGAAATATTGCACAGGTTCAGTCATTCTCCTCATTCTCATGTCACTGCAAGGAGTGCGACTGCTGAGTCAAGTTCCACACCCAGTTGTAAAATTAAGTAAACGGATTTACTTCAGTATGTGAATTCATAGCATACCAGATTCAGAGCTTTCACACCAGCCGAACCCTAAGGAGTACTATGTTGTTATGCAATTGTCTTGTTACCTCTGTCAAGGAGAATTTCTTTTGCCAGTGTTGCTATTTTTGTCTGTCCGTTAGCAGGATTACTCAAAAAATTTGGCGGTGATCCAAATCATCTTCTAGATCATAGTGGCAATTAAAAAATTTTTCCTTCTAACTTCATGGATAATGCCCACAATGTTTGGACAAAAAATACACGATGACATCCCCATAAGGATCTAGCACACATCAGAGTCTGATCTGAATCCAAGTAGTATTCTGGATCTTCTGATCCATAATGTTTAAATTTTATAGGGCTCATGAGGTTTCACTAGTGTGAGATAACAAATAATAATTCTACAGACTTGCAACTAAGATATCGTATCTTGAAAAGTTACTGAGCTAAAATATCAATTTTCTTGAATACCTCTCAAACTAATAATTATACCAATGAGATTCCAAATTCTAGGGGTAGGTTTTCATGGTCAAGGACTCATATTATGAGGGTCAATCCATCATGGGAACATTGCTTTTAGGTGCAATGACATAATGGGGAAACTCTGACTGCTGTCTTGTCTTGTAGTAGAATTAACCCTGTGAATACTCTTAAGACTAATCTTTGTCTTTTGCCAAAACCCCAAGGCTCCCAGTGCATACCTCTGTGTGGCGATCTTGTCTATGCACGGTGACCAGACAGCCTGTGGTCATCACCTCATCAGCCACTGCCGCTCTCTGTCTCGTAAGCTGACCAATCCAGAAGTGGACGCTTGCCTCCTCACCGACATCATGCGGCAGCTGCTGTTCAGTGCTAAACTGATGTTTGTTAAGGTCGGCCGCAGCCAGGATCTCGCTTTATGTGACAGGTAAGATGTAACTATGTTATGGTAACTTAACCTTTTTTTGGAAGAGCTCTTATCAGATAACATAAATGAAAAAATCATAATTAAAGCAGCCATAATTTGGAAGACATTTTGCCAAGTGCCTGCAGGGTCAAGCACAGATGTAAGTAATGAAATGTATTATGGCTAAATTACATGTAGCTTCCCTTTTAGGGTTCTGGTATTGTGCATGCTGGCTCACTGCCACACTTTAATAGTCTACTAGAACACTTGAATAGAGCAGTGTCATCATTGATGTTATTAGTAAGACCTGAGCTTTATCTGCTATCACAAATCAAAATTTCTGCTGTGATAAAGTCCTGTCACTAGCTACTAGCAGGCAGAATAAAAGCAAAGACAAGCTGACACACATTTTATCACCTTACAAAATTGGTCTAGCTAAAATGTTAGCACCTCTTTATGTTCTTATATATCCAATAGACATAGAGCATCATTATCACATCGGAGTTGTGGTTTGTTGGTGGACAAATGTAAATCCAATATTCACTGGCCTGTTGCCTTCGGTTTGGTCTCCACCAACTTAGAACAATATGTGACTCTTTGAATTTCGTCACCAGTCAGTTGCTGTAAAACCTGCAGCTGGAAAAAAGAAATAATTGAGTCAAAAGAAGGATGTGGATGATAATTATTTTAATGTCATCAGTACAAAGGATCTCTTACTGACACATAGTCATTGATGGATTGTTAATTAAAAACCTGTTGATAGATGCAGATATAGTTGTTGGCTCTTAGCTCACCAGATGAGTCGGCTTCATCACATCATGACAGTTGAGGTCATGTCACATGAGTGAGCAACCAAATGAAGGGAAACTACTGCCAAAAGATCTAGGGCAGAGTGGCTCGCAGTACAGCTCAAGTGTCATTGCTAGTTGCTTGACTGACACAGTTGTCATTTTGACACCTAGCACCAATTTTATTTAAGTAGCATTGGCATATTACTGTACTGAGGCAGCAGAAAGCGACTGTGTCATTTCCCCAACAAAACCCTAGTCTTAAATTAAAGGTGCAGTATTTTCTCTACAATTTAAAGGCTGCATTATTCTGACAGTAAGATGAGCCCACGTCGCTGCATCCCTCTGCATTAAACTCTACTTGTTACATTCAACTTAACTCTGACATCATCCACATTTTCAGTGACCCACCACTCATACGAAAGAAGTGTTTTCTCCAATTTAGAGCTTTAATCCAAACTATTTCACTTTATGAACCTGCACTGTTTGTGACCGTTTTGATTTGTAGAAGAACACAGAACATTATTAACATTAGATCCTGTCAGCTTGTCAGGAGATTTAGATCATTAACAAAGGTAAGATGTGCCTTGTGCCTAAATGGCACAGATGGCGAAGATGCACTAAATGTTTCTGCTGTTTCCAGATTATGCTTCATTTGAGTGGCAAAAGGAAGTTTGAAATGCCCTAAATGCACCTGCTCCATGGATTAAATTGACTAATTATCAGTGCATAATGTGTGTGCACAGTAGCTACTATGGAAGGAGGTCTAGGTCTTAATGTCTCACATATACTTGATGTTTCATGCTTTTGTTTCCTTTTTTCTTTATTCTCTGTTTCCACAGTTACATCAGCAAAATAGATGTGCTTAAAATTCTCGTGACAGCCAATTATAAATATATTCCCTCTCTGGATGACATTCTGGAGACTTCTGCTGTCACACGTCTCCGTAACCAGCTGTTGGAAGCGGAGTACTACCAGTTAGCAGTGGAGGTGAGTTAATTAGTGGTTTATTTTTTGTATTATTGTTTTTATTTTATTTACATTTGTATGTCAAGATGTGCAAAGAGCACATTTATTAATATTTGAATATTTTTCTTCTTTCACGTAGAACAAAAATAAACCTGACAAAATAAAAAATATTAATGTATACATTTAAAAAAGCAGGGCTCTTTTTAGCTCGATTGGTAGATTGTGCCCCCCATGTGTGGAGGCAGAGTTCCTTAGTTCCTTAGCTGCAGCCATAGGCCCGATTCTGCCTGTGGCCCTTTCCCGCATGTCTTTCCCCTTTGCTCTCTCCCATGTTTCCTGTCTCCTCCTCTCCAGCTGTCCTGTCAATAAAGGCCGAAAAAGCCTGAGAATATAACTTTAAATTACAAAAAGTTAAATAGAAAACACTTTTAATCTGAAATTCCGTGCAGAAGGTGGTCATTTGTCATTCAAATGATCAAAAATAATGCTGTAAAGGGTGTGATTTGCAATCTAATTAAATAAACGATAGAGTATAACAGAAAAGATCTATCTTCAGACGATATATATGGTCATAACACACCTCTCTAATAAAGAGAAGAGTTAATTTGTGCTACATTTAGCTATTAGCTACTTTTCGCTTGCCGTTATGGGCAGACAAACACAAGCACTATAGAAACTATGATGAATCAAGAAGTAGTTCATTGTGCAATGACTCCCATAGTCAGTGTTTCAGTTTTACACCCAATGGTATGCAATTAACGCCATCCCCACGCCGGTTCTGTTTGATAGATTATTGCCACTGGCATCTATGTCACGCAGTTCAGATTAAAACCTGTTGGCTTGTGAAACCTTGACTGTCACTACAAGGTATTACAGTATTTGAAGTCAACACCATAACATACACGTATGATCAAATATGTGTTGCCATTGTTGTATTTGTATGGATTGAACAGTATAGAGTTGCTTTTGAAAGCTTATACCAGACCTTTTAATGCTTAATAATTCATACTTAAACATGCAGTGGAGGGTTAGGGTACTAAATACAGACTCCCAGAAAATTTAAATCCAATCTTCTTGTCCTTGGTTATTTGCATGTTTTGTCAGGTGTCCACTAAGAGTGGCCTTGACCCCAGCGGTGTGTGGCAGGCATGGGGGATGGCATCTCTCATCGCAGGAAACCTTTCAGGAGCGAGGGAGAAGTTTGCCCGCTGCCTGAAAGCTCCGGTGGACCGAAACCAGCTCAACCTGGGAACTCTACTGCTGCAGGAGATTGTCCAACACCTGGAGACCAACGTGCAGCTCACTCATGCCACGGTAGGAGGAAACATCATGGTGGCAGTCTTATTGTTAATCCAGCTAGTATCACAGCTGCAGTGGTAGGCACGCTCCTGTTTATGACCTCCATAGTAGCCAATATAGAAGCAGGAAATTTGTGCAGGCTCTCTTTTGTAATTACAAAAATTTCTTAACTTGCGTCTGTTTAACATCAGCCACAGCATCCTTCTTAAATGCTAATATATAACCAAATAAACATTTGAACAAAAGCTTAATGTCTTTCATGTGACTAAAAATCAATCTATATTTATCTGCATAAACTTTTATCTTTGCAAAGAAACGTTTAATTTTCCAAATACTTCCACCTCTGTTCAGACCTGGTGTTGACAGCTTTAAGTACAGGTGTGAAAGCATTCAAGACGCATTTAGGAAACATTTGAGATCACTCATACCACATTCAGAGATGGCATGGGCCACATATGACCACACTCTTTAAGTGGTGAATAAACAAACGTGTCCTCATGGACCACAGTGACGTACCGTTTTCTCAACTGACTGACTCATGAGGAGGAAACCACAACAACAAGCATAAGTACACACTGTTTTATAAATTATGTTGCTTCTCTTTTCAACCGATTTAACCAGAATAAGCATAGAGTCGGAACAAACTTCATAAACTTCAACGCAAGAGCAAGTTCTTAATCATTATTCATGCCTTCTTGTAAATTCTGCATTAAATACAACACATTTAAGTTGTTTCTCTCCTCGTAAAAAGTGTTGTTTCATCTCTGGACAAACCTGTCTACTCTGTGTCTAAAGTGGATCTTACCTGCTAACATTTAACATCTGTCTGAACACACAGTTTCAACTAGGGCTACACAATGCACTGTTTTAGCATCGACATCAGAGTGTGCACATTAGTCACATTGCAGGATGTGCAATATCAAGTAAGGCAAATTAGCTTAAACGCATTATGTTTCAACTTTTGGCAGCTTGATACATTTCATTTAACATATTTAATGAAAACTGAATTCATTCATTGTTATTCTTACATTAATATATGATTATGTGGAGACGAATTATAATGTAAGATATGCACTGCTGGACTCAACTGTTCTCTTGTGATGGAATCACCCAGGATTGACGTTAATACCAGGTGTAAACAGGCTCTATGTAACTTAGTAGTGGTGCAAGAAGACAGTCGTACAGTAGGTGGGGATCTTTACTGCGGCTGCAGCTATAAATAAAAATATTAGTAGCACAACTAAATAAAAACAGTTTGTTTGTGTGCTCTTAGCTTGTGAATAAATTTAGAGTCCTGCAACCAAAAATGTACAGAAATGATTAGCGAGTCTAATATTAAAATTTTGGCATGGAAAAAAGGCTAAAATATATGTTTATTGAAGGCAGAAGAAAATTCTTATCCTCCTTTAATTTATATTTATTGCTACAGTATGAAAATATTTTACTCTCCCTTTCTAAATTTGTCTGGAGGACATGATGTAATAACACTGTAGACGTAAGGTGTGCATACTCTGTACAGAATGTACATGACTTCCTCACCCATCCAGTTCTGGTACATGACACCTCAGGAATCTCCCACGTAATGTTTGGCTCCAGGGGCTCTTGGCGCCTTTCCATTGAAAGGAATGTATACAAGCATACACTGTTTATTTTAGACAAATTACATAAGAGCTTTGTTGCTTCTTTATGTCTACATAATGGTTCAGTGACAACTATTCATTGCAATCGTATCATTCTGTGCTTTTGATAAAATCACCATTGCAATAAGAGTTAAGTTATAAAATGTTACATTTGAATAAATGGTATGATGTGCACACGGACATATTTGACCATTTGGTTGAAGTTCTGTTTGTTCCCATGTCTTAATCAGTCTTTTGGTGAGGACATCTTGGCGTCCCTGCGGGAGCTGGAGGACGCCCTGCGCGAGGCTGGTCCTGTGGATCGACCAGAGGGTCAGACACCAAGCAGCAACAACCACCAGGAGTCTCTCTACTACCTGAACACATACGGCACTCACCTAGCCCTGATCAGCTTTTACATGCGTCATGACTGCATGACAGAGGCCCTAACACACCTACTGAACAAGGTAAGGCTTACTTTTCATGGCTTAGGCATGGCGATTTATGTGGCCAGATGCATTATGTTTTCAGGCTGTCTGTGCCATTCTCTGGAATCCGGTATTTCAGGAGCACCCTCTTCAAATTTAGCACAAACTTCTATTTAGATGAAGGATGCTTAAATTTTGATGGTCAAAGATGAACTTCACCCCATTCACCCCAAACACCCCATTTTTGGCCATAACTCAAGAATTTATGAGCTTGTAATGACAAATTTTCACAAAAATGTCTAATGATGAAGTGATGACATTTTGCACCCAAAGGGTCAAAGGTCCGCTTTGACGTGACATCACAAAAGTGTCTGCAAAGATACTTTTCTAGCCTGTATTCTTCACCATAACTCAGGAAATCGAAGGGGATTTTGTGAACATATTTGGTCGGATATTGAACTTGTGACACTAATCTTGGTGCCCACGTTGAAACTGCTAATTGTATAGATGTTCTCTGCTGCCGGGTTGTATGTGTTGTGAGATGTGCATCTGCCTTTTTAGAATTTGTAGCTCCTTCATGCTCCGAATCAAATTTATAGACTATGTAAAAAATAAATCCAACACTGTTTTGTGTCTCTTTCAGTGACCTTGTATAACTTGTATAACTTACGCTTTAGGTGAATGTCCTTGCATAAATGCATTCATGTCAAGTCATATGGAATGCCCACAAGTCTTATGGATTTTCTGCATTGCAAGGTCCCTATGGAAATTCATTAGATTTGTTATGGGAACATATAGTTGTTAGTGGTTAAGACGTCCGACTCCCACAGCAAGGACACGTCTTTATTTAATAATCTAATGAGTTTTTGATACTTTTAGTGTTTAATTCAAACTTTTTTTGTATGTGTTTTATTTTGTTTATGGATTTTGAGAAAATCTGAAGGATTTTCAAATCGAGTCTTACAGGTGAGCATCCGATGAGGTGGACATGTATGATGATGTGATGAGACTCTATCGGTCCTCTGTAATTATTCACTGGAATCCTATGCGATAATAGAGTTATTCATTCCATTTTGTCAAGACCTGCAAAATTCAGAAAAGTCTTCAGTACAGATATTAGTTGAGTCTTAACAGCCATGGATATGAACAACAATTTGACTGTTTGATGGAGGGATGCAACCCTGAGGCAGTAATTGGAGTTTAAATTGACTATAAAGACATTCTAACGCTTACATTCTGAAAGACTTTGGGGAATATGAAGCAGGAGGTGTTAATTAAGGTGTTAATTAAAGATTCAGTGTTAATCATTTACAAGCCAGAACTAAAAATGGCACCAGGTATGTGTCTGACAATTAAAATTTGTCTGGAGTCAGAAGATCATAATTTGACACCTCTCTGTTGGGCGAAATGGGGACAAAGTACAATTTACTATCCTGTTTGTACCAAAGAAAGAAGCTGTATTTTGAACAAGATGTTTTGCTGTTATATCATGGCTCAGAACTGCCCTGAAGAGGTGTTTCTAGAGGGTGTGCTGCAGCCCAGTCTGGAGCGAGGACGTCTTGGCACGCTGCAGGGCTTACTGGAAAAACTTGACCCCAGCTTGGAATCATGCAGCCACTACCTCATCGCCTCCTGCCAGTTCCTGCAGCGGCGAGGATACTACAACACTCTCTACCAGCTCCAGCAGTTCATGATGGTTAGAGTCTTGTCTAACTTTAAAGCATTTTGAGTTTTCTTGCTCGATTGAAATACCAGAAATCAAAAGTACTGTATAATGGCAGTGTCAGCTGACCTTAATACAGCTAAAAAGAGTGCATACTTTGCAAATTCAGATTTTTTTCCTCATCCTTTAACATTGCGAGATTGCAGGGTTTATTAGTTCTTTTAGAAAGTAATCGCCATGAAACAGTCAGAAAAAAAACACATTTCTCTGATTCGCTTGCTGCTTTTTTGTCGCTAACGCCACTCCCCCTCTGTATTTACCGTCTGTCTCGCTTGACGTCTTTTGCTCTCTTCAGCTGGGAAGGAGGGGCCAACCAGCCATTAAATCCTTATCCTAATACTTGGTGAAATTGAAAAACAGTTTGTGTGTTCACACTGTGGTTCAAATCTGCTCCAAAATTGTATTTTTTCCTCCTTGGGCCATGTTCCACCCTTCCTCTAAGTGCCATGAGAATACACACAGTAGTTTTTAAGTGAGCCTCCTGGCAGATAGACAAACAAATTGGACTGAAAAAATTACCTTCTTGGTTGAGGTTAAAAAACTAATAGAAAAAATACAGTATATAAATGTGTTTGCGTGTATTTAGGCCGATATATCGGTCAGGCTCCAATCCTGTTGGTCTAGTGGTGAAGACGTGACTCAGGCCTAACTTAACAATATTGTGTTTTTTTCTTACTCCACAATAATCATGTTCCACCCCATTAAATGTATATTGTGAACACTTAACAACGACCTATAAAGTCAATCTAACAAAGGCAAAAAGTCAGTGTTTGTTTCAGAGGGTGATGTTGTGATGTTTTTAATCAAATAATACTTTTTACCAATATGTAAAATTCTGTTTACCTGGTCAGGATCACGTGCGGGCGGCCATGACTTGTATCCGATTCTTCACACATGGAGCCAGTTCGTACCAACAGCTGGGAGAACAGCAGGTGTGTATCTGTATTATCTCCACAGTTGGCAATTTGTTTAATAGAATTCCCTGCCCATATGAGAAAGTTGACCCTGCCCTTGACCTTTTACAGCGCTGGTTGGTCAGAGCCAAAGAACACCTGAGGACATACCTGCAGGAACAACAAGGTTGGGGTGCTGGAAGGAGGAAGTGTCAAGTCAACTCATTCAGGAAGATGATGTCATCCAGTGATGTGTCCAGGTCAACTAATATAGCATTCAATTAATGTGATAAAAATAACACTTTAGTACCATTCATGTTTTCTAACAGTCATATCAACTTTTTGCTCTTGTTTTAGTATGGACTCTTCCTGTCTTGTTTTCTTTAGGCACATGAACACAATTGAGCTCCAGCTGGAAGTGACCCGTTTCCTCCACCGCTGTGAGACCGCGGCCTCCTCCAAGGTCCCACAGACCAGTACACCTTCCGCCAAGTCCCCTGGATCCAGCTCACCACCTACATTGTTTGGAGGAAGCCCCATGAAAGTTGAGGTTGCCTGCAAGGTGAGGCTCCAGTTGTGATTGTCCCACAACTGTCTGCACTTAAAAATGTCTGATCCGCATTTACAGTCGGATTATGGTGATCGAGCTCTAAAGGAACAAAAACTTAGAATGGCTCTCAATAGAGCAAATACCACCACCGAGGCCAAACTATCTCACACATGTCTACAAAATCTTGTGGTAATTGTTTCAGAAGGTTTTGTGTTATTAGGGAAAATGTCACAAAATGCCCTCTGTTACAAAGTTAAAGACAAGTTATTCAAACTTCCTGGATGTGGCCCTCTGTCTGAATCTGTACCAGAATTTAATGGGTTCTTGGCTGATCCATGCCCCAGCCCTCCACAAAGTTTTGTGTAAATCAGTTTTGTAGTCGTTGCTCAATCCTGCGAACAAACTGACATGGTGAAAACCTAACCTCCTTGCCTGAGGTAACTATTCAGTGTTTCGTAGACGTGGTACCCAGACGATAAATCATACTGACTCTGGTGATGACTTTGGTTCAAGCACCACCATGAGATTAGATTTGAGTAAAATGTCTCATAAATTATGGGATGATTTTCATAAAAATGGTTACAGATATTCCAACCAACAAAACAATCGAACTCATTAAGAGCTTATGTGTAATTAACATAAAATATTAAATGGCTGATTGACATTGTTTTCTGTGTTTCATCTTTATGTATATATGGATAAGAATTTTTATCATAAAATCACTAATAGTTTTTTTTTTTGTATTTTTGCAGGTGATGCTTGGAGGAAAAAACATAGAAGAGGGTTTTGGCATTGCATATAGAGTCATACAGGTGTGTTGTATATGCCATTTTCTCATTATTTGTTTCTCCTTTCAACATTTGTCTTTAACACATCAGATGTTTACAATTTTTATCCTCCTCACATAAAAATGACGGGGGGGATTGTAGTCGTCAGTATTTCCGTCTGTCCGTCCGTAATCATTTTTTGTTCAGACCATCTCTAGCAAACACTATAGATTCTAGCTTCACCAGACTTAACACATAAATTATCCATAATGAGTAGTTGTGCTTTTGAGTATTTTGTATACTTTTTTTTCTTTTTGAATTTCCGTGGAGGCTCACCAAAGGCATGGAGGATATGTCATATCCTGACACATTTGTTCATATTTTGTGGGGATGTCGAGGGGGATACGTCATCTCCAGATGACTCTTGTTTCCTTGCTCTGTGACAAATTTCCGATGTAATTCCATTCAGAACTTTTTGGAAATATCCTGCAACAGACATGGAAAGAGTAAAAACATATCTCCTGACCAGGTGTAATACACAGTCATTGATTAGATTTTATAATCTTGATTTCAGCACTCAAATCAGTAAGACTGAGTAACTCACTGTACATAAAATGCAATACAGCAACAATTCAAGGGAATTTCATGTACCTCAAATGACAAAAACATAAGCTTACTGCTCAGAGGTTCCTGCATTTAAAAGTTTAACTTTCTATCTTCTCTCTCTCTCCCTCTCTTCTTGCCTCAGGACTTCCAGCTGGAGGCCCAGGCTGTCTACGTGAGGGCGGGCCAAAAGCTTGTCCGACACAGGCAGTACGCAGCTGTACGGCAGCTGCTCAAATGTGTCTGCGAATCAGGCACCGCCACCAAAAACGACTGTGATGCCCTCATCGTCAGCTGTGTCTCCATAGCAGATAATGGGCCAGCTGATGTGAGTGACAGAATCAGTGTAGTAGCAACAAGAGAAACAAAGACAAGACATTAAGTGCTTTAAGACATTAATGATGACCATGCTGTCTGTCCCTGTTGTCCTTTGTCTGATTTAGGCCAAAGAGCTGGAAAGTCTCATTCTGGAGACCAAGAGTACGGAAAGCAAGGTAATGTAAAACATTGTGTTCTTCCCTGCCTATCACTATCACTGCTTTTCTTCCTGCAGCTGAAATCACAATGACCCTGTTCTCAGGCAACTATTCTTCTTGTTACAGTGTTCCTCCTGTTTATCCCTCTTACTAATGATATCAATCTGTTGTTCTTATTTGGCCACTGGTGTGACCTGTCCAAGGGGAATCTATCCTCTTCACTGCTGGAATGAATGTTAATAGACCCTCAGATTAATGGTCTCATCACAACTTTCCTCTGGCTGCAGATTAAAGCCTACCTGCTCTGCAGTAAACTGCGACCGGCTTACCTGCAGGCAGTGAAACTGGAGCCGAGCAGGGCGGGCCCGTTGGTCGAGGACGTCCTTCAGGCTGCAGAAAGAGCACAAGACTCTGTGATGCAGAACATCTGTCAGCGGTGGTTGTCCGAACACCACAGCAAGTCATCGCAGCAGCGCCAGGGCCGACCCAACGCCAGGTAGAAGCACGAGTCGGCTTAACAAGGGATTACACACAGTCATGAAAGACAAATGAGCTGTAAATGAAGGGTAAATAAGAGGGACTCTTACAGCTCTAGAAAACATGTGGGGAGATAAATGATCAATGATCCCAAATAGATTTGAAAAGATGTTATTTACACCCATTTTTAATGACAGAGAAGATTTCATCTTAAAAGTTTAGTAAATAGTGTCTTATTAGGTCTCAGGGCCTCTGGAGACTTGGATTACGAGCTGTATGGAGTCATTTTGGTTTTTTTCTGCAACACTGTTCTGCTGTGAAGCTACACAAATGTTTTGTGTAAAGGCATGGGAGTGACTAATGACTAAATCTTTATTTTAGGGTGAGGTTTTTATTTCAATATTGTGTAGTCCTCAGCTGTAGATTATTTAAAGTGTCATAATTTTCAGTGGGAATCAGAAACCCTGATGATCACTTCCTCTTACGTTTGTGCAGTCTTCCCGTCTGTCAACCATTTCCATTCCTGATATATTTAGCCGATGTCTCTCATCTGCACAGTCATCGTAGGAATGAAAACTATTACATGACAGAATTGCTCATGGCAATGTTAACAGATAAGTCATTCTTACACAATATCAACATATCTGTAACTCCATATTTGATAAGATTTATCTTCTACCTCAGCCAAAAGGGAAAATATCTTTAACTGAATGGAAGGTATTTTTTTTACGTCATTTATGTCTCGTCTCTTTGTGTGAATAAGATTTTTAGTAAATATACTCAGGTGTCCTGTGGAACCTTGTTATAATCCTGATGAACCTGTATTTCACCTGATAATATACAACACATTTTATAAACAGTTTTCAGAGGATACTTCCTTTTGGTAAGGGAAATGAAACCTAATTCAAAGTATTTGAGGGCATTTAAGATGTTGAAAATGTACAGGTCATATAGGTTTTAGAGTGGATACAGAAAGGGACCGACTTACAGATCATGGTACAGATGAAGTTGAATTAATTATCCAGAAAATCAACTGTCTAATCGTTTGTTTTGTCTCCGAGTGGTTAGATTTATGTCCCTTCTTGAGATTTCCGTTTTGGTAACAATTACCCAGAGTGTCGCTAATTTTAAATCATGCCTTAAATTCTAATCTCTTGGGAGATTTGACCCATATCTGTCTCAACAGTAAAAATTCATTCACACAGGTAAATAAAAAAAATAATTAGACTAATTAAATTTTGCCATATAGTTATCTTTTTGTCAAATTTTCTTTGCAAACCTACACCCTAGCTGAAACATGATAGCATTGCACATGTATTGTCACCATGACATATTTTATTTCATTTACATGACAATCACGTTTGTTGCTGAAGCTGCCTCCTCAAGGACACCAGGCTAAAGACAGATTGTCCTGTGATGATAAGTGGCGACATTTGAGAAGCACACACACACACGATGGTCTTGCACTCTAATCCTCCTTAACTTGGACTGTTGTCTCTTCACTGCCGCACTTTATACTCAGTGACTTTAACAATATACTTCTTTTGGTAAAAACTGTAAAATATGTAATACAACAACTGCCTTGATGATGCAGGGACTAATGATTTTGAAATCTATTTGAATTCTCCATCCCCTGTAAAATAAAATAAAAATACAAAAATAAAAACATTTACAACAAATATGGAATATTGAGTTTTATGTTGTCCAGTCTCTTGAAATAAAGGAATAGTTAGATATTTTTGGAAATACATTTTCTTATCTTTTCTTTAGCTAGATCAGAGGTTTTCAAGGTGGCTCCTTGAGGGGGGTTTCAGTGGGTCCCCAGCAAAATTGGGAATATTTTATTTTCACTATATTGCCATACACAAGTGACACAATGACAGAATGTCACTTGAATTGACTATTACGATAATGGATTAATACAGTTTCTGAAATAAAACATCTAAAAGCACAATTGTCTCAATAGGTGATAGGTATGCTGTGATAGGTTAGGGGTCCTTGGCACGAAAACGTTTGACAACCACTGAGCTAGATGATTAAAATTGATTCCTCTCTAATGTCTGTACGCAACATATAAAGATCCTGCCATTAGCAGGCAAACTTAGCTTAGCATTAAGGCTTGAAACATGGACACAATTAGCCAGGCTAACCAGTTTTTGTGCATTTCTCTGTTTTGTGCACTAATCCAGTTCTTATTTTCCTGACTGCTAGAAATTTCAAAGGATACAAGCACCCTTGTAGTAATATTTCCATTTATTTACATCAATTGTAAACATTCAACTCTTAACATGAATGGAAATGTAGTAAAAGGCATGTTCCACTTGTATAAAACACATTGTAAACTCTTGGCAACCTTGCATGTGAATGCGGAGAGGGAAACATGAGTAGGGAGATCCTTCGGAACGTAAAACTGTAGTTCCTCCAGGAATGTGCAGTTTTTGGCAATGCAGGTGGAAAAATACTATCATTGCAATGATGTGATTCTAACTCTGATTTGGTTAAAATAGAAAAAAGTCTTATAATCTACATAGACTACAATTATCACAAAATACATCTATGCAATTCAAGCAGTAATCATGGCTCAGACTGATGCTTTACTTGGATATTTTTGTATCAACCTTGAAACACCATAAGAACCTTTGAAAAAGTTTAGAAATGCTGGCACAACAGTCAAGCAATTTAGCTGCAAATTCTGGAGAAATCAAAAACACAACTGATAAAGATGCTGGTCATTTACCCTGGCTTGACCCTTCACAGGACCCTACAGCATTACAATACATCAAGTTGCTTTTTTGCCTACTCTGTATTCACATTGTGTCACAAAAATAGTCAAAAAGGTATTTGTGGGTACAGTTGAGTTGTTTTGGTTTGAAGAGCCGTCGTGAAACACCAAAACACTCAAGTTATTATAATGTATTTGCTGCATTATTACACAAAAAAGCAACTTCACATTATAGTACCTCTTACAGTATTACCTGACTGCTTTTTAGGTGTTCAAAGTACAGAACATTAAATACATTTTAAATGACTGATGACAAAGAATAAGGACCCCTTTGAGAACTGAGATAGATTGTAGCCAATCAGTCCCACTCGATACCAAGAAGCTCGCAGCTGGCGTCCCACAGTCTTCTTGCCGTCTCCTCACTTCTTCCCTGAGGCGCCACAAAGGCGGGAGCGCAGTCACTGAAATCAGAGGTGATGGTGTGAGTCATCACTCTGCATACTGTGATCTCATTTCTATTTGTTACTGTGCATGATTAGAATGTTATTATATGTTGACGCTTGGAGAAGGGCAGACCCAGACAGAAATCTTTGATTTTACAACATCGGTGTTTAAAAATAAGAGAGGTTGAAATGTAAAAATATGACTTTTCTGAAAATGATTAGTTGGTTTATGAAAATAATGAACTAGTACCCCAACAATAGGAGACACTCTCTCAAATAATGATTTATCTCAATTAATGACCCATTATCTCAAAATGATGAGAATTTTTCTCAAAATAATGACAGACTTTCATTCACAACCAATTACAGATTCCCGGGTCCTTGAAGGCAACCTTTTCTAGCTTGTTATCACATACCTGAAGTGTTTCCCAGAGATTGAGTGAAGTTCTTCTGCCACAGCACAGTAAATGCTGGTCTGTGCTCCTTCCCGTGGAGTTTTGAGGAACGTGGAGAAGACGGTGAAAAATATCGTCATGAGAGTCGAGTGTCTGGTCAGATCAGAGTTCACCGTCCCCGGGTGGACTGAGTTCACCGTCACACTGGTGCCTGTGTGGACAAAGGACCTATGTCACTAAGGGCAACATTTTTTCCTCTTTATAATCTGTAGTATCAAAGTGATTATTGAATAATACTGTTGCTTATCATAAATTGTCTTTTTACTTTTCTTTAAGTGAATTTCAGCCCAAGTTCATTCAAGTGATGTTTCAGGCCCAGAGAAATGTTGGGGCGCTTCCTCCATCTCCTTAACTCATATCAAGATAAGCATGTGCTCTTTCTCCTGTATAAATGCATTCATGTTTAGCTATTATCAAAATCATCCTGTTTCTCACAAGTCATTGGTTCCCTCAGAGACGCTAGTTACCGCTTGGCTCTTTTGATTTGGCAACAATAAATAACAAAAAATTAAATGTTATTTTTCTTGTTTTAATAAGTAAAGGTGAGTATGATGGTTCAAAATAAAATGTAGTTGTCAATGCTTATATTTAGGATGACTATTTGTGGCCTTCATGGACCTCCGTAGTGCCTGGGCCACAGAAAGCTTTCCTTTTTTTCCCCCTTATTGTCGGCCCTGATTTTAAGTTCCATATTTATGTCCTCCTGTATCTTTTACAAAATGCTGAAAAAAAGGATGCAATTTGTGTTGTTTTTTTAAAAACTAAATTTACTTTTTTCATTTTAAACTTTAGAAACACCAACATTACCAAAAGAAAATGCTTGTTAAGGCAAAGCATCACTGAAGGAGCAGCCCGTTTATCTGCCACATTTTGTGATTTTGTAAGTGTGTGTTTTTCTGCACCTTTGAGTCGACGTGCCAACTCTCTGGCAAAGAGCACATTTGCCAGTTTGCTCTGGCAGTATGCTAATCCGCTGTTGTAGCTTCCCTGGCTGTGGAGGTCATGGAAACGGATCCACCCAAAGTTGTGTGCCAGAGACGAGACCACCACGATCCGGGCCGGTGCACTGCGCTTCAACTGCCCGATCAGGAGGGATGTCAACAGGAAGTGCCCTGCCGGAAGTAAGAAATATGCAATAGTTCCATGATAGATTGACCCTCATATGGAATATTACTTGGATCTAGATCATACTTTGATGTGTCCTCCATCCTATGAGGATGTGATCATGTCATTTTTGTCCAAACATTGTTGACATTATCCATGAAGTTAGAAGAATAAAATCTTGTAATTGCCCCTATCCTTCAATGATAAAGAATCTTTTGAAAACATTCTACATCCAGATGATCTGAATCACCACCAAAATCTGATGGAATGGTCCTCGGGCCATTCCCCACCTCTCCCAAAGATTTCAGTGGAAATTTACATGTGTAAATCTTGATATAAAACACTTGGGTATTATATCCAAGTACATTAAAAAGGTCAATTTAAGAAGATGAGTAAAAATCAAGGAAATTCCTTCAACCAAGAGAATTAAAACTTTGCATTATTAATTAATTTAAGCACATTTCAGCTCAGTCTTACCCAAATGATTGACTCCAATATGCATCTCAAAGCCATCCACTGTTTTTGTGTAGGGGCACATCATCACCCCGGCGTTGTTGATGAGGATATGAAGATGGTTGACCTCTGAGGAAGAAAACATCACACAAAAAAAACAGAAAAACATGGCAGCTGTGATACCTGCAAATGATGACAAAGCAGGGCTTTGCATGTACATGTGAGTATCAGACAGCTACTCTGTGCTTACCTCTCAGGAATTTCTGTGCGAAGGCTCGTATCGAGTAGGTGTCTGCTAAGTCGAGCTCTCGAACCTCCACCTGTGCTTTAGGATATGCTGTTCGTATACTGGCAGCAGCCTGCTCTCCTTTGTCAACGTCTCGACATGCCATGATTACCCGAGCCCCTACCACAGGAAGAATAAGCAGGAGCTTAACTATGCACAAAACAGAAACTACACTGATTAACAGAAGAGAGGGTGGAGAGTGCTTCTGTTGGCTTTTGGTGCATGGAGGGCAGACTCAACCAGAGATCAGGAACTCCAATATTCATACTGACGTTTAGGATGTTTTTATTATCAGTACCTCCACCAGGGATGCTACTTGATTGGTTCGGTTTGTTTGTCTGTCTGTTAGCAGGATTACGGAAAAAAAGCCTTGATGGATTTTCATGAAAATTGATGGGAGGGTTGGGCATGTGGCACGGAAGAACACAACAAATTATGGAGTGGACCTGGATGAAAAGGAGGATTCAGGATTTTTCCCACTTTCCGTAACCCTTCTGTTGTTTTCCGGTCAAATCTGACCGATTTAAAATTTTCTGTCTAAAAAATATATATAATTTCATCTGTTTGTCATATGGTTCCATGCCTTTGTTCACACATGGCATCTGAACACACAACATTTTGAGTATTTTTATTAAATTTTGGATGTTTTATCTTGTGTACACCCTTGGTGTTCCCAGTCAAAAATGGCCGGTCATTAGAAACACCCCTTTCTGGCTTCCATGGCAACCCCCACAGAAACATATCCCCAAAAGAATCTCCTCATGGGAACCACACAAGTTGGCAATTGTCAAAAACAACAGCAACATTGTTTCGGTGACATAAAAAAAACAACTTTCTCCCTGATCTGGTATATAAAGCTTTATTGAGGCCCTGCTCACAAGTGACATGAGCTCAGGTAAGTGAGGCCTACAGACCATAAATAGAGACCACAACAGACCACAACATGAGGTGATAATATAGGTGATAATACATGCATTATTATGGATTTATAATCAGCTAAAAAGGAACACCTTACAATGAAAATTACACGATGACATAAGATCTAGCACACATCGAAGTCTGATCTGGATCCAAGTAATATTCCAGGTCTGGTGATGTTTAAAATTACAGGGCTCACGGAAAATTCAATACTGTGAGATAACAAGTAATAATCCTACAGACTCGAACTAAACTTAAATTGTAGCTGAAACTGTGATTATTCAGTTAAGAGAAAATTAGTGAAATGTCTATTTTATTCAATATCTATCTTTTTTTCTTGAATAATTATCAAATAATTATAATAATTATAATAATGATACCAATGTGCTTATGGTTTTCACGGTCATGGAGTCATTCTTATACAGCCTTACAGAGGAGACTACTGTTCTCTCTTGTCTGGGGGAGGTTGTCTGTGCTGTTAATGGACTGGTGGTTGCTCAGCAGGAAAAACAGGTGGAGTTAATGGAACTGTTATTAAGTGTCCCAATAAAGGTGATATTAAACTGGCATGCACAAAGCAGGACCATCCAGCAAATGCTTCAAGGGCGACAAAATCACACACAAAACAGACTTGAGGAAAAGTCTCTTTCTGATGCTGCTTTTTATTTATTTGTTCTACCTTTACTATATAGAAGAGATGCCATGTGAAATTTCATGGTAACTGGATAGAGTGGCAATAAAGATTCTGAAGCACTATGCACAATAGCAGGACCCCCTCTAAGTGGAGAGCATCCATCATTAACACACCTGTGAGTTTGGTGTGTGACTAATGTGCAGTCTGCTTGAATGCAAAATAAAAAAAATCACCTCGCATTGCCAGGTCCAGGGCAGTCTCCTTCCCAATCCCTGTGTTGGCTCCAGTGATGAGTACTGTCTTCCCATCCAGAGCAGCTGTAGAATGACACACCCCTCCAGCTGCATATTTTCTGTTAATGCACAATGACCACTGATTAATACTAGAGGCCCTTGAACTACCCCATATTTAAATGACTTCTGCAGGCGGTCCTGTCCTCATTCGGCTAGGACACATGGGCAGCCTGGCTTAATTATTCATAGAAAAACTTGGATCATGGACAGTAGTGAGTCGTACGACTGACGTCACTGAGCAATCCACCCACAGAACCAATAGCTCAGTTATGCGTAAATTAACCCCTCCCACGCTCAGCCTCCTGATAGGCCCGAGCAGCTGAGAACGACTCCCGGTTCACCTCTGCAAGAACTCCCACAGCTCCATCATTCAGTGTAATTGATTTCTGCTAAGAAAATCTATCCTATGGAATAATGAGTGGTAAAGAGAAACCTTTACAACGACAATAAGATGGGTTAAGTGCGCAGACAATGAAAATGAATTCGTTGGCAATTACAGCATCAGTACAGTGTAATTAATGCCCTGTCAACCAAGTAACCTATCCGTGAGACGATAGCCTACAATTATATGACAAATAATGATAATTGTTGCTCACCGTATTTGTGGTGCAAATAAAATCACCAGTAAAGTCACCACTGCGAGGCTTGCGACGAGTATTAAAAGCAACATAATTCCACGGATTTGCGCTATTCCGTCTTTAAGCGGGATGCCACTGATCTGTAGGCAGGCAGAACAGCTGATGTGAAGGCATAGAGAGGTGCTGCTGGGGGTGAAAGATACACAGCGAATGGAATCATGGGATTGTAGTTTGTACAGCCTGGTCAAAGAAGAAGTGAGAGACACAGTGCATTATTGTTTTTACCCTAGTGTGGTTCATACGCGTACACTGGTATGGCAAGATGAATCCTGTATTTTTCCATGAACCTTATTCAATCTTTTAATATGAATACATTTTTAGAAAAACGACTTTATTGCTATCAGGAACAACACAAACATCTGAGAACGATGGAAAACAGCAAGGTTGCAATAACCGTGAACAAAAAAACTCTAATATATGGATATGTAGGGGAGAAGATACAATAAAATGTACCTAATTTACATTCAGGGTCATAAAAAATACATAAATTGTGAAGTACAACGACCGATGGTAGTAATAGCAGGAGCAGTATCATTAAAAACTTCGTTTCCCAGAAGGAGGCGTAAAAGCTGACCACGTAGTGCCTGAAAAAAATTGCTATGCGGGTGCCTTTTAAATTATTTTCTCTAATATTTGGCATTGTTTTGTGATTTAGTATTTCTATGTGGAATGCAAATGTAGTATGTTTAATTTACGTGTTTTAAAATATACCGAAACATAATTACGATTGTTGTTTTTGTTCTGGAGTTTTGGCACTCGATCACGAGGATCATAATGCGGAAAAGTCTCGGGAAATTGATTAGCGTCATAGCAGAACTCTCACAGGTGACAGAATTCTTTGTCGTATTTTACGGCTAAAATCAGTGTAGTTTGCTCAGACCAGGCAGCTGAGCTATCGTTTATGCGAAATGTCGTCGGAGGAGTTTGAAAAGTTGCACGAAATCTACAGATCACTGTACGATGAGCTTAAGCTAATGCCAGAGAAAGCTCTGAGATCCCACGGAGGTAAACAACTTAGATTGTATAGCTGTGTAAGTTAACCAAAGTGAGAAACATTTCAGGGCATATTTTCTGTGTGCTACATCGGTAACTTGTGTTTTATTCACAGAGGAGAGGAGGAGGCTGGTGAGGACCTTCGATGAGAGGCAGGGGGAGGCGGATGAAGTGGTGAGCTGTTCTCCTGTTTATGTTTTCGAGCTAGCTAGCTAGCTACAAACTCCATTAAAAGCTATTTGTGGTATTAACTATGTCAACATTACGCTGAAACTAGCCTGGTTTCACTCACCACAATAGACTTTAAACATGTTAGATATTGACGCTATATTTTATCTTATTAGTAGCTCAATAACTAAAATGCCCACTTCATGTGTGTTGTATAGTCTTTGAAATAAATATCTTCATTTTTAACAGTAGAGCTAGAAGCAATACCTCTTTACCTGACCTAGTTTACTCATAGAGACTAATGCAGTTGAACACACAATAATAATAGTGAAAATATATTTTATATGTTAAATATCATTCTGAATGTCTGCTGCAAGATCAGACTGCATGTGTTTTAAAGAAATGGTTTTTGCCTAATCTTGACACATAATAATATATTGGCACATATGTTCAATTTAATATATTAAATTGAAATGTGATCTATGTTCCATCTGAAGTCTAGTGAAGTACAAGTTATATAGTAGCATTAAATGTAAAGTCTAAATATCTAAAAACTGTATCTTTATACAGTACACCGGATACACAGAATTTCCCTATGGGGATTAATGAAGTCTCTCTATCTATTTGTATCAACAGACTTTCAACCATGGGTATTAAAACTGGCACATTTTGCCTTTAAAAATAAAGAGATTAAACAGTTTGAGTTTTGATGACCTCTGCTTCTTTTCTTTTTTCTCCATTCAGCTCTTTAACAATACCGTGAACATGATTGGACAGTTTCGGACCTTGAGAAAACACTGGCACGTTACATAATCCAGTAGTTGTTCTCACAGTATACTTTACATGTATATGTCACCATTAATGTGCTCACAAGCACTTTACAGAGAAAAACCTACCCCTCTCACCGACATTACACATTGACATTTTCTTGTGTCTTAAGTTACAAGGTATGGAAGAAGAGCTGCGTGGGGCCCCTTCCTCTTACCGAAATTCTATGAGTGTAAAGCTGCGCCTGTACCGCCGGGATCTGGGCAAGCTTCAGAGGGACATGAAAACATCTGCTCCTGGCTCTGGTTCTTCTAAACAGCCAGTGGAAGGAAGTCAGCATGGCATCTATTCATCACAAAATCAACAAAGTGTGAGTGTTTTCTCATTATTAGAGTTATTAATGGAACCAAGACCCTTTACATGTCTGTATGTACGATGATCTTAATTATGCCAAAATGCCGCTATAGGATAAATCAGTTGTATTTCTGGACTCACTAACTTTCGTTGGTGTATATTTTTCATTCCCGTAAATGGTTGCTGATTGTACAATGTGGCAATATGCGGCGTTTCCGATGCAATCACAGGGGATTTTACAAGCTGGAAATGTTTCAGCCCCGCAAGTGTTGGCACACTAGAAAGAAAAATTAAAGGAACGGTTCACCCAGAAATGATCATTTTATCATTATCTACTACCCGTATGCCAGAAGAAAGTCATGTGAAGTTTCTTTGTCCACGACACATTCCTAGAGTTTCACAGCATTCTCCTAAATAGCTTAAGAAGATGGGGAGTAGTTTTTATAAAGAAACCAGCAAAAACAAACATAAAATGACTCCATACTGCTTTTTAAGCGGAAATGTTCACTGTAGCCTCTAAGAGAGAGGTGCACCAGCGCAAACGCTTACACGTGCACTGCTAAACAAAATTAAGAAGAAGAAGCAATCTCTGCGTACCTCGGTTTACTTGCTACCCAGAAGTTGCATCACACAACAGAGAGAGCTCTGCTGTAATTAGATGGCAAATGACCACTGGAATGTATTCAACATAAGATGATGAATATATAAGGGAGTATCTGAGGATTAATAAATGTGTCACAATTGGTATGATTCACCTTGGTTGACTTATGTTTTCCCACTTCCCACTGTAGACTCATCTGCAGTCCCAGAGAGCCTTGTTGCTCCAGGGCACTGAGGCTCTGAACAGTGCCAGCCAGAGTATTGAACGAAGCCAGCGCATTGCCAATGAGACGGAGCAGATCGGCACAGAAGTCATCGATGAGCTGGGAGAGCAGAGGGAACAGCTGGACCGCTCCAGAAACAGAGTTAGCTGTGCATTGTTATGTCACTGTACAGGATGAGACTGTGATGCAGAGTCAGATTTAGTCAGATACTCCATGCTTGACAGTTTAGTCATTTGATATAGTGTCATATTACGTTTTAGTTAAGGTTTTGCTCAATTTGATTTGTATTAGTTGTTTTTTTTTTATATGTCAATACTGTATTTGTTGTGAGACCACGATCTTTGTTAAATCTGCTCTGACTTTTACTTTTTCTATTGTAGTTGGTGAATACTGGAGAAAACCTCAGTCGAAGTAGGAAAATTCTTCGTTCCATGTCACGGCGGTACGTGCTACCCATGAAGTGGTTATACATTTTCATTCATCTTGTTCGTTTTTGACTGAAGGCTGATGTTGTCCATTTTCTCAGACAGTGTGGACTTTTAATTTTCAGTTACCCAAAACAGAAATACCACAAAAGTTATTAACTTCAAACTTTCTGCATAATAACACCAACAAAAAAAATGTCGTGAAAAATGCGGAGTAGATATCTTCAAATGTTTTGTTTTATTGAATCAACAGTCAAAAACCCAACAATATTTAATTTACTGTCATGAAAGGCAAATGTGTGAACAAGCAAATCCGCTTGCATCTGATTGTTTAAGATGTAATTTCACCAAAGTTGGAATAATTTTCTCCTGCTGTATTTCACTTAAAAGTGATGAAATGATTTTCACTCAGTATTTCATGTAATATTAAATGCTTGTGGCAGAAAGACCCTCTGCTTATTGTCGTCTTCTTTGTCTCGTAGACTGGTGACGAACAAGCTGCTGTTAGGAGTCATCATTTTGCTGGAGTTGTCCATTCTAGGTGCTGTGATTTATCTGAAGTTCTTCCGATGATCAGGCGTCTGAGAACAGGCTACGCCTTGGAACCAGCTCAGACTCTCAATATCCGTCTCCGCTGACTACCCCTTTGCAATTATGTTCTTCTGCTGTTACTCAGTCATCTGTCTCTGTAAGTGCAAATAAGAACAATGAGGTACGACAGTCTTAAAGTGAACCCTTACCGAGGGGGGATTGTGTCCGTGGCCAGGTGAAGTTCATTTGATAATGGACCAAACCTACAGAAACTCCATGGACAAACTGGGACCTGCCATTTGCACTGTTTTATCAGACTGTCAATGCCAAAGATGCCCCGCAGCAAACTTTTCTGGACTCGTGTGCTGGCCACTGGAGACTCTTGAGATGATTTATCCAAACATGAGTGCTCCCACGTGTAGATTCTCCAGTAACAAATATTACTGGTAGACTGTGACGCAGCAGTTCGGGGAGCTTTATATTTCTCAGATCGGGATACTTACAGTTGGAAGTAAAATTGCAAAAAATTGGCAAAATATACTATTTATCAGCTATTTACGGTAACCAAATCTAACAAGAACAGTTTAAATAGCTCAATACAACAGATTTACTACTTTTTATGTCAACTGCAGTCAAAAAAAAATTCAACTCCCTGGTTGCAGCATGTAAATCCAGGAATATTCCAGAACTGGAGGCCTTTGCCCATCAGGAATGGGCTAATATTCCTCAGGAACGCTTTTGTGTGTCTGTGTGCAGCAGCTCATAGCAGCTAAAGGGTCTCTACAAAGCACTAGAGACATTTGTCATTAAGGGGTTGAATCATTTAGAGAATGTAGTCGTCAGTAAAAGTCGCATTTTGTGATATTTGGGGAAAACACTTGTAATGTCTTTTGTATTGAACTATTTAAACTGGTTATTGCAAAAAGCTGATTAATAGTAGGTTTGGCCAATAAACCAAATGTACAATAGAGAACTGTAATTACTAGGTGTCAAAACAAGTGTTTATGTGATTCGCTTAATAATACTGATCAGCAGTATCTGATGAAATGACACCAGTTTGCATTGTGTCATCATGCCCAGTATCCAAATGGTTGTTTTGAGCTATATTTTCCACTTCTGAATACTGAAATCTAAGGTTGCTAGTCAGACGTGAATGTGAAAAATGAAACTTTAAATACATTCAATCTGCTCAACAGTTAGTAGTGTTGTCTAATCACTGTATGATACAAGATCCCTGTTAGAAATAGGCTTCAGTATCTCCTGTTTGACAGTCTTCACATCATTAAAGATTTTAACCTCAGTTGTGATTCTATCTGGCATTTCCAGAACGGCAGAGTTGTAAAAAAAAAAAAAAAAAAAAAATCTGCTGTTTACAGTCTGTAGCCCCTGACCAGGCCTAGCTGGTGCTGTGTATTCACCATCTGCTACTAGGGGAGTCATTCCTAAATAATAGGTGATGAGGTTGTTTTTAGTGCTGTGTTTGTCAAGTTGCACATCTGCCACAGTGTTTTCTTCCGCATAGATATCATGCCTTGCTGGTGTGATAGAAAGTACAAAAACATGTTTGGCGACATGCTTGTGTGGAGAGCGTGTTTTCACTAAGGAGAAAATATTTAGTTGTGTTGCCTTTAGACATTGCCTTCAAATTGCCCTAAAAAATAGGAAAAAGAAGCAAACATTATTTTATTGCTCTTCAGGGTAAATACTGAAGTTGAATAACCACGTTTAATTCATGTAATATTTTATAAACTAATCATTAATGGAACTATTTTGCCAACAATACTGGTAACAAAAGTACCACAATCAGCTCCAATTTATAACATGCCTCTGGGCATAACGTAGTCAAAGGCTGAACCTAACTATTAGTTTTGATCTCTGCCAAGGGGGTAATGTTTTCAGATGTTTTTTGGTTGTTTCTCAGATGGATTATGTAAAAGTTATGTGGAGGTGTTGGAAAAGGTTAGACTGGACGTGTAGGATTGTTCGGCCCTGAGGGAAGTATGCGCTCTAATTAGTGCCGTACTGGTTACTGAGGTACTTGACATTAAACTTGAAATGTTAATGACATATATTTCTTTCATGAATTGAGTAATATGCACTTAAGGTCACAGATTATTTTTCCATTGCGTGTGCAGGAAAAAAATAAGTGAAACCATTTACATGGTGCAAAAACAGTTTGTAATGTTAGTTGAAGCTGTTTTCTCGCTTACATGGTTAAAATGGACAGAAAATCTTTTTTTGATTGATTGGGTTGATATGCAAAAACCTGACACACCTTATTGAGTCTCCAAGTAATGCATTTGTTTGACACTTTAACTTTTCTCTTCTTTTTTTTTGCTATTTTAGTCATGTGTTTAATGTGATATTACAGTAAACAACATTGTGTTGTGAAGAGGAAAATGTGTCAATTTTGATAGCTCTTTGTTCTTATCCTGCAACTTTTTAGAGGAGAAGAGAGAAGTATGAAACAAGTTGGTTTTAGCCCCACTTTATGTTGTTTTGTAATGTTTAACATTAGAAGGTATGCAAGCTCATTTTATGTGAAATATATAAATCATTTAAATACCCTCCGGACATCCTTTGTAACCAAACTCCACTCTAAAAGCAGCTGTTTTTTGGTAGGGCCCCTTTTTGCACTGTAAGAACTTTAGTAACAGCATCACTAACACTCATCTAATTGGCCCAAACCTACGGGCTCATTCGGCACGCATTTACTCACTAACATCATTAACTCAGCTGTGATGAAGCCACAGCTGAACATGGCACCATTTTCATCCTGTCAGTGGATGGCTTGATGCCACATGTCTCTTCTCTTACTGTCCACTCTTTGAGAAAGTAGAGAAAATCATACACTTGGTTGTTTTATTGTTTGAGATGTCATACATGGCACAGATTGTAGGCATGGTGTTGCTAGTTTTGCCACAAGCACTTATGCATCATTTGCTGTCATCTGAAAGGGGACGTGGTCTTGACGTATGTCTGCCCTGCAGTGGTTCGGAGCAGGATACATAGAGAGGACCTAAGCAATACCTTCAAAAAGTGGACTTTCATCAAAGACAGTTTCATATTATTCAGAGGTGGTGGGGGGGGGGGGACATGTCCCCTGTCCCCCTGCAACCGCCGCCACTACATGCACAACTCCTGACAATCACATTAGACTTAGTTTAATTTGTGTTTATTGCTAGGAAGTAAATGTTAAAATACAACCACTGAACTAACATGGTGAACATTACACATTGTTTACATTGTAAACAGTACAGCCGCCCAGAGCCACTAGCTGTAGACCCTGATGTTTTGTTTAAACGGTGGATTTACTATGCAAAAATGGAATAGTTTGTTACATACCATGAGGATGTAAGACACCTGTACACATGAGGAAAAGATTCACTTCTATATATGGAAGACCAAATTCAAATTCAATAATATTACAAGGACAGCAGTCTGTTAATGGGCGCACAGTTCAAACATGGACCAAACATTAGGTCCGTTCAAGCTAAAAAAAATATACTGTCAGCATTTGAATCAAAGCTGATTATCAGTTTTCAAGCCAATTAATACTGATGTCAGTACATATTTATTTCATATTTCAGACAGGAATTCTAGCACATGTGCTACTTGTAAAGAAAATACAAAATTAAACTGCAGTAACCAGCAGATGGTCGAAAAGTGCAAACGCATCACGACTCAATTTCAGTAGCTGGCACAGGAACAAAACAGTTTTCAGAGTCAGAGTTAGACTGTGGACTTAAAGGAACAGTTCCCTTGAAATAAAAATTCAGACATTATAAAGTCACCTCTGTGCCAAGACATGCTGGGTGGTGTGTCTTATAGTTGACAAAACATTTTTGAAACCTCACAGCTTAAGTGCCTCAAAGATAACTGACGGAGAGGATTTAACATTAAATAGTTCCCTACAGCTCCTTCTCCATCCCAAATGATTTGAAAAAAATATTTGAAAAATGTATTTATTCTTTTAACATTTTTTAGTCCCAGTCTTCTTTGATTACTTAGTAGAATTTTGCAATGCTGTTTTGCTCCAGTGTTGAGGACCCAACTTTCTCTCTGCATAGAGGTGAGTAGATATGAAGAAATCTGAGGCAGGTTCACTTTCTTGTAAACACAATAAATATGTGGCGACTGTGTCGTCTGACACTTAACTTATTACATAACTTAGTATCCCTGTTTAAATGACTAGTATTTCCATCTCACTGTCACTGTAGTGGTTTCTAAATTATGTCCCAGACTTTGCATGAACATTAATAATGTCAATTATTATGAAAATGTTTCTCCTCAAAGCCTTTATATAGTCTAATTTTGTGTTTTTTTATCCTCACATAACACTAAACCGTAAACAGATCAGAACAAATGCTTTACCTATTAGATTCAGTCTTTGTGGAATGCTCAGGCCTGATGTCTATAAAGTTTATAGATCTTCTTCATGCTCTCAGAGGCGGAGCTGCTCTGTGTCTTCCTTCACAGCAGGAATCTCATCAATGGACGTGTGTGCACCTTCTCTCGTCTGTCCAAGAGACGATGCAATGACGTCAACCGCTAAAGAGGCGGTGGACTCAACGGCTTCACGGCTGGCCCCCAGCACAGGGTTTACTTCTACCAGGTCCATGACCGACAGCAGACCTGCACATCAACACGTTCATAAGTTAGACACAAACACCTGACAATAAATACGTAAGCAGCTGTTAGAGCAGCACAAAGCTCTCTAAAATGGGTGTTGCAATCTTATCTGTAGTCGTCTGTACCTGTGTTATGGATTTCCTCTGTGATGTAGATTCCCTCTCTGTAAGTCAAACCACCGTTGACTGGTGTTCCTGTGGCTGGAGCCAGAGACGGGTCAAATGCATCGATGTCAAAGCTCAAATGGATTGGTCGCTGTTTTCTGAAGGTGAGAGAGTGAACATTTAAAGTACACTTCAACCCAGACATGGAGAGCCATTTGGTTTTTATCAAATTAATATTAAAAAAAAATCGTAACCATCAAGTATATTCAATTTTTAAAAATTCAAAGTTCATACAACCATGTATAAATGTTAAAATAATAATAATCCATTAAAGATACCTCGCCAGAAGATGATCAAAAGTGACTTCCATGACCCTTTGGATGCCTAGTCTGTCAACATCCCTCATAGTGAAGTACTGGATACCCAGGCTCTTCAGGATGTGGCTGTAATAAAATCAAAAACATCAGCAACTATTTCACAGTGCTTGCAGGTTGGAAAATTAAGTTCGCATCAGCTGCATATGTTAAAAGTGATGGCATACTGTACTTACTGCTCTCCGGAATCCACATCTCGCAGTCCGATGTACACCAGGTCCCTCGAGGAGAGGAACGGCTTCAACCAGGAGAACCCTGGGATATCTGGCATCTGTGATGGACAGATAGAGATAATGTAACCTGGGTGACAATTTATATAGTTCAGTAGTTTTTAAGAGTTTTTGAAAAATGCCCTATTTTGCAATGTCTTGAAAAGTTCTTAAAAATTACGGGATGCGCACTTTAATCGGATCCACAGTTTAATGGCAATTGCCTGGCCCATGCAAGTTTCATGGAAATCGGTTCAGTAGTTTTTGCGTAAAACTAAAAAAAAAACACCCCATGTTTCGATGTTAAAGAAAATGGAAAAAAAATCCTGGATCCACCCCTTTGTCCAGATCCGCACCAGAATTTCTTGGATCTTTCCTGGCCCATAACTTATCCCTCCACCAAGTTTAGAGGAAATCCATCAAATGTGTTTGCCATAATTCTCTTAACAATCAAACAAACCAACTATCAAGCTTGAAGGGCACTCAAAAGGTTGCACCTCTGGCAAGGCTGCAAAAAATGTCCTGGATCTTGATCTGGCTCAAAATCTTATTACCTGGTCCCGATTTCAAGCCGTTAAGAACTTTTTTGAGATATTCTGCTGACTAACAGTCAAACAGAAATTCAAGAAATCCCGTCTGTCTCGTTTAAGTGAATCTGAGTATTACTCCTCACCTTGTTTTGCAGCTCTTTGAGCATGAATGACACAGGCTGGCCGTGGAGGCTTCCTGTTGGAGAGCTCATTGGCGTGTTTATGTCTGCATGAGCATCAACCCAGATGAGACACAGGTCGGGACACTGCAGGGCATGTCCTCCCACCGATCCAATGCCAAGGCTGTGAAAGGAGCATTAACACGCTCAGCTAAGAGGTATAAGAGGTGTAGACACCTAAATACTTAACAAGTTGTGCTGCATGATTTCGGGACAGGTGCTCTTCATGTAGAGTATATTCTATATTCTTAAATACCTGTGATCGCCTCCCAGCATGACAAGTGTGTGCCCAGCCCCAACAGCTGTGCTCACTGCTCCAGACAGCATCTTATTTGCTGCTCCCACAGTGCGAGGGAACCTTACACCCATGTAGGCTTCGTCCTTCTCGAGGTGGTGGAAGTTGAGGTCACCAAAGTCGTGGACGGAGTAATCTAAGGAACACCAGAGGAAGTCATCAATTGAAGCTCCTCATGCTCATGAGGCTTTAGCTGTTTTGATGAAGTTTAAAGTGACTGATTGTGATGGAGTTCTACACACGACACAGACTAACACCGGCTGTCGCCTGGGAGGAGACTGCAATGTGATGGATAATCTCTCTTATGATTCAGACATTCTGTTTACTCTTTTCAAGAGCCTTTGCGCTTTTAAGACTGCAGGTGTTTGGTTTAGTTGAAAAGCCTTAATGTTATAATTGCCAGCATGAGTTAACATGCAGTCTGTCTACCTTGCAGTCTGAGGAGGCTGAGTCACTGCCAGAGCAACATGAGTGATGGAGCACTTTGCACTTGCTCCATTTCCCACGTGAGCTCAGGTTTCAGTCCTTGCGGCTCATCCTATGATAGGTGGTTGTTGAAGTGGATGTTCAGACAGCCACTTCGCTTAGCACACAGACTGTGAAGAAAACAAGTGATGTGATCCACCATGTTGGGGTTCATCTGGCAATGTGAGCCTTGATAGCAGCGTCGTGTTTCTTTGCTGATCTCAGGGGAACCAATGTGGTTCATTACCATTTGTAGACAGGACAGGAATAGCCCTTGTTCTGATGCAATCCTGAGCATCTACTGCAGGACAATTCAAAAAGTCTGTTATAGGCTATGCTCACAACAGGCTGCATGTTCTGCTTCAGTTTACTGTGAAATGTGGTAGCTGCTACTCTAAGTGTAATGTCTACTGTTAAATCCCAAAGATAATTACAACGATTGTGTTGTATATATATGTTTTGACGATGACTTTGAGAATGTAAAAATTTCAAGATGGCATGGCACAGTTCAGTTAGTATTTGGTTTCAAGCTTTGGGCTCAGCCATCGGCATCTCTTTTCACTGCTGTCAAATTGTCATCAGGCCACCACAAGAGGATTCGTCATCAACTGGTTCTGTTAAAGTAGAAATAGAATTATTCTAATGATGACTAATAATAATGATCATACGTCTAGGTTTCCCATGCTACTTTTGCATAGATGTTAGTGTTACTTACAATATACCAGGATCAACAGAAAATGCAACCGTTTTTAATAAATTGAAGATTGGTCTTTAAACACTGGGAACACATTTTTGGAACAAGTTTAAATATGTGGGACACATTAAGTGCTCTTATCTTAAGCAGTAAAATGAATTCAGCTCTGCCCAGAAGGACACTCAGTACAGTGTGACAAACGTTTCCTCTTAATGAAATTAAACCCTAATCCAAATTCCAAAAAAAACATGTGCACTATCAAAATGACTACCTTCAGGGTTCTGTTAAAGTAAGAGAAAAAAAAATCATGGATCCATATCGTCATCCGGATCTAACTCAAAATCCAATGGTTCCATTTTTGGCACATGCCCTAATCTTTCACCAAGTTTCATGAAAATCCGTCCAGTTGTTTATCCGTAATTGAAGAATATGCTAAAAAAAAAAGAGTCACATCTCAGCTGAAATTCACCTAGAGGGCCCCCACGAAGGAGTCCTAAATGAATGGGAGTGAATGGAGCTAAACGGCTAAACTAATTATTTTCACCTACTTCTTGACAAAAAAGCAAATATAGTATCGATTATACTGTATATCAGAAGGGAAATGAAAACACACCAATATTATTTCATTTTTCTTACCATCAATGCCGTTTCGCTCAGAAACCACTAACATTCTGCTAATGAATGCTGATTGGTCATTTATGACTGATTGCGACCCCACACCCTTCCTCGAAGTCTCCCGGAGTCTACAGAGGTTTTTGAAATGAAATCGAACGACTATCTAAAGGAGGACCACGAGGACCTTGGTTTTTGACAACCAAATGTAGATCTTGCTAAAGTAATAGCAGAAATATTCCACCAACTATTAATGACATAAAGTACAGTGTCGTAAATTGTCTTGTGGTGCTACCAGAGAGTGCTACCAGTGCTACCTACTACTTAAATAATGTCTAAAAATTGGTATGTCACACCAATTGAGGCAGCAAACAAATACAGGTATCTAATGGACTGATATTTATTATATCTAGCCATTATATCGAAAGCATAATGAAAGTTGAAAGAAAAGCTTCCCCCCCGCCATAAACATTTATTTTTGGGGCTTCTGCTCCATAGAGCCCCATTAATTTTGGACTACCTCACGAGCACCCCCCCCCTACATACGAGCGCCCCCTACATACCCAGAAGTTCTGAGAGTGGCATATCTCTACCAATATTAGAATATCTCTGGTCATATTTGAGGAAGTGACAGAAATGAATGGATTTGTCTTTTTATACCGATCCACTCCAAAATGTAATGTGCCCAACCCTCCCACCAAGCTTCATGAAAATCTGTCAAGTAGTTTTTGTGTAGTTATGCACACAGACAGACAAAAAAAGCAACGCCACTATGTCCTCAGTGGATAAACAAGAATAGCACTCGGTGCTGTCTGTCAAGTGCTTTTTGTGTAGCACTCGGTGCTATTCTTGGAGCGCAAGGCAAAACAGTTTTACACATCTGTCTAGATCTTACCGTACAGCATCAGCTAAATAAAGATCACCCCCACAAATTAATATTTTGATCCAGCAAATCCACACACTCATAGACACACTCGTAGATGTTAACCCCTTAAACATATGTGATATTTCTACATCATATTTTAGCAATGCTAAGGAAAGTTATAAAAAAAAAAATTCCTGGATACTCCACTCTATTAGAATCCACGCAAAAATTCAAACAGATATACTCCGTGTTGCACGATTGAAGTTTACAGTTGATGAGCTAATTATGTGGCTAATGCTGTAAGTCTGTATTTTAAATAGGATTAAGTACAGAAAGTACAGTACTACTGGCCTTAGCTGTCACACATTTGCATTCTCCATTGTGTATATACTTCCATGCATACAACATGTATATTCAGATGCAGATCTACAGTCTGCGGAACTCATCAGAGAGTTTATAGAGACTTATATTTATACTTCAGGCAGTGGTATTTACTCCAGTGAGTGTATTTATAGCAAGCTTATCATACCTATGGCATCTTAGTTTTAATATTCTGTGGAGTCAACAAGCACCTCCAGCTCCAGACCTTCTCACAGTGGTGGAATGTAACTAAATACATTTACTCCACTACAGCTTTAGTTACTTTACAAGTGAAGTTTGTTTTTTCCACACAAAACTTTTAAAATGATCCAGCTGGAATGATTAGACAAACAAAATAACTATATATTTATTAGAATCTAAGTAACCATTTATAACCTCTCAAATGTGAGGATTATTTTGATAATTATAATTTATTTTAATTTTGAGTTTTAAGTTTGTACTATTGATCAGACACACCGGGGGTTTCTTAATTTATACACACAATCAATTAATGGAGAAAATTCAGCGGATTAATTGAAAAGTTGGAGTCCTATATAGAATATTTAAATATAAGCTCCAACTCAACCACCTACAACAGTATGAGTATGACTCATCCAAAGATATTTTTCTACACTGAGTACTTTTACTTGAAATACTTTTACTTGAGTAACGTTTTCCATGCAGGGCTTTTACTTGCAACTAGAATAGTTCGATCTGAAGACTTCTTCCACCACTACCTCCATAAAGATGAATAAAGATCTCAATCTTTCATAAAATTTAATATCTCTAAATTTTTTACATTTCCTGTAGTTGTTCCAGCTTAAGCAGCAGCATCAATGCTGTATGGCAGATAGTGAGTTAAGCGAGGCTTGTATAACATGAATGGAGACTTGTCTCTGTGTAGTCCACAGACTTTAAGACGCCTGATTATTAAGTGAAAAAGTACCAACCTATGTAATTAAATCAGCCACAGCGGGCTATCACAGGTTATGGTGCATTCCCTGCCGTTTTTTTTTTTTTTTACATTCCTTTGTCATGCATAATGGGATTTTAAGCACAATAAAACCTCATTGACTTGGGCGGCATTGTTTCTGTCTGTGGTGTCCCTTTTCAGATTCAAAGTAGCACTCTCCTCCCCTTCCGCTGAAACGTGCTTCACAGTCTGCAGAGGCGTCTGAGTCACCGTTTCAGGCGCTTTTCCTACCACGAGTTGTCGCTATTATTTTTTCATTCATATCATTGTATGATTTATATGAAGCATTTCATACTATGCGCCGAGTTTAATTTTATTCTGCAAAAATATGCAACAACAATAACAACAACAAAAAAAACGGACTGGGTCACGGTTTAACCTCCGTTATTCAGCGGCAATTTATCGATCATATTTAAGTAAGCTACGTTTCATGCTCGGTTGTATAATACTGTAATGTAAACAGAGATCAAGATGTTCTCAACAGCGGTACTGGAACGTCCCCAAGGTCACATGTCGGATGTTTTCTGACTCACGGTGATGTAACAGGGTGGATGGAGGTAAATGTTAAATCCGTCTATATGCTACACGGTCAACCTGCTGGTTTGTACCCAGTGTCTGTTACATAACGCAACACCGGCTGCTTCTAAATCACCCCCCGCCCCACCTACCCAAACAGGAGAGCCTCTCAATAAGCCCGGCATCTCTGATGACTTTGGGACCATGTTCCACGCCTCTCCGTTTCTGTCAGAAAAAAATCATAAAGTTGGTGCTGTAGACATTTTTTGAAACGAATAAATATGATTTGAAAAGCAACGTTGACGAGAAACTCTTCTTACTTGTCCTCTTGAAAAAGGAGCGCCCAGTACCGCCACGGATTGAGCTCGACTTTGTTGGTAAGTGTGCCTGAGTTGAGTTCTGAGAAGACGGGATAGACCTAAAGTTGCCCTCATTTTTCTCTTTTACAAATCAGAGTCGACCCAGTCCAGACCACACCGACTCCAGTAACCAACCAGGAAAGTCTGATGAAAGCGCAGTGAGATGTTGCGCTGGTGGATGCTGCATGTGTCGGCGGTGACGCAAGGGGTCGGTCTTATCCCTCCTCTATCCAGGCTACTTAATATTCATGCGCTGCTGAAGACTGAGATCACATGTGGAGATTTCCATACACTAATTTAGAAGCAGAGTGTTAGACGTGACCAGTGGAGCTAAGTATTTGTGACGGGTTATTTAAGTTATTGCCCGCACTGCAGCTAGCGTCTGACGTCAGGTCGACTGACACGCCTTCAGGTCAGCCAATAGGAAGTGGCGAAATAGTGGGTTCGTGTGGTGGGCTGGCCCGTGAGCTACCTTGGGATAAATGTTTGTTCAAATGTTTGTTTTGAAGCGTTTCACTGTGGTCACTTCTACGTGGAATGTTCTAGACACGCAGTCACGTCGGGGTTACTTGCTTGTTTACTTTATAGAGTTTGACCTGAATGTTAGACGACAAGTTACCCAGAGAGGTCCTAAAATATTTCGGATTTCAGGTGAAGATAAAAACACGTATTACGTAGTTTTATTGACATTAAACAACATACACCTTTGGCCTCAAACCCATGTTTCGCATGCAGAATGTAGAAATCCAGATATGTTTATAAACAGAGGAACATATATTCAATATGTTATGACGAAACTAACGCAAAAATATTTCGTTACACTTAAACAGAACAGAAAATAAGTCCCATATTTGGTAATGTGAAATGACATGACCGTCTAATCTTCATTATCAATACGTCCCGAGAACGTTCAAAAATATGAATATTTCTGATATGCATTCAGCATCCTGGGGAAAAAACGCTGACGTCATCTGGACGTCTTACTTCCCGTAACGTCGAAATACAGGGTTACCACGAACGGGGTTATTCTGAAGTGAAAATTTGGAAATAAAATAATATATTATATTTATCCATCAAGACATCTACAGTCTGGGGACTCTTTCGCCTTTAATACTTGTCCTCCATCACCAGCCTTTTAGGCAGGAAGACTGAAGTCCAAAGGCAGCTTGAATATAGACTTTTAGCTCCATCTGGCTGTACGCCTCATCATTTAGGGAAAGGACGATTTGAGAAGCTACAAAACGGTTATATGCTCTCATTGGGTTGATGATGAAAAAACATTGGTGTATTATTGAAAATAACGCATGTTGTGCAATAAATATGTAAACCAAATTTAATCCTAACAGAGTTTATTCAAAAATACTAACTTGAAAGCGACTCACATAATCAAACTGATCAATAAAAGTTTTGAGACGTAGAAAAGTAAGCAACCACGAATGTATAAAGCAGTGGGATAAAATTTTCTATTTTATTATACTGTATATCATATTTGACTGGAATCAGTAAGACACCCACCCAAACAAAGATGGACTCCACTCCTGTTGCCCCAGCTTTGCCATTCTTATACAAGTCATTTTGTCCCCAGTTATCATGCCTTTTTTACTGGGTTGGGTTACTTTAACAAGAAAATGGTCGTTTGGGATTAGTGGGATAAAGGCATTGTGGCAATTTTATAGAAATTTTGATTTTAGACTCAATATTACAAAAATCAGTCAAGCCTGACCAAACCGTGTATGCTGAGAATTATCACAAAACCCACCCTAAATATAAATTTACAACCAATTTAAATAAAATACAGAAAACTGTTTCTCAGTTTGGACCAAAAATGATAGCCGTAGTCGAAGGTTTACCTTGGAGGCGTACTGAGGGCAAAATGTCCCGTCGATCAGTTTGAGTGTCTGCCTGAGAGACTAAAGTCAGGGAAAAAACAGCTATGCTATCCCATAATTCATTGCGAAAAGAATAGATCCGAGTTATTTGCATCTACAGACGCTCTTGTAGCAAACCGGTGACAATATTTTACGCTAACCTTTCGTGGTACGTTTCTCTGTTTGTCGTATTTAAATAGCTTTTATTTTGGTAAACCACAATAGTATTAAACACAGGTTTTTATTTTATACTTGACTGCAGGTGAGTAAATAAAATCCCTGCTGAAGCTAATGTGAACTAGCAAGGCCACAAAGTGTGTTAGCTAGCTTGGGCTAATAGAGCTAGTTAATGTTAAATGGGGATATGTCCAGATCTGTTTAGTCTGCAACGTTAGCAGTCACTTAAGGCATTCATACTAAAATTTAACACTATAATTAATATTGTCATTACACAGCGTTGGTCAGTAGTGTAATATATATCTCCACTACAGGTTCCTGTATAATTCAGGATGTCTTACCCTCCTCCAATTAATCGCCAGCAAATTGGAATCCCGCAATTACCTCCCGGACTCCCACCTCCTCAGTATGGGGGATATACCCCGACTGTCCCGCCAGGTAACTTTATTTAACATCTGTCTGGTCAGGTTAGCAGTCAGAGCTTTGTGTTTGTAAATCAGGTTTGATCAGGTGTGCTTTTTTAGTGTAAATGAACAACTCAAGCCAGCGCTGCAAGACCGAAAGAGGAGAAGCAAGGTGACATGGTTTCTGAAGCAAATCTGTAGCTACTGGGCTCCCAGTTTGATTTGACGTCAACCTGAAATACCTATTAATAATAGAGTGTCTCTGATAATTATTAAACATAGGGTCACTGGTGTCATCCATTAAACAAAATGAACCAACAAACCCTTAAAGGTCAAGTGATCTGCACCTGGAAATGGCAATGGACAGTAAAGTAAATTTATAAGTAACAACCAGACAGCACACAAACCTCCGCCAAGCAGCTAACTCGTCAATATGTCAGTGCGCCTAAAAGCAATTTACACTTATATTCTGTCTCCTTGACCAAGGAAACCTCCCCCTAGAGTTTAAAATCCCATTGGTATTATTAGTAGTTTAATAGTTATTCAAGAAAAAAATATTTCACTACTGTTGTTTTTCTTTAGGATCTAGCCCAGTAACTTTTCTAGATGTGACATATTAGACATCTAACTGAATTAGCGTAGTTTTGGCTACAATTTGATCTGTAGCATTATTATATGTTATCTCACAGTATAAAATGTAATCATTCTGAATCAAAAGATCTAGAATATTGCTCGGATCCAGATCACCTTGTGATGTGTGTTAGAGCTTATGGGGATGTCGTCATGTAATTTTTGTCCAAGAATTGTAGACGTTGTCTAGTGAGTTAGAAGCAGAAATCTTGTAATGAACCCTTATCCCACAATGGTAAAGAATGATGATCTGGATCACCACTAAAAATTAATGGATTGTTCCATAAGCCGTTCCCTACCTCTCCAAAAAAATTGCCAAATTCTTTTCATAATTTTTTTGAGTAATCCTGCTAGCAGACAAGACAAAAAAAAATTAATGCTGGCAAAAAACATGACATCCTTGGCGGAGGTATCAATCCCATATTATATGTTATTGTGTGTTGTATGCTTCAGTACATGGTTTGATTATTGTATTTTGTTTCCCAATTTCAGGTACTCCCATGATCCCGGTTCATATGGGCCTAGTGACCCCCACACCCACAGTGAGTTATAACCAAGAGTTCTGACTTTATGCCAGTTGAAGCATCAGCTGTTCTGCATGACCCGCTATTAAATCTATAATTATTGTACACTAACCGTGTAGCTCAGGTCATGAGTTTGCTGCTCAGTCGGGGGTGTTTAACTGACCTTTACAATCATTTTTTCTTTTTTTTACCTTTATTGTTGCTCTGGATAAAAGTTAC
The DNA here is from genome assembly GCA_037577475.1 of Chaunax sp. Z400. Classification (NCBI taxonomy): domain Eukaryota; kingdom Metazoa; phylum Chordata; class Actinopteri; order Lophiiformes; family Chaunacidae; genus Chaunax; species Chaunax sp. Z400. Next base: position 7,672,850 of record CM075194.1, on the reverse strand, counting down.
ACTTACATCTAACATGTAATTTGATGTTGCAGGTCCTTGTCCCCACTACAATTGCTGTAGCACAGAAGCCAATGGCTCCAAAGAAGGAGCTTGGCACCATCAGAGCCAAGGACTCAGAGGACAGCAGTGGCCCCACCACCACTGTATTTGTAGGGAACATCTCTGAAAAGGCATCTGACATGTTGGTGAGACAACTTTTAGCGGTGAGTTGACCTGCCTTATTCAGCAAATTTCAAATGAAATTCAAGCTATAAATATTCCAACAGCAGAATGACATTTCTGGCTTGTGTCAGGTGTCCAACTATAAACGCCAGGATACATACTGTATGTAAATACTGTTGGGGCCACTTTTCTGTCAGTCGTTAGTTAATCATTGACTGGACATTATCATCTGCAACGTGAAAGAAAATAATTTCCTTTTCTTTTCTCTTTCGATGTAGAAATGTGGTATTGTTTTAAGCTGGAAAAGGGTCCAAGGTGCCTCTGGAAAACTTCAAGGTAAAAACAAAAAGTACAGCACATTTGAACGATTCATGCGATTGTATGTTACTTTATGTCCAGAAGCTACAGTTGCTACATTAGAGAGTCACCCTCTTATATGTAGAATTATATCTATAGTCACTGTAATCCTATTAAAAAGTATTTCACCCCACTGTTCTTTTTATAGCATTGAATCATAATGATTATAATTTTGCTATTATGAGACTAATTTACAAAAATAGGATTTGACAAACTGAATGTTACATTTTTAAATATTTCAAGTTACCAGTTATATTTTTAACATCTGTGGAACTTTATGCTCTCAAATCTTGGAAGCTTTTGGCTTCTGTGAGTATAAGGAGCCTGAATCTACCCTGCGAGCCCTCAGACTTCTGCACGAGTTGCTTTTAGGAGATAAGAAGCTGCTGGTCAAAGTAGATGCCAAGACCAAGGCCCAACTAGATGAGTGGAAGGCCAAGAAGAAAAGTGCCATTGGGGTACGCTTTTCATCTGCTTAGTAAAAGATCAAATTCATTTTTCTGTTACGCTTATTGATTGTATTAAATTGTGTTTATAAGTTTGTTTCTCCCATTTTTCTCCCTTTAACATCTAGGGAGCCAGTGATGGGTCAAAGAACGGGGATGAAGATGAGGAGCTCCTTGATGAAGAAACCCTGCGTCGGGACCAGGTTGTGAAAGGGGCTATAGAAGTACTGATCAGAGAGTACGCAAGTGAGCTCAATGCTCCCTCTGACCCTGACAATCAACATCGCAACAAGAAGAGGAAAGAGAAGAAAGAGGAGGTAGTGTTTGCATCATTTAATGGTCTGTGTTCATTTTATATATTAACGTCTGAGTACTTAGTGTGTTATCTTCTTGCCTTTGTCTCCTTTGTGTAAGGAGGATATCAATGCCATGGAGATGGAGGATGACAAGAGAGACCTGATTTCCAGAGAGATCAGTAAATTCCGCGACACACACAAGGTAATGTATCCAACTGTTTGTGTTAGTCTAATGTAGTGTGTTGGAGAGGACATCTTCCACATTTGTAATAATTATATTATATATTATATATATTATATATAATATTATATATTATACAATTAATAGAAATTCCTCAACAGCAAGCGGAGCTGCAATTTATATCATTTATAGAGATAATTCCTCCATAACACTGTTCTGTTACTGTCAGCTATAGTATGGAGGTTGTCTGTTAATGTATCGATAAGTTAGTGAAATTCATACTTTGAAGGAAAGTAGTAGATGTTGATTCAAAGATTTTTATAGTATCCATTAAAGGATTACAGTATTCAAATACCACACCAACACTCATAGATGGCTTTATAGTATCTGTCAGGGTTTCTAAATTGGTTATTATTCTTATCAATAATACTGATTTGAGACAAAAGTTTGTTAGCTCTGCACAAGCTAAAGTCATCACACAGAGTGCATGGACACAATGTCAAATTCCATCTAAAGCTAATCTATTGATTAAACCCCACCAATGTGGTAGAGTTCATTTGGTGACTAGAGCAAGATGAATCTCAGAATGGAAAAAGTTGCGAGGATAGGATGTAAGTATGATCCTTCATTTCTTCTTTACTCATGTCGGGCGCTCCCTTCTGGAGGGTTTGCAGAGGGGCAGCTGGCTGTCAGTTGACTCATTTACATGGGAACTCTACAAAGTGCCACTGGTACAAGTGCTTAAACTGGGATGTACAATCTGCTAATGATGCCCAAATGGAGCATGTTGTACTACTACAGTGAGTTTTTAGAAAACCGGGCAGCCCAGTGAATCTCTGCAGGTCCTCAGATAATATATGTGTTTGAGGAACACACACAGACTGATTGAGCCTAACCACTGCAGTAGTTTGAACTGCAGCATGTAGTATTACTAAAGGAGGGAGCGCCCCTCCACAGCACTCTGTGGTCTGAAGACATTCAAGGTAAGTCCATTTTTTTCTTTCAATTTTATTTTCAAACACTTATTTACTTTTTCTTTCTTCTGTTCTGTATCTTATCGACTCCACCCCGACCCTTTAATTGACGTGACAGAACATCCCAAAAATGAAATAGATTGATATTTAGCTTTTATTTGTACAATTGCAGATGATATAAATTAATATTAAAATGTGCTACTTTGGCTCTGATGCAACCGCCTCTCTGGGTGGTATGACTTCAAGTCAGTATCACAATTATTTTTACCTTGATTACAATTAATGAACAATTATTTTATATGTTTTTTTTTTTTTTACAAAGTTCTCTGACAAGGTCTGTAGATATGGTGAACTATTAAAGCTGGGATATTTTTTCTTCAGTTTCATTTTCACTGAAGCCAAAATGTGCCCAAACAGTGGACACAGTACTCTATTATAGCTTGAAGCGGCTCTTTTTGAGACCTATTTGTTGTCTCTGTGTTCTCACTCATGTTATCAAGGCCACTTTGCATTCAACCGTATTTTGTGTGAAAACGGACTAAAGTTATTTGGACAGGCCGGACACACATGACTGAATGAACATGACATATTATTTACTTAAAGACAGTTCTTAAGCACATGCATTGAGGAAAGCATTAATCAAATTAATCAACAGCCAGATGAAGTTAGTTTCGACATGTTTTCAGTGAATTGCCCAGCTCTAGTCTGTAATGATTACAGTCAGTCAACTTCAGAGTTAACATGTTTTCCATGTGGCGGCTTTTTCTTTTTTCTTTTTTTGAACATCATCACGGCCCTCCCAGTCTTTTGTTGCCCTTGTCCCAACTTTTTGGAAACATACTGTTAGCATTAAATTCAGAATTAGCATATATTTACAAAAATCAATGAAGGTAGGTCATGTAAAACATTAAATTTATTTTCTTTGTATAGGTTTCAATTGAGTGATTGGCAAAAAGAATTGGCAAATGACCACATTTTGTCTTATTTAGTTTTTAGACAGAGGCCCATTTCTTTTGGAATCAGGGTTTTCAGAGGCCTGATTACAGGTCTGATTCCTTCCTGTGGCCCTCCACCGCATGTCCTCCCTCTTGCTCTCTCCTCCGTTTCCTGTCCCCCCCTCAGCTGTCCTAAATAATAAAGGCCGAAAAAGCCCCAAAATATAACTTTAAGAGAAGTGTGATCTGTGGGCCTGATGCATATGGTTTAAAAAAAACAAACTTTCATTGGGTTGGAGAGGCCAAAGCGACGCCAGAAGACAACCTGCTGGTAAGACTGCTTCACTACTTTCCTTGTGGTAAAAGAGAAAACAGTATCTAACTTGTCTTATACTACAAGTTGTCATTAATGTTAATTATGTGGATGACGTGTAATTGGATAAATTGCTTCCCAGGTATTGTCTTTGCCTGTCCTTTACACTTGACCTGCTTTTCCTCCCACACGTAGCCTGTAAGATGTGTAGGGGCAGAGAAGCGCTGAAACCGTAGTTCATCACCTGTAAGTTTCACACCAATAGCTCCAAAGCGGTCTGTAGAAAATGCTATTTATGTCAACTACATAGAAAGCACACAAATGGTCAGTATTTAATGTTTGAATTTGTAGGAGATATCTGGTGCTGCACAGAATCACTTGAATCACTGAAATTTCTTTTTTCAGAGAAGGGGGCTGCGGTGGGGGTGGGGGGGTAGATGATGAATCAGCTATTGGCTTTTTCCTGCTGCAGACTTTTACTTTGTCGGCCATTGAAAATCCTCTATCAGTCATCCTCTATAAAAAATCAGTATTCGCCTGTATTTCAATCGCATACAAGGCATCATACAAGATTACAGTGTCAATGTAAAAAAAAAAAAAAACACAATAGAATGTAAGTTTGCTGTCAGTGTGCTCTAACTCTCACATTGCTGTAGTTGCATTGCAGTCCGGCACCGCTCCCCTGTGGTGAACATATGGAAAACACTTTGGAATTATTATGTAATTCACTTAGTTAGGATGTGTGCCACCTTAATCTTAGGCTTGTTTCAATCCACTTGGCATGATGATCTTAATGTGTACTTAGAACTCGGTGAACTTGTTGACCTGAGGTTTTAAGGTCAGCAGTTAATGAATTAGATTATCACAGGTATTCTTATATTACCAAGAATGTGTTTCTATCAAGAGTAGAGCCTCTTTGTAAATCAGACCCTTTAAACGCAAAGAATTATATCAAGTCAGTCATCAGCACTTACACCATATTTACATGGTGGTACTGTGGACTCCATGATGTCAAACATAATGCATTTTAACCTACTTTATCTTTTACATCAGATCAAATCTATTACATTTCAGCACTTGCTTGAGTGCACATTGATTAGCTAAGTGGGTGGATATGGGTTTGAAAAATAGTAATTTGCCCACAGCCGGGTTTGGATCGGAATGACCTCTTATTACATCAGAGCTTAACCTCAGCACACAGTAAGTACAGAGGACGAGTTGACCTGTTGCGTAAGTGAAAAAAATAATGCGATAAAGAGAGGGCTGAATACTTGAGCCAGGACAGTAAATGATCTGTAATGGAAAGTGTTAAAAATCGAATAACTTTCTGATAAAACACAAAGAAAGTCTTACTAGTTGATGGTTTTAACTTCCACTCTGCATTAACTCCTTTGAGCACAGGTGACCTTAAATGTTTAGGTGATTCTCGAGATTGACCTGCAGTTTATGGTTGTAAATTAGTGTGACCTGAATGCAGTATGTGCATTAAAGCAGCGGACCACTCTTCCAGCAGGAAACATCAGGGATAAGAGGACTTCCTCACTTGCAGCATCCAGCCTCTCCAAGGCAATGAGTCATGGCAGTATGTGAGCATGTTTGGCCCAGGGAGTCAAAATAATTTAAAGTGCTGATAATCTGTTTTTATGTTATATTTTAGAATTCTCTTTTTGGCAATGAGAGTCCAGTAACACATTTTCCTCTTTTTCTTCCTGTTGGGCTCCTGCAGAAACTGGAGGAGGAAAAAGGAAAGAAGGAAAAGGAGCGACTGGAGATCGAGAGGGAAAGGAGAGAGAGGGACAAAGAGCGGGAGCGCGAGAGGGAACGCCGCGACCGCGAGAAGGAAAAGGAGAGGGAGAGAGAGAGGGACAAGGAGCGTGAAAGAGACAGAGATCGCGAACGGGAGAGAGATCGCGAACGGGAGAGGACGAAGGAGCGAGAGAGGGAGAGGAGTCGAGACGTCAGCGAAAATCGCAGCAAATCGAGGTCAGTGGGAGGACAGTGATGTCATACTTTGTTCTGAGTTGCCCTTTTCATGCAAGTCAAATCATACTTATTTTGACACTATGGTCTGATATAAAAAAAACAACATACTGACGAGTGAAGTCAATTTGATTTATATACTCCAAAACCACACATCACACCACCTTAACAGTCTGTACATGGTACGATACCATCTGCCCTTTGACCCTCCATTGGCAAATCTCAGCAAAAACACCTTTTAACAGGGAAAAAAATGGAAGAGACCCCAGGAGCAGCCACAGAGGAGGGATCCCTCTCTCAGGATGGGCAGACATACAATAGATGCCACGTGTAAAGAGCAGACCATCAGAGGTTTAGGCATCAACTGTGCCACATGACCTCGTCTCCACTATGGTGAGCTGGAAGAGGACATGCTACTCAAGGAAGATTAGTGAAACTTATCAAAATATATAAATGTTTTTATGACAAAAAGAGAGATATATTTCCATTATATCATGGCTGTATTCATCTGAAAAGATGCTGATGAATGATCAGTAATTCATCTTGTGCTCAGACACTATCTTGTGCGCACAAGATAATTATAAGATAATAACTTAAAATAATTGGCCCTATGGAACTTTAGGGGCTCTGTAAATTACTGGTCATTCATCAGCGTCTTTTCAGATGAATACAGCCATGATATAATGAAAAGTACGTGGCTCCGTACATGATGGCTGTGTTCATCTGAAAAAACGCTGATGAATGATCAGTAATTGTGCTCACAAAAACATTATCTTATTCCCCCGAGATAAAAAACATTTCCCCTTCTGGGACTTTAGGGGCTCCGTACACTAGGATCATCTTGATATAATTAAAAGTGTAATTGTGTTTCTAAGCATTTGTCCAAGTGGAGTTGGTAGCCTGTGACATACTTCATGATTCATTTATATTTTCATCTATTTGAATCATTGATAGGTCTGGAACAGGGCCTGTTTTTATCCCCCGCCACGAAAAGGGGGAAGGAAGGGGGATATTGGAAAGGGTTCCACCCTGTCACATTTTATTTCCTGAGCATAACTCAAATACTGTTCTGTAATTTTCAGTAATACTTGCTGCACACAACCAAGTACTGAAGTGATGCCTTTTGCTATTAGGGGAATTTTTATTGTTTGTATTTTTTCCATTTCCATGGTCACAAATTTAGACTCGTTCTGGGAATGTTCAATATTTTTTCACAAAACTTTATGTATACAGCTATAATGTACTGGAGAGGTACTTTTTGATATTTTGAATGTTCTACAAATTCTATGAGTTTTTAATTTTTTTTAAAAAGATATAGCAAATATATTATATACACTATTCTAGGCTCTCCAAAGGATTGCAGAATATGTCATACTGATGCATTTGTTGTACAGTTTTTTGTGAGGTTTGTAGAGTTGTGCCATCTACAGATGCCTTTTTTTATGATTGAAACCTCAGTTAGGTGCAGAAAATACCTGTAACTCAGTCTATACTAAAACCAATGTGCTGGTTATTGTAAATACAAATACCATGAAACCATTGCAGCTCTGCTTTTTGGTAGTTGTTGAGTTGGACTGAGCCAACATCAGGACTGGCTGCACAAGAAATAAGTGCTTGACTTTTTTGCTCTATGCATTTTTTTGTTCTCTATTCAACTTTAAGATGATTGAATTTAAGCTTTCACCAGTAACCCACTCTCTTCTGCAGAGAGAGGACGAGAGAAGATAAAAAACGAGAACGTGAGGAAGATGAGGAGGACGTGTATGAACGAAGGAGACTTGAGAGGAGGCTTAGAGACAAGGAGGCAGCTTACCAAGAAGTATGTGCAACACTCGTGCATATGTGCAAAGTTATTTTTAGGACTGTTTATTTATATTACTCAGTGATATTGAAATTTTTTTTTGTGTCCTCTTAAAGAGGTTGAAAAACTGGGAGATCCGTGAGAGGAAGAAGTCTCGTGACTACAGCAAAGACACGGAGAGGGAGGACGAGAGGCGGCGTGAAATGGTAACGCATACCATACCAGATCATATAATTATCACCATTGGACAATTTGTAAAGGATTTGTTGACATATGTGTTTGTTAATTTGTTTGAACTCAGCTGAAAGAAGCCAAAAGACTGAAGGAATTCCTTGAAGATTATGATGACGATAGAGACGACCCAAAATACTACAGGTTATTATCTTAATGCATATTTAGATGATGGCGTATGCACTTTTTGCAAAACCCATTGTCATTGCTTGACTTCTCACTCTCATCCTCAGGGGCAGCGCTTTGCAGAAGCGACTCCGTGACCGAGAAAAGGAGACAGAATTGGACGAACGAGACCGGAAGAGGGAGAAGGAAGAGCTGGAGGAGATCAGACAGAGGCTTCTGGCTGAAGGTCATCCTGATCCTGATGCAGAGCTGCAGAGGGTGAGTCATTACACAGTCTTTTATACACAGATTGCGCAACAGCGCCTCGAATTCCTAATCTCAGATTGATCCTCAATCTGTAATGTTAGTGCATCTGTCGTTAAAAGGCCCCCAGTCACCAATTATTGATTCCTGACACATAACTGTAAATTGTACCAGAACGCAAGGTCATTGTTTACGTGCTATGTCTATTTGTGTAGATGGAGGAGGAGGCAGAGCGTAGACGGCAGCCTCCTCTGAAACTTGAGTCTGAGGAGCATGCGAACCAGGAGAAGACCCACAAGGATCGAGAGAAGAGAGGGTCGGGACGGCCCACTGAGCCGATACCCCGAGACCCTCAGCAGCATTTGGACGATGATGTGGAAGCGGGAGAGGAGAATGACTACCAGGATGATGAGGACTCACAAGAGGCCAAGCCGCAACTCAAGCCCATTATGCGACCAATCACTACTGCTCCCTCTGTGTCCTCTGCCAGCGGGAACGCAACTCCAAACACACCTGGCAACGAATCTCCCTGCGGCATCATTATTCCAGGCGAGAACACTCCTGAGGCCATACCTCCAGAGGAACATCGACCCAAGATTGGCCTCAGCCTCAAACTGGGTGAGTACAGTAGCACAGTTATGGACACAGCAGGATCTGTCTCTTCAGCACTACTGCTGTGGAAAATAAACCGGTATCTCCCTTCTCCAGGTGCCACCAACAGTCCCAGCCAGCTCAACACTGGTAAACGAAAGAAGCTGGCGACGGTTGAAAGTGTTTTCAACAAGTTTGATGACGAAGAGGCTGATGAGCTGCCACGCAAAAGGAAACTGGTTCCACTGGATTACGGCGATGATGACAAGAGTCTGGGGCTGGATGGGGCGGAAATTTCAGGGGCCAAAGGCGGCATCAACACAGAAGAGAAGCGTAAGCACATAAAGAGCCTCATCGAGAAGATCCCCACAGCCAGGCCTGAGCTCTTCTCCTACCCTCTGGACTGGACTATGGTTGACTCGGTAACTAGACTGTGCCATTTTGATTTGCAGCTATCTTAGTAATATTACATATTTTATTATGTTCCAAAGGTAGAGTTGAGTTCCTCAGCATTACATTTTCTGATTGTTTCCTCTGCAGACTCTGATGGATCGCCGCATCAGACCATGGATCAATAAGAAGATTATTGAATACATTGGCGAGGAAGAACCCACGCTAGTTGATTTTGTCTGTTCAAAGGTTTGTGATTATTTCTCCTACATGAGGAAACTCTCCAATCAGCTTTATATATTAAACTATATTTTTCAAGTTTCGCTGTCTTTACCTGTAATTTAAAATGCTGCTTTCCTAGAATGATATGGTAGCTTCTTAATATTCATTAGTAATCATTATTGATATTTTTTATTGATTATTTGTGTGTTTGTTTGCATATGTGTCGCTGCTGCTAATTTCAACTGTATGTTTTGTCTTTTACCCCCAGGTGATGGCACACAGCACCCCTCAGGGTATTCTTGATGATGTTGCGATGGTAAGTTGAAAGTGGTTCTCAAACACACAGCCACATTGTTGAAACTCATCTTTTATGGGGGAAATCAGTAATTTGAACCTGATGTTGTTGAGTTTAATTTCAATTCATATAGTAGCATAATATGAAACATCACAAAAAGGCTAAATATATTAAGATGTTCTCAAGTGCACCAGGTCAGGCTACACATGGGGTGGTCCAGGTCACAGGCAGGAGGACAGAGAGAGGGCACAAGGAGGTGCATAATGGAGAAATGAGGAGAGCCCTTAGTTGCAGTTAGTTGTTACCTTTTTAGGATGAAGCAACATTAAACTGCCACACTGTTAATAAGTGAACAGATTCATTGGATCTCCATAAAAAACTAATTGATCATTTTAAAGTTGATCCAACGTTGTACCTATAAAATTCATGTTACTGGACAGATTAACTTCATAGATTTATTGAGCTGTTTGATACAAATCATGTCTAACCAACCAGTTTGTGTTTAGGTTCTCGATGAAGAAGCAGAAGTCTTCATAGTAAAAATGTGGAGACTGTTGATATATGAAACGGAGGCAAAGAAGATTGGACTGGTGAAATAAAGACCACACGTCTCTCTGTTGGTCTTCCTTTGCTCACAGTTCTGCTACCTACAGCTATCTGATCCAGCAGACTGTAAACGTGTCTATACACCCTTCCATTCCAACAGCGAGGAGCTGCTGCCTTTTGTGTGTGTGTTTGGAAGGGAAATTTCGAGCTCTGAACAGAAAGGGTTTGCACAAACATACACTGCATGGTAAAACTTTGGTTGTATTCTTTTCCTTTGTTGAGGCTAAAGACGGTTGTATTTCACCCATCTGTTCACAATCATTTTGGACACGTTCTGCTATAATTTACCATTGTCATGTCGAGGCACTGCTCCATTGTGTGAACTAATAAATATGCTTTTTTTTAGAAAACTGTGTTTGTTTTCTTTAATGTGTTGTCTGCTTTATTTATCTTCATTTGGCTGGTTTTAAATGCAGTCATTCTTGGAAAAACTAATACATTGTGTGTTGCTTTGTAATTTAAATATCAAAAAACATCTTCCTTAATTATCACATATCATAGACTGATGCACAGATTGATCCTCAATCTGTAATGTTAGTGCATCCCACAGGTTCTCTAATTGGAACCAAACTGATATGTGGTAACAAAATAAAAGTTAGCTAAAAAGTCACTTAATTAGTCACTTAAGTTATGATGATCTGCATTTGGGTTACAGGTTTTTGTTTATTTGCAAATGTTTTATAATATAACAGATTTTATTCTTCCCTAATATCACATTCATACATAGCGCAGGATTGAGACTACATTACACTGAATTCTACTTTGTCCTCAACTATGCAGGGGCATGTCCAGGACAATCTGATGATTGGCCTTCTTCCCTGTGGGAGGCGAGGCTGTAGTTCTGACGGACTGCTTGACAAGAACAGTATTGTCGAAAGTGCTTCTTTCTTATGTAACTAAGTGTGAATAAAAAAGGCAGCCTTGGTCTTCATTGTGTGTGCAACAGGAATTGCCATTGTGGTGTTATTGCTTAGGTCTCGTGACTTCTTCTTAAAACATGGCTCAAATACCAGTGATGTGGACAGTTGAGGCAGATTTTATTATGCTCCCTGTTAACATTTGAATTTAAGACAGAAATTCACGAAATATGATGCTGTCCTGTGTTGTTGAACTGTCTAGTCAGGATGTGGGCTTAAATACCATCGATACAGAAAAACTGAATGGTGCCAGAAGTGGCCTCAGACTTTAACAGAAAAGATTGGATGATATTGAAAGGCCATGTATAACATGAATGACAGCAATGTTTATTTGGGCCTCAAGATTTGGATCTTCAAGCCATCGATTTAGCAGATATGCAGGTCTGGTACGTTGCAAGTTCAGTTTTTGTGTCCAAGCTTGGCAACATACCGATTTTGGGCCTCAATTTGAAGTTTAGTTATATATTCAAACTATTTTTTTTAATCATCCAACCTATTTACTTTGTTATAATAGGCTCTTGTTTACTTTTACCTTCCACTGACAGTATGGGTCATGATGTCAACGACTGTAAACATGGCAATTCCTATTATAAAGGGCTAGTCCCAAGGTTGGGCCACCCTCGTCAAAAAAATTCACACGCAAATGGAAAAATGCTAAAAATTCAAAATGCTAACAATTTTAAATGATAGTTAGATAGATAGATTAGTTAGATAGATAGAAAAAATGATTAGTTAAATATTTCTGTATCTGCTCTGTAGCATGTATGCCTTGTATCTGTGCTGCTGTTATGCATTTAATCCTTGTAATGTTGAATTGAACAGCTGCTGCCACCATTTTTTTTCAAATTTAAATTTGACAGTGTTAAGGCCACAAAAAACAAAAATAAAAGAATAATAACAACAAAAGCCTCCAGAATCCATTTTAATGGAAGTAGATGGAACATGAAGAAATTACATTTTAGACCATCATGCAAAGAAGAATTAATTAACAGCGTGGACAATTTGTAAATAATTGTAATTATTAGAAATTATCTATAGTTGTAAAAACGCTCGCCTCTATTTCGTACTTCATGTCCCATAAATGTGCCATTTCCTCCTCCATCACATCTGGCAGATACGTGGCAGGTCTTCCTCGACAGGTTGAACTGAATTTTGACCCGGAAACAGTTTTCATCTACACAAGATGTTCTGTTAGCCAGTTTGTTAGCAGCTAACCGAGCACCAGGAAGTTGCAATATTAATGTTGACAGCCACAGCTGGAAGAAACGAGACGGGTTGTCGGATGTTAACAAGCGAATTTGAATGTATCATGATTCTTCTTTGAATTTTGACAACCGGGCAATTACCAATGCTAGTTAGCTTAGCTTTGCTAACGTTTTCGAGGCCATAGTCTCCCTGCGGTTAACGTGGATGTTTTGTTGCGAGCTGAACTGGTACCTAAAGAAAGACGTGACATTTATTGAAATAACTACAGACAGCTTTATTTCAGGGCATGTAATTTAAGTAGACGTGCACAAATAAACGTCCGTGTGTAAGCACAGGTGAATGTTGGTTTTGATGGTTTAGCTTAGCAGTAGATTAGCAGAAGAGAAGTGCAGTCATGGACGATTTTGTCTCTATCTGTCTGCTTTCTCTTGCGATGTTGGTGGGATGTTATGTGGCCGGAACAATACCATTGGCAGTCAACTTTTCAGAGGTAAGTCTATGACATGTAAAGCCCTTTTTTTCGGCTTGCTCAGTTTGGCTAACTTTGGCCGTGACCATATATCCAAATCTACACAGGTTGAAGTCCACCTCAGGTAGTGTCTTGTTTTAAAATAATAGTGATTCAATCAGTAGTGTTATCAGATAATCTTTGTTCATTTGAAGATTTGTGTGGCTATTTCTCCAGGAAAAGCTGAAGCTGGTCACTGTGCTGGGAGCAGGACTACTATGTGGGACTGCACTTGCTGTTATTATCCCTGAAGGGGTCCACGCACTTTATGAAGAAATCCTTGAAGGTAGAGTTCACCTAAACAAGTGCACAAAGCTGCATTTTCATGAAATGTGATGTTTTGAATTTCTTTTGAAATCCTAGAAAAATGACATTTTGCTTGATGTGTTTGACAAAACAGTCCAAAATTCAAATATATGACCTAGATTACATTGAAATGTATATCAAAGCTAAAAACAGTAATTCCTCACATTTGGATGACTGATGACTTAAATTCCTTTGTCAACAAATAAACAACAAATAAATCATTTAGTTCTGATACGAATGTGAAAGGCAATACAAAAGAATGACAATCATGTGTACTTTGTATACCTGTCCAACTGGTTCCAGGTAGTTATAAAATGCTATGCAAATTCTGGACTGTTCACTTGTTTCGCAAGGGACAAACAACTCTATTCCACATAAATTATGTAATATCTTCAGATAGTTGTCTGATTTTCAGGAATGCCACAGACCAGAAAGACACAAGGGGAAAAAACTATAGCCATTTATATAACGTAGACTAGATTGTGCTGATATTATCATCCAGTAAAGTTAATTGTTAAATTGTAAAATATCCTGCCTTCATCTTTCATACATAACCAGATTTTAGGGATCATTGCTAAAAAATGCATTTTACGTTTTCACCCTCCTGCCTGGAATGGTCACCTAAACTGTAAATCTAAGAGTAAATATGCTTCTGTAGATTCTCTTTCATCCAAGTCGTGGTAATCCTTGAAGGTTGAATCAGTGGCAGCTGGACTTCTAAACCCTAAATAGAAGTCTAGTTGCTTTGAGGATTTAAGAGTGAACTTGTAGGGTTTGGTCAGTGGCCAGTAGATGACAAACCCCTAAAGCCCTTAAGTTTTTACAGAAAGGATGAGGAAGAAGGCGAGGAGTAACCTGGCTGATAGCTTCCATCTCCTCTTAACTAAAATGTATTCAAGAAATCCTTCATCCTGATTGCCATCAATATTTTAACTCAAATGAGTGATTTAAGCTACAGACACTGACATGAACCATTTGTTACCTCTACCAACGAGAGTTGGAGGAGGATATGTGATCCCCCCATGTTTGTTGGGGTTCGTCTTGGGCCAAGGCTGAGAGAACTTTTGAGGCAGATTTGGATATGGATGCAGATTCTGGATCTTTCTTCAACATTGTGAGATGGGGCCTTTTTTAAACATTTTGCCACTGTCATGAAAAATAATAAAAAATAAAGTGAAAAAATACCCAATGAAAATAAAATTACCCAGGCATGAACAACGGATGTTTCACCACGATGTGCAATCGGATCCAGATCATAATCAGGATGTAGGACATTTAAATCTATATATGTAGGGCGTCAATATGTATTGAGTCACAGTGTGGCAACAGAGAGACCGTATTGTCTGCAGGCCCTCTAAATCCAGAATCAGCTGGGTTCTATCATAGACCTACGTGTAATACTTTTCAAACAAAGCAAAGTTCACATGTGGTTAAGTTCAACCACCGGATGTCTGTCTCTCTTATGTAACAAAGTTTGTCATTGAGGCATATTTGTTTTGTGTTCATTTGCGTCAACTGTGTCTCAGAAGAATACCATGTGGCTCTGAGATGCGCTGAGCAGTGTCAGTTATCAGATCTGCTCAGCTGTTCATCTGCTTCTTTCTGTTCTCTTCTCACCTGTGTCTGTGCAGGTGGACAGCATAGCCACGGCCAGGCTGGAGTCGTGGAAGTGTCCGAGCCAAAGAGTGAAGTAGAAGCTGCCTTGAGTGCCAGCGGGAAACATGAGCACAGTCATGAGCAGCTTCATGCCTGTATTGGCGTATCTCTGGTCCTTGGCTTCGTCTTTATGCTACTGGTGGACCAGATAGGGAGTTCTCATGTGCACAGCACTGAAGGTGGGTGTTACACAAGACAGCAAACACAAACATTAAAGCATCCAATGTACTTGTTTCTTTGAAATGAACTCTACTGCAGGGCCAGGATGTCTGTGGGCTGACACAGGGCAGAGTCGTGGCCCACAGAAATACATGAACGCTTACAGGAACCCTCATACCGAAAATGAAAATTCAGTCATTATTTACTCACCCCAATGCCACTGAAAAGGAGGATGAAGATTCTTAGTCCACAAAACATTTCTGAGCTTCACAACTAAAACAGCATTACAGTATTCCCCTAAACAATGAAGAGGATGGGGACTTATTTCAAAACTCTAAAAAGAACAACAGAAAACAAACATAAAATGACTCCCTACAGCTCATACAGCATAATTCAAGTCTCAATTCCAAATTGAATTGAAGGGACGTTATTTGCATTGTAACCTCTAAACTAAAAGTGTTAACAAGCGCTCAGTCTGAGGTGCACAAGCACAAAGGTGCACATGCGCAACCAGAAGAGATCAAACACTGGAAATGTAACGTTGGATCTGACAGAGGCACTTGTTGCCAAATATTCATCTTAACCTTCTGGATAGAGAGTAAATACTGAGGTGTGTTGAGATTGTGCAATGGTCTGGTGTTTGCATGTACAAGCATTTGAGGCTGTGCATCCAACACAAATGGGATGTGCACTAATTTTTTTAGCTTGGAGCAGAAAGAGCATCATTACAGAAATGTTTCAGACTGGTTGTTTTTTTTTGTTGTTGTCTGGTTTAGATCCCGAGTCAGCAAGGGTCACCTCCTCGAAAATCACCACCACATTGGGTCTGGTGGTCCACGCTGCAGGTAGTGTCTCGTAATGAAATTAAATAAAACCTGTTGTGTTAAATCCATCTGCACTAATCCAAGCCAAAAAAAATGGTGTTACTTATTAAAGTTGTGTGTCTCTGCTTTTCTTGTTGATCCCTCTTTAACCTGAGGTTTATAATTGCGGTAATTTAGGAAGTTAAAATGCATAAAAAAAGGATTATTATACTATACTGGAATCCTAACTTTCTTAATGTTGTTGTACAAATGACTAAATATTTTAGGTGTCTCAGCAACTGTTTCTTGTGTCTCCAGCTGATGGGGTGGCACTGGGAGCTGCCGCCTCTACGTCTCAGACCAGCGTTCAGCTCATTGTCTTCGTAGCTATAATGCTGCATAAGGTAATAAAGGTTAATAGCTTGTATTCCAACTTAATATTTTAAATATTTTTTTTTAAATTTTAAGTCGACTTTTCTGGTAAGAATGCCAAACATTCATTTTTCTAGTGTCACATTTGTGAGTTACCTGCTTTTCTCTTCTGAACTAAATATTTTTGCATTTGTCTGACAAACCATTTGAAAATGTTTTAGGGAATTGTAATGGGGACTTTTAAATATTTGCTGACGTTGTATTGTCCAAATGATTTACAGAGAATATAATCTGTACATTAATAGATATTGGAAATAATCGTCAGACGCAGCTCTAAGCAGCAGTACATGTGAACTTTACTGTGCTGTCGTCTGCAGGCTCCAGCAGCGTTTGGCCTGGTATCATTCCTGATGCATGCTGGTCTTGAGAGGAACCGCATCCGCAAACATCTCCTGGTTTTTGCCCTGGCAGCGCCCGTCCTCGCCATGCTCACCTTTTTAGGCCTCAGTCAGGTAAATGTTAAAATGTATGTTTTTGGAGCATTGGAATTGGAATCCTGACTCGGGGTCTCCCTGTGTGGAGTTTACATGTTCCTCCTATGTCTGCATGGGTTCCCTTTGGATGCTCTGGCTCCTGTCCACAGTCAAAACACACGCGATATCGGTGAATTGGTGACTCTCATTGCCCGTAGGTGTGAATGTATCGGCCCTGTGATGAACTGGCATCATATCCAGGATGTACCCCACCTCTTGGATAGGCTCTGGCCCCCATGAACCTACAAATGATAAGGGGTTATAGAAAATGAATGGATGGAAATACAAAATGTAGCTATCAAAAACAAGTTAAAAAAAAATCATGTGAGACAATCATTCCGCTGTTCCATGCTCAGGATTTTCTCACAAATGTCCTGAGCGCTTCACCATCCACAACAGCAGGTGGTGCTCTAAGTAAATTTGAATGTGTCTGGAGGGTTGAACCAGTTGACGATCACGTTTTAATTCAGGAATCACTTCACAGTGTTATTATAGAGGGGAGGCACACAAACCAGACAACCAGCAGCAGTGGCAGGGCTGCTTTACTCTTTCATATTTTTCCCAATATATGGTCAGTTTATTCACATAATGCTTATTTGGAAAGTGACTCGGATGTTATCGGAGACATCGCTGCATGCCGCCGCTCAGGAGGCATCCTAGTCTATGTTGTGCATTTGTTAGTCTCTTAATGGTGTTTTGCATTTGCAAAGCACTCTGTGTTAGAGCATCATAGAGGATGGAACAGTTCACTTAAAACTGAGAAGTGAGTCCGTCCTACTCAACCCCATGCCAGTGGAAAGTTGAGTGAAGTTTCTTAGTCCACAAAACATTTCTGGAACGTCACAGCAAAACAGCAGTGTAGCATTCCTCTGGTGTAGAAGATGGGGACTTGTTTTAATAAGATTAAAAAAAACAACAGAAAACAAACATGAAATGGCTTCATAACTTCTGTATGGTGTAATCCAAGTCTGCAAGAAGCCCCAAGATCCCAAATTAACATCTTAGAGGTTTTGAATAATGTATTTTCAAATCAATTTGTGATTACGCTGCATGGACCTTCAATTATGTTTGTTTTTAGTTCTTTCATTACATTTTCAAAGTCCCCATCGTCTTCAGTTGTCCTGGAGAATCCTGCATTGCTATTTGTTCTAAAACCTCAGAAATGTTTTGTGCACAAAGAAACTTCATCTGACTTTTCCACCGTCATGGTGGTGAGTAGGTAATGCCCGAAACTGAATTTTTTGTGCGAACTGTTCCTTTACGTTTTTTACAGAGAATTTACACCATATGTTTAGCCTCACAGTGTTTTTGTTTGTTCCTCTCTCAGAGCAGCAAGGAGGCCCTGTCAGACTTCAACGCCACCGGTGTCGCCATGCTCTTCTCCGCTGGGACCTTCCTCTACGTTGCCACCGTCCACGTCCTCCCTGAGGTAGGAGGTGGCGGCCATAGCCACACTCCCGCTGGTGGGAACGGGGGCAAAGGACTGAGCAAGGTGGAGGTGGGAGCTCTGGTGCTGGGCTGCCTCATTCCTCTGGTGCTGTCGGTCGGTCACCACCATTAGACCCAGAGTTCAGGACGGATTTAAGACGAGTGTACAGGGGAACGAAGCGGAAACAGACTTCAAACTTTGTGGGATCTAAATGTCTTACTGTCGTCTGCTGACGGACCGCGTGGACCAGGATGGCGCCCGTTGCGGGGGAAGTCTTATGACTCAAAACTGACAATATTTTTTTTCTGCTGACACTGACACAAAAACATCTTGCAGCTACTGTATGCGTCCATTTAGTCCACCAGAAACCTTTGTTTACCAAAGGCCAGAGGTGGACCCAGCTCCTTGTATTTACATCACCGTGACGTTTTTAGTGTTCCATTATTGTGCTAGTCCAAAGTCAAAGAACCTGATTAATACAGTGACATTTTACTAGATGGCAGTTGCACAGTGAGATTTAGATGGTTTTGATTTAAGCCTGTGATATCAGAAAAGCAAATCCTTTTTTATTATAGCGCAGAGAGTAAATAAATCCAGTTAGATTTGAAGGGATTTTCGAGTGCCATATTAGTAAGTTGAAACAGTTCCCTGAAGAAAACCTTCCTGACATATTTTCTTACCAAGGACATTGCAGCCAACTGAGACTCACGATGAGAGATGAACAACCAGCCAGATGCTCAGAATGATTTTGCGTTGGCTGGTGAGTTTATCATGTGGAGGTTTGAGAAATCAGTCGTGACGATCACTTTGTTTTTTTTAGCCTGAGGTGAAGCCTATCTAAGATAAATACTGGTGTGTTTGTCTTATAAAAACAAATGTTCATGGACTGGTCTGCTCAAACCCTGCTTTAAGGAAAAGACACAACCAACCTTGATGTCTCACCTTTATTTTATCACTTAAGTTTTGCTTATTTCTGTTCTGTTTTACTTGGAGTGTAAATATGAATAGGTTGGGAGTTCTCTCTGGGGAAATGGGGTTGTATAGTTTTATTAAGCATCTTTAGAGGTGGAGGGTCATTTCAGCTGCTCTGTATGAATGATTTGCCTTGCAGAGGGCTGTAAAGGAACAGTAGCCCCTAAGCTAAATGTGTTAGCGCAAAACTTAGAGGAAGGTGTACAAGATTGAAGGTGTGCAATTTGGTTGCTATGTATGCAGAGATCCCAAAAACAAGTCCTCATCTTCTTCAGTTGTTTAGGAAAATCTGGTTATACTGGGAAGCTCAAGGAATGAATAAGAAACTGCACCATCTGCATGGGGGTGAGAAGAGAACATCAGTTTAAATGTTTGGTGAACTGTCCTTTCAACTGTGTAAATGTTACGGGACCATCGGTGCAGATTTCTTTTATTTCAAAATTTGTTTAGCCCTCATTAATCATACCTGAGCAATAATCAGACGTGTGAAATCAGGGCATATTCGCTTCTTCCTCAGTGTAGAGTTTAACGTCATCTTGAAAGCGTTAGTTCCTGGGACTCTTGCAGCTCTTGAACCGCAGCCCTGCCCTCACATCCCCGTCTCTGCCTCAGTACCATTAAAGCATTGAAAGGTTGATGCATCAACATGTAAGCAGGCTGCTCCCTCTTCTATCAGGACATGTGTACTGTATCACTGTGCCTGCTCACAGCAGAGCTCATGTATATGTATGGATATGTTAGTGTACAGACGGACTCCTTCCTGTCACAGTCATCATGATGATCTGTGTGAAATGGGACTGCTTAATGATTTTTTTATTTTTATTTTTTTAATTTTAGGATCAACATGAGAGGTTTCTGAGGAGTTTCTGTTTTATGTATAAACTGAACGTTTTTACACACGATACTTGTCGATTCATTCCAAGTTAAATGACACAATGAAACCCACCGTGATGGTTTTTCATGTGAGAGAAAGGGGGCAGGTCGCATGCTTTTTAAAAATGAAATTTTCATATGTGTGCACAGCAGTGTTGCTTTCACACCCGGACATTGGGAGGACAGTCGTTTCTCTGGGATTTCTTCTTTGGAAACGATGTTGCATCAGAATCCCTGCTGAGATTTTCCATTTACATGTTTCTCATCCCTATTGTTAAATGAATTCAGCATCCATGTCTGGTCTATGTGTTTAGGGCTGCAACAAATCATTCCTGTCTTTTCTGGTATTCTCTCTTATTAATTAGTTCGTCTTAAAGATCGCTTGTTCAAATCCCCAGAATACTAGGTGATGTCTTGAATGCTAAACTTTATACGAACCCTCAAATTTATCCAGCGATCAATCACAGAAGACAAAGAATAGAAAGAAACAGAAATTATTCACATTAGAGAGGCTGAAAAACTTGATCTTCGCATCAGCCTTGTGGTGGCAAAAATAATTCAATCATCAGAATTGTTAGGAATGAACTTTCTGGATTAATCAACTAATCATTACGGTTCTTTGTGTGATTTATCAAACTGTTTTTTTTTGGTAATGTATCAGCCTGTAAAGGCCCCCAAGATGTGGTTTCTTTAAGAGTAAATATTCTCGACAAAGTTAAAGTTGGGGGGGGAAAAAAAAACTGCATCAGGTTTACCTATATTTGAGAGGCCAATGTGACTGTCCTGTAAAAACAAAAAAATCATGTGACTCCAAACTAAGATTTCCATTTTGTTTTTGGACAAATGTTTGTGTTCTTTTTGGGTTGAGAGAGGTGAAGCTGTTTCCTCTCTCCATACTGGCAGTGAGGCAAACCGTGAAGTTATTCTAAACTTACTGATGTGTTACTGTGAGGCGTCAGTAAATCAAGTTGGTAACCTCGAAAAGATTCCTCTTGTGCGACTATGTTTGCCTTAAAATGTGATTCACTTGAGTAAAACGATATTTACCTTTGCCAAGGAGGTTGTGTTTTCATCTGTATTCAGTTGTTAGTTTGCAGGATTACCCAAAAACTACTCGACAAATTTCCATGAAACTTGATTAAAGGATGGGACGTTGGCCAGGCATTGTTTCTAAAAAGCAGTATTTATTTCTAATCAATAGTTTGACCACCAAGATTGGTGGCTGTGGTTCATTTTGTGTTGTTTATTAAGCCCCCCGGTGGCTAGATGGCAGTCTTCTACTCTAACCTAACAACATCAACTGAGACGGGAAGAAGTTAGCAGATATCGCCAGGCCTATTAAACGATAAGTATCGCCTTGCTTTCAGTATCGCGATATATTGAATCATCACCCCTGTATCGTGATGTGTATCGTATCATATCGCTAGATTCTTGCCAGTACACAGCCCTAGATACCTGCCTTAGCCATTACTTTTGCAGGGTACATATGGGCGGCTGAATATTGTTTGTAGAGAGAATTGAAAAATTTTAACGACTGATAATGCTTTGTCAAAAAAATATGTCTGTTTTTGTTAGCCTGTTATAGATAAGTGAAGGTTTGGGGTTTTCACAGGGTTGTACGATTTAGTTTCAACGGCACAGGACAGAAACAATGTTCATAATGTTAAGTCTGTGGTTTGAACACATTTTTTCTAAAGTTAGTTTAAGTTGCTTTCTTTGAATGAATTTTAAAACACTGGACTCTTATTGGCTAAGGATGCAAACCTGCGTAAAACTGTTTGAATCCAAATTGTAGATTGACCAATCATAATCATGTCGGATCATCTCTTTCAATTTCATCAAACAGAGAATTTGTGTCGCAACATCTTTGATTGTACTTAGAAATTGAGACAACTCATACTGTCAGATATCTGCAGGTGGAGTTTGATGCCTCTTCTCCCTCACAAACAACACACATCATTTCTGATTGGAGGTTTCAGTTTGGAGCCTGAGAGTTTTAGTGTCTGGTTCATATTTGTAATAGTTTCAGTGGAGTGGGTGTGTCTTTTCTATCTTTATTTTCAGTCATTCCAAAATGAGTCTGCCTTATTTCCGTACTCTTTGGTTGTGAAAATCAGTTGTAAAGCAAAGTGTTTTATGACGACTAAATTAAAGTTTTTTAACTGGTGAAAATGCTCTACTGTTTTGATGATTTAAGCAAGTGGGAAGTTTGTTTTATGTTTTATTTACTTGGTTTTGGAGTCGGTTTATGGAAAGCAGCTGTTCCCCACGTATGAAGTTTCCATCTTGTATTCATCCAGGTAAGAATTTACAGACGGTTCCTGTGACTTTTAGTCACATTTTAAAACAAATTGTGTGACTTTTCTCTTGAATTGACACTTGGGGGGGGGACTAGAGGCTCATGCATTTCTGTGCTGAAGCTGAGCTGTCCTTATCTTCATAATCTGCTGTCGGTGCACTCTGACACATGTTCTGTAAATTAATCTGAAACTCACGATGCTGAGCTGCATGTTAACCGCTCTCCATCCTCTTTTCTAGGACTTGTGCAGCCAGGCCTCTGCTGCCACAGATGTTCTCCTGATTCACTGCTGGAGTGATGGATGGAGAGAGTTTATACCTGCAAACTGTAGACTGCTGCGAGTACAGTAATCTGAATAACTGCATTTACTGGCTGGAGTGTATTGACCGGCTTCAGATTTACTCATACCTAAAGCTTCCCTCCCCCATCGCTTTCCTCTTCCTTCCTCCCTCCCTCCCTCCCTCTTTCTCTCCATCTATGCTGTGCTGAGCACTCACTCTGCCTCCAGCTGATGAGCGTATTGGCAGCTGCATCATTCCACCCTGCTGAGTTATTGGGATTTGTTTGCTAATTTTCCAGTTCTGTATTGTCCTTGCCGCTGTGCATGAACCTGTGTGTGTGTGTGTGTGTGTGTGTGTGTGTGTTATTGGGGTCATTGTTATCGACAGTTTTTTATATTCTATTGATAGAGGCTCCACCTCCCAGGGTGTGGGAAGCTGGAATGTTTTCGTCTTCGTCCAGAAACGCTCTGTTCCCACCCTGGTCGTCCATGGAGCAGTCAGACTCTGAAGTGTTGGACATCAGCACCAAAGTCCAGCTGCATGGGGTGCTGTGGAAGAGGCCCTTCGGACGACTGTCAGCCAAGTGGTCCCGCAGGTGAGGGTTAGGGTGAGGTGTGATCCACCTGTCTGTAGTGGTGTTTATCTTTTTCCTCTCTGCAGCCTGTTAAAACCTGGATGAACTTTACAAACTAAAGGTTACAATTTACAGGAAGTTATTCTTATTCTTTCATTTTCAAAAAGATGACGCTTATGTTTTCCTCCTTTCTGGACCTGTGGCACTTATTGTAAGAGAACGGTCATATTTACCTCACAAGGTGTGTCAAAGAGTTAAAAAGTTGAATAATGCTGTAATGTATTTGATTTATAACAGTTACATTGACTATATATTTGACAACACGGGTATCAATGCTAAACAGACATGTTGGATTTTTTCGGCCTTGGAGGTATGAGCTCCAACTATTTTTCCGTAATCCTGCTGAAAAAACAGTCCGGACCAAAACCTGCTTCCTCCAGATAATAAGAACAAAGAGGGTTCTGCAACATCAATAAGTTTATTAATCTTTGTTTTTTTTCTGCATGAAAGGCAAGATGTTTTGAGCCGCTGAAAATGATTTAAAAAATCTGAAAAAATGGAGAGAAAAAACGCTCCTCTATTTAACAGCTTATATATAGAATGATGGAAAGTGCTGCTTTTAATGGGTCACAACAAATAAAGGTTAGGAGTCACTGATCTGAGGCAGAAAATGAAACTCCAGCAGTATATATACAGGAGAAAGCTGCTCCATATGTCATTTCTATACATATATAAAGAGTGTTCAAATACACCTGTATTTGAGAACATCAGCAGACGTTGGTTCCTTTCAGCCCCACAGGATTGACTCACTGCTGCTTTCATTGTCTTCCTCGGTACAAAGATTCTTCATCGTCAAAGACAGCTTCTTGCTCTACTATGCGGAGAGCGAGAAGAGAAACTTTGAGACCAACAGCTACTTCAACATCCATCCAAAGGTGAGACGCTGCATCTTCTGTGAACTACTGTAAGAAAACGAAGACGTTGGCCGATAGATTTGTAGGATGTGTGTTTACATCATATGAATGTGTTTCTGTCTCAGGGGGTTATTCCTTTGGGAGGATGTGTGGTGTCAACCAAAGAAAATATGGGCATGCCCTTCGCCATCGTGGTCAACCTGGAGGATTTTACTGTAAGACCACGATCCTGTCACACATTCAGAACATTCCTCCAACACTATGTCATTTATCAGCCGTACAGAGGAAGGCATAATGGTGCAGGCAGACAACATGCAATGACAAGTGAATACAAAAACCACAATTTATAGAAGTGCAAAGTCACAACTGACTGCCTGAGAGATCATCTTGGAGAGCAAAGCTAAAATAACTCCTTCTAAATTATAATGACCTCAGAAATAATATCAGCCTAATCCTGCAACAAATGGGACATAATGGAGTTAAACTGGGACACAACTCTGTTACATTAATTTTTATTATCTCAGCAGCCCAAACATGGAAATCCACTAAGCTCATTATAGACATGCTGATGTAAGATATCTGTCCTCCAGGGCACCATAGTGCTGGCTGCTGAGTCTGAGGAGCAGCAGCTCCACTGGATGGAGATGCTGCAGGACTCGGGGAAAGTGTGAGTATTCAACACAAACTCTGCCTCTAAACACTGCTCCTCTATACAAATGCAAGACAGGAAGCAGCTTCATGGAGAATTTTCATGGGGTCATTGAATTATCTGGAAATTATTTTGATGGGGAGAGTTTTTGTTTGTAGTAAAAATTAAACAAAGTTAGAAACCTCCAGTTCATACACATAGACTTAAGAGAACAGTTCACCCAAAAATGAAAATTCACTTATTATCTACTCTTAAGTTCCCAGAGCATTTCTGAAACTTCACAGTAAAACAGTATGATCACAAGTCATGGCTTGTTTTTTAAATTACTGTGTTTTTCCAACAGCACGTGGAAGAACGCCCAGCTGGGGGAGGCCATGATCGAGAGTCTGGAGGCTCAGGGGCTGCAGCTGGCCAAGGAGAAGCAGGAGTATCTGGGTAAATATGGGGACATCGCCTGAATGAAGGAGCTTATAAAAGGTTTAAAAACGGTTTTCTTTCCCCAGATAAGCTGATGGAGGAGACTGAGGAGCTCAGTCATCAGAGAGCTCAGAGAGAGGTGAGACTTCATATGGTATCATCATATAAGAGCAACAGCCTGTTTTTATTTTCTGTGGGAATAAGACATACTTTTGATCCTGGAATAAAAAC
Organism: Chaunax sp. Z400; assembly: GCA_037577475.1. Lineage (NCBI taxonomy): Eukaryota > Metazoa > Chordata > Actinopteri > Lophiiformes > Chaunacidae > Chaunax > Chaunax sp. Z400. The sequence goes on along the minus strand of CM075194.1, from coordinate 7,647,602 downwards.
ATAACCACTTCAAGTTTGTATTTTTAAGTCCAAATTAAATCATTCAAACTTTTAAGATGTAATTTTATGCTTATATGTGGGGCTGCAACTATTAATCATTTAAATGTTTGTGTATAAATTGATCGATCATGACTTCCAGAGCCCAAGAGTTTTAGTTTTGTCCAACCAACCATGCAAAATCCAAATATACAGCATGTAGTTCATAATGAAACTAAACGGAGAAACACAGGAAGTAAATAGGTGAAGCTGGACCTGCAGAATTTTTGAAGGTTTTTGTTAAACAGAGTGATCAAAATTATTAAAATATTTTTTTCTGAAAATAACCAGTTAATGTTTTAATATTTTGTCATATATGCTTCACACTGTACGGAAGCTGAGAAAAGTCATGCGTGCTCAGCTCCTGTTAACACAGCTATTGCATTGCAAGGTAATTTTTTCAGCCAACTAACATTTTAGTTCATCATTAAACTATGTTGGTGTGCAAAAGCATCGAGTGTGGCCTTTATTTTAGTAATCAGTAAAATGTTCCTACATTCTGTGAACCAGTTGGGTTTGTGTGTAGGAGCTGGAGCGTCTGAACCAGGTGCTGGAGGAGGAGAAAATGAAGTTTGAGGAGGTGGTGCTGGAGCTGAAGGCGGAGCAGGAGCATATCAAACTGTAAAAACTCGACATCCTGTTTATGTTGAATGCTATTCTTAGAGCTCAAGCCTGTAAATGCCTGTGACGTGTTTCTGTTGTGTGTTGTTGGCAGAGACCTGGACGGTACAGGCCAGGCCCTGAGAGGTGTTGAGAGTGAAAAAGAAGAGCTGAGCAGTTTAACCATGATGCTGCAGAAATCCATTGAGGTATAAAAATATATGTGCACAAAGAATTGGTCACTCATCCTCAGTTTTTGCTTAAAAGTGACAAAATTTATCAGAAAATATTCGCACATATAATCCCTCTAAAACCACCAATCCTGCTTTTACACTTAAAACAGGTATTTGTAAAATATACATATATATATATACAATAACTGACCTCAAACTATGTGCATGTATCAAATTGTATGCATATATTTTACTGTATATATATATATATGTGTAGTTCAATTAAATGTCACTCAGTCACAAGTTTGGATTTTAGCTCAGTTGTTTCCTTTGTCACAAAGTTTAAGACATTTGAACCTTCCTCTTAATTTGTCATAACAAAAAAATCTAAATTTATGTTCCCTGACATATTAGATTTTCCAGAACATCTCAGAATATTGGATTTAGTAGATTCAGTGGGATTTAAATCTCAAGTTTTGTCCCCCAGGAGCTCTCTCAGGAGAAACAGAGAACGCTGGAGCTACTGGGGGTGAAGGAGCAGGAGGAAGAGGAGGAGGAGGAGCAGCACGGCAAGCCGGCAGAGGAGAGCTCAGGCCGCAGGGACGGTGAGGATCCCAGAGACGTGGACCTGCTCCTGGACCTGCGACACATCGAGGAGCAAATGAAGGTCCTGCTGAAGGAGAAGGAGCAGGCTGACAGGAAGTGAGTGAGACCTCAGAAACAGAATCCAGCATCAGACTGGGATTATTGGTTTGGTACCACAAAAGCAGAACAATTATGTAAAACAGACTTTATTTTGCTGTTGTCTTGAAAACTTCAGATGTATTATTTGGTGATTTTAAGCCAGCAGGTAGGTTCACAAGAGTGCTTCTGCCTGCTTTTACATTTTGGCATCCAAAGGGTCAAACTCTCTGCAGCCTTTCCAGAGAACCTCGATGTTAATGGCACAGAGGACATAACTACTAGCGTGTATTGATCCCTAAACACACTGCCCATTGATCAGCACCAGTAAGTGGGATATTACAGGGAGCTGCTATTGACTGTGGAGCAATAATAATCTGTTACAAAGACTGAAATTCAAATGCACATTTCCATGAGCTCCTCTCAGTCATCTTCTTAAAGACAGATACAGCTGGAAGAAATACAGAAACATGAACGCAATCATACGGACTTATTTTTATGCCAAAATCAGCCTCTCTGCAGTCCTGTAACAAATAGTGGTTTGCATTTCTATTCACAATTATGATAATGTTTTTATTAAACACCCTATCCATTGATGCAGCAACAATATATTTGATAGAAAACATGTTTTATGTGTTATTTCTAATATTTTGTCTACCTTATTTACATATCACTGAGGGGCAGAACGGGTAGAAACACCTGAAAGAATAATATAATGTAACTAGACAACACTCAGAGAACGCAAACCTCTGCCAAGACAGCTCTGTTTCCCCATTATGTCATTGCACCTAAAGGCAACAGTCCAATGATAGTTTGACCCTCATAATATGACCGATAATATATGAACAATTATATGTTTGAGATCTCAATTTGTCAGGAATTGAAATATTTTAAGGTCCTGCTCTTTGTTCAGTCATATAATAAAAGGATAATTGTATGGTATTATAAATATTTATGTTGTGTGTGTGTGTGTGTCGCTCAGGCTCAGGGAGAACGAGCAGCGAGCTGAAGTCCTGCAGCAGGAGAGGGAGTACTACTCCTCTCAGGCCTGGACGCTGCAGCAGTCGCTCTCTCAGCTCACTGCCGACAAGCAGCAGACCGAGGCCGAGCTCAAGGTAACATGGAGTGACTCAGCAGTTCTCAGGTTACATTAACATACAAAGCCCACGACTTACCAGAATTCCAGTGGGCTCTTCCCAATACATCTCTAAAGGAAAACCACAAGTGAAACAAATAGAAATAATAAAGCTAATTGATGCAAGTAAGTCATTATTGACTATACCAGACTAAATTACTGCCGTCATTATTTGTGGAAGGTAGCTATTAGGCAAATAATTACACCAGTCCTCCTGGCTGGAGTCGGTCATAGATTGCGGTTATTGTACTTGAAGTTTTAACCTGGATTACATCATAGCTTCCACAACCCTCAAAAAACCCACTACTGGTCCGGATACAAGATAAAACTCTAACTTTTTTACAACATGAACTTTGTCAAGAAATACTTTTCACCTTTGTCACAATGTCTTTTTACAGAAAATCCACTGGTTCTTTAAATGGGAGAATTTTCACAACCCACAAAAGAATCCCTCTTTATCGTAACTTAAGGCCCACTTCTGATTAAAAGACTTCTGAGGACCACCTTCCCAAATAAATGAGAAAAAAAACATGACAACTGATAAATGAGCAGTAAATATGTGTTATGCTGCTGTCTGTGGTAATGATCAACATAAATATTCTGCTTAACCTGAGGGAGACAGGCTTCTGCGAAATAATGACATTCAATGTTGCATTCAGGGGTTCTCAGGTTTTTTTTGCCTTTCCTTTGTGATGACAGAATGGTTTGTAATAAAAACAACAACAAAAAAAGATCCATTTCTACATGATGTGATTGGTGTGGTGATATTCAAACTTAATGTCTCAGAAATTATCATTTGATTGTTTGATTCGATTGCTATTTATGTTTAATTATTGAGCACATTTAGAAAAAAAAGATTAAATATTATATTCACTGACTCTGGGGGCCATTAGAACGCACTCTGGGGCCCCCTAGTGGGCCATGGACCACTGGTTGAGAGTGGCAGCTTTAGTTTATCTGACAAAATCGGTTGAGTCTAAATAGTTGAAGTCTTAAATATCTACCATGTCCAACTACAGAGGACATGACTGAAGTATTCTTAGTGGTAACTATGGCCTGACTATGGCCTGACTGATCCAGTCTGATTTTTCACTGAACTATGTTGGTGAACTGGTTCAGCAGCCGATCCTCAGCCTCCTCTTTTAACACCCAGTCTGACGTGCTGAGATCACATCACGCTAACTGGAACATCCTCCTCCTCCTCCTCCTCCTCCTCCTCTCTTGTCCAGTTTATATCTATAAAAATGACGGCTGTATCCTCTTTACTGAGTGTCAGTTCAGTCTTTCAAACTGCATCATTTACAACATAGAGACCATTAGTTGACACAAACTCCTGTGTTGTTGACTTTAAGGAAACACACAAACCTCAACTGAACTGACTTGTTATACCAGTTCCTCCAGGCTAAAACTCTAGATGTGTACTTCCGTAGGGCTTCATGGACTATTATTGATAATTTCTATCGAGAATTATAGTGTGTATTTGATTTCAACATTTATATATTCAAATTCACCTTGAACAGGCCTTTAGTGCTGCTCTCAGTTCATCATGTGACACTAAAAGTACTTATTAAGGTCTAGAAAAATGAACCTTTTGCTGTGATGCCTCCTTCTATCCTCATGAGGCAGTTTGAATTTGAGTTTTCCTCTAAAGCTGACTCAAAAGCCCGGTGTTTCCTTTAAATATCCACACACAGACAACCCCATTTAACCCATCTTCTTAGTCGGTTGCTGAAATAAGTGTTGATCATCAGGCAGAGATAGAGTCTCGGGTGGAGCTGGAGCAGAGACTGAAGCAGGCTGAAGAGGCCCTGCGGGACCTGGAGAGAGGCCTGAACTCGCTGGAACGATCCAAAGAGAGAGACGAGAAGATGAAGGGGGACGTGACTCATCTCAGGAGTGAGTGGATTCACTGATCGCTTCATATCTGATGTCAAGTATAAAAGTGTCTGGTAGATCCAGATCCATTTGGTTTTAAATTACAGTTTCAGTTTTGTACCATTTATATTCCCCTTTGTATTGTTCAGTTCTAAATCAAAATGTGTCCTGTGTCACATGCAGGTCACTATGACCCACTGAGTGACTGTGGCTAATACCGATCCAGAGTATCCAGTACGACGTGTGTCTGTGTTTCTTGTACCAGAATTCTTTGAGGAGTGTATCTGTGCAGCGGAGATCGAGGCGAAGCTTCCAGCGATAATGAAGAACGCCGTGTATCTGCACAAAGCTGCTGCACGCAGAATCAAGAGCTGCCGGATCCAGAGGAGAGCCTCCAGACACCACTGGTGTGAGTTGTTTGTGCTGTTGTCAAAACACTGCATGAAATAAAGTTTGCAGTAATAACAGTGTTGGATAATATTAGGTATAGTACATGAGGTAGTTGTACCTGTTTTAGTAAACACAGGTGGAAAAATGTATCCGAGTCTAAACTGCTGCATCATTGTAAATGTCGTTTTCTTTTATGCAACACTCTGTGTTACATTTGCACATCTATTTGTTGAGTCGGGTGTGTAGGAGAGGGATGAGTAGGTGAGTAGATGTTTAGACAGTGTGTTGGAATTCTTTTTGCAACTTTAGAAAATAGTTAAATATTAGAAATATTGCAGAGCCCCAGTTCACATCTGCTTATTTTGTTTTAACCAAAGATAGTCAATTTACAATGATATAAACACTAATGTTCACATTGAAAAGCTGAATTTTGCATTTTGCTTGATGAAAGACAAATGATGTCAGTTCATCACTGGTAGCTAATCTACAGAAGTGCAAAAATAGTAATAATAACAATAAGTAATTAATTAAAACATGATTAAAAATATAAGAAAACTTAAAGTTGCTTCATTATCAGTCATTTATAACCCTGTCTACATGATTAAACAGTCGCTATGACATTTAATCTGCTTTTACTTCCTTCTTGGTGTGAACATTTGTGAACTAATAATGTTTTTTTTTTTAATGTGGATTGTTCATGCAGGAAGCCCAATCTGACTGTCTGGAATCATTGTCTCCTTAGGAATGCCTCATGTACTGTATATACAGTACCAGTCCAGAGTTTGGACACACACACACTGGGAAACGGTGTCCAAACATTTGACTGGTACTGGACAGAAGCGTAATCTCAATATTATAATTCTGACATCCTGAATTCATGACGAGGTCTTTTCTTAAATATGAAATCCTTACAAAATAGTACCGCAAAAAAAATCACAGGATCTAAGTATCTAAGTGTTTACTTAACTTCCGTTCTTTTCTCTGCGTCATTACAGTGAAACACTCCAAATCTTTTGCTGTGAACAGCACTGATGACCACAGCATGGAGGAGCTGCGGGAGACGGCCCAACTGCTCTCCTCCGACAGCAGCTTCAGACAGAGTGTGTACAAGATCATCACTCGTAAGGATGCCGCGAGCAAAACGGAGGACTGAGAGGAGAAATAGCTTTAGAGAGTGATGTAGAGAATCTGCTCCCAAACCACCGTTAAAGTACTGTAGATGATTAAATCTGTTTGACGGCGTCCGTGGTCGGGACTCCACCTGATGAGATGCTATGATGTCATTTGACATGTCACAGATCATAATGATGTAACAACAATCAGTCAGTGGTGTGTGACTGTAGCCTTGTACCTCGACTTTCTAGAACACAGAGGTAACACTTTGTAAGAAGACTGCATCTATAGTGAATCAACCGATTCCAACAAAGCTTGGTGGGAAGATGGGGGCATATATCAGATAAGAATCCAGCAGATTTCGGTAGAGATAGAGAGGTGGAACAAGGAATTTATGAATCATTTACTTGGCATTGCAAGATAGGGCATTTTAGACATTTTCTCTAATTTCTGAGGAAATAATGCACAAATCGTGATGTAAGTTAGAATGGCACAGACCTCCACTAAGGCCCAACAAAAGACTCATTCAAAATCAAATCATACCCCAGTAACCATAATTTACAGGGTGAACTATCCTAATTTTATTTGGATCTGCACCAAATTTCACACACTCATAGATAACAACCCCTTAAATATGTCTGATTGAAGAAAAAAATCCCACAATGTTAAAGAAAGTGAAAAAGATTAACCGCGGATCCATCTATTCTGGCCTAAGACTCATCCTACTGCCAAGTTTCACAGAAATACATGCAGCAGTTTTTGCATAATCTGGCTGATAAGCCATTTAATTTGGGGGGGGGAAATCCAGATCCGGTGTATGTAAGACATGTAGGACTGACTGTTCAGGCTTGGCGGAGATATGTGCTCTACTGAGTGCAATTCTAGTCTCTCTATAATGTTATCTGTTGATGTAGAGCATTAGAAAAGCATTATGAATCAATTATCATTCACTATGAAAGCCCCATAATGCACTATAGATGTGGTCTGCATACAAAGTCTTACCTAAATAGTATTAAAGTAGAGCATACAGAAACTATTTATCAGGTAGCACAGACAATGCAAATCCACCTTGTAAACTGTTTTATTCTGGTTTGATTGTATGTCCTTTGCTCTAACAGAGGTTCGATGAAAACAATGATTTGTCTGATATGGATCAGTTCATTTCTGCTGCATCTGGACATCTGTCCTTGACGAAGCAACTAATTCACTCGCAAGCATTTTATGATGACAACGTATAGATGATAACACCAGAAATGATAGGAAAAAAAGAGAAGCCCACATGTCAGGTTAAGGTAAGAGGGAACCTGTTATGTCGTGAACAACATGCCTCGATGCTAATAAAGCTGTGTTTGAACTATGTCATTTCTCCAGGTAAAAGGCTGTTAGGTTCTTATCCGTCTCTGTCCTCAGCAGCACGATCGATGGCACAAGTTTGGAGTGAATAAAGGACACCCTTCCATCAGAAGAGACTCCTGTCTTTCGTAAAGTTCAGTGTGAGAAGAAAAGTTCTGTCAGGTGACATCGCCAGGACCTGCAGCAGAAAAAATAAGAGCGTTGTGAACGTGATTAATTAATAGTACATTAACTTCAATAGAACACATAATTGATATGTGCAACACTTTATTCCAACCCCTCCTAGTTTAAAAGCACTTCGTAAATGGTTGTAAAACAGCACAGTGGAGTCGTCGGCACATATAAATATATTTTAATTTATCTGTAGACGTCTGAACACTCCGAGAATGAGCCTAAATTCAACTTTTAAACATGGAAACAAAATAAATAAATAAATTAAAACAACAAAAGAGGAAAAGGCACCACTTCATGGTATAATTCATGTGTGTGCAAAGTTTTCTATAAAACAATTTTAAGATTTTATTTATTTTATGTGGATCCACAAAGCTCAAACATGAGCTGCTCTGAGTTAAAAGTACTGCATCGTATCCCACAACCTGTCAGTATTTCCAACTGCGACGCACACAAACAACAAATGCCATTCCTGTTTGTGTCTAATGTAGTTTTGAGTAGATGACGACAAAACCTGGAAGTTAAAATCCAGATTTCTGTCAAATTAATCCAGCAGTCCTTAGGTTCTCTTCCCCCACTGATGTTTTCTTTTTTAATTTGGAATTCTCATTATCTGCTAATCTGTGGTTCCTTAATGCTTTTATGATTTCAGGCTACTACTAATAAAAAAAAAAAAATTTCTAAACCACTTACAAGTCTGCCATCTCCTCCCTGTGAACTTACATCACCTCCCCATCATTATCTGTTGGGAACAGCGTGGCTCACTCAGAGCCATAAGCCCGTTGATCCTCTGCTGCTCTGATGCTGCATTTCAAATTCATTCTGACATTAGCAGGAATCAGTTTGTCTGACATGCAATGACACTGATGTAATTGAATGTAGCTAAAATGACGGCGTCTTCATCCAGTAACACCCTGCAAAGAAATGACTAGAATGAGCCACCATCTTCCCACACTCTCTGCTCACTCATTCACCATCCGCTGTTTCCATCCTGATTTCTATTTCTATGGCAACAGCTACATCTGAGGGCAAAAATCCCATGTGTATCTCCCTTTTCCTTTTTTTTTTTATTTATTTTTTTTTTTTAAATCTGAGAGATTGTAGGATTAGCGCAGCCAGAGTTTAAAGCCTGCTGGCTTGCATGCCGGCTCATGAGTAAAAGCTTCTTTTTCTTCTTCTTCTTCTTTGCAACGTCAAGTCGCAGTCAGTGCGATCGAGGCTTGTTGTTTTGTAATTGCAAGTGTTGAAAGGCAAATACATGTAACAAAGCTTAAGGCGTTACCTGTAAAACCAATAAAAAGTCGTACCTGTTGACCTTGGCTTGGTCATAAGGCGCCTGTGCTGGGAGTTGAAAGGCGGCTGTCTCTGAGAGCACATCACTGTTTACTGTCATCTGACATGGAGAGATGGAGGGAGTCCTTGAAGGGAACATGAGAGTGGAAGAACAGCCCATCCTGCAGCAATCAGCGTCCTCATCCGATGCTTCATCAGCATAGGATTTGTGCACCCTCCTGTGCTGCTTCGCCAGCACTTAGGTACAAACCACCGTCCAGCCCTGGGCTTTATTTCCACAGTGCATGTACAAAAGGATCCCTCATTTGCTTTGGGGGCCTAGAACCATTTGCACTTACTTATCCCTTACAGGAGTGCTCCCTTAAAAGCCTCTGTAGTTGTCATGGAGTTGTGCTTCCTGGGGAACAATGACTCTTTTCATTCCAGCTTTCAGTCCGGTAGCTGAGTTAGACGGAGCAGAGGGCAAAGAGAAGGAGAGAGAAGGGGTTGTGTTGCTGCACAAGGCAGCTCTCTCTATGCTCTCATCTAAAGTCTACTTACTGTATGTCCCATACAGGCTTTACTGCTGATTTAGTCTCATGACATCCATGATACAAAATGATTTGGTTTGCTTTGGATCTAAGACAAAAAAGAAAAAGAAAAAAGAAGATGGTCAGGAATGGAATCAAACCAGCTGATTGGTATGATATGTAAGGACAAAACTAACGCTGTGGGTCTTCATGGGAAGAAGGGTAAAGCTGTTATTTGATGAGGGCCACAATGAAGGCAAGAGCCAAGCACATGACCAGAAGTAAGGAGCCCACGACAAAGCATGAGTTTATTTCTCATCCAGGCTGGCTTTGAGTTGAGCTTCCAAGGCCATTTTATCAAAAGTGCGCATGTTGGTCTCCTCACGCACTTTGTCTCGTACGTGAAAAGATGCTCGGGCCACTGAACGAGCGCTGTCCAACACCGCCTTCTTCTCCTTGAAGATCTGCTCGCTCTTCTCCAGCTTCCTCTCTATGGACTGGAGCAACTCGAGGCGCCTCTGCTTCTCCTCCTCCTCCACTCGCTGCCTGTTGAGCCTCTGGAGCCTTTCCTTCTCCTGCCGGCTCTGGACGGCCCGCTGAGCTTTCTCTTTGGCCCTCTCCTCGGCCACTAAAGCTGCCTGTTGGGCTCGTTTCTCTGCCTCCTTCACACGAGCTTCCAGAAGCTGCTGCTGCTGCCTCTCGCGCTTCTCTGCCGCCTTGCGTGCCTTCTGGATCTGCTTCTCCTCACGCTTGGCCTTTTCTTTCAGCTCCTGCCCTCTGCGCTCGACTATCTGTTCGTAATTTTCCAGGGAGCGGCTGAGCTTCTCCTCTGCTGTCCTCCTGGCCTCTTCCCTCTCCTCCTGCTCTCTGCGGGCGATCTCCTGTATCAGGGCAGCGTGACGTCTCCTCTCTGCTTTGTTCAGACCTCGTCTGTCCTCCTGAGCCTGGTGCTCCTTCTCTTGCCTCTTCAGCTCAGCCATGGTGAGCTTCTCCTTCAGCAGCAGCCTCTCCTGCTCCAGCATGGCCGCCCTCTCCTCCTCCAGGGCCTTCAGGTTCTGTTCCTGAAGAGCTTTTTTATGCTTTTCCTCTCGTGCTGCCTGCTGTAACCTCAGCTGACGGTTACGCTCCTGCTGCTCTGCTAGCTCCCTCCATCGCTCCTCGCTCTCCTCAGCCTGTCGCATTTTGGCAGCTGCCGATTGTCGCTCCTGCTGGCTAAGTCTCCTTTGACGTATTGATACCTGGGTTTGCCACACCCGTTGGCACTCGAGCACTGTACGCTGCTTCTCTCTTTCCTCCTGCTCCCGCCGAAGCTCCTCCATTCTGCGTTCACTATCCCAATGAAGGTGAGCCACATAGCGGGTCTGACTCATGATGTCTTCCTCCTGGTATCTGGCAAGCATCAGAGCTGCAATCTTGCGGTCCCGCTCGGACACGGCCTTCAGGCCTCGACGTCTCACCTCCTTCACTATGCGCTCCACCTTCTGTGTCGTCTGGAGAGAGTGGCTCAGGTCACCGAGGCTGAGGCTGCGGCCCATCAAGGAGTTGAAAGTGGCCAGGGTGCGAGCTCGAGGACTGGAGACTTTGGCCCAGTGATCCCGGGCACCGTCCCAACTGTAAGAGGAGGAAGCACCTGACTCTGATGAGGTGCATGTTGTTACAGTTGTGTTAGTGGTGGAGGTGGAAGAGCAGATTGGATCCATCCTCCGCTGTAGTGACTCCAAAGAATGGCTTCTACTGCGCACCTTGGATTGAGACCCAAGATGTCCATTGTGCTGAGTGAACGGTCCTGTCATGCCGTTCAGGGGCGTCCCAGAGCTCTGAACTACAGGCTTGGACACGGATGATGTTAATGTAGAGTTGGCTCTGGGGAAGGAGGGGGGTTTTGGCGTTGATCTGGGGAAAGTGTTTGAAGATTTACCACCTGAGGACTTCCTGACAACTGGTGGCGGGCCGGACGAAAGCGGACGTGTGGTTTTCACTTGTTCAGATGAGGATGATGCAGGTTGCTTAGCCGATCCTTGGAGACTACCCTTGGAGGATTGTGTAGAAGGTGTGCAGCCAGTTTTTGAGGACTGCGGAGATCTTGCAAGGGCAAATTTTGGGGAGGTACTGACACTGGTGGTGGGGGCTTTGGATACCAGAACTGTACTTGTTTTAACGGTTGGACCTGATGCTGTGGCTCTAGAGGATGTTTCAAAATCATTGGCTGAGCTGGAGGTCACCGACCCAGATTTCGCAGGCTGAGTGGAGCCAGAGGAGGCTTGGTGCTGCTGCTCCACAGAGGAGGATGGCACACTGCCGCTGCTATTGACTGCTGCCTGCAGAATCCTCCTTTTTTCCTCTCGAATAATCCTCTCCCTCTCCTCCCTGCACTGCCTCAATTTGGCGTGTCTGTCCCTCTCATAGACTTCAAACAGCCCCGCAGCAACACGCATGGAGCGGCCGGGAGCCTCCCGAGCAAAGTCAGCCAATGGGCGGGGCAGGAGCTCCACAGGTTTGACCCCACATCGAGCACACGCCTCCAGAGAGTGAGGGCTTGTTAACACGTAGCGGCTGCCCTCTGCAGCAGGTGAGTCAAAGTTGTACAGGTCCAGGTGCAGTTTGGGTGCTGAATCTCTGTCAGGCTGTGGCTGCTGAGGTGTGGCCCCATTAGGGGTGGCGTCTGTCCCCGCTGGTGATGCAGCATGGCAGGGGCTCGGCTCAGAACTGCCAGTGGGTGGTGTTTCAAAACCGGCATCCCCTTCCTCCTCTGTTGTCGAGCCATCGACCTGTGGCAGTCGAGGGTCTTCACTGGCCACAGCTGGTGTGTCGAGATGTGGGCCTTTACACTTATTTTGCTCCTCTGGTTCAGAGGGGTCGACCATCGTTGGCTAGTACTGCAGGAGGAGAAGAAGAAGAAGAAGAAGAAGGTGGGCGGGGATCGATGGAAGAAGGGGGGGGGTTGTGTGATACATGAGGGGAAATGGATAAAATAGTGAGACCAGGTTTCAATTAGAGGATTACAGCATTCAGTTGAGAGTAGAGCTGCAGTCTATGGGGGGAGGGTCAGGTTTAGAGATGCATGCATGCATGCACGAACATGTGTGTGCACTGATTTTTACTCCAGATGAGACATTTTCCCTTCAGGGAAGTGACATAACCTATGAAAAACAACAACAACGTCCCAGTCCTTTAATAGAGAGTCTATTTTTGGCAGAGTTACTAGGCTGAGAGAATTTGATTATTCAGAGCAATATTCTCACTCTACATCACGCAATCAACCTACAAACACCTTTCAAATCAGGTCGCAATTTATTATGTTGTGTTATCAACGAGCACATAGTAAACGCTTGATTTCAAACACTTGAAAGATGTGGTAAACAAGCACTGGACACGGCTGTAGAGCTTTCTGCTCACCTTACAAACAGTAGAGGCCTGCTTTTACCAGCAGGCCAATATGTCTGCATTTCCACACGAAAACCCCCTCAGGTCATATTTGAAAGGCAGATTTCAGCAGAGATGTGTCTGCTGCTATATATTTTACTATATTTACTGTGTTTTCATCCCGTGTGTTGGTTGTATTTCATGCACATAAACATCCACTGACCTGCCAGTTTGCAAAAGGTTTTCTAAACTGGTGCTTTGTTCCCCTTTAATCCATCCAGTCCCTCTTGTTCCCTGCATAATATCGGGTTTCAGGGCCGTCGATCCAACGATGGAGCATCACATCGTCTCAACCTCCAGCGACACGACAGACACAGACGGAGCCACTCGCAGCCTGTCGGCCGACCGAGCGGCGGAGCTCAACTCTGCACTATTAAGAATAAACGAAAAATAAAACGTCCCCCGGGGTGAAATGGACTCTTAAAGACAAAAAAAGGGGTCCTATCTCCCTTCCTCTGCAATCATAACATCAGCTGTCTCCCACTGCTATCGACTCAGCAGCATCCCTCCATCCCTGCCTCCTAAGCTCCGCCCGCTTGTGGCAAATATGCTAAAAATACTGTCTGCACGCTGCCATTAACCAAGCGCCTCTAATACTCATCCTATATGCTTTCAACATACAGGCAACAAAACCGAGTGCGTTTGCCTCGAGCAAAGGGTTTCCAACCAGAGTCACGCATATGACTATACAAAGAAATGTAATATTAAAAAAATGTAAATTAATACAAAAATCTCTAACAAACGCTGTCGAACATAATAATTTATGACAGTCCAGCCTGTCTAAAAATAGATGCTTGTTTAATCTGTGCAGGCTGGCTCATCAAATGTCTGATCACCGCAAGTCACAGCAGCCATCTGTGCGAAATTAATAAGGCTGCAATGAACCAAAACAGCCACTAGAGAGCACTGTAATATAATAGATTTATGCTTGTGCCATCAGTGGAGTTCAAGAATTTAACTTCACAGATCTCACTCTTACTATTTGTCATTTCTCTCTCTTTTTATTTGAGCTAAAAAACCTTACAACACACTAAAATAACATCATCCATAAATATTTTTATTTCTAAAAGTTGGAAATATATCATTATTATTGTGTCCTCACAGCAATAAAGTTATGAGTTCAAATCCCACCCTGGGTCTTTTCTCAGTGGAGTTTGTATGCTCTACCCGTGTCTGTGAGGGTTCCCTCTGGATGCTACAGCCTCCTCCAGCAGTCCAAAAACAAGTAATATAGGTTAATATTGGTGAATTGATGACTCTAAATTGAACTGGCGACCTGTCCAGGTTATTTTATTACCGGCTTCTCACCCAGTGTCAGCTGGGAGAAGCTCCAGGCCCCCTGCAAAGGATAAACTGTTATAGAAGATGAATGGCTAGATGATTTCACTTTGTTTATTTTATTGAAATAGACAAATGTGTGTATTAACTCCCCTATTACCTCTGTCAAAGAGATTTGGAGGAGGTTATGTGATCACCCATGTTTGTCCGCAAGATATCTGGAAAAGCTGTCAACGGATTTTGAAGAAATTTTGTGTAGGAGTTGAACTTGGTCTCAAAAGCTGATTACTTTTTGAAGCAGGTCTGAGTATGAATGCCAAGTTCTTTTTTATAACATTTTGCCAACATCATGAAAAATGATAATAGGCAAATCAAAATGAAACTACCCTGCCATAAACAACTCATGATGTTCCACCACTGCACAGCCTGGGAGATTAAAATATATAGTTTGAAGGGGGCAGTATGTTCTGGGTCACAGTACGGTAACAGAGAGGGGTAGTCATGGCACTGCCACCACTATGTAGCTGAGATAATGCAGCTTCAGTGTCACGAAAAGGGATTTATCTATGAGAGGTAGGAAATTGTATCCCCGCAAAAAATATTCATCCCTTTTGTTGATGATCTATAAACTAATGATGATAAACACATGCTCACAAATACTAGGAGTAGGTTTCCCAGGTCAAGGAATTAAGCGGTATTACTTCATTTTTTTGGCATGAGTTAAAAAAAAACATCACCATGGCGACATCACCACAGTGACTCATCACTCACAGCTATGTCCTGGGTGCAATTATACAACAATTGATGATCTGCTAATACATTTTGTAAGCCCGTGAGGATTGTTTTATGATTCTGGTTTGATGTAGCCCGTAAATTATTTTCTGATTGTGCAGGTTTTAGTGTCGTTGGCAGAGGTATGTGCTCTCCGAGTGTTTTCTAGCTATGAGTGTAAAGTGAAGGCACTGCTTTATGGTCAGTTTCACAGCAAAACATCACAGCAGTTACACTTAGACAGCAATAAACATGTTCTGAACAGCATCACCATGATAAGTCGTCAAGACAGAAGACATTTGTGTCATTATTTGTGACAGTAAGAAAAGTAATGTTCCAGGTTCCAGGTGTTACTCAGGCACTCCAGTAAAGGAGCCCTGCTGCGCCCTCACATTAAGGTGGATCTTATTACCTTGCCTGAACAAACACCAGCACAAGATTTTAATAATTATAATATAGGCTGAGGCCAAGGGGATTCGTCCACTGTGTTTTGACAAGTACCCCTACTTAATAAAAACACTTTAGTTAACAACATTCTAAAATGTAACAGTTATGGTTGATGGATTTTCACTTAAACTGCAAATATACTTTTACTGCTAGGGAAATGTTAATTTCAAAGTTTAGAGCAAGCGACCAGAGCCTGACACATCCACACACACACACACACACACACACACACACACTGAGGAGAGGCCATTCAATCAGATGCAATGAAACAAATGCACATAATGTATTTTATTTAATATTTGCAGAGCTAACAGCTATAATAAATGCTGCCTCTCCATACCGGATGTGGTTCAGGTTGAGGATCTGGATTCTCTGTTGGGGAGTGAGCTTGTTGTAATTTTCTTCCTTCATCTGTAGCATCCTTCCCTTATGCTCATGTTGTTCTGACTGGATTGTAGGGAGACCCTCTCCCTCTCAGAGGCCTGTAAGGTGTCCTAAAACAGGTTTTTATGGTGACTATAAGGTCTCTCAAATCCGGCTTCATGTGCTCTATATGGCCACCTGATTCTAATCATCACATTAGATGCGGATGCTGCTGTTTTTTCTGTAAATTCTACCTCTTTTTGCTTGCATAATGCTTACACACAATCTAAAATCACAGACTGGGGTGCCGTTATGCCACAGTTGGTTTGTTCTGTTTAGATAAAAAATTAAAATTAAAAAAGGCGGCGTAGAGAAGGGTCTTGGTTGCAGTGTAAAAAGGCCTACTCTTACACTTTTGCTTTTGCAACTTCTTGCATCTTTTCCATTGCAAGTGCTACTACGGCTATTGCTAATATACAGTACTTATATTGTGCTACCCCTACTAGTATAACACCAACTACTGCTATTGTTGCACAGCTGTTATTAGTGACAGAATTGGTAGTAGCAGTGTAGTTGCAGAAGAAATAAAAAAATGATGGTCTCTGTTTTGTATTTCTGAGAAGCCACTACCTAAATGAGTGAATGAAGTGTATTCATTTAAAGCTACTTTATTCAGACACACTGGTCTGGTTTGGTCCACTCAGAGCAGTTGAATCAGGATTAGATAAGTCAGGGTGAAAATCACCGTGATGATGACCCACTAAACTCCTGACCCGGTGTGAGGAACAGTGCGAGTTTAATTGGCCCCGCCCGTGAGCCGTATCAGGAGGACAGCGGGTAACGAGTGACAACAGGGAACGTGCTGGCTGGCTTGTTAACTGGGGGCATTGGGTCTAGGAGGGGGGGGCATGGTGTGGAGGCTGCACAGTTCACTGGTGCAGGGGTATGCTGGGCAGAATCTCTGTTTTTGTTTTTGGTACTGTAGGGCATGCTCCCTACCACCAAAGCTGGACTTGGGGGTTCATCGAGAGGTGAGCTGCTCGGTGCAGTCATGGAGACCACTGCAATGCCCAGCTGGTAGAGAAGGGCTTGGAGTGTTCCCCTATTTACTGGTTTTGTTGTGGGAACCAGTGTGGACATGTCAAAACCCAGATTCAGACAATAAAATACAATTTAAACACGTTTCTGGGACTTTTCTATGTGGCACTCAAGACTGTAACTACCTCTTAAAGGAACACCCAAAAATGATGTGTACATTTTTAGCTCAGTGGCTAAAGAGACAATTTCATCTTGAAAAGGGTGCAAATGTCTTTTCAAAATAAATTGTGGAGACGTGGATCTCACCGTACGATCTGTATGGGAGTCATCTTCTTGTGTTGGTTTTCAGGAGAATGCAGCAACAGTGTTTTGCTGTGAAGCTCCAGAAATGTTTTTTTGGTCTGAGAAACTTCAGCTGACTTTCCATTGGTATGGAGATGAGGAGATAATGACTAGAGTTTCATTTTTGGGTGAACTGTTCCTTTAAGGACATAAATGTTCTTAAACAATTTACAAATCAAGCCCAACCCAGTGGCAAACAAACACCATAAAATCTTTAAGTCCTTTAATGTCCAAAGCTTTAATGTAATATAAATCCCATTCAAGTTCTCCACCGTAACGGTGCAGTGCCAGACACTTTACAGGGAAAGGCATTATTAATAAACAGGCTAACTTATATTTTACACCTTCTTCTTCAACCATCTTGATCTAGAAGGAAGGCCTGAGGGCCAAGGATGTGTGATACCTTTCATTATATGCTGTATAAGCTTATTTGCAGAATGATGGCATTGACCAAATATGTGAAAAACTAAAAGAAAAGATGACTACAAACCGTTAAAGAGTCAATTCAAGTGTGATAAAGTTCAGTGCTCGTATAACTAAGTCTATCTGCTAATGCAGTTGAGCGTTACTCTCCTGGGAATACAGTAACACAACTGCTTTTATATCAGGTCTATAGGGTGGAAAATCTGTTGCAGTACTAGATGATCAAGCAAGGATTAAGGATTAAGAGGTCTAAAGTTAGAATAATAAAGGATGTGTCAGTGCAGTTAATGAAAAAAACAATTTATGTGCTTAATTTTACACAGAGGTGACAAATGAATCCAGCCAAGAGATCACAGAGTGGGGAACTCGGACAATATTAACCACGCGTGACTCAGCAGCCTTATCTGAGATGAATTCATTTCATTTTCAGCTCCATGTGTGTGCTCAGCTTTAAAAAGTACACACAAAGACATGGCAGACTCTTTTACAGACCTGGACTTAAAGAGAATACAGTTGGTCTGAGCACATTTCCACCTCTCCAGAGGGCTACTGATTTTCCACATTATTAGAGTTAACTACTATTGAGGTGGATTGTGCCAGCAGGACACTGTGGCTCAGAGTGGAACATTTTTAGTGAGTGTATATTGCTGTTCAGTCAAATGTGATGATAGACCCTGAAAGACTTCTGTACTGTTACTTATGTCCCTTTTTGGTATTATCAACAACTGTTTTTACCATCCAAAGGCAGAAGGTGTGAACAATAATCTTAGTTGGCTGACATTTGCCTTTAAGAACAGTCTCTTCTAATATGTGGGTATTTATGTTTCTCCAAGTCCTCAGTGTGAGAACACCAGTCTAATGTTTTATTTTTTTATTTTTTTAAACAACTGATCTGTTTAATTACTTTCTTGTAACTTAATTGTTAATTTAAAAGCTTCATGTGTCCTCAGATTTCCTCCATTATTTAAACTGTTGCAGTAAATTATAAGCTAAAAAAATCGTATACATTTTTGTTACATTTATTGTTGGTCAGCAAAATTAGGCAAAAACCGCAGCGTGGGTTAACATGAGACTTGGTAGCAGGATGGGGCGTGGGCCTGGAGAGAATGAATAAAATGTGAATACAGATCTGGATAAAGAGACAAATCCAGGAATTGATTCTACATTCCACTCTTTAATATCGCTAGATAGGGCATTTTTAAACATTTCCAATGATTCCACAAACAACTATTATTATTTTTCATTGTATTGCCACAGTATTAAAAACAGGCCCTAGAACGTGAAAAGGTGATCCAGAATGCCCGTCCATATCCGGATCCACCTCAAAATGTATCCACCCATATACAAAATGTAATCAAATTCATTGACAACTTTTCAAGATATTTTGCAGGAAAACAAGTAAGAGGTAAAAATGTTTTGGCCTTTAAAATTTTTGAATCAATATAATATTGATTTTTTTTTGTTGTTGTCAGGATTAAAAGTGTTTTTGTAATATTTATTCCTGCCACTAGTGGATTAAGTACACCACTAGCTGATGAATGAATGAATGAATGTAATCATAAATAGCATTATTAGAACATGGTGACTTCTATATATCACATTTATCATCATATATGTTGTTTGAGACACGAACGGAACCTATTTCATCATACATCATATTCATATGCTGGGCCACTTGCTTATAGTGCTCTGACACATTATGAAAGCAATTAATTAATATTAATTGATTGGAAGCATACTAATTGAACTCTCTATTCTCACTATAACAACTACCTTATTACATAAGGAAGTTCTGTATCTGTGTTGCATCTAACCTTAATTATCAATATCTGTTCTGCAACACAGATCCATGGGACGACAACAAATGAAAAGGCTGAGAGACTACTAGATTGTGAACTGTTGTACTGTAGGCTGCTGTTGTGTATGTCCTCAACAATCTGGTCTTTTCACTCGCTCTATCCTGCACACTCGTTGCCCTGCTGGAACTCGCTGGTCCTGTGAAGACCGAGACCTCTCGTTGCCCCCAGTTCACATTTCCAGCCTCGGTTTGCCAACAAAAAGGGACACGTTTTCTGGACAGTTTCAACAACTCCCTCCTCTGACCTTTTGCTTTCTCTAGTCACCAACCCCCCCCCTCCCTCCCTTTCCCTCCACTCTGTCCTCTGTGGGACGGTACAGGGGTCCCATGCGAGTGTGGAATAGTTCCCCTCCTTGGTGGAGGGAGAAAAGGTCCCAGAGACAGAGCTGTTAATTCAATCAGGAGAGTTGTATGCTCAATTAGGCATCCATAAGGGCCCTGGATGGGTCTGGGGGCCCTGCAGAGGACAGGCAGCCCAGTCCCCATGAGGTATTAATTGTGGATGACAGTGTGTAAACAGTGGGGTGAATAGACAGCGCAGGTGCGGGACACCCCAGTCCAGACTCAATAGCCCTTTTAACACCCTCGGCTCTCTGTTGCAACTTTCCCTTTGATTTTCTCACTTCGTAAAAATCCCTCACATCTCTGATTAATGCCATGGATAATTGAGCCATGTGGACTTATTTATTTGTTGCTGTGCGTTTCCGTCACAATGCAGGCTCCTATATCAGCTTCAGTGTGTGTATTTATGTGCATGTGTGTGTTTGAAGAGGGTAATAAGAGGCCAGGTTGCTGCTGTCTAGAGCTGTCAACCAGCCACAGGCCACAGGCTTCTATACACGACTCCTCGTTTTCAGGAGCTAGTGAAAATTGCGGCCAGTACATGCAAAATATGTGGAATTTATGAAATGAAATCCAGATGACACTTTAAAAGGAGTGGGCTTTCTATCTGACCTCCGATTTTTCCATTCAGTACCCCACCCAGCCCCCTTCCCCTTGTCTGTCTTTCATTCAGTGCTGCAATTAAGTTTGGTCATGTTTGATAATGCTAACTGTTCGCTATCATACACACGGGCTGTTAATGATGGCCTGCAGTG
This sequence comes from Chaunax sp. Z400, assembly GCA_037577475.1. Classification (NCBI taxonomy): domain Eukaryota; kingdom Metazoa; phylum Chordata; class Actinopteri; order Lophiiformes; family Chaunacidae; genus Chaunax; species Chaunax sp. Z400. The sequence goes on along the minus strand of CM075194.1, from coordinate 7,627,233 downwards.
GAAGAAGACACATTCTTACACAGAAACGTAGATTCCAGAGTTAATATTTATTCTATATTTCTGGATTATTCACACCAATGCATTAACATGTAAGCATCATTTAAACGTTGAAGCTGGGTACAGTTAAAAACTGATCATATGCATGTTTTGCATCCAAAAACTAAAAAGTGAGCTGTAAGATAAATGCAGTGAAATAAAAACTACAATATTTCGTGCAAGTACCTCAATACTATATGTAAGCAGTGAGCAATTCTAGTAGTAGAAGAAGTATTCAGATCCTGTAGTTATGTAATTCGGGAATGAAAAATATTTAAATCCATATATTTTACTTGTTATGAAGGATTTTAGCAAGTAATAAGTATGAGTATTGATTATGGTGGCCCCTTTCAGAGTATTGTAAATTACTAATGCAGTAAATTATATGCTGAATTTTAATGTAATAGTTGAGTTTGTGCCAAAGCAGCATTTTTATATTATAGTTGGTCAAACTGGATTTTACCAATTTTACATATTGAAGAGTTGTTTATTATTTTACACCTAATCATATTGTTTTTCATAATAATAATAATAATAATAAAGTAAAAATTAGGTTAACATAAAACAGAATTACGGTAAGGAGAATTGTGCTTAACACACTACTTAAGTAAATGTACTTCATTACTTTTCGCTACAGTTCAATATGTAGCATTGTATCAAATTCTTTGTGTTCATTAAACAATTAATGAAGTAACTAGTAACTACAGATGTAACTAGAAGGACACTCAGTAGAGCACATACAGTACCTCCACCAAGACCCACAAGTCCAATTGAATTAAATTAGGCCTACACCCAAATCCAAATTTCTAAAGTTCATGGATCCACTGGTTGTTTCTTCCATGGCACATGCTCCACCTTTCCACCGAGTTTCATTGTAATCAGTCAGGTAGTTTATGCATACATGAAAAAATGATCAAAAAAGCCCAAACTTGCATGTTCAAAAAAGGGAAAAAAACAAAAACAAATCCTGAATCTGTCCCTTTATCTGTATCCAAGCCAAAATGTATTGAGTTCTTCCTTAGTACATGCTGAACTTTTCTACCAAGTTTAATCAAAATCAGTCAGATAGTTTATGCGAAATAGATGGAAATGGTGTAAAAAGGCCTGTCTTGCAATGTTAAAAAGAGGGAAAAAAAATCCTGGATCTGCCCATTTATCTGGATCCACTCCAAAAAACAAACACACACCAGTGAAAACATCTCTTGGCTCATGGTAGAGGTAGAAAGCACAACATTTCTCCTTATAATATACAGCTGAAGTAGGCACAAAATGGAAATACTCACATGCGAATACCTCAAATTTACTTTCACCTTTGCATAAAACATGATTCCAACCATTTACAAAGCATGACATTATATTAATATTATTAAAGAACTTGTGGCAGCTATTAAAATGCACAAAGAATGAGAAGCTACAGGACAATATAAACTGAGGCTTTATTTTGAACAGCATGTTTCATTTAGTATTATACTGTGAATAACTGTAAAAATAATGAGACAACTAATTAATTTGCACCGCCGTTATAACTTCCTTTTACCCACAACATCTAGCATACCACATCTGAACTCTGTGTGTGTGTCTAAATTGTACTTTTTGAACATGTGACATCATGGTTGAACATCTGTGCTAAATCTGCCTCCCCCTCCGGCCGTCAGATCTCTGGGTGGCCTCTGTCCTGCTCTGTCTGTTTCTCTGTCTACAGACACCTGCTAATTTTCGGCCGTGTGTAGTTGGTGTAAGCCGGCAGGAGACAACGACCGGGGCGTCTTTGGAAGGGCCGCTGCAGTAATTGGGAAATACATTTCCTTTCAGCATGTCCATTCATTCCTTTTTTGTTTTTGTTGTCAGAGGGTTTTCTTTCATGCTCAGCCAAATGACAACAGAATTAAAGTGTCGAGCCATGCTTTCCCTACAACAGCTTTACACCCCAGAAAACTTTGTCTTCTTTGTTAGGGGTGGAGGGTTGAAGCCAGAGGGAAGAGCAAATATAAACTGATCTCGTTAACATTCCAAGAGACACTCCTGTTCCCCCTCTCTGCTCCTCATCCTCACCTCCCACCATCAAGCATTTCTCCAGTAACACCAGGACATAAGTGTACCAGCTCACACAGAGCAGAGAGGAGGCGATGAAGCCCCTGCACACCTTTCACAGCTCTGATAATGATACAACACCGATGCTCCAATCCAACAAGAACCAAGACAATTCACAGTGTCCTGTTTGTTAAGGGCTCAGTTTTTCTCCCTTTATGTGCGACTGCCTCTTCTTCACAGATTCTCTCCATCCTTCATGAGAAAATAGCCTCTTTCTGGTGCACATAGAAATCATTAATGCTGACCCTAATTGTGCCAATTCCAGCAGCTCAATAGCTCTAATTACAAGGCTCTTCACTGAGGTACTCAAAAAGGCGCTGAACTGTCATAGCCAACAATTAAAAAATATCTATAGGGACAAAGACTGACAGAAGGGGATTGGTGGGGGTTACCCATTCCAGCAAAGGGTGACCGGATGGCCCTTTTCAGCTCTTAAGAGCCCACTTTTTGTGGATTGAGGGGTTGCTGAACTGAAGCTGGACACCTGCACTCAACACTCGGCTTCCCTCGCTCACCCTCTTTGGTCTCTGCACCTTCTTTTTTAACTCGCTCTCAATGGGCCACACAATTTATCTGAAAGGGAAAAGATGGATAAAAAGAGAGCACAGAGAGAAAGAGGACATGGGAGCCAGAAATTTGTAGAATGACTATAGAGTTGAACGAGGGAGTCCGTTCGGTGCTTTTCTGTCAGGCTCGACCATAGTGCAATAAAGTCAGAGAAGAAAGCAGCACTGCTACTTATTGCTGAAATAAATAAATACTCCATTACAAGTATAGGTATTACATTGAAAGTAAAAGCGGAAGTATTATTGGACAATGTACTCAAACAAAAAAGTATAAAGCAGAAACATAAAGCATATATATACATACATATAAAGCAGTTACACTACTATATGTTACAGTCTAATATCGGATTATTATTATTGATGCATTAATTTGACTGTTGTAACTAGTTTGTATAATCTTCGTGCATTTAATCTATAAAAGTATTTCATTTTATAAGATAATATTGTTTTTAAGAATTAAATCCAAATCTGTTATTTATTCAATATAGCGTAATAATAGTACAATACTTCTACCTGAAATGTAAACATGAAAAGCGACATAAAATGGGAATACCTAAGTGAGGTAAAGTACAAGAGTGTCAAATTACAAGCACAAGTATAAGTATAAGTATATTATTATTTGAAAGAAATGTTGCTAAAATGAATGATTCCCTGCAAACAAAACAGAATTTGTTGTCAAAGATTTTTGTCAAATGTAATGCATAACAGTAGAACACAGTTTGTTGTATTCATCATACATTTGATTATCTGAAAAGTAATTCCGGATAAATCTGCTTTATTATGATAAATACTGATTCTGGTAAAAAAAAATGTCTTAATAATTTAGTTTCTATACTTTAGCAGTTTCTATTTCTTGAGTGTACATTTCCCCTAAAACATAAAATTATTTCAAGCATACATTTTGAAAGAATATAGTAATTATGTGGTAATTAAATTATTTTTGCTGATGAGAAGAAGTATGTTTAGTTTGTAGGTGTCTATTCAGCGCTAAAAATGGGGGATTTGAAATTCCTCAACTCGTGAATTACATATGGTCATATCTTTATTTTCATTATCTATTCTATTATCAATCTATGACTGACCAGAGTCTCAAAAGAGGACATCCTGACTCTGAATTTGTTTGCTGTAAACAACTTTTTAAGGACTACATATTATTTATACATATTATTATTTATTAAGAAAAATGTCCACATGCTGCTTTCTTCATTAGTTGCTAAAAAAAGGTTTAAAGTTAAATAAAGAACAGGCATTAAGTGACAAACACACACACACACACACACACACACACACACACACACACACACACACACACACACACACACCTACAAACAGGCTAACCCCCCTGCAGTGCTTGTGACAGCTATTGACTTTACTCAATAGATGTTTTCCATTGTGACCCAAGTACACAGGCTAAATGTCACGGCAGCAGATACTAGTCTATTATAGAGCATTATGTGTCTCTGAATGGGGATGAGACCCTAAAATCTGACTTCACAATTGTCTGTGCTCTCAAAGGCTGATGATAACACACTGAGTGTTCCTGCAGCTGCTCCGAACTGACCCGCTTCTCCGTGAAGAGTTGGGCCACTCGGAGGTGGGCGTGGCTTTTAACGCCATCCCTCGCTACCAATTGGACAGTCTGACTGTCACTCAGTGATGCCTCTCTGCGCCTCGCTTTTAAATGAAGTTGCAATGGCTACAGGCGCGACTCAACCTGTGCGAGAAGTGCACGATGAACAGCTGATCCTGCCGCAGTGGATAAAACCTCAACATGGTCATGGTTTCTCATCCCATGCGTGGCACTATGTGAACAGCTGTTGGAGAAATAGACAAAGGAAGACAACTAGAGAGTGTTTTTGGAGCGTCTTTCTTTTTTCTTTTCTTTTTTTCACGGGTTGGACCTGTTGATCATCAGTGTGACACCGGGACACACGTCCTACCTGCCGCTCCCTGCGCTGCGCCCACACACCATCAATCATGTTATTATCAAGTTTTCTTCTCTTCTCTGTTTCTCACTTTCTGGCGCCTCTGCTTCTCTGTTACCTGCCACAAGTCTCCGCACAGAGGCCTGGTTCACGGGTAAGTACTTACCTGTGTGTCTGATATATATATATATATATAAATATACGTGGATTCATTGCGACTGCAAAAATATCGGGTGCGCCATATCACGCTCTGTGAATATTGCGCGTATTTTACGCATTAACATTTGATCTATCACCAGACCGTGTGAGAGGTATGTACGTGTAGAAACACGTGGATATGACAAAGATGTTTCTTGGTAATGTAATAAAATGTGTCTTATGCCATTCATTAGATTATTTATGACTGCACATACATGCAAAAACCGAAGGTAAGCTGTGATTTGACGACTTTCTAAACCTAAACTCAAGGACTCACAAGTTTGTAAAGATGAGACATAATTAAATTCGACCCATATAATGCCAAATTAAATGCATAATTTGTTGCCGATTATCTTGATAAGCAATCCTGCTGCTGTAAAGACATTAATATTTATAGTTAATACTTTTAGGCATATTTTTCTTCCATGAACTGTACAGACTTTTCAAGGCCTATTTATTTATGGGTTGGCTGTGGGTCACTCAGGCAGTTCCCTTTCTAGAAAATACATGTAGGTTTTAATTTTGAGAATTGTTCCCAAACCTTTAGCTGAGTCATTAGAGAAATAAACTCCCATCTCTATCCAGGTGTGCTAACAATACATAGAATAAAATATACTTGTTATCTGAAAAATTGAACTCATGATACTGTAATCAATATGTAAGGCTGCTTTTAATGTAAATTAAATCTATTCTGTTCACTGTAATCACCAACCACAGTTTAACTTACATGTCACCACACCATCCCTGCTCTTATCTATAGGACAGATCTTTGTCACTGCCATGTATCTCCATTTCTTTCTTTGTTTGTTTCCCCACTTGCTGAAACATTTTTCTTAAATACCCATGGATCTATCCAGGCAGGGAGGGAAGTAAGTGATTGGGAACAGCATTGTTTCATTGTAATATTTGTGGTCAGAGGGGGGGGGCAGGGGTTGTATTTGTAATACTCGCTAACATATTGGAACCATTTCCCAACATCTCTGAATCCCCCTCCCATAAGACACTGTGGTAAAGATGGCTCTATGGAATGAGCCACAGTGATTTTATACTTTGCGTAATCACTTTTTTGTTACTTTATAATTGTTTCCTACAAGTTTGAGTGTGTGGCTGAGCGAGTTTTGTGTTATTTGTTTTGTGGCAGATCTGCGGTTAACCATGTAGGATAATGCAACAAGTGCTAGGAAGTTTAGGGAATCTGAACAAAAGTGGTTTTTATTGGACTTTTATTGGACTTTTCTCTGACTGATGACCTACAGTATCTGAGCTGCTTGCTGTGGTGAAATTTTCCAAACTGCTGTTCTCATTTCGTTCTGTTCTAGATTTAGTTAAAGGATTTCATGCTCCTCTGCAGGCTGAGAAACTCTATCACTCTCAGCCTTTGGAAACCCTTTCAAAACCACACAGAATAAGCTACAAAGACAGGGTGATGTCAATTTGAAAACTGCTTCTTAGCCCTCGAAAAGTTGACACTTTTCAGCATAGAGTGAATAAAACGTCTCCAAGGTTTGGTCAGCAATCGTAGCATCTCTATCAACTAAATCTGATCCACTTCATCCTCCTCCTGGCCTGGATCGGGCGCCGAGCCGAATCACACCCCGCCTTCTACACCCACTCACACCGCAGTAGATACTTTTAACATTGCTCACAGCTGCCATAATACCAGAATTCACACCCCTGCTTTCCATGTAGATATCAGGGGTTTAAGCTGTAGCATTGCTCCTTTTTTCATTTCCCTGCAGTTCTATATGATGCAAGAGGTGCAAAACATTTCTCACTACTTGAGAACTTCAGTAACTGAGACACTAACAAAGGTTTAGATTTTCTTTTTGCCTTGTGATCATTGCTGTTCCTGCAGGTCAGATTACAGTCTTGCCCATTTCCCCTTCATTCTTGAGAGTGTAACTTTGATGTTTCCTTTATTAAGCAGTTCATTCATTGGCAAGACGAGGGCTGTACCACTCACATGATAAGGATGTTTGATAGAGGTTAGGTGATCACACATTTTCCTCATGGTCTGAATTATTTAGTTTAATTCAAAGGCAATGTTGGTGTGGGGGTAGGAACAACAAATAAATCACCCTTATGATCTCATTAATAATGTTTTTGTCTTAATGTGAAATGATGCCTTTTTTTTAAAACAGAGAATTAAAGTCCACATCTAATTGCAGGTTTTAATGACTGCAATGTGATATTTTGCAGGTTTTTTTTTGTCCTAGCATGAAGAATGATCTGTCTAATGAGGCAGGATGTGGGATGGTGCAAAGAAACTAAAAAAATCTGTTTCCCCGGGGTGGGGGGGATGTATTGAGGAATTATGACTAACAAATAAGAATGTCCTCCACTCTTACCCATCTATCTCCAATCCCCTTCCTTTATCAAATCAACCTGTTGATGCCAGGGCCGGGATGGAATGAGCTGTCGACCTGCTTATTTTGGTGACGGCATCGGTTAAGACTCATAAAGTGGCTGAAAAACAAATATAAACAGGTCGGTCTGAGCTGCGAAGCAGCCAAGACTGCATACCTGGAGAGGAGAAGTTTGGTTCAAAAGCAGGAAAGCTGTTTTTTATTGGTGTGAGGTAGCTCACAGCTACACTGTAGGTGTGAGTGGTCTGCAGGTGTTGATATATGGAACGTATGGATGCAGGTGCCCGTGCACGATTGTTGTGCGGCCATATAATGACTCCAGTGAACAAAGGAATTGAAGTTAGGGACTGGAGTACTTTTTCTAGTGTGAGAGAGAAAATAAATAGCTCTAAAGACAAACAAACCAAACGATCAAACAGACGCTGATGAAAACATACCTATCTTGGTGGCGGCATGTGTCGAACTTCAGCAGATTAAGGATTTTTTTGTAAATATTTGGCTGCTGCACACATGGATAACAGACTGATTTAGCATATCAAATTGTACAGGGCTGATAATTCTAATCATCTTATAAACATTTTTTTTTTCTTTCTACAGCAAACAGGCTGGATAGCAGCTAAATAAAACAATGATGAAGAAATGCAGCAAATGGACTGGACTTTTAAGGAATCCGAACCATCCCTGCAATGTGCTGCGAATGTGTTTGTCAGTACTTGAGACAGCTGTTCAAATGAAAGCTCTGGAGAACAATTTAGATGTAGTGAAAGTGAGGATAATCGGGAAAATGTACCAATTAGTTAATGGAAAAAATGTCTACAACCAACAAACCATCTTGCAACATATGGGGGAAAACATGCTGAAAACAAATTTTAGAAGGATATTCTCTGATTCTATCATGATATCATGGTATTTATAGACTTGTCTGTAGTAAATGACTTTGGCAAAAAATCTACTTACTGAAATTCTGAATGCAGCAATATTGAATGAAATCTGAACTGCTGATTTAGTATGCATGCATATATAATTATACATACATTACAATGTGTATACTGAATAAAAGCTCATTTGAATTTCTAAAAAAGTGATGACAAAAGGCTTTGATGGAAATGAGATAACTGTTACTTATTACATAGTATCCTGTATAGTTTGTACCATAATCATGCAAATGTGCAACTGCACATTTCTCCATGTAGCCTTTAAAGGAAAAAAAAACAACTTATCTGGCAAAGTGAGAAGGTCAGAGTTTGGCATCACTGTCCTCTGTGAGGAGATGTTATGAAACAACTTTAAGATGAACTCTGTCCTGACTTTTTATTCAGCAGCAGTTTCTGATTAGGCACATTAAAAAAAAAAGATATTGGTGATGAAGGTTGTTGTTTTGGCTTCTTTTGTTGTGGCGGTGTGAGATTTAACACTGATACAACAGCATGTATATGGATGATTTTGCTGTTCTTTGAACATCGGCTTGAATAGATGATGCAAACATCAAAAGTATCCTTCCTCTGGGATGTGTTCCACAGCCAGCCTATTGCATTACATAATACTGAATATGCATGTAGAAATGATGGTGCAATGGTGTTGCTGTAAAAAAAAAAAGGGTCTAGTATCAGCAAACTCATACTTTTTATTCTCCAAGGATATGAAGAGCAAATTTCATGGTAATCTAGTTGTAACATTTTGATGTTTCTTATGTTTAAAGTTGGCATACAGTGAGTGTGGCGTACAGTTTAGTGTTGGTGCTTGAGGAAATTTCGTGAAGTTATGGAGGAATCCTATGATAATCTGTTAGATTTTGGCCCTTCTTGTATGGAAGCTGAAATTTCACCTTGTACACACAAAAGGCCAGATGTTTCAAATAAGAAAGATTAAAATGCTTTGTCCTCTGGGTGTGAGTGCTGTGCTGAGCTCTCCTCATTAGATACTGATATTTGTTATGTCCAGGGGGAAAATTGAGCCTGTTAATGGTGCTAGAGAAGAAGTTTGGTGGTCATGACTTTTGAGTTTTCCATGGAAAGATATTCTTAAATTGACTCTGAAGGCTGGTCATCCTCTCCAGAGCATATATTCAAAACAAAACACACTACTCTAGGCTTGCCAGTGGCATAATATACATATATCATATACTGATGTTGATGTGCAATTTTTTGGGGAGGTCCTCCCTAATCCACGCAAAAAAAATGTGTCTTCCTCTAATTGGCTTGGCATGATGATAACGTTTTGTCACGTAGCCCCTCACTGAAAGAACTTCAATTACGTGGTCATGGTAGGATTCACAGAGAAAATAAAAAACACGCTGGCCCTACAGTATACCATCTTCTAGATGAGCCTCAAAATCTAATCACCGTTCCACAAGATTTCATTGAAGTTAGTTCTAATTTTTTTGAGTTATCCTGCTTACAATCCTCCTCCAGCTGTCATTGGCTGAGGTAATTAAATGACAACATTCAAATCCAGAAATAACCAATGAATTCAATAGAATATAAACACATTTTTATTGACTTCTGTAAAACTTCAGGTTCAGGCCTGACATGACTGGACTAGACACCTGGGCTCCACTTCTATTTCACAGGACACTGACAGATGGCTTTAAGGGTTACTCCAGCAGTGACCAATCAAATTGCTTACATATGTCGATCCCCTGATAGCTGAGTAATCAGCAAACGCATTTCATGCTCAATTTCGGGGCTTTCTAATCATTGCAATGAAATGCAGCTCTGTGATTTCAGGCCAGTGAGCTCCAAGCAAGAATGATCGCAGGGTTTATGGGGTGCGTTTGCATTTGCCTAATTGTCTTGTCCACTATGGGAACTTGTTCTATGTAAATTCAGTATGTTAGTGACATGTATTGGCTCTTGTTTGAGAGGAGTACAACCTGTTGAAAGAGTTATGGCTCACAGCAATCCTTCAGATGATCAGGATGACTGAAACACTTCCTTTTCCCTATCAAACAAGCTCAGCAGATTAGCCTCTGCTCGGCCACATATTTACCAAATGTGTGGTCTCAGCTTAAGTGTGAAGTCTTTTATACACACACTTTCCCACTTCCTGGGAACAGCAAAGAAAGCTGACTGTTCTGTAGCCAGGATGTAGCATTAATGAAAAACAAGGAATGTTGTTAATCAGATTTAAAGCCATTTCCGAAAAGGAAGAACAACCCCTTCTCCCCCTTACTCATACTTTCATTTTGATTCTTTTAAACCAGTTCAAAGGAAACATAAGTCATCTTTTTGATCGCTCTTGTTCTTAATCTCCTGACCGCCATGTTTAGAGGAAATTTGATTTAAGCCTTGTGTGAAATTGTTTATATTCATAATAATATATTAAAGATGTTAAAAATCAACATTTCTATAGTCATAAAGCCACAGAAAAGTATTTCCTAACTATGTGGTTCCCTTCAGCTTTTCCATGCTTCATTGTCTCTCATCAGCATTGTCTCCACAAGCGGCGGTGAGATGCTATATCCCCAGCAGATGCACACAGTTAGCTGGTGAATATAGTGGAGTATTTAGGACATTTCCTTCAGGAGTTGGTAGAGACCAAAAATGGAGCTAAAAGACTATTGGACTTACAGTGCTAGGTGGTGGAAACATGACTCCAAAGTTGAAGAACACTCAGTAAAAGACCCAACAGTCCTTTTAAATACATTAAACCCTGATCCAAATTCCAATAATCAACCTAATAATTATCCATATCATAACAGACTGACCATAGCCACTGTGTGTTGGCCTGTAGCGGAAATATCAGCCAAGCAAACATAACCAACAGTGGAATAAACTATATTTTCCATGAAGGAAGGATATTAAAAAAGAATCATGAATCCACCCCTTTATTTGCATCAACTAAAAACATGAATGGTTCTGTCTTTGGCACATGAACCACTCTTCCATCAAGGTTCATGAAAAGTGAAAAAAAGCCCTATCATGCAATGTTAAAGGAATTAAACAAAACATGGATCCGTTCCGTAATCTGCATCCAATTTGATGGTTTCCTCCTTGGCACATGCTCCACGCTTCCACCAAGTATCATGGTAATTACGCAAGTCATTTTTGCCGAATTGACAAAAACGGTCAAATAAGACGTATCTTGCAATGGACAATAAAGTGGAAAAAATTCCTGATTTGGCCCTATTATCTGTATCCCCTCAAAAATTTAATTTGTTCCTGCAACATGCCCAACCTTCCAACTAAGTTTTATGAAAATGTAATTCAGATAACAGACAGACAAATCAGTCGCCGGTGAAAACATAACAGAGGTAATAATGGTAATAATCCCAGTCAGAGAGATGAAAAAAAACCAAAGGATATTTACTTTCAATGTTAGCACTCCTGTCTAAATGATTTAATGCTTAATGGACTGTATTTATATGACCAGCGTCTCCAGGCTTATAAAAAATACAATAAAAAAATTGTTTAGTGAAGCATCATGAGGAATAACATTCGATATAAAGATTTCCTGAAAACTGCATGCTAATTATGACAATAGTGATTACTTTGGCCCGTTAAAAGTACACAGCAGTGCACAATTAGTCCTGACAGTGGTGGACAACTTTCATATGCTTGTTACCTCTGTGGTTGGCTCGTTTTTATGCTCCTTTTCCTCCATTTAAATCCACTTGTTGGCTAATGAGCGAATGCCAAAAAAATGCCTGGTGATTAATGGCACATATATGTATGTATGTATGTGTTGATGTTGTTGCTTTGTTTGTTGTTGTTGTGCCCAAAGGGGATAATTAGCCCATCACACATTAGCGTGGAGCTGGCACACAGAGCTCACTCTCCCTCCGTAACACACACACAGATCTAAGTCGGCTTGTAATGAATCTCCACCTGTGCATGCAAAAGCCTTTTCCTGAGAAGCAGTGATGTCATTCACGTCAAGGTACGTGTTCCGGCTAGTTAAACAGAACCAACATTTTTTTCCCCCACTGGACAGGATCTGATTTAACCATAACCATGATAACTGGATAGAGCTTCACTGGACCCATCTTAGACCAAAGTGGAGAGGGTTGTCCATGCAATCGTTCTAGTTAAAGATATCTGTCTGAAAAGAATTTCAATCATAGCAAAAATATGAAAATTGGAAAATATATTGCTCTATAATAAATTAATTTCATTTGCATTGTCCTTCCTCCAGTTGTACATGGACCACACAGCAAAAATTACCCACAGTATTTTTTAAGGATGTAAAAGTAATATTTAAACACCTGGGAAGTGTTTCTCTAAGGCTCCATTCACATTATAAGGCTCATTCAATTCCTACTTTTTGCTGAGATCAGATTTGTTTATCTCGATGGTTCACATCCATAAATACAGTGACCTGCATTTAGCTCTAATGTGAAAATCATCTTTAATTAAAGCGAAAACAGACAACTTTTCAACCCCTGCAAACATTTAATGTCAGAAGATGTGAAACATTTTCCTTTTGTATCAAGCTATAAAAAAGCTGTAACATGTTGTGTTTGAGTTCATTTGCCTTACACGACATTGTGTGCCCTGCAATGTGGCTATTGCACACTGGCATACTGTCTATGCTGAAATCATGTGCAGTCCTACTGGCTACTGTCCAAAGCAAGAGTCAAATGTAAGAATCCCGATTCGGCAGAGTAAAACACTCATTTAAGTAGGCAGGTTTTGTTACTGACTGATTAAAGAATACATCTCGATGTTGGTTTTTGAATCCTCTCACATCCTGGTTGCAAGGGAAACATATGGATGGGGTAATAGACTCTCATGCAACACCAGCTCTCTCTCTCTAGCGAATGAATGGATTTGTTTGAAAACCAACATGATATAAAATGATTTAATCTACCTCTCTAGCCCATTCCTCATCTCTGCTTTAGACTAGTGGGTTAAGGCTACATTAACATAACAAAATCTTGGCGGTTGAGTTGGATTGTGGGTAATGAAGGCTCCAGGTTACACAAGGAAGAAGAATGTGTGGTCTGTTGCATAGAATTTGGTCCTTTTAAAAAAGATATATATAGTCATAAGAATCCAAAGCTAAATTGATGAAGGACTATTAAGACAAATACAGTGTTAATTTGAGAAAAAAACTAAATAAATCTGAAGCTAGTGTTGTTTCCCCCCCAGACACAGGACTCACAGACTTCTTATCCCTGTCACCACAGCTCTGGTGTATCTGGGATTTAAATCAGCTAACATGTTGTTAAAGATAGTTTTATCAAGCCTGTTCCCTAACAAAGCAAGAGTTGATAACAGTATATATTCTAAAATGCAATTTTTTAAACACAAAATCTGTCCAAAGACAGAAGCTCCACCCTACGCACATTAAGCCACTTGGAAAAGTTGAATTTAATTGAATTTACTGTAAGTCACGTAATCCACAGACTTGTTTATTTACTACCCTTGTTCCTTTTCATAGCTTGCTTTTTTCCCCTGTCAGACCTTTGAGCAAGCATATATAAAATTGATTATTTTCTAATCATATCCTTTTCTGCTCCGCTGCTGCGGCTGGAACAATTCTCTGCCAGTGACGGTAAAAAAAAAGACCATTTTGCTAATGCCGTAATGGTTGCACAATGGGGGTTGCATTTCACTTATTTTATGAGTAGTGGAGAAAGAGCTCGGGGCTCTGTGTGCTTCAGGCTGAGATGGTTTTTGTGTGTATTTGTGTGTGCAGGGGGAATTTGGCTTGTTAAATATGAGATTTCATTGTTTCCCGGTCAAGGTATGAGTACTGAGGCATTGTGTAACTCCCCTGGTGTTTTACCTTCAGCTCATCTATCACTTCATCTCTCTGGTGGGCCACCAGCCAGGAGAGCATATCATGTCCTCACAATGTGACAAATGTAGATCTCTTCTTTTTCTCCTATTTGCAAATTAAAGAAAAGCCCTCTGAGTGCTTGTTGAAGTGAGATTATGTAATTTGATGCTTTGGCCTCTCTGTAAATCTTTGATGCTACCTGTTGCACTATGATGTAAAACTTTGCACAATGATTTGCAAGACGGCAATAGGAGTGAGTTTCTCCCCACAGGTTTAAGTTAATTAGTAATTTAGCTGTTTTGAGCAGCACATGTTCCTCAGCAGATACAGCAATACCCCCTGTTTCATGTTACTCTGTTTAATTCAGATGCGTATATTTTTGTTTTGATTATGGGACCGTTGGCTGAGTCTCAACCCCAGACATTATTGGCCTAACTAGGAGGGGCTGTTTTCCTTCAGGAGATAATGCCAGGTCCCGTAATCCTGGCTAATACTGCAACAGCTGATTGCTGTCAAACAGTTCTGGGTCAGACAGTAAATGAAAATTTGTTTTAACCTCCTCAAATTGCCAGATGGGTGGGGATCACCACACTGTGACAGGATTTGGTAAGCTCCAAACCACAGAACAGTTTAAGACTTTTGTCAAATGCATTGCCGATGGCTTGTAAAGTACTTTGTCTGGTACTAAAAGACAAACTTCACTCATCTGGCTGTCACCACAAGGGGAGAGAGTCGTTTTTCATGTACCATGTGATCCAGACTCAGTGACTATCACTACTGGTGTGCATGAACTTTATTTTGGCAGGAGTCAAATGTGAACCACATGCACGTTTATTGTAGTGAGGACCTCATGTAGAGCAGTGGACCCGTAGAAACTGTTGTGAGACTCGACCAGACCTGAGAGGTGGCTGGGATACGCTGCACAGAGTCGATCCAGCAGATTAGATTAGATAGGGTTTTTATAGCGCCGTCTGCTATTTGATATTCCCTCCTGGAGGCTTGATTTTTCTTCCTCCATTAGTTTAGAAGTTTTTTGCCTCAGTTCTTTTAAATCTGAAATGGGCCTTTGGTTAAACACAAGCAATTTAGAATTTAATCAATTATTTTCATTTTCAAATTGCATACACACAACTCTTCATTTGTCACTTGCAAATATAGTGAAATATTTTGGGAAATATGCTGTTAGCTTAGCATTAAGAGTGGAAACAGTGTAGATTTTGAGTGTGGAAACCCATATCCAGTTGGCTTAATCTGTGCAAAAAAAGAAAGTGTAAAAAAAAACCAAGTTAGATTTTTTTCCTCAGGAATAGTTCAGCACATAACTCCCAGTAAAACCACAAATTGTTGTTTTTTACATCTTGGTTTTTATAAGTGAGATATAACACGATACTCAGTTTGCTTTAGAGTTGCCGATTGGTGGATTTTGTTACCTTTAGATGGAGCCAAGCTAACAGCTGCTATTTCCAGTGTTTATGCCAACCTAAGCTAATTGGCTGCTGGCTCCAGCTTCATATGAAATGGCCAGATATGAGAGTGGCATCAATTTCATTACTTCCCCCAAGGAAGATATGTTTTCATGTCCGTTTGATGGTTTGTTTGTTAGCATGATTGGACAAAAAAAAAAAAAGTTAATCGATTTCCATGAAATGGAAATATGGGGCAAAAGAAAAGCTCTAATGAGTGTCCTTCTAGTTCGTAAAGATATTTGATTTAACGCAAGTGTGTTGAGGTTTATTTCAAGCAAAGTTACTTGTATTGCATTAAATAATAATAACTTGCTTTGATAAATGTACATCCTTGAGCATAAATGTTGTGCAGCACTTTTGGCAATGCTGTGTTGTGTTTTAAATGTGCTGTAAAAAATAAATTGACCTGACTACTTGACAGTCACCACCTTAAAAACGGAATAAGTAAAAAGAGTGTTTTTACATTTTTAAATCTTGAACTCGAACAAAAATAACTCCCAGCCATAAACCGGGAAACTTGTCCTGATTTTTTGGAGTCTCTCGTTTACAGGAGACGAGTCTGTGGGTGGGACAGTATGACTAAGAAATGACTGTGTGGGAGTAGGAGTGTTTATTTCCAGTTACAATGCTGTCCCAAAATCTGTGATTTAATGTTTTATTATGACAGAGGAGGTAAAGGAGCTGCATCCATTAGGGCTGTGAGTCAGGGATGTAGGGAGGATGGTTCAGTTTGTAGGCAGCGGCCAGACTTTGTGGCTCTTCACCTGGAGGAGTGGCCAAATAGGCCTAAATCACTTTTTTTTAATACAGCTGGCTTTGGATACTGATTTAAGGATTTAACAGTTCATTACATAGACAAACTGCTTTCTGTCCACAGTACTCTGGCTAAGGCTTAGCCATTCTTTTTAACCACCTCCTCTACTGTGGAATAAACATGCAACTGCTTTCTTCTTTACTTATATTTCAAGTCAAAGCTGTGGTTCTCTCACTACCTATTTAGTTAGAAAAGAGTCACGGTCTTTGTATAGCTCCTTTATTTTGGGGGGGAAAATGATACAATGCAGATACGTGCCTTTTTTTCCAACGACTGAATTATTCCTGTCCTTCACTGAAGCCAAGAGGAGAACACGCAAGTTAAAAATGAAACGATTGTTTTCCTCCCTGTCTGCACTCTCTCATAAAGAGGCACATCATGATTTAGTTTTACTCTGAGCTGTCTCACTAGAGATTTTCTACTATGCTTTAATGCCAAGTCTTAAATCACATTTAACTGTCTGGCTTGTCCTGGACATTCTGCTGTACTGGATCCATGATGAGTGGAGTTAGA
Source organism: Chaunax sp. Z400 (assembly GCA_037577475.1). Lineage (NCBI taxonomy): Eukaryota > Metazoa > Chordata > Actinopteri > Lophiiformes > Chaunacidae > Chaunax > Chaunax sp. Z400. The sequence continues at coordinate 7,610,535 of CM075194.1, read as the reverse complement.
TTTGTGCACCATTGTCTCCTGTGAAGTTTTATACCCCTATTTTTTTTTTTTTTTTTTTTTTACCAGAGCCAAAATAGAGAATAAAGCTGTGACCCTCCAGTTTCAGGACACTTTGTGAAACTCTGGACCACCATGCCACCCTGTTATCTCACCTTCTGATTTTATCTGGCAGATACTGAAGCTCCAGTATCTTTTTCTATTTCAGGAAAAGGGTAATCTCTCTCCCCGCTCACTACAGATAATAGTGTATCTGCCTGTGACAGCCATGATTATTTCTCTTCCTAAGATTTCCCAAACAGTCTGTTGTATTTAGTTGCACACAAAATCTTAAAATATCATGCCTCAGAGGTGAAATAATTTGATTTTCTTTGCAATGAGGCCTCAACTATTTAAGTTAGAGTATTAAAATGAGTCTTGAAAGTCTTAGTTTGCATTGGATATATGCGTTATTAGCTCACCAGTTGGAGGAGTTTGAATGGACTCGGCTTATGATTAAATTGCTGCGATTCAGAAATTGATGTTCATGACTGTCATAACTGTCAGCTTTGACAGATAGTCCCTAGTATTTGTATCGTAAAAACCCCACAAAGGACTGTAAAGATCATCATTCTCTGACGGTGTCTCATTTTCTTTACCACATTTTGGATTTGTAATTCATGCCACAACAAATTTGAACTCCTGTTTGGTTTCCAGGACATCAGAGAGAAAGAGAGAGATGAGCCAGAATATGACAAATAATATAAAATTCATCTAACAGTATGCAGTATGCTGCCAATGAGGCTGAATGAGTCTTCATCATTTTTTAGTAACTCGAGCAGCATGGCTGGAAGGATGGTCGGTCGATCCAATTTGTACCAGACATTCATAGTTTCCAAATGAATTATATACTTTGGTGATTGCAAGTTGCTCCAATTTTTTCATAAGAGAGAGAGAGAGATCACCCGAGGTGGTGCAATGCTCCTTCGGACACGATACCCTTAATAATATCCTCTACTATGGGATGCACTATTATTTTTGGATCTAGAAAATGTGCATGTTTGAGAATAGAGAGCAGAAAGGTTTCTCCTTAAGAACACGATGCATCCCGACTTCAAGGTCTGTACGGATTTTAATCTCCTGACATTCCTTTAAAATAAAGATAACCTGCGCTGAAAACTCAGGCGATTTCAGGTGATTAGTGTAAAAGTGAAATTGTCCAGGAAAATAGTGTCACTGGTGGATATTTAAGATATGATTTTACTGGTAGTCATGGGGCAGAATGGAGGGGCAACGAATTCCAACAGGATGATTGTGACAATTTGTGGAGCCGACTAACCTCTTAATAATAATAAAGCCAATGCAAAGGCACACGTGGGCGTACTGTACTGCATTAACGGAGGAAAAAAAAAAAAGAGAATGCCATGCAGTTAATCTGTTTAGAAGTCCTTGTGATTCATTTGTATATGAGATCCAGTTGTACACCAGCTCCTTCATGACATCAGCGCTTTGGCTTTGTTACCATCTACACTTTGTTCAGGTCTGTCTGATTGCTCTTTATGTGTTTGGAGAAATCCTGTCTCCAAGCAACATTTTTGATGTTGTTCAAAATACAACGTTTTGGAGCCGGGCACTGGGATGAGGAGGGAGAGGGAGAATGACAGAGAGACAGAGATTGTGTTTGTGTACATGCAAGCTCCACACATGCATTTCTAATATGGGTCATTTTGAAAACTGCCTCAGATTTTCTGATTTTGGCAAGTGAAGGATGGAAACTGTGCCTTTTGTTTCTGGCGGAGTCTCATGTTCCACCACTTTGGTGCCGCCGTACCTGCCTTTAATGAGATCTCTTGTGTCAGGTTCAGAGCTCCAATGAGCATTCTGGCGATTGCTTGACAGGCCTTGGGTGAAAAATGCATTTGAGAAAGTTTCCTACTTGAGCTTGATTTTTTTTCCCTTTCTTTCAGGAAACAGGTGTTTGAGCAGCCACAACTTGTGTCATTTATGAGATAAGACAAATCAAGTGTTACCTCAAATAGTTGAAGCACTGTCAACAAGAGTTGGCATGGTCATGATGCTGGAGCACTTTTCGCAGCAGAGGATTCGGGTGCTGCTCAATGTACACCTACTCTTTCATCACTGAACCACAGCTCCATCTTTTTGGCAGAGTTTGCGCTTGCTTGAAATCCTTTAGACCTTAAATAGGCAGCTGCAAAGCCAAGAACCATTACTGCTGTCAGAGAGAAAGCCGTCTTCCAACAGTAGAGTAGAATCGACTCACTAATATATCATGAGTAAAAACTTGGGGAGAGAGGGAGAAGGATTCCCCCTGCTCTAAACATAATTGGGCTCCTTTGAAACTTATTCAAGGTTCAACCTGTCTCCAGCCAAAGATCGATTAGATAAATTAGCCTCTAGGTTGAGCGTCAGTTCCTAACTGCTCACACCCTGGTTACATTAGCCTAAACAAAGAAAGGCAGGGATTGACAAGTGTTCAGAGGAAAGAAGCGTTTTAAACCAAACAGGCAAATGACCCATGAGCCCAATTTGTATGTTTTTTTGGCATACGCTCAGATTCAGCTGAATATAGCCTTTGTTCAAACATAACGGAACTAGAAAGAAAGGCAATGAGCCAAAAAGAAAGAAAAAAACAATTTTTTTCAAGGAGTGAGCAAAAAGCTTTATTCATCTTAAAATGCATCTGTCAGATCGTACGGAACCTGAGACGGGTTTAATTCCTCATATGATGCACCATTGTTATGCAAACATGCTGCTGTGTTTCTCATTGCAGTGGCTGATAGGAGACAGAGACAGTCACTGTGGGGTCATCTGCTCACGGACGCAGGGGAAGCCGGTGTGCGGCTCAGACGGGCGGAGCTACGAGACCGGCTGTGAATTGCAGAGGGCGCGCTGCAAAGATAAATCGCTGACACTGGCGCACCGCGGCCGGTGTCGAGGTGAGAATGGATTTTGGAGTCTACGTACAGTATGCTGTGAAAATCCTCTTGGGGGGAATATTGATCAGCATTTTCTGTCAGTTCCTCCATCCATGTGTTTCAGGAGCATGACTAAACACTTCTCCCATGTACTCAGTAGTTGCCTTTTGATATTTTGGGACTTTTGACAATTTTAGTTTTTCCCACATTGATAAAAACAGTTTGAACTTAGTCTCAGATGCAGTGAGCCTCTGAAGCTAGAAGGCTCTCAGCTTTCTCAGAGTTTTTCCATGAATGCCGGCAGAGAGCCGGCTGGTCGGACATTCTGTCACATCACTGTCACTTTGTAGATCTTGGTCATTTTAACTAACATTATTTCTTTAAACTGGATTACAGGTTTTAAACACTGGATATCTCAGAGAACAGATTTTTAACTTTTACCTGCTTAAATCTGTGTTTTTACTGGTTTTAATAACTAGGTCCTTGGAGGGGACCTCTGTAGATGATTTGGCTTTTGTTAAAAACGTTGACAATAGCATTGCCCATCGGCCTAACCCTCCTTACAACTGCATTACTGCTCGACAGTAATATAACTCTGTGAGATAAAATAGATAAACCGGATCTGAACAATTTGACAACATACTGAAAGAAGTATAAAAACTGGTTCCAGATAAGGGTGAATGATATGGATTATGTAATTTTATATCACAATCTCATTGCGATTTTTTGACTAATGTAGCAAATTAAATACGTAAAAAAATGTAAGTACATCATCACATTCCTGCATCAATCATATAACAATTAAATGTTTCCATTAAAGCAGTTTTGCTCTCTGACTTGCAACATTGTTCAAGAAGGTCTAATACATCCAAAGGTGTGCATCTTGTTACCCAGACGCTCCAGTACAGGAGCCCTGTTCAGCCCTCACAGTAAAGTGGTTATTATTAGCTTACCTAGACAAACAATTGTACAAGATTGTAATAATTTGCGACTAATTGTCTAAATGTCTGGCCTTTTTGACAATCTCTAATATGACTTAACCATGACTTAAACAAAATTACGCAGAGCTTCATGTGAGTTTGTTTGTCTTTCAGGTAAAAATTGGGTAAAGATTGATCAGTTGCCGATGGTTGCAGCAACGACTTCCACATCTGAGGAGAGAGACCTGGAGCTCAAAGGTAAGGACCAGGAAACCTTTGAACACCACTGAATTTGATCCTTAGTCCTACAGACAGGGAGTCATTATGAGGAGATAAGCTCAAATGGAATGTTATTCTGTGTTGCTAAGATTCCAAAAGTTCTTGCCTTATTGATCTAATCTAATCTAAACTTCCCTTGGAGACGGTATACCGCAAAGCAAAACAATAAAGTGATTTACGTCAGACTCAAAGAGCATGTTTAAGATGTAGCCGGGATCTAAAGTGAACACCAGACAGTTTGGGAACTGAATGAGAAGATGTCTTTCATTTTCCGCCTCTCTGTAGGCGTGTAAGTTTTTACAGACTAAGATCACACATGTCCTCAGTCTCTGGATACCAGCCACTCAACAACAGCAGAGATTGATAGGTCTAGAGTCAAGGTTGGATCTTGGCATCCTCCCCCTTTTCTCAGCCCCACTGTCCATTAGGAAAACAGCAGTTCCAACCAAATCCATTTTTGGAGTTAAATTTGGTTGGTAATACGTGGGATTTGTTTCGTATCTGTGGTGTGCCAAGGAAAGGAAAGGCAGGCAAAGCTCACACACTCTTGTAGATGCAGCAGGCCTGTTTTGTTTTAATGACACTGCTGCTTTATTTAAGCAGGCAGTTCATGAAGCAATTGTTGTTAAAAATAGCAAAACCTGGCAAAGGCTTGTTGAGGTGTGCTTAAGATTCAGATTAAACATTGAGGATAAATTTGACTACAAGGCATAAATTGCTAACAGGCACACCAAACAACAACAAAAACATAACTAAGACTATTACTGGTTTATTATGTTTTAGCTGTGAGAAAACAACATGGGTAAAATCTACACATAATAAACTGGAATGGCGCATACCTCCGCCAACACTGAACAATCTTTCTTTCCTCTCTTTAGCTTTCCTGACCCCTGCCCCACCCCTCTACAATGTTTAGTGTATATCAGTTTAGTAGGTTTTTGCATAATTAGGGAAAACCCTATTTTATTTAGGGTGAAATCCTTTCAGTAGTTTTTAAGTAATCCTGCTGGCAAACAAGGAAACCAACCAACCAACCAATGGACACAGGTGAAAACATAATGACCTTGGTGGAAGTAACCAGAATTTTTTAAACATAAAGTTGATCAAATTTAGTCTTTTTTTAAAACCGGGTTATGTGTTTTGCAGTCATTCAAGAGGGATTTTTCCAAATGGTGGGTATGAATTTTTCCAACAATATCTCAACGGCCTCTCTTTCAAATGAAATTAATAACAGAAACTAGCATGGCACTAAGCAGAAAGCATACCTCCTCCATAGCTGAACAATCCTACAGGCTTGCCTTGCTTGCCTGACCCATGCCTCACTGCTCCACAAGTTTCATGGAAATCGGTTTAATTGTTTTTGCGTAAGAAGGGAAAATGCTCAAAAATGTCAAAGAAAGTGGAATGGATACACCCTCTTATCCAGAGCCACACCAAAATTTAATGGTTTGTTTTTTGGTCAACACTTAAACCAAGTTTCGTGAAAATTGGTCCAGCAGTTTTTGCACAATCCTGGTAAAAAAAACAAAAAAACCTCTGGTTGGCAGAGGTAACAAATGTTTGCATTTACTTTTGCTTTGTCACAACTAACCAGCACAGAAAATCATAGAGGAAGACGTGGTGAAGAAATTGCTAAAAGCTGCTGGTCATAAAGTTGCTTTTACATTTCAATAAATCAGACCAATTTAAATGAGTTGCTGAGGTCTTCAGTTGGGCATTGGACTGTTTGGACATGAGCACTATGACATTTAGTGAACCTTATTTCTGAAGTAAGACTAAATATATTCAAAGTCCACATTTATAAATTCACGTAACCCTGTCTGTCCTTCTTGGTGACATCACCACCCAGTTCTGGCTTCGTCAGCCTTTACTCTAGAGGAGACGAAAAGTCTGTCTCCTCTCAGGTCCACAGACGACTTTTTTTAAAAACTTTTTTATTTATTCAGGGAGAATGTTTGCCAAAAGTGGAGGACTGCGGTCTCAGTGGTCAGCTCCCCGGTGTCAATGTGTATACATGAACAGTTGAACACAGAGCTCAACTACACAGGAGCTGTGAGTGCAGTAAAAACAGTAGTTGCTGATGGGATTTTGAACCAGTGACTTCATTCTCTGACTTCCATTCCCTTAGAGTAGGTCTGGCTCATCAGAGCTGCAGAAACACAGTTTCCACTGACGTTTTAAAACATCAGTGTCAGATGCATGAGGCGCTCCTCTGCATTAACAATGTGGTCCTCATTGTCTACCTCTGGCACTGGTAATAGTCAGTGTGGAGACGTGTTGTTTCAATGTTTTATGGATAGGCTAATAAAAGTTCTTCAACTTGTCAGGTCACTATGTACCCGCAATGCAATAGGTTTTCAAAATCATTTTGGATGGAGAGTTTCTTCAGAGACACGAGCAACCGTCGATTTAACTTGTGGTGGACTCAGGGGCAAAACAAAAACAAGCTGTATGTAATGAGGCACCATGCATATTTATGGTGTAGTAGTTACAAACCCTGGTTGAGATAAAAAGTTCTATTATATAACTCAGTTGTTATAACTATTGAATCTCTATAAAGAAAACGCAGGGAACTATAAAGCTGTGTTCACACCGAACGCCACGCAAATTTTACTCGCGCGGATGTCACCATGGGATCATTTGAGTTTACTCGCATCGCTCGCACGATTAACACGAATCCAATACTGTTTCCAGGTGATTGATGTGGGTCAAGCGCTGCGAACTGGCACCCTCCAACTACCTGCTGACCTGCCACTACCAGGTACTACAGTACTACGTCCGATCTCGGTAGGTATACAAAGTTGTGTCGTACAGTTCCGGGTGTCCACACACAGCTACGATAAGCTTGTCCTCCATTTACGTGTCAATGTCCTTCTGATTGTCTGTATATGTGACGTCTGGAGAATCTCAACGCTGATAGGCTTTCATGACACAGCATCACGCGAATTTCTTGCCAAAGTTGAAAACTTTCAGCTCGCTTGAAGAAGCAAATAACGTGAATTTCGCGCCTTTGCACCATTTGCGTCGACTCGTGCTGGACCGAAAATTCGCTTTGCAATCGGTGTGAACACACCATAAGTGTAAAACCATTTAGAGGCACATGGAGGCCAGCCTACGTGGTACTGCATACATTTTCATTATTTTAAGGACACGCATTGGTGCACAGCATCACGTTTTGGCCACTGGAAGGGCACTATAGGGCAGTGTATCATGTTTTGTCCACCGGAATCCAATCCATCCAATTGGAATCCATCCAAGAAGGCACTTTTGCAGCAGTTTTTCAAACATAGGGGTACCAGGGAAGCAATTTGCCCCCTTGAGTCCACCAGTGGCTTGTTTTGTGCAAAAACATACTAAAGGATACTTGGTATCGAGAAAGGAAAAAATAGCTTAAACATTGAAACAATGGGTCAAAACAAAAATGATCTTCTAACTGCTCATCTATATTCATAAGGCATCCTTGAGTAAAGCTCTTAAACATCATTCAATGCTTGGCGGCCAACAGATGTAAACTGTGGTTGAACTGGTCAGATCCCAGGTGTGAACAGGATGCTGAAACTTCTGTGAAAAAAAAAAAAATCAACCATATCGCTGGAGGTTAGTCCACAGTGTCAATGTGTTACAGATGCAGGTCAGTCCAAGTGTCGTGTCGAGAGGAACCAGGCTTTGGAACAAGCCAGGAGACCTCAGGAGTCCATGTTTATCCCAGAATGCAATGAGGATGGAACATTTGCCCAGGTCTGTCTCTGACCTTTGAACCATGCTCTTCACCTCTTTTGATTGTAGTCTTCACCTTGTATTGTACAGTATTTACACTCCAATATACTTAACCATCCTGTGCACGTTATTGTCATTTTTTTGTGTGATTTACCGGTTTTTTGCCTCTGCAGGTCCAGTGCCATACTCTGACAGGCTACTGTTGGTGTGTCACCAATGACGGCAAGCCAGTGAGTGGCTCCTCTGTGCACAACAGGACCCCGGTGTGTTCAGGTACAGGAGGGGTGGGGGGGGTGGAAGCACAGCCTGTAAACCTATGGATGAAATTTTCCAGAATTTAATAAAAAAAAATAAAAAAAACTCAAAATATTTGTCCCGTACAAGGTTGCTGATGTGTAAGACGCTAGTGCCAACAGAGCTTGCATCTGTCCTGCTGTGAAGTTATTTGTGCAACCAGAGTTGCCCCACTTTTGATGAATGCTTGACTAGAACACCAGTAGAAGGGTAGGATGCTTTCCAACAGTTCTATTACGGTGGAGAAGCGGCTTACAGTAACAGGCATATAGAAATTTCAGCGGTGGCCGCATTTGTAGAATCATGGAGTTGTTGAAAGCAAAGATTTGGACCAGTTAACTTCCAGTCACTTTAGAAATTAAACTTTTGTCCAGGATTTTAAAAAAACAACTAGAAATTGTTTTTATTCATAGACTTCAGGATATGAGGAGGAACTTAAATTGAGTAAATTATCAGTGAACTGACCCTACATCTGAAATGAATGGCTTTTAGGAAGTCTGACTGTGCTGATGAAGGGTGAAAAGTGAACACAGCCTTTGGGTTACAGTTAAAGAGGGTCTGTTTTGCCGTACTATGGCCACATGTGTATTACATGTCATGTGGCGTATAGCAGGTGCAAGGTCAACAAGAAGGCTAATGGCCGTACATCCAGGGGGCCCCTCGAGCCTCCGCCTCTGGTGTAACTGTTCTCAGCAGGCTGCAGGAGAAAGAGAGCAGAGCTCTGCACACTCATCCTGGATGGGAACACTTTATGATAATCACCATCATTTTCCCTCAGAAGATAATACACAGGGGTCTTTGCCAGAATTGAATTGCACAGCCACTAGAGCATATGGTGCAAATTTTGTGTGGAGAGTGCGGTGAGAGTGGTCGCATGCCCTTCTGAAGCTGCTCAACAGACTTCCTTCAGAGGCTTCCTGCTCTCTCGCTGATTCGTTATCCCTCTGCTTCTCTCTTCAGCGCGTTTTCTTTTCTCTGCACTTCCAACCTGTGCCACTAATCACCTGTATGGTTTCCCTTTGCACCTGCTGTGCTTCAGTTCTACGAATAGAATCAGTAAAGTTCACAAAAGGAGCATGGTAACTTGAAAAGTATTCATACTTAAAAACGACACAGCTTTTCCCATTTACAAATACATACTACTGGGTGGTAGAAGTTCTTTTTTTTTCTATTTAGGTAGCAGATAAGAGTTTTTTGGAGCACAGAATTCATTTGTGCATTTAGAGAATGACATAACAGAATGCTGTTTTTTCAGAATCCTAAACATCTTACTGTAAATTTCATGTCAGAGTAATTACAGTGCTTGCAAGTTCTGTCACTTGTGAAGATTATACATCACCAGAGCGATATTAATAATAGTTTCTTCCATTTTGTCAAGTTGGTTTGAAATAGGTCAATGACAAAAAGTGTGTCAAAGCTACCAGATTTGAACTGGACTTGATACTTGCTGGCTCAAGCTTCCTAAATGTGAGGATGCACATTATATCATATAGGAAAGTTAATTAAATATATTTGTGTTTTGGACTGTTGTTGGGGTTACTTTGGGCTCTGCATGATTGTGATGGTTAGTTTTCACTATTTTCTGACATTTAGTTGACTGTGAATAATTGATTAATCAAGAAAATAATGATCAGATTAACCAATAAAGAAAACAATAATTAGCTGCAGCCCTACTCCAAAAATGACATCTCATACACAAATGAAGAGATTGTGAGATCGCACTGAACTGAAGAAGTATTTTCAGTTTTCCAGGTTTAAATAAATTCTTTATGAACAGCTGAAATGTAATTTTTGGCACAACACAATCTCGACCTGTCTCCTTCCTGTCCTGCATAAGATCCAATATCTTCATTGTTTCTTGCAAAGGTATGTATGGCACTGGAACCAGAATCTGAGCACAGCAAACTATATACAGCTGCTAGAGACGAAGATTGCCCAACTCGCCTTCCTTGAAAGTGAATAACCTTTACTGACATGCCCAGACGCCCCTGTACACTATGACCCAAATCAATCATCTCACATACATTTGCAGGAAACTTCCGTGAATTTATGGGAACTCATGCTGGGACAAGTGGATTGTCAGGTAGTAAATTTCCTTCCAGTTGCCTTCATGTAAAATATCTTCCTTCTGACCTCCTATTGTAATTGGTTGTCTGATATAGCTCTTTTCTTCCATGCACCCATGCATGAAACGGACTACCTGCATGCAGCAAATGAGAATGAGATTTGGAGAATTATTTTTGTTTGATAATCATTTTCCACAGATGGTGCAGATCACTCAGGTTTGCATCAGTCAGCGTTAAGATAAAGCAACAAGCAGAATGTTTCAATGTGTGCCTGCTATCAAGAACTAACAGAATGTACCCATCAGACTGTGATAAACCTCCACATCTAACTCTAAGTCAAGACGTCAGTAGGTTGGGTAATCTTTGGGAGCTATGTTTTTCTGTCGGCCTGTTTTCTCTTACATTGGAGCACTCAATTCAACAAAAATCAATTTCAGTAAAAGGTTAATCTGAGTAATTCCTTTTGTTTCTAAAATCGATAAACAGCATTTTTACAATCAGTCTTTAAATGTTCTGGAGAAGTTGCTGCATCTGTCTATTCTTTGCTTTGTATATGTTATGTTTTTTCCTTACAGGGTCAGTAACCGATAAACCACCCGGGCCACCGAACTCTGGTAGAAAAGGTGAGTTGAGATCTGTTGTAGGTTGTGTTTGCATGGCTGTGAGTGCTTTTATTTGTATGAAAGAGTCGGAAAGAGAGCACAAGTTCAAATGTCTGATTTTTTCTCTCCCATCTGATCTGTGCAAAGTCTATATTTGTACAGAGCAGACAGGCAACGTGATGGTCACTTGCATCTCGAAAAGGATTTTGATGAAACGAGTTAAAGAATACATTTTAAAAATAAAATTGTCTTTCTTTGAAATGTTGGCATGATGCTTAGTTTCTCAAATGACTTCAGACACACTAATGTAGCAGTACCTTTTGTTTAATGATGGACACACTCCTAAAACATTGCTCAAGTTATGTCTTTGTTCATGCTGTATTTGCAGGTATAAAATACGTCAAAATTGTAAAGAATAACAGTACTGCAGTTTTCCTCACAATCAATTCAAGGAAAAATGAAGTACTGAAAGTACATTGTACAGTACAAGGCTTTCTATAAAGTGAGAAGAGATGCTTTCTACCCTTAAGAAAAGGTTATAAGGTGAAAAAGGTGTTAAGTTGAAGCCCCAAACACATAAAACCATCATGAAAAGACTGGTGGCGATGAAGATCAACTCCGAAACATCCAAAAAGTTTAACACATTGAGACTAAAGACGACAGCAAATGACCAACTAAAAGCAGTGTTTGCCCACCTTTTTCATACCACTCACAGTCGACGGCTTTTCAGCCAGTTAAGCATGCTGAATCAGTGGTGGAGCCCATCAGTAAGAGAAATCACATTGACTTGTTGTGCAGCTAAACGAAACAGTGCACAAGAAGAGAGGGTGAAGAAAGCACGCAAATGACAACAGTCAAGAGGGCACACACACTGAGGGCTCTTCTCATTTGTCGTTAATTATTCCAATACACAAATATTTTTCGAATGACATGACCATCTGGAATGAAGCAACTGAAGGCCAACTAGCACTGTCTAAGTGGTGTGAAAATGGTAGGAAAAAAGCTGCTTTATCATAGCAACGGTTTGTATATTTTCAGTCATAGGGATTACGTTTGTCCTTTTTGACTGCCAAATGCAGACCATCACCGTCTGCTGGTATGGAGAGTAATTTCCTTTCAAGCAGGGGCAGAATGTACATGCTAGTTGGTTGTTTTCAGCAGTCTTTGCGGTGTGTTCAAGTGCAAACTTTTTGGCACCGCCACAGGTCTTGTGAAGCGACGCAAAAGTCTGTCTTCATCGCCTTTTGTTTGTTCATGTCAGTTTGATGTGTCTGGACCGTGTTACTCATAGTCCAGATCTGGATCAAACACATTAAGGTATAGAAATTATAAGATACCCTATCGTCATGCAGGAGGTTATTTGGCAGGTTTGGATTCGTCAACCTAGTAACTACTGTGTTTTATTTAAAGTTTGACCTGATCAGTTTAATGTGACCTCAGATCCGTGTTCCGATTTACTAACAAGATTTCTGATTTAAGACCTTACTTTAGTGTTTTTAGAATGTCTCCAGCTCTCTGTGGTGTGTTTTTGATTCAATTATTTCCTAAGGAGTGTTCCAGATGCTACAAATCTGCACATGGGTGAGTATTCTAGGCAGCATTATTTAAGAACTATTACAACAAATTAATTTATCAAACAGAACATGTACCTGTTCAGTCTTTAGCCTGTGCTAATATGTGATTACAGAATCTTATGATACAGAATATTAATTTTATTCATTCAGTTATATAATTCTATATGTGCCAAACACTAAAAATGTTTGCATTTCTTACACTGGGAAAAATATATTAATTGTCTCAAATTTTACCATTTAACAGGATTGTCTCTATCACACATTATTATAGCTGTGAGAAGATGCTAAGAGAGTGATACACAACGGCGACACATTTATGGCAAAAAGAGTAAAACCACCAAAAATGACTTAAAAATAACTTATAAAAAGTTTTGGTTGCCAAAATGTCATTTATCAAGATTAAATTGAAATAATGATACAATTCTGATGTGTTTTTTCCTTAAGGGTGTACAGTGTCAGAAAGAGTCTGACAAATTATTCAGCCTGCAGCTTGGTCGCCAAGAAACCCAAAGTTTAACTGTGACGAATAGTCATAAACATGGTGATTCAGTGATCTTTTATAATACTACTATGTGATTAGTGTCATGTAGCCAAACCCAACCATGAAGCACTCTATTAAAAGTACCACTACTGTAGAGCACACAGAGCTTTTTTCAGTCAGAAACCGCAATTCAAGCAGTGCTGCAGGTTTTTAGAAATTCACAGTGATGTTTATGCTGAGTGTGATGCTACAAGGGTTTGGTACTACTGTATTAAGGGTACCGAACAAATTATGTTAGTTTTTGTACGTGGTGTTCCAATAGCCTTCTTTTTTGAAGTAATGCTGGTGTTGTATGTAACATATTGGGTGCCTAATTTCTTTAACAAATTACATTTTTCTTATTACAGAAAAATAAAGTACTACAAAGGTAACGGTACAGAATTCCAATGGTAGCAGTAGATAGTGCAGTCTGACTGCTTGTTGAGATCCTCCTCCTTTTGAGTGGACCAACCAATCGACTGACTTAACGAACATCGTCAACCTTAGCAAATTATCTTATTTTGAAAATTAAGAATGATAAAATTAACACTCCTTTCTTTCCTGTGAGGTGCATTCACCTCTTTGTTTGGATTAAATGTGGATAGGCCTTACTGTGTCAACACATTCTGCACCTACACTGCACTGATGCGGGTCCTGATGGAGGCTGGGGGGTGGGGGGGTGGGGGTGGGGTCTCATGTGAGTGTTTGTGTGTGTGTGGTTTAAAGCATAATTGTGAGGGAGTGTGATAAATGTGCAGCTTGTTGATGTGAGAGCGTAAGTGGCTTATTGATGTGTATGTGAGAGCCATACATCCACGTTGTCGTGGTCGTCTGTTTTTCTATTTTTCTATTGCTCAATCTGTCTGTCTTTTCTATCTGTCTTGGCCGGGCCATGTGCAAATCCCAACCATTCAACAGTTCTGGAGAGTAGATTGTATTAACCTCAATAATGGTAGTCTCTTTCCGTTTCTTTCTCACCCTCAACCCAGATGATGGCTCCAAGCCCACACCCACCATGGAGACTCATGTCCCCCCTGAGGGTGATGGTAAGTCTTAGCTAACTACTCCTCGACCTGGGACATGGTGTTTATATGGTCCATTAAGGCAGTTTGCTCAATTCTTTGTGTACTTTTAAATTCTTGATCCTCACTTCAGTGAATCTGCAGCATGTCAAACCTTTAATATTCAATCTTAATATGTGATTCCTTAAGAATGAACCATTGACAGATATTAGAAGAAATTCTGGGATCTTGTTGCGATTTTCACTCCCTGCCAGCTTAGCTCTGCAATACAGCACAGCTATTTCAGTGAAGCTTAGGTGTAGTAAATTCTACAGTGATAATCTATTTATGAAAATTATTGATCTGTACTCTGTGTTACTTTCATTGCAGAGATAACCGCTCCAACTCTGTGGATAAAACAGCTGGGTTATAAGGAGAATAAGCAGAATAGCTCCACTTCCAGGAGGCAAGGTGAGAGAAAGAAACCCATCCTTAGTCTGAGAACTTTATGCATATATTCTTCTCGATGTGCATAAAACTTTAACAATGTTTGGAACAAGAGGATGTTGCTGTGAAATTGTCAACTTTCCCAGCTGTATCAAACACAAGTGGCAGTTTTTGCATGTGGGAAGTCCATGTGTGTGGATGCATACAGTGTGTGTGTGTGTTAGGGTTTGAGGGTCATATTGGTTAGCTGATACACAGGACTGGGGCTTTTTTATTAAATAGCCTTCAAAATGTGCATTCCATTTATAATTTGCATTCATCAATACAACAAAATTGTCATACGCAGCATTTCTTAAGATTCTAATACTCAACAAACCTCCAAAACTCCCTTTAACACATAATTTTTTAGGGATTTTATGGCTGACTGACTAACTCATGTGCGAGTTTTGCTCAAGGACAGAGATCTGACCTCAATGAGGATGTAGAGAGTGCATTGATAAAACCTGCTGGAAATGGAATGTATGAGAACACCTTAACACACCTTTCCATTTGGATACACTGTATGTTGACCTTGAATGCATACATGTTATATTGGGATGCAAAGATAGCAAACAGACTGTCATATGATGTTTCTTAGTACCACTATCATTTCTGTCGATTACATATTAACAACTTACCTTACTTTCATGATGGAAAAGTGTGCTTTCTTCTGCATCTGTTATGTTGCTTGACTGATATTATGTTAGGTTCATCATTCGAATTTGGATTAGGGTTTAATTTAATTAAAAGAGACTGTTGGGCTATTTGGTTTCTGTCAAGACTGAACAAAGAGTATTCAAAAAATAATCTGTGAGCTAAATTGACCGTTTCTGTCAATGATGTCTGGTGTTGCTGAGGAGAGCAGCATGAAAGCTGTTTCTGGTGAGGTGCTGATGACATTCACGTTTGTTTGGCCTGAGATGCCGATGCTGTAGTGACATATCTAGTCACAGTGAAATGTCGTATGTGTGTCTAGTGTTATTGGGGAGGCATTTAACTTCATTTAGATGTCAGTGTTTCGGGCCTGAATGCAGAGAACCAGAGACTGCAAGCAGACAGCTGGACCCCTGCTAAAGCCGTTACCAGAGTATAGAAGATGATCTAATATTTAAACTAAATCAGAACCTGTCTGTCTCTCTCTAACTACACTTGGAAGCATCTCTCCTGTGCATACATGAGCTATGTTATTAACTAACTGGCTCTGTCTCTGTATTCCCCATGTTTATGATTGAGAGTGATTATGTTAGTGAAACATGATTGTTTATATAGGCAAAACACTGCAAAGTACCTTTTTTTTTAAAATGATGCTTTCCTGCCAGACTTTTACATGATGTTTTTTTCCAATGTTACAAGCTCTTTTATAAAGATGTGTGGAGGGACATAATGCTGCTTGTTGTCCTATTTGCAAGTCTGCTTTGAGACAGTAAGCACTTGTCTTTTACTAATAAGAAAAATAAGCGATGACGGAAATGAGTAGTGACCAAATATGATGACAAATGATGTGCTGAAAAGTAACACAACTGAAAATTACACATCCATTTATAGAGTGAATGCTCAATTATTTCCGGTTTTGCTGTACTGCAGGTCATAAACACACACACATGCGCCTTCATACCCTCTCACAGAGTCCATTACTAACATTTCCGCTATTTTAACTGCAGCGAAGGCTTCCTAGAGACAATATTGCAGTGATTACCCCACAGCTGAAAGCCATTGGAGCGAAGCGAAGAGGAGAGAGTGCTGGACGGGGTGGGGGGTAGGTTCAGAGAGGGAGGCATTTGGATAGAGAGAAGCAGAGAGAAAGAAAAGTAAAGTAAAAGAATGAGAGACAAAGGCAGTGGAGAGGTGGGATGAAGGGATTCAGAGAGGGATGAAATAAGATTGATAAAGGAAGAGAAACTGGAAGCAGAAGAGAGTTAAAAAATAGTTTTACATGCAGGGCTCGGAGCCTCGGATGATGGCCAAAGTGAAAGGCACAGACTGTCATCTTTCATCCATTATCAGTTTGCCGTGAAGAGAGAAAAAAAATCGCCAGAACAATGAGCAAAATGTTACAACGGTTCCTGACATCTTACTCGTGTGGGTTTCTCTTTCTCAGGACAATATTTGTTTTCTGAGGATTTGTGTTACTCCTCATTCTATTCTTGCTGGGGGAAGAACAGTATGACTGAAAAGGAACCAAAAATGAAAAAATACATAGAGCAGAAATGCAAGGCAGGCAAAGGAGTCATAGATTGAATTCCACACAAACTCCACACAAAACTGAAGGGATAACATTTCAAGCGTCCAGCCTTTTTCCACTTACATGTATAAAAACAATTTTCTTTTGGGAATCCTAGCGCCTGGCGCCAGCATAACCTCTGTATAATAAACAGTGCTAAATAATTTGGATGTGAAGGAGCCTTGGCAAGGATCAGAGCCAGGGTACGGCGTTAAGAACACTTGAGTGTGAGTCTCTGCAGGAGAATACATGTTTTGGTGTAAGGACTCGTTTAGCTCTCTGTTGGCAGCCATGTTAACAACACCCCTCACACACATACACACCTCTCACCACCTCGGTCAGGCCTCCGGTCTGCTGCTGAATCTGCCACCACTGTCATCTCCATCCGTCATAACATTACCATGGAGAATAACAAAGGACTGTTATTTTTAACTTTTTTTTTAGATCATATTGTGTTAAAAAAAAAAGTTAATCTTGTCCCGTTTTTCTATTTTTAAACAACTAATTTATTAAATTCTGCATGATACCCTGTAGGACACAATTATCATTTAAGGAAAGACCTTTTTAACTTTTGGTGGTTAGACTCACTAGGGAGATTTTGATTGAAGGGCATCTGCCTTGAGCAGCAGCAAAATAAATCCCCCATTGGAGTCCAGACACTGGTGGTGGTGGTGGCTGATGAATCTGATGAAACTAAAGAGTTCAAATTTGGCTTCTAACTGAATCAGCGCAGTTTCAGCTACAATTTGATCTTAGTAAGTCCAAATGTAAACATTCTGGATCACCGCAATGGTAAAGAATCCTTTAAAAAGATTCTGGATCCAGATGATGATCATGATCACCACCAAAATCTGATGGACTGTTCCTTTGGCCATACCTCTTCAAAAAAAAATGAATCCATAACTTTTGTTAGTCAGACAAACACTTAAAAATATCACCTCCTTTAATATTTAATACTTAAATATTGATTAAAGCCAGTTTAAGTAAAAGATGTGAATGCTTTTCCCCCATAGAGAGTAGACGGGTCCCAATTTCATAACCTCTTTTCCTGATTTTGTCTGTAACCTGTGCTGTATTTTCTTAATCAAGCTTTGGTTATCGGAGCCGTAAGCGGTGAGGCTACTGGCACCATTCTGAGACAAATCAGTTCCACAATGTAAAAATGCCAAACGCTATATTGCCGTGCTCAATCACCACCCTGAAGAAAGGTCTCAGAATGATTTCTCCAACTCTTATTGTAGCTTAATGCTCCACAAGGCACTTGAATGTAAAATGATGAGTGGATCAGGATAGGTAAAAGTACACTTCATCGCCATGGTAACCAGTTTAGCATGCGGCTCTGTTGTACTTGACTTAAGAGTGAGCAATGGACTAAATGGATGTGAATGTAAATACAGTGTGGTCAAACAAGGTGCTGCAGGAGCGTTTCTCAAGGGTCGAGCAGCTGTTGTTGCATATATGAGAGATATGACAGATTGGTGTGACGATATTTCCTCATACAATCTGAAGGACTTGTAAAGGTTTTTATGTAGCAGTGCTTTCATGTTGAAGTCCAACTGCTCGGATTAGGACAGTTCCACATGCCGCAGGTGAGTTCATACAGCTTGATGAGGTTCGCTTGTGTCCACGAGAGGTGGATGGCAGCATCTGTGACAAAACGTCAGACATCTGAAAGAACATTTTTGAAGCCTTGGCTTTGAAACCCTAACAAATATTGGTGAAAACATGTATTCTTGGATAGTATTTTAATTACATTTATATAATGTTATTATAAGTACAGTGTGAAGAGTGAGATAGTTTTTTAAGTCAGCGTGTGAGCATTTGAGTTATTAAATTATAAAAATATAAAAATTATGTATATAAATTATGTTTATGTTGAATTTCCTCTTAATTTTATATTTTGTAATTGAACAACACATACATTTTATGACTAAGTTTAAATTAATGTAAATTAATCAGACTTACAACACATTGAAATATATTAACATAAATGCTTTGTGTAATAGTTTGCTCATATTTTCTGTTACACATTATCCTGGATCATTTTATGGTAACCTACCAATCCTTAATCTTTTATCTTAGTGTACACCATTTCTTTTTTTGTGTGTGTCTCTGGTTTCCTGATTGTGATGCCTCTATATTGAGCGTTTTTCTCATGGTTTTAGAGAAAGTCCCCTCTTGTGACCAGGAGCGACAGAGTGCACTGGAAGAGGCTCGGCAGAATCCACGTGAGGCCATTTTCATCCCTGACTGTGGGCCTGGAGGCCTTTACAAACCGGTCCAGTGCCACCAGTCCACAGGCTACTGCTGGTGTGTTCTGGTGGACACAGGACGACCCATTCCTGGAACCTCCACCAGGTAAAATCATTTACCAGAAAAGCATCAGCCCACTTTTTACTCAGCTATTGTGGCATTCACTGTAAAATATAATAAGCTTTCTTTTAATTCTATTGAGTGTTTATTTCTTCTTTTGCCAAAGTAGCAATGTCTATCTGATGCACTGGTAGCAGGAGAGTTGGAATGAGGACAAGGAATATGCTCAGTTTTGTTGCTGCCAATGCTAGACAACAGGGTTTGGTAGGTTTCTGTTTGGTGAACGAACTTAAATGGGTTTCATTATGAACTGGTATTTGTCAGGTGGAGGAGCTGAGAGCTAGCAGCATGCAGCTTTGAGGTGTTACAGCTGTCTAATGTTATGTTGCACGCAGGAAAAACTTTGGCATGAAGTTTTCATCCCATTTGCCCTATAAAAGTTACTGCAATACTTTGTTTAAATATACTCAAAACTCCTTGTATCCATTTCAAATTAAAAGCCCTCTGGCATTCCAGTGGAAAGAAACACTTCATTTCTTGAGGCTTTTATTGTGAAACAGTACAGGAAGGGAATGTCATTTAGCTGGCTGTAAGTATTTGGTATGACGTTTGTTTTCAGTGCAGTTGCTGCTGTTTATATAGTTTCAAGGTAATGGCAGAAAAACAGTGGGTTTTTGCAAGAGTCGTATGTCACAGAGATGGAGATGAGTCAACAGGAAAGTGTTGACTAAATGATGCACAGTGCTCATGTTTTGGCTCTTTAAAAACCTTTCATGATTTGTAGCTAGAATATGAATGTTACCACTTGAGAAATATATGATGGCAAAGAAATTGATGTCATCGTTTCTGAAGAGAACTTATATTTCATGCAGGATGAGGATTTTTTTTTGGGATCAGAAAATATTAGTTGGCATTTTGGACACAGGATAGTTTCAAACAGCATATTTATAACTAAAAGGCGCCAAAACCCTAAAATAAATCACATGAATAGTAGCATTTCATACATACTGAATGACAACCTTGAGGCAATTTTTTCTTCAAGTAAGAATTGAATGTATTTTGGACTAGACCTCGTGTCACTCATCCATTTTTTGTGTGCAGGGTAATGCATCACACATCCTATCTTGGATCACTGGTCCTGTAGACAGTGAAAAAAAGAAAAGAAAAAGAAAACTTGCTGTTGCTTAGAAAAAAGGCAAATGAGACACACATGCTCAATTTTCCATCCTATTCAAGATCCACTTACAATGGCCAGGAGAAAACGAGTCATGCCCGGCATAATGTTGAACAGTTTGTTATGGCTCTGAAATAAAGGATTATGCACGTCAAATCAAATTTATTTATTAAGCGTTTATAAAAAGAGACATTAATTACAGTCAACAGTGAAAACACGAATTAAAGCAAGAGCGATAAGTAGTTTTAAGAGGCCAGTGTCCTAAAGCAGGCAGTGAACAGATTATAGAAAGTGCATGTTTTCATAACTAAGATAAAGACATTTGTCTTGCACCAATAATATCTTGAGTTTTAAGCTCCACCTTCTGAGGCCTGGAAGGAAAACTGGAAAATTATTTAAGGTGTTTTCAGTTCCAGGCTATGTTTGATGTTTATTTCCTATGGCTGACCAAGTTTGTCACCATGAACTAGCTTCTTCTTTGGTGTTTTTTTTCCCACAAAACAACTTATTCTTTGTTTCCTCGGCTTCCTTTCCTGTTTGTCTCATGCAGCGGTGTTTCTGCTGTCTTCTTCTCTCTGTGTAACAGGTACCAGACACCAGAGTGTGACGGTGCTGCACGATCTCGCGTCTCAGACACTGAAGATCCCTTCCAAGGCAGAGACTTGACAGGTTTTCTTGACATTATTACAATAGTTTTATTCATTCTTGGATCCAATTTATTGTCTTGTGTCAAACTGTGTTTTTAACCATTGGGGTGGCTTAAATATTCTTTTCCACTCCTTCAAAATCAGAGAGAATTATAGTCACACATTATTGACCTTCCTTTTAGGCCCTGATCTTCTTCTTTTTTAGCATTGCTAAGCCTGTCAAGACTTCTGCTGTTGCATAACAACAACCGTGGTAGATTTATCTTTGAAATTTGAAGTCATTTTAGTCAGATAGGCTAAACAAAAAAAGACTTATTTGATCCAAAGCCTGACCTGCTGTATTTAGTTACAGAGAACGGACAATTAATAGTATTGTAGCTTTGACACTTAGACTCCAAAAGACCAAAGATTTCCGACCAGCAACCAGTTTACACCAGTCCAACTAGACCAAACAGTCTAGTAATGACTCGCTGTATTTCCCCTCCACCTGCCGTTTCTTTTTGTTGTTGTTGTTTTATTGTAACTCAAAGCGATTTTGAGTTACATTGTACATGATGCATAGATGAAAAAACCCCCCCAAAAAACAAGAGGTTTGAGAGTTTGAAGCTGTCCATAGTCATTTTTGAGAATACTAAGGTGGTCATGAACTTGAGACAGTATATCTCCCCATTTTTCAATTTCTCACGTCTATTCCTGGAGCAGTTCTGCAGTTTGGAGGAGTTGGTGTCATTTAAACCAACTGACACTTTGTAACCAACTTGATGAGATGACTTTGCTTTGAGCTGATTGGCTGTTGAAACAGGTGAGACGACTTAAGTTCTAAAAGCAGACGCTGGCGACTTGACAAGCTGAGCCGCAGGTGACGCCATCAGACAGCTCGAGTTGAGCTGAGCTGGGTCGGTTTACACCTCTGCAACTTTTCCATGCAGTGTTCGACACCATTTTCACATTGCCACAAATCTTTGATCCGAACTGGGCTTTACTGGAAATACATTTTGCCCTCCTTCAATCGAAGCACACTTTGTGGTGCTGGATTCCCCAGCAGCAGAG
Source organism: Chaunax sp. Z400 (assembly GCA_037577475.1). Classification (NCBI taxonomy): domain Eukaryota; kingdom Metazoa; phylum Chordata; class Actinopteri; order Lophiiformes; family Chaunacidae; genus Chaunax; species Chaunax sp. Z400. Next base: position 7,588,759 of record CM075194.1, on the reverse strand, counting down.
ATCAGAGAGTCTCCTCTGCAGCAGAGGTCGTAACCTCGGCTCATACTCCTCTGCCCTTATTAATGCTCACTTACTTTTGTTGCCCCACTGTTTCCCCATCATTTAAGGTTTCACTGTAACTCCTATTTAATTCCCCATCTGGTGAGTTTACAGAGTCAAGCATGACTCCTGACTGTGCAGCAGATGTGTGGCATGTTTTATGGAAGGTGTGAGTGTTGCAGGGCGTGGCGGTGAGGCTCCGTGGGTGTTAGAGCTGCAGCCGCAGGGTAAAGAGTGGAGATATTTTTATGTACTGTAGAGGATAATCTGAACCTCCACAACAAAGCGCAATATTTCATGGTTGTCACATCAAGCCAGAAACAAGGAGAACTGAGGAGAAACGATCGCTTGAGAGGGCAGTCAATTAACAGCATACAGCTACGGGTTCAGATCACAACACCACCTCTGTCAGGGAGAGCAGGTAAGAGCTGGCCTCCTACGACCAAAGGCTGGGATCTGTTCACTTCCAGTTTAGGAAGTGAATTTTTAGTCTAACATTAAGGTACGGTTTTTAGCAAAAAATGTATTCTGTTTACAGTTTCTCCTCCCCTGTCATCACACTATGAAGAACAGAACTGAGCAGGACTGTTCTCAGCTACACGATGCTTGTTTCTAATATGCGTGCTTTTGCAAAAAGAGCCAACATTTAGAAGTTAGCAACTACCAGCTGATGATCAGAAACGTAAATTCTTCCATCTTGAACACCAATTTGCGAGGGTGGACCTGGAGCTGCAGCTGTCTGTCCCACTTCAGTGAACTGGGTGGGGTGGTGGATCTGTAGATGTTTTTTTTTTTAGATTTGTGCTACAGTATCAGCGGTTTTGAACAAATCCTTTTTGGTGCAAATTCGACAAATCGCCTCCTCCAAGTTATTGGGTTCTACTCGTTCTTTTGGCTTAAAATCGGCTTTGCTACTAAATGATCTATGATATTCATGTCAATAGATGCTTACTGAAAAGTTTATTACCTCGAAAGTAAGCAGTGGGTGACACTAAAGGCTAATTTAACTCTCCACTCATAGCAGAATAAGCGCTGTGAGAACCAACCAATCATCAACTGTGGAAAACAATGTGGAAATAGCATTGGAAATATGACATTACTGTTTCATTCAGCTGTTTTAACACAGATGAATAATTATGCAAAGTAATTGTGGTTAGCTCAAATAATCGATGTCAGGTGATTATGTAATAATTGTGACAGGATTAACTGAGACTGTTCACAGGTTATAAATAAATACAACATGTTTTTACCTGCACCACAGGAGAACATGGCTTTGCTTTAATGTTTTAACAAGAGCCAGAGAAGATGGTGAGTTCAAAGTCTTTTCGTCTGTTCATGATAAGATTTGCATATTTGCAGCCAGAGGTCCCACCACACTGTGCCCTTCACGCCTGGCCATATAGGCAACATGCAACGCAACGATTTGTGCTTCATACCGCCCTAATTTAACACTTGGATTAAGGCGCAGCAAGGCGGTGCTCCTCTGAGCTTGTTGTGCTGTAGGAAATGCTAATTGGTTTCACCTGGCAGAGCAGTGGACCACCTCCCACAGAACGGAACAAAAGGCATGAAAAGACTTGAGTAGAGCCGAGAACAAGGAGGCCACAAGCGCTCAGAGGAAGGGAAGGACTAAAAGTTTAAGGAAAGAGGGGAACAACTAAAAAAAAAAGAATGAGAAGATTAGTTTATTATGCAGCTGCTTTTGACGTTTCCCTGTAAGAGACACAATTAGGAGGGAAACATTTGCACTGTTAGCATGCTATTAAAACCATACATCTGGGCAATTAAAACGACTTACCCAAGGTGTTCAGCATTGTGTCATAAAAGTTAACAGGTCTGCACTGTTCAGCAAAACTCTCATCGCTGCACACTTCTGTTTCACCTCTTGCCATGTGCATCACTTCTGCCTTCTGAAAGTCTTACGATTTATATTATAATGATTCATCAGGAATTGTTCATATATGTCATTTAACAGATGTTAAATGTTTGTCTCTGGACAACATTTGTTTCCTTAAACTTATTTTTGTGTTTTTTTTTTTTATTCTGTCAGGCTGCCCAGAGGGGAAGAAAGTGGAATTCATTACAAGCTTGCTAGATGCTCTCACCACAGACATGGTGCAAGCCATAAACTCACCAGCCCCCTCTGGTGGCGGGAGGTAAGCTGTGTCACATACCATTGAGACACAAGAGTATTGTACCTGAACAGGATGGGTCATGGCTGATTCTTTATGGAAAACTTTCCCCTCCTCTGGTTTTACTCAACTGATCTTTCCCTCTGGTTGTCTGAATCGACCGCTGATATTTTATCACTGACAATGCACAGACCTTGGCACAAACATTTTCCATCATTGCTGGAACTACAGCATAAAGTATACACTGATGGGACTGAAAGCTATTTGGACTGAAGCTATGCTGTCCTGAAAAGATGATTCCATTCTGAAGAACAAAGGAGACCTTATGTAAAATTATTTTATTGCAAGCTAAGCTGAACTTTCTCCTTTGTATTTGCTGCTTATTGTTGTTTGTATGTTGTGTTCTTGGTGTTATTGCTTTGACTAATGGTGAAAACCTCTGCCTTTACATTTCTTTGTGAGCAGTTTACATCGGATTTCTTTGCTACTTTACTTTATGTTTAAATCTGTTCCAATAACTCTAACCAGGTTTGTTGAGCCTGATCCCAGTCACACTTTAGAGGAGAGAGTGGTGCATTGGTACTTCGCCCAGCTGGATAACAACGGCAGCCTTGACATCAGCAAGAAGGAACTCAAGCCGTTTAAGAGGTACCTGAAGAAGAAAGCCAAACCTAAGAAATGCGCCCGCAAGTTCACCGACTACTGTGACCTGAATAAGGACAGGGCCATTTCCCTGCAGGAGCTGAAAGGCTGTCTGGGCGTCAGCAAGGAGGGTAAGAGGAAAAGTAAGGCTTGGAGAAAACTGAGCAGGAGGAAACGGGATTGTTGAGGGTGGATTAGAAAGGTCATGGAGTGGGGTCACGACCCAGGTATGAACCTCTGGCCAGCTGGGAAAATCTGCATATAGAATCTTGTCTCCTACTGCAGCTTGCCATTTGGCGTGCAAGAACCCATTAAAAAAAATGGTTTGACTTTCAAATACGTACAATAAAAACAAAATCACGGCAGAATGGAAATGAAAAAAAAAAAAATCTGAGAATGGATGTGGTCATTTATAAGATAAGAGCACCAAATGTTGCCACTGTGCCAGACATTGTTGCTTTAGCCTGGGCTAATGTGTCTTTGGAACCCTACTCCAATATGACTATCATCCACAGAAATCATATTTTTTTCATATTTCAGCTGTCATACAAACTCCTTGGAGGTTTTCTGACATTGGAACAATATTACTATACCGTTTTGACAAATTCACGAATAGTATAATCTAAACCGGGCTGACTTACTCATTCATTTAAAAAAGAAAAAAAAAACTATGGTAAAAATAAATCAGAATTTCACATGGCTATAGTGAGTCATCCTGAACAGAATTCCTTTGAAAGTTTTTAACAAACATCTGAATCACTCATCCATTTTTTACCTTAACAAAAATATACTGTATTACAATGATATTTTTTGTGCTTTCAAACAAAAATAAGAGTAGTGTAACTACTCTTTATTTTTAATTTTAATACCCGTTTCTGAAAATAAAATTAAATCATTGACCCAAAGTATACAAGTGTTAACTACAAGACACAGAAACATTTCCGTTTTTTTCTCATTCCCATTTTTACTAATATATTTATCATGTCATAGTTCTAAAAAGTCCAGTCACACACCTCTCTTAGACGACAGGATGAAATAACTGTGGTGCATGTGACAAACAGATGTGTTGGCAGTATAAATAAGGTGCACCACTCTACTTAGTTGATCCTGTAGACTGTCTGGGCTCGACAAAATGAATCTTCTCATCCAGAGTGTCCAGACTGATCCTAATGAAGCTCATTAAAACCATCAAGGCAGTAAGAAGTGAGAAATTATGAAATAAAGTTTAAGTAGTGACAAAGAACAATCATTTAATGAGATAAATTTTCTCTTATTTTTTCTGCAGGTCGATGCACTGATGCAGAAAATGAGAAAAACACAATATTTAAAGTGTATTGTATTTGTTTTCTTTCATGGCATGTTTTAAGGTTAAGTGATTTCAGAAAAGAAATTAATTTCTATCAAGTTTAATTTGAGTTTTTTTTTGCTTTTGCAGGTAGCTCAGCAACAAGTGGAAGCCACGGGACAAGGCAAGGGACAAAATTGTTCAGTAAGGCAAACTAATATGCTTTCACTAACTCTGGCTGCCACTAGCTTTGAGTGCTATAGTTTTGCCTATTGTGTAACCCATTAACATGCACAATATTAATATGCATCAGTTTGGAGTATACACAGCTAGCTGACACAGCAGCAATAGATTTAAGCAACTCTTAATTACTTTTAATCATTTAATGAATTATATATTTATATATCATCAAAAATATGATTTTCCAAAATTGTGGATTCGGATAAATTTTACATCTATTTATAACTTCCAACCTTTTACAGGTGCATAAAATCCATTTCAAAGACCCTGAATCTGCATAATCTCAGCAACATATTGGTAGCAGCGCTGTCTCTGTTACCATACTGTGACCCAATACATATTGACCCCCTCAACTCATATATTTTAACATCTTGAGTAATCCATGCCTGGGTATTTTTTTTTTATCTTGAATGGCCAATAATTACATTGTTACGGCCTCCTAAGGTAATAGACAAAATGCAATGGCTCGTTTGGAGACCGTAGCACATTAAAGAGAACGCCAGACAAGAAATTCACAATTTTTACCCACAAGCTTTATTGAAAAAAAAGTCCAGTGTTGAAGAATGTAAAAAAGTGATAGAGAATCCACATCTGTACCCGGATGAGCCTCAAAATGGAATCATGCCTTCCCTGTACTAAAGTTCATCAAAATCTGTTGAGAATGTTTCAAGGCAAACATACAAACTAACAAACAAATAAAACATGGCTGACCACATAGCCTCCTCACTCTAGTTGGCGGAAGTAATAAATCCAGGAAATCCTCCCATTTGACAACCTGAAATATGACAATGTTTAGCATTTATGTTTGACAAATTCTTGATATCTTTAGTTTATGTTTGATCGTTTAATATTAAAATAGTCAGACATCGATTTGGTAAAAACTAATGAATTCAGCTTCAGGGCTCTTGCGACATTTTACTAGTTTGCATTGGGCAACAAAAAAATTGACAAAAAAGTTTTAAATTATTAAAAAACAACAAATATTAGAAAGGAGTGATCACAATTATTTGCAATTAATTATCTTTTAGTCTGTCTCTCTTTTTTCTTTTTCTTTCTGCCTCTTTCTCAATGTCTTTTCGATCTGTTGGGATTCCCCCCCATTTAGTGATTATTAGTTCCGTCGGTGCTGTTGACTCTGGCCACTGGGCCGTCTCAGCGCCACCTAGCACTGAGGTCATGTGTTTACCCTGGCAATTCCCTGTGGCGCCTGGAGAACAGTGGCTCGGAGCGGGCATAACGTCAAGCCTCTCAGAAGCTGGCCACGGCTGCCAGGATAAATAGCCCCGGTGCTGGAGGAGCAGAGAAGGAGGCTCGGTCAGTTGTTTTTTCGCTGTGGTCACTGATTCTCTCACCTTCATGCTTACGAGTTAGAGGTAAATGGCCTGACAGCTTTATGCGTTTCCTTATACTGTCACTCAAGCACCTTGAGCTAGTGATGATTGTGTAGACGGTGAGGTATTAAAAAAGAACGAGACAGAGAAAGCTTCATTAAAGAAGCACGAGTCTGTAAGAACACATGGCAGCATTCTCTCCTGACTAAGACAGCCATTGTGTTCAGGTACACCTGGCTGATCCTGAGAGGCCTGGATCACTTTCAGTCAAGCTGCCTTTGGCAAACATTAAATTTCATCATGCTCTGTCGCAGCTTCGGATAGTTGGACAAATTTACAATATATAGGACAGAGTGACGCACATCTGTATGAGGCTCCTCGCTCTTGACATGTTGGCAGCAGCAAAGGAAAACATCTGAATACTGTTGTGAACTTGAAGTGCTGGGGAATAGTGGCATCTGTCATCTGAAGACAATGGAAACCTCATTACAGTTTAGATATGAAACAGAAGCACAAGGCTATAAATTTCTCTCTGAACACTTCTCACAGTGAGTCCATTGATGAGCAGCAGGTCTAGTAGTATAAACGGCTCCAGCATTATGTCTATTTCACTGTTAAACTTGTTACAATGGGCTTTGGCAGCAGGGTTCATGAGGAATGAGTGTCTCTAACTTCAAGCTGTGTTGCATATACTTTCAGCAGTGACATGCACGGTACCAAAAAACAGTCTTCCCCTGTTTGAAGTCGATATGAGGAACTTTAAAAGCCAACCTATCCTGTGATCTGGTTTTCACACTTGTTCAACTAAGGCTGTTAAATATTTTTGCAACTTGGATAGCAAGGGCCTGTAAATGAAAGACGGGTATGCAGATGCCTGCTACATGTCAGCTAAGTTGTCTGATGTAAGCTGTCAAATGCCCGGAATATTCTGCAGATGAGGCTTGAGTTGTTAAAAAGAGTCATATGTTTTGTGTCCTATCAAAATCCTCTCTTCCTTTCTTGAATCCTCTCCTGTTCCGTCGTCTCTTTCTCCCGTTTGTCCTGGCTGTGTCCGTCATTAAGTGGGAATGAAAGGAGGGCATTATGAGGCAGGCCTGGCACCAAGGCTTCAGCACCATTAGAGAGCCCCAAGCAGTATCCTGTCAGAGCCAACAGCAATTACTCCACATCATTTGTGTTTTAATTACCGTGACATCAGCTCTACACTCTGTACTGTGGGGTCAAGAGAGAGGACTGTGACAGTTAGATAAGCACTGGAGATGAGTTTCCGTCAAATATCCTTATTTCACTGTCTGACTGAACTCAAGGCTCTTTAGCCAAATCGTTATTCCCTAGTTGCCACCATGTACAGGTATACCATGATTCCCAGCTCTTGATCCAAGTGTCTTTATTGGCTGGTCCCAGGTGAGGTGAGCTGATTCACCTCTAGACAGGATCTGCTTTCAGCTCTTTATCACAAGAGGGGCCAAGGTGTCCAGGGAGAGGCCAGGGAGCTTTGTGTTGTTAATAGCACACAGTGTCCTCAGAAACTTCGGGGAGAAGAGGGAGCGGACCAGTCACTATTCTGGAGCCTGGTAATTGCAAAGCCGATTCATAACCACTATTGAAGCTCAGCTCCTTACAACAGAGACTTTCATCTGAGCTGAAGAGAAGAATCACTGACATCACTGGCAAGAGAGATCTGTAAATGTCGTGGAACGGCATAGTTTAACAGAACATGGCGCTAAGTCTGTCACCAGGCAAAACTAAATGCACACAATGCTACAGTTCTTGTTCGAGTTGGACCATCTACTTGAATGTTACTTAAAAACCCATTGAGCCTGGAAAGGCTAAGTTAAGCAGTAATTTAACAGCTGGTCTGGTTTTTGATCAACTGGTTGCCTACAAACGTTGCTGCCTGGCAGGTCGATCCTTATATCCAATTTAATATGGACCAAACTAAACAATCTATAACAACTGTTAGTGTGTTTTATAGAATCGAAACAGAGGCTTTCAATGATATTAATGTCCCCTTCAAGCAGTGTAAAAATATTCAGAACTGCTGATATGAAGTCAAACATTGGACCAGTTCAGTAATTGATGTCTCGTTAGTAGTTTAGTTTCTCATGTTCGCCAGGTCGCCGTGTTACAGGATTTTGTGCCATATGAGTGACATTTTCCTTAGTTACACACATTTATTTCCACAAAGCTTCGTAGAGGAGTGAGGCAAGGGTCAGGAAAGATCATATGAAGTTTTGGTGTAGATCACAAGACAGGCAGATCCAGGAATGACATTTTGAGATTCCCTGATTATGCAAAAACTACTAAATCCATTTCCACAAAACCATGTAGATGGCTGGGGCTTGAGGCAGGCAAGCATGACAGACATTTGAAGGATTGTCCACCCTTGGTGGAGGTATGCACTCTGCTGAGTTCCATTCTAGTTTTGTGGATGGCTCTTAATGCACATTATATTTGGCAAAATATATTCTTAAGTTAAAATGCTTTGGGTGCCGAGTTCTAGTTACTGTTGGGTTTCCAAGAAATGATTCATTCTTGCAACATGTCTGTCTGCAGCATGTCTTTGTTTATTTTGAGTTTAAAGTAGAGAACAATGGAGTGGATACAGTTTATTCAATGCTGTGTTTTTCTGTGTCTAACAAACTTGACATTCATTTACATAAAAATGTCACGGGTTAAACTAAAAATGGATCGTCACCTAGATTCAACTAGTCGGGGTAGAAATAGGTAGCTATAATATTTTATTCTACACACTTAAAGTATAAGTATCCACTACAGGATGGTAACCTGTGATTTATGGAGCGCTGCGGGGACTGTGAACAGCACACTTGACTCTGAAGCAAATGCATCATCTGATTTGTGTTGTGAGATCAGCTGGACGTCTATTTCATGGTTAACTTAACCGGCAGTGACAGAGAGTGCACCTGTACATCCTCAGCCCTACACACAACATCATGTGCGCCAGTAGGGTCTAGACACACATATTTATCTACACATATCTAATGTACACACAACATACCGATAGGTGGAACGACATATACAAATGGGTGCATCCAGACATTCACAGACAGCCTGATCTCCCACAGGGCTGAGGAGGACCTCTGCTCACCTCTGACAGCCATCTGTAAGCAATCTTCTTTTCTCCCAGGCCTCTCCTCCTTTTTTTCTCTCCCCCCTACCTCTCTCTGCCCCACTCACCCATTCATCTGATTGATGGGTGAGCAGTCCATCCCTTGTGCAGCACACTGACTGTCCCTTGCAGTTTCTGCACGAATGTAACACAACTCCAGAGACTGTTGAGTCGGAGCTCGTTTGTAAAATCAGCCTTTCGGGTGTGGATGCAGGTAGAGCAGCTTAGCAGTCAGAATTTAGTAACCACTAGCTTCCTACTGTATCCTTGCTTTTCTGGAGGTGAATGCTTTTTGGTAAACTCAAGAAAAACACCTAGACTTGATGTAAATCAAACCATTTTTTGTTTTTACTTATTTAAGAAGAAATGTTGTGAGACATGAAGGAAAGGCTGTGGGTTTATTGGCTGCAGAGAATGGATCTCTTTTCCACACAGTCATAAATGCAAGATGCATCACTAATAATTGTTTTTATTAATAATTTGTTAGATATTGCATACATAATTTAATCTGTGAGTTGAGTCCATTTAAGAAGAGCTTTTGCACGCTGAACAATGCCAATGTCCTGTCTGCTACGCGCGAGCGCATCTACAAGCTAGAAAGGAAAACAATTGAGTGAATACATTATCTTTTTTCTTTCCTCCCTCTCTCTCTGTGTCTGTCTGTTCCCAGTAGGTCATCTGGTCTGAGAACAGAAGGATCCAGAAGCTGAGATGAGAGCAGAGGGCACAGAGGGAAGGCATCTGTACGCTTGCTGTCAGAACAGAGAAAGATGGAGCAGAAAAATTAAGAAGTTCCTGTGTTAAAAAAAAAAGAAAAAAGAACAGAAAAACAAAAAACAAAGCAGCGCCAAAATATTTGCACTTTCTCTTCCCTATATTTGACATTTTATCTGTTTGTACGTGTGTTTTTTCTTCCCTCTCGATGTGACTTAAAAGGTCTAGGTAAGAATGAGAATATATTTGTAAAAAGATGACTCACCACTAGAAGATGAGTTCCCCTTGTGTTTAGTCTGCTGTTGTGCTTCGTTCCGTCCTCAGATAACAGCAGTAGGCGCTAACACACATTTTGTGGTTATCAAATTTAACTTACATTTCCCCTGTCACATACAGCAGCACACTGGCCAGTGGTAAATCAAATAAGAGGAGCTTACAGTCAGTCACATTCAGCTTAAATGTCCTCAAAGTCAAAAAGAAGACCTATAAATGTAGACCAATTTAAACAATTGTATAATAGGGTTGGGCCAAAGTAATTTTTTCCAACTGGTTTGATATAAAGTCAAACACCAGACTGGTGTAATGAATTTTATCAACAGGTGTGGGACTTGACAAAGAAGCCACTCCCATTGAGCCCATAAATGGGAGTGCAGTGGCACCACAGTCCATCAGGATGACTGTTACACAATGTGTTTTTATTTCCTCACAAATAGCATTCAAGTTACTTTTAACATCAACATTATAAATAAATGAAGACGTCAGCCTAATGCAACTTTAGAAAAGATGGCAGTAGCTAGATTTCAAGTGCACATGGGAACCTTGCATTTAATGAGTTTTACAGTGTTCCTGCTACTGCTTCACAATAAAGATCTTGTTAAAAAATGAAATGAAAATTTTTTTTGGCTTGTGCTAATAGCATATTGCAGGAACTTTCATTGGGCAAATGGGATTGCATCATCTCATTACCAATGAGACTTCTCTCTTGTGGCCCTCAGTCGGAGTAATATAGCTGCACTGTGTTCACAAAGTTCAACTCTAACAGGACTAATCTGCTTTCCTGTGGCTCCTGCCATCAATATGTATGTTGCTAGCTCTCACCACCTACACCTGACAAACACTGGTTCAATCGATTTGCATGAAATTGAACCTGCTAAAGCTTGTCCACCGGACTGGACAAAGCGGAAACCTAACTAACCCTAATCTGTAATGTAGTATGTGAGCGTGCAAAATTAAGTGAATGGCATTAGAATTAAACTGTGACCATTACGTCTAATATATCAGTACAGAATTAGCTGTATGAATCCCCTTGCACTGCACAGAACTTTCTAAATACATTAACATTTTTTCTATTGAATCAATTGTTTGTGAACAATGTCGAGATTTATTATGCATGGTTTTTGTTCAGTACATAGCAGTGTTTGGGAAAGGACCATTATGTGTATGTAGTTTTATGCTCAGTTATCAGCATGATGTCTGCACAAGCTGCATTGTGGTTTTCATTGTTTTTCTACTTTTTTTAGTTTGTACTAACAAAAATGAAATTATGTCAAACATTTGCAACAGCTATCAGAAACAACGGTAATATGAAACCTTTAAAGTTATGCTCACTGCCAATACTGAGACAGTATATTTTGACAGCTGGAGGGCAAAGGGATGCCAGAACTACAGACGCAACCCTGAGCTATTAATGGTCCATAAAGTTGTCATAGCTAATTTTTTAGCAACACAGTTCCTTCCGAAAAGATGTAGGCAACACTGTGCAACATTATCATCCCAAGTCCAAAATTTAAGTGCTTTTTTACTTTTTTTTATTTTATTTTTTTTAGCTCTTTTAGCTCCGTTCTGGTCTCCACCAACTCTTCTACCTGCTCAAGAACCACCACAGTTAAACACTATTTGCTTAATTGTAGCGTATTTGCTGAAAACATCTGGATGGTCGCTATACAGTAAATGTCCCATAAAAAAATATAACAAGTTTTGCAGCTTTAAGTTCAAACTACAATGAATCCCATTGGCTTACACATATCTGTCACGTTGTTGTTCTGCAACAACATCAAATCTTAAACCCCCTGGTGGGGATTGGATTTTTCCAAAACAGATTACAGTTCAGAGAATAAGTATTCTTAATAGTACCAGGAAAAAGAGGTGGCACTAATGATTAAACCAACCTGTAAATGAAGTAATATGTTTACATGGCTCAGTATTCCGTTAACATCAGCTCATTACAGATGTCATATTCACATTTTTATCCTAATTGTGTAACAAATATGTGACATTTACAAATGCCAGTTCCTAAAGTAAATATTTGAGTCTCCCCAGTAATATCAGGGTACATTTTGTGTATGTAAACACATTCATTGTCTGTCCTCCAACAGCTGATGTCAGTCCTACTCTGTGGAACACTTTACCACCACACATACTTGGAGATTTGCCACCTTCTGTAAGACCATGCAGTGAGTTTTCTAAAGCACCCCTGAGTGTCTGATTAATAGGAAAATTAATAGAAAACACATTTTGGAATGTAAAAAGTAAAATTTAGTCCTTACATTTGGGAACAATTCAACTTCAAAATTGGAGAATTATAAGTTGTTGTTTTTTATTATTGTGGTCTGACAGCTTGTGTGTTTTTTTGTTTTTTTTAAGTTGTGTATTTCTTAGTAAATTCCCAACAGTTACTGCAGTGGCTCATGAACGTGAGACAAAAAAGGCTCCTATTGTAAATATGTACAATAACCATATCTTGTTTGTTTTACTAAATTTCTTTGTGGGACATGTGGCTTATTCTGATTTATTGTGAAAAATATATACATTTCACTGTGTTTACATTTTGTCAAACATTAGGTTACAGTAGCAAATTTACAACATTGAAATGCTTAGACCAGACTGGAAGTTATCAGCTCTGAGTACTGTTTATTTTATCTGTGATGGGGTTATTTGACTATTTCAATGTGTGTTTTATGAATCCTGCCATCATCACTATACATGGTCAAGAATGTATACAGTATCTGGTGCTTAATCCACCACAATCACAAGACCATTCAGGTTTGATTTGAACTGGGCAGTTACGCCAAGAATGAGAGAAGAAACGTCGTTCCTAGACGGCTGTGCAGTCTCTCCTGAGTGCCTGCTTCAGTCCAGATTTGAACACTGGGCTTGTGTGTCTGCTGAAGTGCTTCCAGACGCTGCCAAGTCACAGATCACATGAGAGATCTAAAACAACCTAACAGGCTAGTAATCACTGCTATTCACAATGAGGGATGTATAGTGAAGGGGGCTTACAGATGACAAGGTGAAGCCCAGATTGTCTTGCTGCTAATCAGCCACTTTTCCACTGCAAAACCCCAACAGGCTTGTCATTTCAAAATGTTTTCACCATGTTTTTTTTATTCATAAGTGAAGAAATGAGATCTTTTGGAAAACAAAACACTGAGACGTGTTGTCTTTGGGTGAAATTAGTCAATGTAAATTATGTGGCTTGAGACGGAGCTGCTTAGCTAAGCACTGAGAATGAAAATGCTCCTCCACTTAAATATAGGCCTTATTTCCTGAGCTATTTCAACATGTGTCACAATAGACACAGGATGAAACGATAGAAAAGACCAAAAAGATTAAGAGCTGTTTTTAGAGTTCATGAATTGCATCTGGGCACACAGCAGCATCTGGGTTGTATTGCTTTTCTGGGTAGCGTTTTTTTTTTCCCCCACCTGAAATGTGACATAAATTTAAAGCAGCTATAATGAGAAAAAGGTGCATCTTATGCCTTACGCTCAGAACAACTGAGAAACAAACATGCCAGTTATTTCTTACTTAACCCCTCACTGTTAAAGCGACTGAGGTGTGAAACTCTATGCAGTTGATTCTGGCTACTAGAGCACTAAAATCTGTAGTAAAGCAATCAATTATGTCTAACAGAGGCATACAGTATGAAGAGAATGAAAGTGCAGAAAGTACAGGAACTACTACAAATGTAAAAGTACTTTTTAAAAGCTTCTTAATTATGAAATGAATTATGAAGTTTTCTTTTCCAGAACTACAACTTGTCTTTTTTCTTTCCACTTAGTTGTCCATGTTTTACAACTGATCCTGATACTGTTTTATACCACATCTATTCAAAGTATGCTCAGTTTGGACTTACTCTTGTGTATAATGGAAAAGCATTTAGAGCTGTAACAGTGGACATGCTCTCTGGGCGGAGGAAAGAGTTCACTACTCACCCCTATTGGTGGAGATGCCTTACTGCAGTCTGAAAGTTCACACATTTGAACCCTGTTAGCCTGGAATGGAATGTACATGGAGTTTATATACACACCAAGACAACTGAATTTGATGAAGTGACAATAAACTTTTTAAAAGATGGATTATCTCATGCAGTTTTCTTAATTTTACATATGCCACCAGTGTAATTATAAAGGATGTAAACTGACAAAACATTGTGAAGTACAATTATTGGAACATCACAAAAGACTTAAGACGGATTCAGAGGGCTTCTGGGGTGAGGTGATGGAGGTGGTTTGAAAATGGAGAGGCAGGGAGGTAAGAGAGGGTTGTATCGCAGATGAAATTGGAGCCGAGAGGCAGCTGCAGTACATCTGTCTTGTACTGACACATGTGGCATTTGACTTCCAGTGTGAAGTTCAAAAGAGTTTTATAATGACGCAGGTGCTTAGGGATGTATGTGCATGCGTGCGTGTGTGTTTTCTCCTTTGTTGAAAGTGGGGTTGGGGGTGGGCACGTAGCCAAAGGGGTTTCATAGGTGATGACTGGAATTTGGCATGTTGAAAGTGACGTATGGTCAGCCAGGTGCTGCGTGTTGTTGCAGGATGTTTAAAAATTGTGTTTTAAAACATTTTGTGCTAATCACCAACCTAATGTGTGAAAAATTTCAAAATACTCACAGATTGTCCTCCTAAAAATGTCTCATGACACAAAAATGCTCCGATTCAGTTTGTGTAGAGAACAGTCTCTCATTCGTTAAAAATCTGAACAACATGGAGAGACGCAGATACAGATCCCTGTATGGACTGTCCATGCTGTTAGAGCCCTAAACAATGGCCTCTTATTTTACATTTCCCACACATTTTGCTAGTGACGACTAATTTTGTGCATTGTTTTCTTTTGTGTGCATTGAAACACTTAGAAACAGATCAAAAACACCATTACAGGTAATTAGAGTGGGCCATTAGCTTGTGCGATAGCTAAACATTAGCGGTGGGGGATGACGCTGCTCGCCATTTGTGCCTGATGCCCTCTGCAGCAGCACTTGAACAGCAGCCTGAGCACAGGCCAGGAGGCCAAGGCTCAGGGGTCAGAGGTCATGCTCCAGACAGGCATATCCACACACTGATTGAGAACTCAGCTGCATGAACAGAGCTTGCAGGTGGACAATGTATTTAAAGCCCTGATGCTAGCTGTTCTTTCCTCTCTTTTTTCAAGCTCTCCCGTGCTTGGGACACTATAAGTGTGCTAAATATAGTGACATCTGGGGGATGTTGTATAAACATATCCACCATAAACAACGAATGAAAGTAAGTAGATGACAAGTACATTCATTACTGAATCCCAGTTTGTTTTCAGTCAATTTAGAGAATTTCAGTTGCAGGAAAAACAAAAAGAAAACAGGGAATCCGTCTCATTCACTTTGGTCTATAGACAGATTGTATTTTGTTGTGGGTGATTTAATTTCTTATGTTATGAGATATCCAATATTTGAAAATTAAATTCCGTTGGGAAAGTAGCGAGGCACAACTTACAAAGTTAGCAGGAAATAAAGGTTGACATGTGAAACCACCACTGACTTTTAAGTACACAATTTTAAGGGAGGCTTTTTGTCTTCAAAACAACTCAAATATTTTACGTGTGACGCAGCGCAAATTGTCTGCTTTTCATCACCTCCACGCCTCAGGGTCCACTTAATATAATTAGTTTTGTACATATTTTACTTAAGTTTTATGATAACTGTTATTTTCATGCACAAATGATGTGGTTTGTGGCGAGGCTGGGGATGTTTTCTCACCCGACATTTTGATTAAGTTCATCTTTTTTCTCCATAACTTAAATTATTTGGCTGGTGCAACTCAGGCAACGGAAAGCTGTTGGTGCCCATTTGGATTTGTTCAAGGGGCAGGTGTGTGTGTGTGTTTGTGTGTAAATAACTTAATGATCCTCTATTATACTAGCGGAAATGCCTCATGTGCACATACAATACATACAATCCTATACAATTCACAGAGATGCGTTTGCCCATATTAGCATGCACATACACATATTTGTGTAACAGTCATTTGTTAAAACCGGAGAAGATTAACAGTGACATGAGGAAAACAAACAAAGGAACACAGGATTAGCCAGTTAGGCCAAAACAATTCATTAACTCAAACTGAAGCATGAAAACCACAAAAGTAAAGTAATGAAATTTAGACAATGTGACTTTATAGGTGGGAAATATAGGGAAGATTAAACAAGATTTATGGGTACACTATTGGTACAAACATTCATTAAAATATAGTGAACACGCAAGCATAAATATCCCACAGGCTCATCCATAAATGTGCATGGAAACATATGCATATCCTAATGAAATCACAGGTAATCACCCTTAGTACAAAGCAGACTCCAAAAAAGATGGGTGTAAAACATAATTAATAACAGAATGAAACTTTTGCAAACAACGGCTTTACAAAGTCTTCCCAAACCCATGCAGTATTAGCCTTTATGTGTTTCACAAAGTAGCGAGCCTCTCCCCATACTGGCTTGTGAGCAACCGAACATTTCAAGGTTACCCTTTTCTAGAACAGCCACGGGAGGAAAATGGGGAAACATTTTTTATGGTCCGGCCCAAGGAAGCCAGTAATAATCATATTCATCTTATTATAAGCAATGGTAACCAGATTTTCAATATAGATTCACCATACATCTAGTAAAATAAAACAACAAAAGTAACATCACAATCCGAGGTGAGGCGAGGGAGGTTAAAATAAATATTTGGATGGGGTCAATATGTATTGGATCACAGTACAGTAAGAGGGGTAGAGACATGGCACTGACACCAATATGTAGCCGAGATATGCAGATTAAGAGTCATTCAAATGGATTTGACGTATCTGCGAAAGGTAAGAAGTTCAATCTAAATGAAAAAAAAAATAGATTCGTCATTATGGAAATTCATATTTTCAGGATAACTGATAAACTATGATAAATACATGATTTCAAATGCTACGAGTAGGTTTCCAGGATCAGTGAATTTACTTGTTCTTTATAATTTGGTATGAGGTAAATCTGAGTAAAACAACACCATCAATGTTAAAATGTATACATGTTAGGAATCAAAACATTCTTTAACCTTTCTCTATAGATATCTGTATTTATTCTGTAAATACCGTAAATATGTTTTCTTATGAATAAATCTGCATGATGTTTGTTGTTTGTTCTTAATCATTGGCGATACATAGTAGCTGGATATGAGCTCTCTAAGCACGGTCTACTTCAAAACAGTGATAATAAACTGTGGCATCAGGTTCAAAGTTGCAAAACACATTTCACTGCTTGAGTGAAAACTCGAGTGTAACTCAAATTGTCATGTAATTTTCAAATTTCATGCTCAATGACAGGTTTTCTATTATGTGTACATCCTATAAGGTTTTTACTTCATTCAATTACCTCATTGTTAATTGGATGAATTAAGAAAGGCATAATTTCTGAGTGAACATCGTCACAGGACAAAGTTAACCACAGCTACACACACACACACACACACACACACACACACACACACACACACACACACACACACACACACACACACACACACACACACACACACACACACACACACACACACACACACACACACACACACAGAGTTAAAGCATGTGGCTGTTATTGCCAAAATGCCAACAAATGGAAAAAGAGTTGCCTTTTGGTCCTGATCTGGGAACAGTTGTATTGTTTGCAGCACAGTTACTTAAACTTTTGGGTGCAGCAAATAAACTGATCCCCAGTCGGTTAAAGCTCAGAACGTCGATCAGCTGGTCCATGAGAACCGGAGGAGGCCTGCGGCTGCCATTCTGTCAGGACTGCCCCAAATTCACCAGCTGGGTGTGACTTCATCACTGGAGTCTCTGGTCCAGTGTGTGTGTGTGTGTGCAGTTTCCAGTGGTGGTATGTTAAAGATGAACACAGTTAAATCTAAAACTCAGGGATGAAGACGGGATCCACTCAGGAACAGTGGTGACAGAACGTGAAGAAAGGTATATATAGATTTTGATAAAGCTATTGAAATGGATGTAAATAATGGACATGAAGTATTTTTTAATGCTGCATACATAAACAGGTATGACTATATCTTACCATCAGGTTTTTATTAAAAAATGACATTTGAGGGATCAGTTGTCTTTCTTTGCTTTTTTTAACAGAGCATCAGGAGCAAAACCTCCTGACATCCAGTTTGTCGTCAAAGTTTAATGAAGTTTAACTTTATCTTAATATTTCAATATGTGAATTTAGTGTGTAAACAACAGCTCTTTAGCTGCAAGTTACATGAAGGACTGTGTGAAAACTGATTGGGTTTCTTTTTTCACTCTCTTGATTCATATTTTGCACAAGACGAGCAGCTTGATTGACTCCACAGCAGGTAAGTTCACATGACAATTAATATTAACTGTGCAAGTGTGCAGTTCTACTGATTTTTCTGATTCCACATGATTTCTATATGCTTTGCATTTTTTGGCATCTTTACTCATAAGAATATATTCTATACTTTGGAGCACACAGGACATCAGCCTGCCTGGATTTAAGAAAAAATATTTTTGATGTAATACTGCTGGGAGAGCACATGATTTTTTGATTGATAATTTTTGAGAATGCACAGAAATTTTTTTATTTGTCTAGAAGTAGAAGTCTATGAAATATTTGATATAATGTGTGTTAGTGTGACTGCTATATTATCACAGTACCGTACATCCTGCTGTCTAATTTTGGCATAATTTTTGTCAGCAGAGGCGCTCAGAAGACGATAAATGCACCAACGTCTTGAGGGAGTTAAACCCCGTCTCACCTAAACAAATGGTGTCCCAGGAGGTTTGTTTGTTTTAGCCTCTTTTCTACAACTCCACACAGCCTAGCAGAGGGAGCACTGACACTCACTTGTGGTAATTAAAATTCTGTACATCTTGCTAGAGTGTGAAAATACTGTGGTTCCTGCCATCGTTGACCTTTACAAAAAGTCACAGGGCTGCTTATGTTTGGAGGACCGTGAGGGATTTCATAAGATTTCATTGTGCTCGATATAAGTAAGAGTGGCTCAAAGCATTTTAATTACAGAGCCATCTGACAGCCACACTCCTCACCTCCATCCTGGCGGCAGTGCTCGGCTCCCTGCAGATTGGCTACCACACTGGAAATGTCAACGCTCCAGCCAAGGTGAGCCAGAGAGGGCGGGAGCTGAGGGGGGAGATATGACATAATGGTTGATAACAATGATGATAGTTTAGTTTCAGAAGTCTTGACATTAACCTCGGTGTCTTCAAATTCAACTATTTCATGGTATTTTAGCTGAAGAGCTCATATTTCTGTCGAAACAATCATACAAATGTCTGTTTAGATTTCGATCCCCAGCCCCTGCAATCTACATGTCGAAGTGTCCTAGGGCAAGATACTGAACCCCAAATTGCTCCTAAAGGCTGTTCCATTGGTGTGTGAGTGTTCCCGTGAATGGTTACAGTTCCTAATGAGCAAGTGGCACCTTGCATGGTACGAATGCCACCACAGTATGAATGTTGTGT
Organism: Chaunax sp. Z400; assembly: GCA_037577475.1. Taxonomy (NCBI): domain Eukaryota; kingdom Metazoa; phylum Chordata; class Actinopteri; order Lophiiformes; family Chaunacidae; genus Chaunax; species Chaunax sp. Z400. The sequence continues at coordinate 7,569,467 of CM075194.1, read as the reverse complement.
GAATGGGTGAATGCTGGCTTGTGTTGAAATGCGCTTTGAGTGGTCAGTCAGACTAGAAAGGTACTATATAAGTACAGTCCATTTTTTCCATTTACCCATGTCCCAACCATTCCCAAAGTTTTATGGAAATTGGATCGTTAATAGTTGTACAATCAGGGAAAAAGTAAAAAACAAACAAACAAAAAAACTCTCTTGCAATGTCAAAGAAAGTAAAAAAAAATCCTGGATCCACTCCTTCATACAGATCTGCACCTAAATTTGATAATACGTATGGATTCTACAGAACTTTGCAGGAAGGCTACAAATGTCAAAGTGATCTCAGAGAGAAATAGTCTCTGGAAGCCTTTCAACAAAAATGAAGATTGCAGTGAACAGAAACAAAATACTATATCATACAGACAGTGGATAGCCTTATCCTGGCTGATACTCAGTGCTGCAAACCCGTCTGACCGCCAGACAAATCTCTCACCCTCTCAATAAAACACTGAATAAACTTAACAATCCCATGAAACTCTCCGGCTCAGCTCCAGGCCTGGCTGGTTTTTGCTTTTTCAGTGTAACAGCAGTAACTGAGGCAGACCTTCACATTTAACCTTAAAGGAATCCACATTCTTATTTTCTACATTCCCCAAAATACTTCACCCGCAAAATATTATGTAGTACTGACAGTAAACACATAGTTGAATTACCATTAGTTTCAAAATTAACATTTTAAATACATTATTTGAATTGTCAGTGATTAGATCAAACCTCCAGTCTGAATTTTTGCTGTGTCTTGATGTTGCTCACCTTGTGTGTTTACAACTGTTTAGATCATCGAAGAGTTTTTTAACCACACCTGGAGAGCCAGGCACAACCAGTCGATGCCAGATCACAGCCTGACTCTCCTGTGGTCGCTCTCTGTCAGCATTAAAGACTTTGGAGCCTTGCTGGGTTCTCTGGGAGTCAAATATCTGGCAGATTCTTATGGAAGGTAAAAAAAAAATAAGAAAGAATATTTAAAAAAAGAACTTTTCCATATCATTCCCATCATGTCTGCAATTGTTTTGGCATTCTTGGTCTTCCCCTCCAGACGTAATTCCATCCTCATTGTGAACTGCCTCTCTGTGGTGGGAACGTGTCTGATGTCTGCCTCCAAAGCCAGCGAGTCATTTGAGATTCTCATCCTGGGACGGTTATTGTTCGGTCTCTTCTGTGGCCTGGTGATGAGTCTTAATCCACTCTACATCCAGGAAATGTCCCCTACAAACCTGAGAGGGGCGTTCGCAACACTCAACCAGGTGTCCTTCGCTTCAGGCATCCTACTGGGAATGGTGAGGACTGTGGTGGAACGTTTTGACTGTTCTATATCCAAAAATGACCAAGCACATTTTTTTCAGTCTTTTGTAGTACTTTCCATAAAGCATCAGATTTAGTTTTCATGAAATTTTAAGTATGAAATTCAAGTTAACTTTTCTTTTTCAAAGTAAAAAAAGGTAACTAAGACTTTGTGCCTATAGTGCAACTTGTGAAAGGATGGCAATAGCTTGATTTCAAGTACATTTGGGAACTTTACAAGTCAACAGGATGTTCCTGCAACGGTTTCACAGTAAAAACAAATGAAGGGTTTCTGTGCACTGAAATGTTAGAGGTTTTAATTTGAAACACAAATTTGAAACTGTTTGTATTAACAGTGCATTGCAGCAACTTTAACTACCCAACCCTGGAGTCTTGTGTTTAAGTTTTTTTTGTTGTTGTTTTTTTTTTCAGTGGGAGGAGTTATTTCTTTTATACTTGAGGCTTTACTTTTAATGTTGTTGGCAAGGCTAGATTGGCATCATTTGTTGAAATCGTTATGTTTTGTGACACACTTCTGAATGGGGGCTCTCACCAGCCAAAACTAAATGAGGGGCTCGAACCTATAAGATGAGGCTACTTCTGTCACATGGACATGGTTTGAGAAGTGGGACACGGACCAGAAAATGTTTGAAAATTATGCAGCTGACCACCCCCCAACTTTTGGCCCGCATTTACTTTGATTGCGTCTTCAGTTGAAAAGTGTTTCCATTAATATTTCATATTCTGTGATATGTTTAATTGAAAATTTGCAAAGAAGTTCCACATAAAAATAATAAAATACAAGTAAATGCCTTTCATTTGTCTATTATTTATAGATTTTGAATGTCTATATCAGGATATGTTGTATGCTGCAGGTGGCTGGTTTGGAGACAGTGTTGGGTACAGAACACAACTGGGCCATGATGCTTTCACTGTCCCTGATCCCAGCCCTGACACAATACCTGGCTCTGCCTTTCTGTCCCGAGAGCCCTCGGTACTTGCTCATCAACCAGGGAGAAGAGAAAAAGGCAGAGGATGGTGGGTTTTGCTGATGTTTCAACTGCACCTCTCACATGACTGGTCACATTATTTCAGCCATTAAAGCTGGAGTTATACATAGAGGTGTCCAACAGACCTAGAGAAATGTTCTGGTACGATATTATCAGAGATGACGTGAACTGACTTCCACAAATCAATACATGCAAATGCTTTTAATTCACTCTTATCTTTGCTTTGTGGATACACCACAACAGCTCATTTAAAGAAGATGTTGCTTTAACCCTGCAGCCCTGCTGAGACTGAGAGGCAGCACAGACAAGGTATTCGCTGAACTCGAAGAGATGAAGGAAGAGGCCGCCCACACTCAGAGCGGAGTCACCATCCAGGAGTTCTTCAAGAAACATCGCTACAAGCAGCCAATCATCATCGTCCTCATCATCAATTTAGGCAGCCAGCTGTCCGGATTCAATGCGGTCAGTTTTAAAATGCTCTTCGTCTGTGAGAAGTTTTCTGGCTTGATAAATATTTCACTTGCAGTCATGTAGTATTTACTTAAATAATTCAGGCTCGGCACTTCTTTCCAGGTCCTACTCAGATTCTGGAGCAGGGCGTTAGGACAATACTCTTTCCTAAAAACACATAAAGATGCCCACTAAGCTAAAATAAATCCGTGCTCTTTTCTTCCAGATCATCAATTATTCCACCAGAATGTTCCAGGCCAAGTTTGACGAGGCCAAATACCTGACCCTGGGCGTGGGGGCTGTCAATGTGACCTTCACTTTGGTGGCAGTGAGTACAAAATCTAGTGGCTTTTACAATTCATGTACCTATTTCCCTTATGTGGTTTTATGAAAAACAATATTATATTTATATCAGCTGCTCAACATATACATATACAGCATCTACTGTCCATTTCAACATTAAATGTACTGAAAAACACAAGCGGTGTCATATTTCATACATTTTGCCACAAATTGCAACGAAAATCTAGGAGTGTGAATGATTGAACAGCTTGAGCCACAACAGGATAATGTTCTATTTTTGTTTCATAAAGAGGGAAATAATATAAGCAGAGTCAGCACTGTGTTGTTTTTTTCCTCTCAAGTTCTTCCTGATGGAACGGGCAGGAAGGAGGAGGTTGCTCCTGACTGGTTTCATCTCCATAGCAGTGTGCAATTTGCTCATGACTATAGTCGATTCTGTCCTGGTAAGACCATCTCAATGTGATTATCATAATTTACACAGGAAAGTTCTACTCCATTACTGGATATGCACAGGATATATCCAATGCACAAGATATCAGAGTTTGTTGTCCTGACTAGAAACGCCATTCACATCTACTTTCCAAAGGCACTATGTTTGAAAACAGGCAACATGAGATTTGCTGTATGTTATAATGAAATCGTAATTTTTCACACTGAACCCTCAAAAGACATACTTGTTTATGGACTGTGCAGCACCTGGTCCCAGAGCTGCGGAGCCTGCAGGTCTTGCTGGTTTTCTGCCTGATTTCAGCCTATGAGCTGGGCCCGGGACCCATCTCCTGGTTCATCGCTGCTGAGCTGTTCGACCAGCCTGGCAGACCCATCGCCATGGCCTTCACAAGCATGCTCAACTGGGGAGGGAAGTTTGTTCTGGCACTCGTCTTCCCTCCATTACTGGTGCGTTTATACTGTTGGCCTGCAAGCTGCATGAGTGAGTTAAACTTCAGGGAAAACTTAAGAGATGGATTTTTGTTTGCTTTTGCAAGTTCCCCTTCGCCTTAGAGACATGGCTGTTAAATACAGGCGATAAATCTGTTCAATCGGTTATATACAGAAGTATACTAAAATAAATATGGTAAATGGTAAATATGTATAAATCTCCTGCTAAATCCACTAAATCAGGTTGAAATAATAGTCATTAAAGTAACAGTTAACTAGGGAAACATATGCGATGCAGAGATGGCTGCCAGGTTAAAGAAACCAAAATGTTTCTCTTTTGCTGAGTAAATGTGTTTTAATGACTTCTGTGTTTTCCTTCTTCTTCTTTACGAGTGTGTTGTTTATGGTGTAATTAGGTTAAATAGATCAAGAACCCCATTAAAACTAATACGTCTGTGTATATCTCGCCCACACACAGAAAATCTGCGGTGCCTACGTCTACCTCCTCTTCATGACTGTGGCTCTGTTCGCCTTCGTCTTCACCTGGATTCGCCTCCCAGAGACAAAAGGTCGCACGTTCGATGACATCACGGAGGAGTTCAGAGGAGCAGAGGGAATTCTTTTGCACAATAAGGCGGGATTCAACACTTTCCCCTGACCCGCCATTCAAACCCGACTGCATCTAGACATGGTCATGTTGTTGAAGGGTCAGTCCACCCAAAACTGTCTGTATGTTTTACCAAACATTAGTGGTAGATGAGCAAATAGTTTGACTTTTACTCAAGTTTTCAAGTTTGAATTTTAGGTTTGTGCTGCTCACAGTATTGGACAAAAAAAAAGAAAAGAAAAAGACTTCTGAGGGGGCTTTCACACCTAACCCGTTAGATACATCTAAAAGAAACACAGATTGCACAGGAGCTGCTGTGACAGGCTGCAACCCATGTGATTGCAATTTGTATAAATGAAGATAAAGGAAGATGTTATTGTTGTTGTGTAACTGAACTATGGAATGCGTTCCACTACAGTATATCTGAGTATTAGAAGAAAACAGCTGACCCCTGATCCCTCCTCAGACCAGTTCCACCAACCAACTACCTTTCCTTGAATTTGTATTTCCTGCTGAAGAGACACAGCAGCCTTCCAGTTCAATAATGGCCTGTGAAATCTCACATATCTCTGAACTGTGTACAATAAGCTGTCTGTGAAAACAAACCACAGCTGTGTGAATAAATATTTCATCCAATATGATCTACGGCGACTTGCAGGATATGCGGGGGGGGGGGGGGGGGGGGGGGGGGGGGGAGAGGATCCAGTTGATCAGGGCACAAGTTTGGAGGTCATCTTTTAATAACTCATGACACACAGTGTGGGTCTGAATCCAGTCAGTTTCTAAAGCAGGGGGGATCAAACTCAATTTCATTCTGGATCAAATCAGTAATATTTTTGTCCTCCAAGGACCGGTTCTAAATGTAAGACTATAAGAACATATCTAAGTCCAACTTCAAATCTTCTTTTATTGACACTTGCAGTATTTATATCCCCTGCAGGGGGAGACAAACTTCAGCAAAAAACTTCCATAGAACACAGTGCTATAAAGTGCAAGCTGTGATGTAGCTGATGCCTCCCTTGTTTGTTGTATTAAAACTGTGATATGCTCTCGAGGAGAAAGGACCTGGAATCCAGTAGTGGAGAAACATCTTTACAATAATGTTTAGGATCTTTATTATATTTATTTTCTTTCATTTTCCAGGGAATGAGGGTGAGTATTACAAACAGAAGACGACACTACACAGCTAAAAGTTTTCAGTACTAAAATAGCATCTGTTATTTTTCCACAGGTGCCTCTAATGACAAGAGTGTCCTCCAAACGTCTCCTATGATCATTAAGAGAGCTGGTGAATCTGTTGTTAGTGGGATCGAATGTTCACACAGCATAACAAATTATAATAGCATTCTGTGGTACAAACAAGATGAACACAAAGCTCTAAAGCTCTTGGGATATCTGAATGTGCACATCCCATACCCTGAGGACGACGTGAAAGGGAAAATCAGCTTCAGTGGTCATGGCTCTAAATATTCAAACCTCACGGTTTCCAACCTTTCATTGAATGACAGTGGTGTGTATTTCTGTGCTGCCAGTCGCCACATTGTCAAGTCAATTAAAAAACCCTCCTTTATGTTGAGGTTTTGAACAACTGCTGCCATCCTCGATCTAAATCTGCCTCTGGGGAATTTATTTCATCAGTTTTAACTGAATTTTGACTCCCTTTGAGGTCGTGCTGTAGGCCCACAGTCCTTGGATGTTGTCTCATGACTGAATAAGACTTCAGACTTTATCATAAATAAGAAATTTACTCAAATTATAGTACAATTCTTTTATCGAAATACCACAATGTTTACATTCCACTTCACTTTGCACGAGGTCATTTCCCCACTCTCCACCATATGCATACAAGCCTTTATTCTAGTACTGATTTTGTCAGATTTTTTATAATTTAGTTTTGGTCTTAGTCCTGAGTCAAATGTCCTTATTAGTTTTGATCATATTTAGTCAACATTTCCTTGTGTCAAATTTTGATTGACTAAAATTCTGGGAATTTTTTGTCTTATTTTATACAAAGAAAACTAAACTGTATTTTAGTCTCATTTTAGACAATAAAAAAATCATCTTGACATTTTAGTCTTACTTCACATCGATTTATCTTCTTATCTGATGAAGAAAAGGTTGAATAATTAAGAGCTCAGATTTTCAGAGAGTGTCTGGTGTGATGATCGTCATTTAAAGCTGTAGTAGGTAATTTGTAAAAAAAACAACAACTTTTTCATATTTTCTAAAACTGTCAATATATCCTCACAGTAGTACATGTGACAGATTATACAGTAATTGACAAAATCAGACTCCTATGTCCCCAGCTAGTGCTCCTAATACCATTTGCAAGAATCCACCATGCTTGACTCTAAACCACCAATCAGAGCCTAGAGGAGAGTCTGACGGAGTGTCAATCACCCTCATGCACACGCTGTGGGCAGCCCCCACTCCTCTGCTCTCACTTGGTCAAGCACAGCAGGATCCTCTGCAGGGGAGGGGCTTTGGAGGCTTTGGACTCTGTCAGACACTCCTCCTGGCTCTGATTGGTGGTTCAGATTCAGGTGGGGTGGTTTCTCACAAAAAGCATTATGAGCACTAGATGGGGCTTATAGGAGTCACACAGAATCGCAGTGATTTCCACCTACTTGTACGTCACGCTTACAGTACACACTCAATACTGTGAAAATCAAAACTTTGAGTACACTTATAACCATTAGTACTTACCATACTCTATTCTTTGAAACTATTTTTTTCATGATTAATATGTCATTATTTGATACATGTGCTAATGAAAATTGATAATCATCAGTGGATTGCATTGAATTACTTAATAAGAAACTAAACAATTAACAGTGATGAACTGCAGGGGGAGACACGGTATTACTTATACTCCCACTTACACCTAGGCTCATGGTCTTAATGCATTAACACACGTCTGCGATACGTCATTTCTCTGTAACTATTTAAGAGAATAGATTCACTGTTTTTGTCTTCAGAACATGGACATTATCTTCAAACTAGACCTCCTCATACTATCAGTCATTTTGCTGTGGACCACAGGTAATTTACAATAAAATCAAGTTTTATCACTGGAGGTTTACTTCAAATTAGTGTTTCATGTTTTTGCTCTCATTTATTATTCTTATTCTTATTTATTTTCTCTGTTGGAAGTGTTGTCAGAGTGAAAACATTTATTATGATACACACAGGTCTTATTGAAGGGAGTGATGTCAACCAGCCCCCCATACTGTGGAAGGACGAGGGTGAAGACGCCACCATACACTGCAGCCAAACAAAGGGTAGTACCTATTTTCAGATGTACTGGTTCAGACAGCTACCAGGACAAACAATGAAACAAATCTTATCCATTGTTGCAAACTCCAAACCTGACTTTCAACCAGACTTTGGGAATGAGAAATTCTCAACCACCAAATCGGACGCTAACAGCGGGACTTTCACAGTGAAGAATGTGGTGTCAGAAGACAAAGGCTTGTACTTCTGTGCTGTGAGTGAGCACAGTGATACAGACACACGTGAGAGCTGAACAAAAAACCCCAGTTACCAACTGAATTCATCAGCTCCACAGTAGGGGTACCTCCAATACAACCACAGAACATCACATAATGCAGCCACCTGTAACTCTTCATATCTCTGTGGTAACATCACCTCCCATATCAGACTCATGGTCTCTTAAGTTAATTTTGCTATCAACAACAACAACAACAACAACAAAAACGTACATAGAGAACCTCTTATGGACTATAACCATGTGCAAATTCATGACATACAGTAGATCACGCCAGCAGAATCAATGCACCATATCTTAAAGGCCTAGAGAAGTGAAAACACCATCATTATAGCTATAATGATACTGATTTGGAATGGGTCTAACAGAACCATAATTTATCATAATGTATACAATAATAGTGTTTTACAATGTTACAGAACTAGATTCAGAACAATAAACAGAAAAAAATATTGAATTGTCTCATCTTGGCATAAATTTTAATGTGAATCTGGCATTTTTTTCCACTTTTTTTAAATTGCAAAAATTAGCTTTTTAAAACATGTCCATCAGTTTATATAAAAATAAAGTATCAATTATCATTAAACCATTCAAACCTAAAGTTAAAGAAGACTTTTCTTTATTTCAGAAAAATTCTGATATTTTCTCATGGATTAGTTATTTATTGAGACAGAGAACAGAATTGCACTCTCAGGTTTTTAATGTAATTTGTCTCTCAGAGAATAACTGGAGAACTGGTGCCTTGGCGGAGGTACGCGCTCTACTGAGTGTCCCTGTAGTTATGAATGTTATATTCATTTCTGCTCCTAAACCCCTACAAACTGGGCCTCTAGGTTTCAGGACAAAAGTAGCACCCTCAAAAAAACAAACATGACTAAAAACGCACTGCTTGCTCTATTAAAGTCAAACTGCATTATTATGACTCCTGAGATAAACACTTGGCTCCTTACTTTGGTTTGGGTTTCAGGGTTCATTTCAGGTCTTTGTTATTTTGCTTCCTTTCATAAAAGGGCAATACAGGTTGTCTGTGGTGTGTTGTGGCAGTTCGCTGCATCATGACACCACCCAGCTAAGCAGCAAAGGTGTCAAAGTTAAAAAAAGAACTGCACAAAACTGTACCAATGAGTAGGATGTTCTTAAATTCAGTCAAAAAACACAAGATGATCATTGTCTTCTGCATAGTCGTCAATGCTGTACTTGTTTCAGGTAACAAACATTTTAAAAACAATTTCCTGTGGACACACCCTCATGGTTGTAGACTGTAGACTTTTTTTTGTGTTATTGTTGATATCTTTTCAACAGGTTCCTCTCTCAGTGATCAAGTCTACCAGACTCAAGCTGACATGTATAAGAAACCAGGACAAACAGCGACAATACAGTGTTCACACAGTATTAAACACTATGATCAAATCCTCTGGTACAAGCAAATGAAGGGCAGACACCTGCAGCTCATCAGATATATGATATTAAACACTGGATATGCAGGGACTGGAGTGAACATGAGGCTGAATGAGAGTGCAAATGAAGGCCATACCTGCACGTTAACAATTGAAAGCTTGAACAGCAGTGCATTCTGTGTTGCCCGTTTTCATGTCCCTGATCCCAGTACAAAAACCTCCCCATCACACTTGATCTTGAACAGTGACTCCAGCCACCTAATCAAATGGATGGGTTTAAGCAAAAAGAAGCTTAGACATGCTCTTCATTCATTCATTCATTGCAACAACAAATTAATGATCTTATTTTGATCATATTTTGCAAAGCAACAACAACAAAAAACCAGGGGGAAAAAAATGATAATTTTATTTCTTTTCATTACTTTAAACTCTATTCTGGTTTCAGGTAAAGTCATTTTTTTTATATCCTCACTTAGACATTTAAACTGAGCCAGTGATTTATAAAGGGTAGGAAATGCTCTATGACGCCACCCATTTAAAGAAACTGTTGACCCAAATACAGACAAGGGGCGGATTGCGGTTCAGGGTTTTAATTAACACAAAGTCCAAACATAACCTCACAGTCCAATAATCCATAATCCAATAAACAAAGGCAAAAGGCAGGAACATAGGAAATAACAAAAATCCAACAGAACGAAAACTTACTGATAAACACAGGGAGAAAACACTGGAAGCACTAGGGAAAGGCTGGAACTGGCAGCTCACAGAGGGAATCACACTGACTAAATACACTAGGGTAAGGAGGTGACACAGGGAGGAGGAGACAATCAATAACAGGTGGAGACAATCAGACAATCACACACTGGAGGGAAAATATATTAAAGGGGAAGAAACAAGGAGGATGCAGCAATAAACTAATAGACAGAGAACACATGAGCAAAGGGAAAGGGAGCAAACTGGAACTAAACACAGAAGACTAAAACACATACAGGAACCAAAGGGGTAAAACAGATCCTAAGAAAACACAGGAAATGCAAAGCAATAGCCCATGACACGGAATAAGGCTACAAAATAAAACAGGAAACAGTGGCACTAATTCATGAAATGAACCTTACAAAATAAGAGGAACCAAAAAACTAGAATGAGATACATGACAGATATATTCTTCTTTTTAACAGTAATGTGTCCAGAATTATTACCTCAGCCAAGGAGGCTGTGTTTAAGGGCTATCAAGGGTAACACGCAATTATTATTAGAATATATAATATTCTATAATATAAAATATATTAATATTATATTATACTATTATTATTATTATTATAGTAACTTTATTATAGAAACTTTAAAATCATTATAGAAACTTTAACACACTAATTTTTTTGTACAGAAATAAATCAAATTGCCAAGTTGCGAATTTTCAGTGGGGCGCATAAGAGACAGATAAGACAATGACTGAGGAGACATCCCCCAGTGTGCTGAATGGCAAGTTTTGCTTAAAAAAGCTTCCAGATGGAAGTTTTGACAAGTACACATATTGTAGGATTGAGGTGTCTTTTCACCAAAATGCTTGCAATATAATTGCAGTTGCAAGGACTGTAGGATTGGACTCTTGGAGCAGACGCCCCATGAAGCGCAGGGGAAGGTCGGGGAAGCTAAGTAGACGTGTAGAATTGTTCAGCCTTGGCAGAGGTATGCACTCTACTGAGTGACATTCTAACATAACATGAAATTGTCGCTATAGATGCAAAAGACTAAAAATGTTTTCTCTGATAATTCAAGATACAGATGTCCTATGAGGAGCCACCAGCCAGCGCTTATGGAAAAATGTGATACTGAGCCAGTGGCATATAGTGGTAGCTGACATGATATTTAGAGGAGGAGGATACACTATGACACCACCCACCAAATGACTTCATTACTTCAAGAACGGCTAGTCAATAATCAGTATAAGAGCTGATACACTAAAGAAAACATATTGATTCGTACTATAGCAGCAAAATCTTTTATTCTTCAATATAATTGACCTAATAGAGAACACAACATGATCATCATATTCCTAACCATTCATTTCAACACAATGCTGGTTTCAGGTAACGTCATTCAAATTACTTTACATTCACAAGTTTCTTCCTCAAGTTTTTAACAATCAGTTTTTTGTTTGCGTCTTCTACACTCCTGCTGTTCTAGTTTTGTACCACTGGACTATTTAATGTTTGAAGTAGTGTTTATGGTCATGCTGTGTTTTGTCTCAGGTTCCTCTCTCAGTGACCAAGTCCACCAGACTCCAGCTGAAATGTACCACAAACTGGGAGAAACAGCCGAAATCAAGTGTTCACATAGTATTCAGAACTATGACAGAATCCTCTGGTACAAGCAGTCAAACAGAGAGCTAGAGCTTCTGGGATATATGTTCGCGGGAAATGCAGAACTAGAGAGTGGAAAGGAAGTGAAGCTAGAAGGAAGTGCAAATAAAGATCAGATCTGCACATTAATAATTGAAGTACTGAACAGCAATGCAATGTACTTCTGTGCTGCTAGTTTACACAGTGTTACATTTCACCGCTCCTCAGTATAAAAACCTCCTCACACGTCTTTTAATTCATCTATAAAAGTTCACAGAACACTGCACCTGGAATAAACCACTCTAACCAAAGATGTTTTTTTTATTTTATTAAGATCAGAGATCATTATGGGAGGTCCTTCATGTGGAGCGATGCCTTTAACGCCCCACTCCCAGTCTGAAAAGCAGCTGCACCTCGTATTGAGAGGAATCGCTTTGACTCAAATTCTCATCAGATTTGTATTCTCATCCATGTGGCTTCAAGGTCAAAGAACTGTGTGACAGTGTAGTAGATGTGTAGGTTTATAGATTTTATAATAATTAACGGACTGATAGAGAGAGAGAGATAGAGAGAGAGAGAGAGAGAGAGAGAGAGAGAGAGAGAGAGAGAGAGAGAGAGAGTCTATGGGGGTTCTCTCAAACTAAATATTCTGCCATTAGAGATAAACTAAAAAGCGGGGCTGTTACTGTGAAAGACTTGCAGCTTGAAGACAGCAGAGTGTATTTTTGTGCGATCAGCAAACACAGTGATGTGATAAGCTGAACAGCTGACTGGCTGTCAATAAATTTGGTGAGTGTTTCAGAAACTATGTTTTCCAGTAGGTGGAGATGGAGCTGCACAAATGTTCTTCAGCTGAACACACACAGCATTACAACACAAGGTGTAGCTGGTATAGAATTGATAGGAGGGTGTTGATGAAGAGTCAGAGCTTCTCAGTGTTCTGTGTTCTTTCAGATGGTCATCATGCCTACATGACTCTTCTAAGAAGACCTGGAGACAATGTCCAGATCATCTGCAAACTGCAAAAAAGAAAAGAAAAAAGAAGAGGAGTAGCTAAATCATAAGAAATAGCACTGAATTTGTGGAGAAAAGCTTAATACTAGTGAAATTACCTGTCCAATCAGCAAGATAAATTTACTTGTCAAGAAATATTCAAATAAGTTGGTTCAAGCCTGGAAATATGTAGGCTAGATTTTTAAAAAAAATTAAATAACTTTTAAAACAAGATCATTTATCCATTTCTAATAAGGATATTAAATCTTGGCAAGTGTAGAACAATTAACAGAAAAAAAAAACCCTGGAGACAAAGCACTGAAACCCATGTCATGTACATTACAGCAGCATCGAAAATTAGGTGTCTTTCAAAGAACACTTTAATATTACTGGAGATATGAGTGGAGACACGGCAAAGAATGTCTCTCTCGAAACATAATACAATTGCAGTTGCAAGGACTGTAGGATTGGACTCTTGGAGCAGACGCCCCATGAAGCGCAGGGGAAGGTCGGGGAAGCTAAGTAGACGTGTAGAATTGTTCAGCCTTGTCAGAGGTATGCACTCTACTGAGTGACATTCTAACATAACATGAAATTGTCGCTATAGATGCAAAAGACTAAAAATGTTTTCTCTAATTATTCAAGATACAGATGTCCTATGAGGAGCCACCAGCCAGCGCTTATGGAAAACTGTGATACTGAGCCAGTGGCATATAGTGGTAGCTGACATGATATTTAGAGGAGGAGGATACACTATGACACCACCCACCAAATGACTTCATTACTTCAAGAACGGCTAGTCAATGATCAGTATAAGTGCTGATACACTAAAGAAAACATATTGATTCGTTCTATAGCAGCAAAATCTTTTATTCTTCAATATAATTGACCTAATAGAGAACACAACATGATCATCATATTCCTAACCATTCATTTCCTGTGGACACACCCTCATGGTTGTAGACTCTAGACTTTTTTTGTGTTATTGTTGATATCTTTTCAACAGGTTCCTCTCTCAGTGATCAAGTCTACCAGACTCATGCTGACATGTATAAGAAACCAGGACAAACAGCGACAATACAGTGTTCACACAGTATTAAACACTACGATCAAATCCTCTGGTACAAGCAAATGAAGGGCGGACACCTGCAGCTCATCAGATACATGATATTAAACACTGGATATGCAGGGACTGGAGTGAACATGAGGCTGAATGGGAGTGCAAATGAAAGCCATACCTGCACATTAATAATTGAAAGCTTGAACAGCAGTGCATTCTGTGTTGCCCGTTTTCATGTCCCTGATCCCAGTACAAAAACCTCCCCATCACACTTGATCTTGCACAGTGACTCCAGCCACCTCATCAAATGGATGGGTTTAAGCAAAAAGAAGCTTAGACATGCTCTTCGTTCATTCATTCATTGCAACAACAAATTAATGATCTTATTTTGATCATATTTTGCAAAGCAACAACAACAAAAAACCAGGGGGAAAAAATGATAATTTTATTTCTTTTCATTACTTTAAACTCTATTCTGGTTTCAGGTAAAGTCATTTTTTCATATCCCCACTTAGACATTTAAACTGAGCCAGTGATTTATAAAGGGAAGGGAATGCTCTATGACGCCACCCATTTAAAGAAACTGTTGACCCAAATATGAAAATCACTCATTACCTACTCCTCTGTAGCTTCTGTAATTCCTATCCAAAGAAAAGAAAAGATAGGACTTTCTGTAATGAGGCACTTGAGACTCTTAATATCTTAAGACCTGATATTGTCAGAGTTCAGCAAAAGCAGGACTCAAATGCAGACGACACAAGGGGCGGATTGCGGTTCAGGGTTTTAATTAACACAAAGTCCAAACATAACCTCACAGTCCAATAATCCATAATCATCCAGCTTCAGTGGTCATGGCTCTAAATATTCAAACCTCACGGTTTCTAACCTTTCATTGAATGACAGTGGTGTGTATTTCTGTGCTGCCAGTCGCCACATTGTCAAGTCAATTCAAAAACTCTCCTTTATGTTAAGGCTTTGAACAACTGCTGCCATCCTCGATCTAAATCTGCCTCTGGGGAATTTATTTCATCAGTTTTAACTGAATTTTGACACCCTTTGAGGTCGTGCTGTAGGCCCACAGTCCTTGGATGTTGTCTCATGACTGAATAAGACTTCAGACTTTATCATAAATAAGAAATTTACTCAAATTATAGTACAATTCTTTTATCGAAATACCACAATGTTTACATTCCACTTCACTTTGCACGAGGTCATTTCCCCACTCTCCACCATATGCATACAAGCCTTTATTCTAGTACTGATTTTGTCAGATTTTTTATAATTATTTTTGGTCTTAGTCCTGAGTCAAATGTCCTTATTAGTTTTAATCATATTTTGTCAACATTTCCTTGTGTCAAATTTTAATTGACTAAAATTCTGGGAATTTTTTGTCTTATTTTACACAAAGAAAACTAAACTGTATTTTAGTCTCATTTTAGACAATAAAAAAATCATCTTGACATTTTAGTCTTACTTCACATCGATTTATCTTCTTATCTGATGAAGAAAAGGTTGAATAATTAAGAGCTCAGATTTGCAGAGAGTGTCTGGTATGATGACCGTCATTTAAAGGTGTAGTAGGTAATTTGTAAAAAAAAAAAAAAACTTTGTCATATTTTCTAAAACTGTCAATATATCCTCACAGTAGTACATGTGACAGATTATACAGTAATTGAACAAATCAGACTCCTATGTCCCCAGCTAGTGCTCCTAATACCATTTGCAAGAATCCACCATGCTTCACTCTAAACCACCAATCAGAGCCTAGAGGAGAGTCTGACGGAGTGTCAATCACCCTCATGCACACGCTGTGGGCAGCCCCCACTCCTCTGCTCTCACTTGGTCAAGCACAGCAGGATCCTCTGCAGGGGAGGGGCTTTGGAGGCTTTGGACTCTGTCAGACACTCCTCCTGGCTCTGATTGGTGGTTTAGATTCAGGTGGGGTGGTTTCTCACAAAAAGCATTATGAGCACTAGATGGGGCTTATAGGAGTCACACGGAATCGCAGTGATTTCCACCTACTTGTACGTCACGCTTACAGTACACACTCAATACTGTGAAAATCAAAACTTTGAGTACACTTATAACCATTAGTACTTACCATACTCTATTCTTTGAAACTATTTTTTTCATGATTAATATGTCATTATTTGATACATGTGCTAATGAAAATTGATAATCATCAGTGGATTGCATTGAATTACTTAATAAGAAACTAAACAATTAACAGTGATGAACTGCAGGGGGAGACACGGTATTACTTATACTCCCACTTACACCTAGGCTCATGGTCTAAATGCATTAACACACGTCTGCGATACGTCATTTCTCTGTAACTATTTAAGAGAATAGATTCACTGTTTTTGTCTTCAGAACATGGACATTATCTTCAAACTAGACCTCCTCATACTATCAGTCATTTTGCTGTGGACCACAGGTAATTTACAATAAAATCAAGTTTTATCACTGGAGGTTTACTTCAAATTAGTGTTTCATGTTTTTGCTCTCATTTATTATTCTTATTCTTATTTATTTTCTCTGTTGGAAGTGGTGTCAGAGTGAGAACATTTATTATGATACACACAGGTCTTATTGAAGGGAGTGATGTCAACCAGCCCCCCATGCTGTGGAAGGACGAGGGTGAAGACGCCACCATACACTGCAGCCAAACAAAGGGTAGTAGCTATTTTCAGATGTACTGGTTCAGACAGCTACCAGGACAAACAATGAAACAAATCTTATCCATTGTTGCAAACTCCGAACCTGACTTTCAACCAGACTTTGGGAATGACAAATTCTCAACCACCAAATCGGACGCTAACAGCGGGACTTTCACAGTGAAGAATGTGGTGTCAGAAGACAAAGGCTTGTACTTCTGTGCTGTGAGTGAGCACAGTGATACAGACACACGTGAGAGCTGAACAAAAAACCCCAGTTACCAACTGAATTTATCAGCTCCACAGTAGGGGGACCTCCAATACAATCACAGAACATCACATAATGCAGCCACCTGTAACTCCTCATATCTCTGTGGTAACATCACCTCCCATATCAGACTCATGGTCTCTTAAGTTAATTTTGCTATGAACAACAACAACAACAAAAACATACATAGAGAACCTCTTATGGACTATAACCATGTGCAAATTCATGACATACAGTAGATCACGCCAGCAGAATCAATGCACCATATCTTAAAGGCCTAGAGAAGTGAAAACACCATCATTATAGCTATAATGATACTGATTTAGAATGGGTCTAACAGAACCATAATTTATCATAATGTATACAATAATAGTGTTTTACAATGTTACAGAACTGGATTCAGAACAATAAACAAAACAAAAATTGAAATGTCTCATCTTGGCATGAATTTTGGTGTGAATCTGGCATTTTTCCACTTTTTTTTAAATTGCAAAATTAGCTTTGTAAAACATGTCCATCAGTTTATTGAAAAATAAAGTATCTTTTATCATTAAACCATTCAAACCTAAAGTTAAAGAAGACATTTCTTTATTTCAGAAAAATTCTGATATTTTCTCATGGATTAGTTATTTATTGAGACAGAGAACAGAATTGTACTCTCAGGTTTTTAGTGTAATTTGTCTCTTAGAGAATAACTGGAGAACTGGTGCCTTGGCGGAGGTACGCGCTCTACTGAGTGTCCCTGTAGTTATGAATGTTATATTCATTTCTGCTCCTAAACCCTTACAAACTGGGCCTCTAGGTTTCAGGACAAAAGTAGCACCCTCAAAAAAACAAACATGACTAAAAACGCACTGCTCGCTCTATTAAAGTCAAACTGCATTATTATGACTCCTGAGACAAACACTTGGCTGCTTACTTTGGTTTGGGTTTCAGGGTTCATTTCAGGTCTTTGTTATTTTGCTTCCTTTCATAAGGGGGCAATACAGGATGTCTGTGGTGTGTTGTGGCAGTTCGCTGCATCTTGACACCACCCAGCTAAGCAGCAAAGGTGTCAAAGTTAAAAAAAGAACTGCACAAAACTGTACCAATGAGTAGGATGTTCTTAAATTCAGTCAAAAAACACAACAAGATGATCATTGTCTTCTGCATAGTCGTCAATGCCGTACTTGTTTCAGGTAACAAACATTTTATAAACTATTTCCTGTGGACACACCCTCATGGTTGTAGACTGTAAACTTTTTTTGTGTTATTGTTGATATCTTTTCAACAGGTTCCTCTCTCAGTGATCAAGTCTACCAGACTCAAGCTGACATGTATAAGAAACCAGGACAAACAGCGACAATACAGTGTTCACACAGTATTAAACACTATGATCAAATCCTCTGGTACAAGCAAATGAAGGGCGGACACCTGCAGCTCATCAGATACATGATATTAAACACTGGATATGCAGGGACTGGAGTGAACATGAGGCTGAATGAGAGTGCAAATGAAGGCCATACCTGCACATTAACAATTGAAAGCTTGAACAGCAGTGCATTCTGTGTTGCCCGTTTTCATGTCCCTGATCCCAGTACAAAAACCTCCCCATCACACTTGATCTTGAACAGTGACTCCAGCCACCTCATCAAATGGATGGGTTTAAGCAAAAAGAAGCTTAGACATGCTCTTCATTCATTCATTCATTGCAACAACAAATTAATGATCTTATTTTGATCATATTTTGCAAAGCAACAACAACAAAAAACCAGGGGGAAAAAAATGATAATTTTATTTCTTTTCATTACTTTAAACTCTATTCTGGTTTCAGGTAAAGTCATTTTTTTATATCCTCACTTAGACATTTAAACTGAGCCAGTGATTTATAAAGGGTAGGAAATGCTCTATGACGCCACCCATTTAAAGAAACTGTTGACCCAAATACAGACAAGGGGCGGATTGCGGTTCAGGGTTTTAATTAACACAAAGTCCAAACATAACCTCACAGTCCAATAATCCATAATCCACTAAACAAAGGCAAAAGGCAGGAAAATAGGAAATAACAAAAATCCAACAGAACAAAAACTTACTGATAAACACAGGGAGAAAACACTGGAAGCACTAGGGAAAGGCTGGAACTGGCAGCTCACAGAGGGAATCACACTGACTAAATACACTAGGGTAAGGAGGTGACACAGGGAGGAGGAGACAATCAATAACAGGTAGAGACAATCAGACAATCACACACTGGAGGGAAAATATATTAAAGGGGAAGAAACAAGGAGGATGCAGCAATAAACTAATAGACAGAGAACACATGAGCAAAGGGAAAGGGAGCAAACTGGAACTAAACACAGAAGACTAAAACACATACAGGAACCAAAGGGGTAAAACAGATCCTAAGAAAACACAGGAAATGCAAAGCAATAGCCCATGACACGGAATAAGGCTACAAAATAAAACAGGAAACAGTGGCACTAATTCATGAAATGAACCTTACAAAATAAGAGGAACCAAAAAACTAGAATGAGATACATGACAGATATATTCTTCTTTTTAACAGTAATGTGTCCAGAATTATTACCTCAGCCAAGGAGGCTGTGTTTAAGGGCTATCAAGGGTAACACGCAATTATTATTAGAATATATAATATTCTATAATATAAAATATATTAATATTATATTATACTATTATTATTATTATTATAGTAACTTTATTATAGAAACTTTAAAATCATTATAGAAACTTTAACACACTAATTTTTTTGTACAGAAATAAATCAAATTGCCAAGTTGCGAATTTTCAGTGGGGCGCATAAGAGACAGATAAGACAATGACTGAGGAGACATCCCCCAGTGTGCTGAATGGCAAGTTTTGCTTAAAAAAGCTTCCAGATGGAAGTTTTGACAAGTACACATATTGTAGGATTGAGGTGTCTTTTCACCAAAATGCTTGCAATATAATTGCAGTTGCAAGGACTGTAGGATTGGACTCTTGGAGCAGACGCCCCATGAAGCGCAGGGGAAGGTCGGGGAAGCTAAGTAGACGTGTAGAATTGTTCAGCCTTGGCAGAGGTATGCACTCTACTGAGTGACATTCTAACATAACATGAAATTGTCGCTATAGATGCAAAAGACTAAAAATGTTTTCTCTGATAATTCAAGATACAGATGTCCTATGAGGAGCCACCAGCCAGCGCTTATGGAAAAATGTGATACTGAGCCAGTGGCATATAGTGGTAGCTGACATGATATTTAGAGGAGGAGGATACACTATGACACCACCCCCCAAATGACTTCATTACTTCAAGAACGGCTAGTCAATAATCAGTATAAGTGCTGATACACTAAAGAAAACATATTGATTCGTACTATAGCAGCAAAATCTTTTATTCTTCAATATAATTGACCTAATAGAGAAACAACATGATCATCATATTCCTAACCATTCATTTCAACACAATGCTGGTTTCAGGTAACGTCATTCAAATTACTTTACATTCACAAGTTTCTTCCTCAAGTTTTTAACAATCAGTTTTTTGTTTGCGTCTTCTACACTCCTGCTGTTCTAGTTTTGTACCACTGGACTATTTAATGTTTGAAGTAGTGTTTATGGTCATGCTGTGTTTTGTCTCAGGTTCCTCTCTCAGTGACCAAGTCCACCAGACTCCAGCTGAAATGTACCGCAAACTGGGAGAAACAGCCGAAATCAAGTGTTCACATAGTATTCTGAACTATAACCGAATCCTCTGGTACGAGCAGTCAAACAGAGAGCTAGAGCTTCTGGGATACATGTACGGAATGAATGGAGAACCAGAGCGTGGAAAGAAAGTGAAGCTAGAAGGAAATGCAAATAAAGATCAGATCTGCACATTAATAATTGAAAGACTGAACAGCAATGCAATGTACTTCTGTGCTGCTAGTTTACACAGTGTTACATTTCACTGCTCCTCAGTATAAAAACCTCCTCACACATCTTTTAATTCATCTATCACAGATCACAGAACACTGCACCTGGAATAAACCACTCTAACCAAAGATGTTTTTTTAAATTTTATTATGATCAGAGATCATTATGGTAGGTCCTTTATATGGAGCGATGCCTTTAACGCCCCACTCCCAGTCTGAAAAGCAGCTGCACCTCGTTTTGAGAGGAATCGCTATGACTCAAATTCTCATCAGATTTGTATTCTCATCTATGTGGCTTCAAGGTCAAAGAACTGTGTGACAGTGTAGTAGATGTGTAGGTTTATAGATTTTATAATAATTAACAGACTGATAGAGAGAGAGAGAGAGAGAGAGAGAGAGAGAGAGAGAGAGAGAGAGTCTGGACAGCCAGACTATGGGGGTTCTCTCAAACTAAATATTCTGCCATTAGAGATAAACTAAAAAGCGGGGCTGTTACTGTGAAAGACTTGCAGCTTGAAGACAGCAGAGTGTATTTTTGTGCAATCAGCAAACACAGTGATGTGATAAGCTGAACAGCTGACTGGCTGACAATAAATTTGGTGAGTGTTTCAGAAACTATGTTTTCCAGTAGGTGGAGATGGAGCTGCACAAATATTCTTCAGCTGAACACACACAGCATTACAACACAAGGTGTGGCTGGTATAGAATTGATAGGAGGGTGTTGATGAAGAGTCAGAGCTTCTCAGTGTTCTGTGTTCTTTCAGATGGTCATCATGCCTACATGACTCTTCTAAGAAGTACCTGCAGACAATGTCCAGATCATCTGCACACTGCAAAAAAGAAAAAGAAAAAAGAAGAGGAGTAGCTAAATCATAAGAAATAGCACTGAATTTGAGGAAAAATGCTTAATACTAGTGAAATTACCTGTCCAAGCAGCAAGATAAATTTACTTGTCAAGAAATATTCAAATAAGTTGGTTGAAGCCTGGAAATATGTGGGCTAGATTTTTTTTTTAAATTAAATAACTTTTAAAACAAGATCATTTATCCATTTCTAATTAAGATATTAAATCTTGGCAAGTACAGAACAATTAACAGAAAAAAAAAACCCTGGAGACCAAACACTGAAACCCATGTCATGTACATTACAGCAGCATCGAATATTAGGTGTCTTTCAAAGAACATTTTAATATTACTGGAGATATGAGTGGAGACACGGCAAAGAATGTCTCTCTCGAAACATAATACAATTGCAGTTGCAAGGACTGTAGGATTGGACTCTTGGAGCAGACGCCCCATGAAGCGCAGGGGAAGGTCGGGGAAGCTAAGTAGACGTGTAGAATTGTTCAGCCTTGGCAGAGGTATGCACTCTACTGAGTGACATTCTAACATAACATGAAATTGTCGCTATAGATGCAAAAGACTAAAAATGTTTTCTCTGATAATTCAAGATACAGATGTCCTATGAGGAGCCACCAGCCAGCGCTTATGGAAAAATGGGATACTGAGCCAGTGGCATGTAGTGGTAGCTGACATGATATTTAGAGGAGGAGGATACACTATGACACCACCCACCAAATGACTTCATTACTTCAAGAACGGCTAGTCAATAATCAGTATAAGTGCTGATACACTAAAGAAAACATATTGATTCGTACTATACCAGCAAAATCTTTTATTCTTCAATTTAATTGACCTAATAGAGAACACAACATGATCATCATATTCCTAACCATTCATTTCAACACAATGCTGGTTTCAGGTAACGTCATTCAAATTACTTTACATTCACAAGTTTCTTCCTCAAGTTTTTAACAATCAGTTTTTTGTTTGCGTCTTCTACACTCCTGCTGTTCTAGTTTTGTACCACTGGACTATTTAATGTTTGAAGTAGTGTTTATGGTCATGCTGTGTTTTGTCTCAGGTTCCTCTCTCAGTGACCAAGTCCACCAGACTCCAGCTGAAATGTACCGCAAACTGGGAGAAACAGCCGAAATCAAGTGTTCACATAGTATTCAGAACTATAACCAAATCCTCTGGTACAAGCAGTCAAACAGAGAGCTAGAGCTCCTGGGATACATGGTCGGAGAAAGTGGACAACTAGAGAGTGGAAAGAAAGAAAAGCTAAAAGGAAGTGCAAGTAAAGATCAGATCTGCACATTAATAATTGAAGTACTGAACAGCAATGCAATGTACTTCTGTGCTGCTAGTTTACACAGTGTTACATTTCACTGCTCCTCAGTATAAAAACCTCCTCACACATCTTTTAATTCATCTATCACAGATCACAGAACACTGCACCTGGAATAAACCACTCTAACCAAAGATGTTATTTTTTATTTTATTAAGATCAGAGATCATTATGGGAGGTCCCTCATATGGAGCGATGCCTTTAACGCCCCACTCCCAGTCTGAAAAGCAGCTGCACCTCGTTTTGAGAGGAATCGCTATGACTCAAATTCTCATCAGATTTGTATTCTCATCTATGTGGCTTCAAGGTCAAAGACCTGTGTGACAGTGTAGTAGATGTGTAGGTTTATATATTTTATAATAATTAACAGACTGAGAAAGAGAGAGAGAGAGAGAGAGAGAGAGAGAGAGAGAGAGAGAGAGAGAGAGAGTCTGGACAGCCAGACTATGGGGGTTCTCTCAAACTAAATATTCTGCCATTAGAGATAAACTAAAAAGCGGGGCTGTTACTGTGAAAGACTTGCAGCTTGAAGACAGCAGAGCGTATTTTTGTGCAATCAGCAAACACAGTGATGTGATAAGCTGAACAGCTGACTGGCTGACAATAAATTTGGTGAGTGTTTCAGAAACTATGTTTTCCAGTAGGTGGAGATGGAGCTGCACAAATGTTCTTCAGCTGAACACACACAGCATTACAACACAAGGTGTGGCTGGTATAGAATTGATAGGAGGGTGTTGATGAAGAGTCAGAGCTTCTCAGTGTTCTGTGTTCTTTCAGATGGTCATCATGCCTACATGACTCTTCTAAGAAGACCTGGAGACAATGTCCAGATCATCTGCACACTGCAAAAAAGAAAGGAAAAAAGAAGAAGAGTAGCTAAATCATAAGAAATAGCACTGAATTTGAGGAGAAAAGCTTAATACGAGTGAAATTACCTGTCCAAGCAGCAAGATGAATTTACTTGTCAAGAAATTTTCAAATAAGTTGGTTCAAGCCTGGAAATATGTAGGCTAGATTAAAAAGAAAAAGTAAATAACTTTTAAAACAAGATCATTTATCCATTTCTAATTAAGATATTAAATCTTGGCAAGTACAGAACAATTAACAGGAAAAAAAAAAACCTGGAGACCAAGCACTGAAACCCATGTCATGTACATTACAGCAGCATCGAAAATTAGGTGTCTTTCAAAGGACATTTTAATATTACTGGAGATATGAGTGGAGACACGGCAAAGAATGTCTCTCTCGAAACATAATACAATTGCAGTTGCAAGGACTGTAGGATTGGACTCTTGGAGCAGACGCCCCATGAAGCGCAGGGGAAGGTCGGGGAAGCTAAGTAGACGTGTAGAATTGTTCAGCCTTGGCAGAGGTATGCACTCTACTGAGTGACATTCTAACATAACATGAAATTGTCGCTATAGATGCAAAAGACTAAAAATGTTTTCTCTAATTATTCAAGATACAGATGTCCTATGAGGAGCCACCAGCCAGCGCTTATGGAAAACTGTGATACTGAGCCAGTGGCATATAGTGGTAGCTGACATGATATTTAGAGGAGGAGGATACACTATGACACCACCCACCAAATGACTTCATTACTTCAAGAACGGCTAGTCAATGATCAGTATAAGTGCTGATACACTAAAGAAAACATATTGATTCGTTCTATAGCAGCAAAATCTTTTATTCTTCAATATAATTGACCTAATAGAGAACACAACATGATCATCATATTCCTAACCATTCATTTCCTGTGGACACACCCTCATGGTTGTAGACTCTAGACTTTTTTTGTGTTATTGTTGATATCTTTTCAACAGGTTCCTCTCTCAGTGATCAAGTCTACCAGACTCATGCTGACATGTATAAGAAACCAGGACAAACAGCGACAATACAGTGTTCACACAGTATTAAACACTATGATCAAATCCTCTGGTACAAGCAAATGAAGGGCGGACACCTGCAGCTCATCAGATACATGATATTAAACACTGGATATGCAGGGACTGGAGTGAACATGAGGCTGAATGGGAGTGCAAATGAAGGCCATACCTGCACATTAATAATTGAAAGCTTGAACAGCAGTGCATTCTGTGTTGCCCGTTTTCATGTCCCTGATCCCAGTACAAAAACCTCCCCATCACACTTGATCTTGCACAGTGACTCCAGCCACCTAATCAAATGGATGGGTTTAAGCAAAAAGAAGCTTAGACATGCTCTTCGTTCATTCATTCATTGCAACAACAAATTAATGATCTTATTTTGATCATATTTTGCAAAGCAACAACAACAAAAAACCAGGGGGAAAAAATGATAATTTTATTTCTTTTCATTACTTTAAACTCTATTCTGGTTTCAGGTAAAGTCATTTTTTCATATCCCCACTTAGACATTTAAACTGAGCCAGTGATTTATAAAGGGAAGGGAATGCTCTATGACGCCACCCATTTAAAGAAACTGTTGACCCAAATATGAAAATCACTCATTACCTACTCCTCTGTAGCTTCTGTAATTCCTATCCAAAGAAAAGAAAAGATAGGACTTTCTGTAATGAGGCACTTGAGACTCTTAATATCTTAAGACCTGATATTGTCAGAGTTCAGCAAAAGCAGGACTCAAATGCAGACGACACAAGGGGCGGATTGCGGTTCAGGGTTTTAATTAACACAAAGTCCAAACATAACCTCACAGTCCAATAATCCATAATCATCCAGCTTCAGTGGTCATGGCTCTAAATATTCAAACCTCACGGTTTCTAACCTTTCATTGAATGACAGTGGTGTGTATTTCTGTGCTGCCAGTCGCCACATTGTCAAGTCAATTCAAAAACTCTCCTTTATGTTAAGGCTTTGAACAACTGCTGCCATCCTCGATCTAAATCTGCCTCTGGGGAATTTATTTCATCAGTTTTAACTGAATTTTGACACCCTTTGAGGTCGTGCTGTAGGCCCACAGTCCTTGGATGTTGTCTCATGACTGAATAAGACTTCAGACTTTATCATAAATAAGAAATTTACTCAAATTATAGTACAATTCTTTTATCGAAATACCACAATGTTTACATTCCACTTCACTTTGCACGAGGTCATTTCCCCACTCTCCACCATATGCATACAAGCCTTTATTCTAGTACTGATTTTGTCAGATTTTTTATAATTATTTTTGGTCTTAGTCCTGAGTCAAATGTCCTTATTAGTTTTAATCATATTTTGTCAACATTTCCTTGTGTCAAATTTTAATTGACTAAAATTCTGGGAATTTTTTGTCTTATTTTACACAAAGAAAACTAAACTGTATTTTAGTCTCATTTTAGACAATAAAAAAATCATCTTGACATTTTAGTCTTACTTCACATCGATTTATCTTCTTATCTGATGAAGAAAAGGTTGAATAATTAAGAGCTCAGATTTGCAGAGAGTGTCTGGTATGATGACCGTCATTTAAAGGTGTAGTAGGTAATTTGTAAAAAAAAAAAAAAACTTTGTCATATTTTCTAAAACTGTCAATATATCCTCACAGTAGTACATGTGACAGATTATACAGTAATTGAACAAATCAGACTCCTATGTCCCCAGCTAGTGCTCCTAATACCATTTGCAAGAATCCACCATGCTTCACTCTAAACCACCAATCAGAGCCTAGAGGAGAGTCTGACGGAGTGTCAATCACCCTCATGCACACGCTGTGGGCAGCCCCCACTCCTCTGCTCTCACTTGGTCAAGCACAGCAGGATCCTCTGCAGGGGAGGGGCTTTGGAGGCTTTGGACTCTGTCAGACACTCCTCCTGGCTCTGATTGGTGGTTTAGATTCAGGTGGGGTGGTTTCTCACAAAAAGCATTATGAGCACTAGATGGGGCTTATAGGAGTCACACGGAATCGCAGTGATTTCCACCTACTTGTACGTCACGCTTACAGTACACACTCAATACTGTGAAAATCAAAACTTTGAGTACACTTATAACCATTAGTACTTACCATACTCTATTCTTTGAAACTATTTTTTTCATGATTAATATGTCATTATTTGATACATGTGCTAATGAAAATTGATAATCATCAGTGGATTGCATTGAATTACTTAATAAGAAACTAAACAATTAACAGTGATGAACTGCAGGGGGAGACACGGTATTACTTATACTCCCACTTACACCTAGGCTCATGGTCTTAATGCATTAACACACGTCTGCGATACGTCATTTCTCTGTAACTATTTAAGAGAATAGATTCACTGTTTTTGTCTTCAGAACATGGACATTATCTTCAAACTAGACCTCCTCATACTATCAGTCATTTTGCTGTGGACCACAGGTAATTTACAATAAAATCAAGTTTTATCACTGGAGGTTTACTTCAAATTAGTGTTTCATGTTTTTGCTCCCATTTATTATTCTTATTCTTATGTATTTTCTCTGTTGGAAGTGTTGTCAGAGTGAAAACATTTATTATGATACACACAGGTCTTATTGAAGGGAGTGATGTCAACCAGCCCCCCATACTGTGGAAGGACGAGGGTGAAGACGCCACCATACACTGCAGCCAAACAAAGGGTAGTAGCTATTACCAGATGTACTGGTTCAGACAGCTACCAGGACAAACAATGAAACAAATCTTATACATTGTTGCAAACTCCGAACCTGACTTTCAACCAGACTTTGGGAATGACAAATTCTCAACCACCAAATCGGACGCTAACAGCGGGACTTTCACAGTGAAGAATGTGGTGTCAGAAGACAAAGGCTTGTACTTCTGTGCTGTGAGTGAGCACAGTGATACAGACACACGTGAGAGCTGAACAAAAAACCCCAGTTACCAACTGAATTCATCAGCTCCACAGTAGGGGGACCTCCAATACAACCACAGAACATCACATAATGCAGCCACCTGTAACTCCTCATATCTCTGTGGTAACATCACCTCCCATATCAGACTCATGGTCTCTTAAGTTAATTTTGCTATCAACAACAACAACAACAACAAAAACGTACATAGAGAACCTCTTATGGACTATAACCATGTGCAAATTCATGACATACAGTAGATCAAGCCAGCAGAATCAATGCACCATATCTTAAAGGCCTAGAGAAGTGAAAACACCATCATTATAGCTATAATGATACTGATTTGGAATGGGTCTAACAGAACCATAATTTATCATAATGTATACAATAATAGTGTTTTACAATGTTACAGAACTGGATTCAGAACAATAAACAAAACAAAAATTGAATTGTCTCATCTTGGCATAAATTTTGGTGTGAATCTGGCATTTTTCCACTTTTTTTTAAATTGCAAAATTAGCTTTGTAAAACATGTCCATCAGTTAATTGAAAAATAAAGTATCATTTATCATTAAACCATTCTAACCTAAAGTTAAAGAAGACTTTTCTTTATTTCACAAAAATTCTGATATTTTCTCATGGATTAGTTATTTATTGAGACAGAGAACAGAATTGCACTCTCAGGTTTTTAATGTAATTTGTCTCTCAGAGAATAACTGGACAACTGGTGACTTGGCGGAGGTACGTGCTCTACTGAGTGTCCCTGTAGTTAGGAATGTTATATTCATTTCTGCTCCTAAACCCCTACAAACTGGGCCTCTAGGTTTCAGGACAAAAGTAGCACCCTCAAAAAAACAAACATGACTGAAAACGCACTGCTCGCTCTATTAAAGTCAAACTGCATTATTATGACTCCTGAGACGAAGACTTGGCTGCTTACTTTGGTTTGGGTTTCAGGGTTCATTTCAGGTCTTTGTTATTTTGCTTCCTTTCATAAGGGGGCAATACAGGATGTCTGTGGTGTGTTGTGGCAGTTCGCTGCATCATGACACCACCCAGCTACGCAGCAAAGGTGTCAAAGTTAAAAAAAGAACTGCACAAAACTGTACCAATGAGTAGGATGTTCTTAAATTCAGTCAAAAAACACAACAAGATGATCATTGTCTTCTGCATAGTCGTCAATGCCGTACTTGTTTCAGGTAACAAACATTTTATAAACTATTTCCTGTGGACACACCCTCATGGTTGTAGACTGTAGACTTTTTTTGTGTTATTGTTGATATCTTTTCAACAGGTTCCTCTCTCAGTGATCAAGTCTACCAGACTCAAGCTGACATGTATAAGAAACCAGGACAAACAGCGACAATACAGTGTTCACACAGTATTAAACACTACGATCAAATCCTCTGGTACAAGCAAATGAAGGGCGGACACCTGCAGCTCATCAGATACATGATATTAAACACTGGATATGCAGGGACTGGAGTGAACATGAGGCTGAATGAGAGTGCAAATGAAGGCCATACCTGCACATTAACAATTGAAATCCTTGAACAGCAGTGCATTCTGTGTTGCCCGTTTTCATGTCCCTGATCCCAGTACAAAAACCTCCCCATCACACTTGATCTTGCACAGTGACTCCAGCCACCTAATCAAATGGATGGGTTTAAGCAAAAAGAAGCTTAGACATGCTCTTCATTCATTCATTCATTGCAACAACAAATTAATCATCTTATTTTGATCATATTTTGCAAAGCAACAACAAAAAACCAGGGGGAAAAAAATGATAATTTTATTTCTTTTCATTACTTTAAACTCTATTCTGGTTTCAGGTAAAGTCATTTTTTTATATCCTCACTTAGACATTTAAACTGAGCCAGTGATTTATAAAGGGTAGGAAATGCTCTATGACGCCACCCATTTAAAGAAACTGTTGACCCAAATACAGACAAGGGGCGGATTGCGGTTCAGGGTTTTAATTAACACAAAGTCCAAACATAACCTCACAGTCCAATAATCCATAATCCACTAAACAAAGGCAAAAGGCAGGAACATAGGAAATAACAAAAATCCAACAGAACGAAAACTTACTGATAAACACAGGGAGAAAACACTGGAAGCACTAGGGAAAGGCTGGAACTGGCAGCTCACAGAGGGAATCACACTGACTAAATACACTAGGGTAAGGAGGTGACTCAGGGAGGAGGAGACAATCAATAACAGGTAGAGACAATCAGACAATCACACACTGGAGGGAAAATATATTAAAGGGGAAGAAACAAGGAGGATGCAGCAATAAACTAATAGACAGAGAACACATGAGCAAAGGGAAAGGGAGCAAACTGGAACTAAACACAGAAGACTAAAACACATACAGGAACCAAAGGGGTAAAACAGATCCTAAGAAAACACAGGAAATGCAAAGCAATAGCCCATGACACGGAATAAGGCTACAAAATAAAACAGGAAACAGTGGCACTAATTCATGACATGAACCTTACAAAATAAGAGGAACCAAAAAACTAGAATGAGATACATGACAGATATATTCTTCTTTTTAACAGTAATGTGTCCAGAATTATTACCTCAGCCAAGGAGGCTGTGTTTAAGGGCTATCAAGGGTAACACGCAATTATTATTAGAATATATAATATTCTATAATATAAAATATATTAATATTATATTATACTATTATTATTATTATTATAGTAACTTTATTATAGAAACTTTAAAATTATTATAGAAACTTTAACACACTAATTTTTTTGTACAGAAATTAATCAAATTGCTAAGTTGCGAATTTTCAGTGGGGCGCATAAGAGACAGATAAGACAATGACTGAGGAGACATCCCCCAGTGTGCTGAATGGCAAGTTTTGCTTAAAAAAGCTTCCAGATGGAAGTTTTGACAAGTACACATATTGTAGGATTGAGGTGTCTTTTCACCAAAATGCTTGAAATATAATTGCAGTTGCAAGGACTGTAGGATTGGACTCTTGGAGCAGACGCCCCATGAAGCGCAGGGGAAGGTCGGGGAAGCTAAGTAGACGTGTAGAATTGTTCAGCCTTGGCAGAGGTATGCACTCTACTGAGTGACATTCTAACATAACATGAAATTGTCGCTATAGATGCAAAAGACTAAAAATGTTTCCTCTGATAATTCAAGATACAGATGTCCTATGAGGAGCCACCAGCCAGCGCTTATGGAAAAATGTGATACTGAGCCAGTGGCATATAGTGGTAGCTGACATGATATTTAGAGGAGGAGGATACACTATGACACCACCCACCAAATGACTTCATTACTTCAAGAACGGCTAGTCAATAATCAGTATAAGTGCTGATACACTAAAGAAAACATATTGATTCGTACTATAGCAGCAAAATCTTTTATTCTTCAATATAATTGACCTAATAGAGAACACAACATGATCATCATATTCCTAACCATTCATTTCAACACAATGCTGGTTTCAGGTAACTTCATTCAAATTACTTTACATTCACAAGTTTCTTCCTCAAGTTTTTAACAATCAGTTTTTTGTTTGCGTCTTCTACACTCCTGCTGTTCTAGTTTTGTACCACTGGACTATTTAATGTTTGAAGTAGTGTTTATGGTCATGCTGTGTTTTGTCTCAGGTTCCTCTCTCAGTGACCAAGTCCACCAGACTCCAGCTGAAATGTACCGCAAACTGGGAGAAACAGCCGAAATCAAGTGTTCACATAGTATTCAGAACTATAACCAAATCCTCTGGTACAAGCAGTCAAACAGAGAGCTAGAGCTCCTGGGATACATGGTCGGAGAAAGTGGACAACTAGAGAGTGGAAAGAAAGTGAAGCTAAAAGGAAATGCAAATCAAGATCAGATCTGCACATTAATAATTGAAGAACTGAACAGCAATGCAATGTACTTCTGTGCTGCTAGTTTACACAGTGTTACATTTCACTGCTCCTCAGTATAAAAACCTCCTCACACATCTTTTAATTCATCTATCACAGATCACAGAACACTGCACCTGGAATAAACCACTCTAACCAAAGATGTTTTTATAAATTTTATTAAGATCAGAGATCATTATGGGAGGTCCTTCATATGGAGCGATGCCTTTAACGCCCCACTCCCAGTCTGAAAAGCAGCTGCACCTCGTTTTGAGAGGAATCGCTATGACTCAAATTCTCATCAGATTTGTATTCTCATCTATGTGGCTTCAAGGTCAAAGAACTGTGTGACAGTGTAGTAGATGTGTAGGTTTATAGATTTTTATAATAATTAACAGACTGATAGAGAGAGAGAGAGAGAGAGAGAGAGAGAGAGAGAGAGAGAGAGAGAGAGAGAGAGAGAGAGAAAGAGTCTGGACAGCCAGACTATGGGGGTTCTCTCAAACTAAATATTCTGCCATTGGAGATAAACTAAAAAGCGGGGCTGTTACTGTGAAAGACTTGCAGCTTGAAGACAGCAGAGTGTATTTTTGTGCAATCAGCAAACACAGTGATGTGATAAGCTGAACAGCTGACTGGCTGTCAATAAATTTGGTGAGTGTTTCAGAAACTAGGTTTTCCAGTAGGTGGAGATGGAGCTGCACAAATATTCTTCAGCTGAACACACACAGCATTACAACACAAGGTGTGGCTGGTATAGAATTGATAGGAGGGTGTTGATGAAGAGTCAGAGCTTCTCAGTGTTCTGTGTTCTTTCAGATGGTCATCATGCCTACATGACTCTTCTAAGAAGATCTGGAGACAATGTCCAGATCATCTGCACACTGCAAAAAAGAAGAAAAAAGAAGAGGAGTAGCTAAATCATAAGAAATAGCACTGAATTTCAGGAAAAAGGCTTAATACTAGTGAAATTACCTGTCCAATCAGCAAGATAAATTTACTTGTCAAGAAATATTCACATAAGTTTGTTCAAGCCTGGAAATATGTAGGCTACATTTAAAAAAAATTAAATAACTTTTAAAACAAGATAATTTATCCATTTCTAATTAGGATATTAAATCTTGGCAAGTAAAGAACAATTAACAGAAAAAAAAACCTGGAGACCAAGCACTGAAACCCATGTCATGTACATTACAGCAGCATCGAAAATTAGGTGTCTTTCAAAGAACATTTTAATATTACTGGAGATATGAGTGGAGACACGGCAAAGAATGTCTCTCTCGAAACACAATACAATTGCAGTTGCAAGAACTGTAGGATTGGACTCTTGGAGCAGACGCCCCATGAAGCGCAGGGGAAGGTCGGGGAAGCTAAGTAGACGTGTAGAATTGTTCAGCCTTGGCAGAGGTATGCACTCTACTGAGTGACATTCTAACATAACATGAAATTGTCGCTATAGATGCAAAAGACTAAAAATGTTTCCTCTGATAATTCAAGATACAGATGTCCTATGAGGAGCCACCAGCCAGCGCTTATGGAAAAATGTGATACTGACCCAGTGGCATATAGTGGTAGCTGACATGATATTTAGAGGAGGAGGATACACTATGACACCACCCACCAAATGACTTCATTACTTCAAGAACGGCTAGTCAATAATCAGTATAAGTGCTGATACACTAAAGAAAACATATTGATTCGTACTATAGCAGCAAAATCTTTTATTCTTCAATATAATTGACCTAATAGAGAACACAACATGATCATCATATTCCTAACCATTCATTTCAACACAATGCTGGTTTCAGGTAACGTCATTCAAATTACTTTACATTCACAAGTTTCTTCCTCAGATTTTTAACAATCAGTTTTTTGTTTG
Organism: Chaunax sp. Z400; assembly: GCA_037577475.1. Classification (NCBI taxonomy): domain Eukaryota; kingdom Metazoa; phylum Chordata; class Actinopteri; order Lophiiformes; family Chaunacidae; genus Chaunax; species Chaunax sp. Z400. The sequence continues at coordinate 7,536,055 of CM075194.1, read as the reverse complement.
CGTCTTCTACACTCCTGCTGTTCTAGTTTTGTACCACTGGACTATTTAATGTTTGAAGTAGTGTTTATGGTCATGCTGTGTTTTGTCTCAGGTTCCTCTCTCAGTGACCAAGTCCACCAGACTCCAGCTGAAATGTACCGCAAACTGGAAGAAACAGCCGAAATCAAGTGTTCACATAGTATTCAGAACTATAACCGAATCCTCTGGTACAAGCAGTCAAACAGAGAGCTAGAGCTCCTGGGAAACATGGTCGTTGACACTGCATATCCAGAGAGTGGAAAGACAGTGAAGCTAGAAGGAAGTGCAAATAAAGATCAGACCTGCACATTAATAATTGAAGTACTGAACAGCAATGCAATGTACTTCTGTGCTGCTAGTTTACACAGTGTTACATTTCACTGCTCCTCAGTATAAAAACCTCCTCACACATCTTTTAATTCATCTATCACAGATCACAGAACACTGCACCTGGAATAAACCACTCTAACCAAAGATGTTTTTATAAATTTTATTAAGATCAGAGATCATTATGGGAGGTCCTTCATATGGAGCGATGCCTTTAAAGCCCCACTCCCAGTCTGAAAAGCAGCTGCACCTCGTTTTGAGAGGAATCGCTATGACTCAAATTCTCATCAGATTTGTATTCTCATCTATGTGGCTTCAAGGTCAAAGAACTGTGTGACAGTGTAGTAGATGTGTAGGTTTATGGATTTTATAATAATTAACAGACTGATAGAGAGAGAGAGAGAGAGAGAGAGAGAGAGAGAGAGAGAGAGAGAGAGAGAGAGAAGAGAGAGAGAGTCTGGACAGCCAGACTATGGGGGTTCTCTCAAACTAAATATTCTGCCATTAGAGATAAACTAAAAAGCGGGGCTGTTACTGTGAAAGACTTGCAGCTTGAAGACAGCAGAGTGTATTTTTGGGCAATCAGCAAACACAGTGATGTGATAAGCTGAACAGCTGACTGGCTGACAATAAATTTGGTGAGTGTTTCAGAAACTATGTTTTCCAGTAGGTGGAGATGGAGCTGCACAAATATTCTTCAGCTGAACACACACAGCATTACAACACAAGGTGTGGCTGGTATTGAATTGATAGGAGGGTGTTGATGAAGAGTCAGAGCTTCTCAGTGTTCTGTGTTCTTTCAGATGGTCATCATGCCTACATGACTCTTCTAAGAAGACCTGGAGACAATGTCCAGATCATCTGCACACTGCAAAAAAAGAAGAAAAAAAAGAAGAGGAGTAGCTAAATCATAAGAAATAGCACTGAATTTGAGGAGAAAAGCTTAATACTAGTGAAATTACCTGTCCAATCAGCAAGATAAATTTACTTGTCAAGAACTATTCAAATAAGTTCGTTCAAGCCTGGAAATATGTAGGCTAGATTTTTTAAAAACTAAATAACTTTTAAAACAAGATCATTTATCCATTTCTAGTTAAGATATTAAATCTTGGCAAGTACAGAACAATTAACAGAAAAAAAAAACCCTGGAGACCAAGCACTGAAACCCATGTCATGTACATTACAGCAGCATCGAAAATTAGGTGTCTTTCAAAGAACATTTTAATATTACTGGAGATATGAGTGGAGACACGGCAAAGGATGTCTCTCTCGAAACATAATACAATTGCAGTTGCAAGGACTGTAGGATTGGACTCTTGGAGCAGACGCCCCATGAAGCGCAGGGGAAGGTCGGGGAAGCTAAGTAGACGTGTAGAATTGTTCAGCCTTGGCAGAGGTATGCACTCTACTGAGTGACATTCTAACATAACATGAAATTGTCGCTATAGATGCAAAAGACTAAAAATGTTTCCTCTGATAATTCAAGATACAGATGTCCTATGAGGAGCCACCAGCCAGCGCTTATGGAAAAATGTGATACTGAGCCAGTGGCATATAGTGGTAGCTGACATGATATTTAGAGGAGGAGGATACACTATGACACCACCCACCAAATGACTTCATTACTTCAAGAACGGCTAGTCAATAATCAGTATAAGTGCTGATACACTAAAGAAAACATATTGATTCGTACTATAGCAGCAAAATCTTTTATTCTTCAATATAATTGACCTAATAGAGAACACAACATGATCATCATATTCCTAACCATTCATTTCAACACAATGCTGGTTTCAGGTAACTTCATTCAAATTACTTTACATTCACAAGTTTCTTCCTCAAGTTTTTAACAATCAGTTTTTTGTTTGCGTCTTCTACACTCCTGCTGTTCTAGTTTTGTACCACTGGACTATTTAATGTTTGAAGTAGTGTTTATGGTCATGCTGTGTTTTGTCTCAGGTTCCTCTCTCAGTGACCAAGTCCACCAGACTCCAGCTGAAATGTACCGCAAACTGGGAGAAACAGCCGAAATCAAGTGTTCACATAGTATTCAGAACTATAACCGAATCTTCTGGTACAAGCAGTCAAACAGAGAGCTAGAGCTCCTGGGATACATGGTCGGAGAAAGTGGAAAACTAGAGAGTGGACAGAAAGTGAAGCTAGAAGGAAGTGCAAATCAAGATCAGATCTGCACATTAATAATTGAAGTACTGAACAGCAATGCAATGTACTTCTGTGCTGCTAGTTTACACAGTGTTACATTTCACTGTTCCTCAGTATAAAAACCTCCTCACACATCTTTTAATTCATCTATCACAGATCACAGAACACTGCACCTGGAATAAACCACTCTAACCAAAGATGTTTTTTTTATTTTATTAAGATCAGAGATCATTATGGGAGGTCCTTCATATGGAGCGATGCCTTTAACGCCCCACTCCCAGTCTGAAAAGCAGCTGCACCTCGTTTTGAGAGGAATCGCTATGACTCAAATTCTCATCAGATTTGTATTCTCATCTATGTGGCTTCAAGGTCAAAGAACTGTGTGACAGTGTAGTAGATGTGTAGGTTTATAGATTTTACAATAATTAACAGACTGATAGAGAGAGAGAGAGAGAGAGAGAGAGAGAGAGAGAGAGAGAGAGAGAGAGAGAGAGAGAGAGAGAGAGAGAGAAAGAGAGAGAGAGTCTGGACAGCCAGACTATGGGGGTTCTCTCAAACTAAATATTCTGCCATTAGAGATAAACTAAAAAGCGGGGCTGTTACTGTGAAGACTTGCAGCTTGAAGACAGCAGAGTGTATTTTTGTGCAATCAGCAAACACAGTGATGTGATAAGCTGAACAGCTGACTGGCTGACAATAAATTTGGTGAGTGTTTCAGAAACTAGGTTTTCCAGTAGGTGGAGATGGAGCTGCACAAATATTCTTCAGCTGAACACACACAGCATTACAACACAAGGTGTGGCTGGTATAGAATTGATAGGAGGGTGTTGATGAAGAGTCAGAGCTTCTCAGTGTTCTGTGTTCTTTCAGATGGTCATCATGCCTACATGACTCTTCTAAGAAGACCTGGAGACAATGTCCAGATCATCTGCACACTGCAAAAAAAAGAAAAAAGAAGAAGAGGAGTAGCTAAATCATAAGAAATAGCACTGAATTTGAGGAGAAAGTCTTAATACTAGTGAAATTAAGTCCAATCAGCAAGATAAATTTACTAGTCAAGAAATATTCAAATAAGTTGGTTTAAGCCTGGAAATATGTAGGCTAGATTAAAAAGAAAAAGGAAATAACTTTTAAAACAAGATCATTTATCCATTTCTAATCAAGATATTAAATCTTGGCAAGTACAGAACAATTAACAGAAAAAAAAACCCTGGAGACCAAGCACTGAAACCCATGTCATGTACATTACAGCAGCATCGAAAATTAGGTGTCTTTCAAAGAACATTTTAATATTACTGGAGATATGAGTGGAGACACGGCAAAGAATGTCTCTCTCGAAACATAATACAATTGCAGTTGCAAGGACTGTAGGATTGGACTCTTGGAGCAGACGCCCCATGAAGCGCAGGGGAAGGTCGGGGAAGCTAAGTAGACGTGTAGAATTGTTCAGCCTTGGCAGAGGTATGCACTCTACTGAGATACATTCTAACATAACATGAAATTGTCGCTATAGATGCAAAATACTAAAAATGTTTCCTCTGATAGTTCAAGATACAGATGTCCTATGAGGAGCCACCAGCCAGCGCTTATGGAAAAATGTGATACTGAGCCAGTGGCATATAGTGGTAGCTGACATGATATTTAGAGGAGGAGGATACACTATGACACCACCCACCAAATGACTTCATTACTTCAAGAACGGCTAGTCAATAATCAGTATAAGTGCTGATACACTAAAGAAAACATATTGATTCGTACTATAGCAGCAAAATCTTTTATTCTTCAATATAATTGACCTAATAGAGAACACAACATGATCATCATATTCCTAACCATTCATTTCAACACAATGCTGGTTTCAGGTAACGTCATTCAAAGTACTTTACATTCACAAGTTTCTTCCTCAAGTTTTTTACAATCAGTTTTTTGTTTACGTCTTCTACACTCCTGCTGTTCTAGTTTTGTACCACTGGACTATTTAATGTTTGAAGTAGTGTTTATGGTCATGCTGTGTTTTGTCTCAGGTTCCTCTCTCAGTGACCAAGTCCACCAGACTCCAGCTGAAATGTACCGCAAACTGGGAGAAACAGCCGAAATCAAGTGTTCACATAGTATTCAGAACTATGACCAAATCCTCTGGTACAAGCAGTCAAACAGAGAGCTAGAGCTCCTGGGATACATGGTCGTTGACACTGCATTTCCACAGAGTGGAAAGAAAGTGAAGCTAGAAGGAAATGCAAATCAAGATCAGATCTGCACATTAATAATTGAAGTACTGAACAGCAATGCAATGTACTTCTGTGCTGCTAGTTTACACAGTGTTACTTTTCACTGTTCCTCAGTATAAAAACCTCCTCACACATCTTTTAATTCATCTATCACAGATCACAGAACACTGCACCTGGAATAAACCACTCTAACCAAAGATGTTATTTTTATTTTATTAAGATCAGAGATCATTATGGGAGGTCCTTCATATGGAGCGATGCCTTTAACGCCCCACTCCCAGTCTGAAAAGCAGCTGCACCTCGTTTTGAGAGGAATCGCTATGACTCAAATTCTCATCAGATTTGTATTCTCATCTATGTGGCTTCAAGGTCAAAGAACTGTGTGACAGTGTAGTAGATGTGTAGGTTTATAGATTTTATAATAATTAACAGACTGATAGAGAGAGAGAGAGAGAGAGAGAGAGAGAGAGAGAGAGAGAGAGAGAGAGAGAGAGAGAGAAAGAGAGAGAGAGAGAGAGAGAGAGAGAGAGAGAGACAGAGAGAGAGAGAGAGAGAGTCTGGACAGCCAGACTATGGGGGTTCTCTCAAACTAAATATTCTGCCATTAGAGATAAACTAAAAAGCGGGGCTGTTACTGTGAAAGACTTGCAGCTTGAAGACAGCAGAGTGTATTTTTGTGCAATCAGCAAACACAGTGATGTGATAAGCTGAACAGCTGACTGGCTGACAATAAATTTGGTGAGTGTTTCAGAAACTATGTTTTCCAGTAGGTGGAGATGGAGCTGCACAAATATTCTTCAGCTGAACACACACAGCATTACAACACAAGGTGTGGCTGGTATAGAATTGATAGGAGGGTGTTGATGAAGAGTCAGAGCTTCTCAGTGTTCTGTGTTCTTTCAGATGGTCATCATGCCTACATGACTCTTCTAAGAAGACCTGGAGACAATGTCCAGATCATCTGCACACTGCAAAAATGAAGAAAAAAGAAGAGGAGTAGCTAAATCATAAGAAATAGCACTGAATTTCAGGAAAAAGGCTTAATACTAGTGAAATTACCTGTCCAAGCAGCAAGATAAATTTACTTGTCAAGAAATATTCACATAAGTTTGTTCAAGTCTGGAAATATGTAGGCTACATTTAAAAAAAATTAAATAACTTTTAAAACAAGATAATTTATCCATTTCTAATTAGGATATTAAATCTTGGCAAGTAAAGAACAATTAACAGAAAAAAAAACCTGGAGACCAAGCACTGAAACCCATGTCATGTACATTACAGCAGCATCGAAAATTAGGTGTCTTTCAAAGAACATTTTAATATTACTGGAGATATGAGTGGAGACACGGCAAAGAATGTCTCTCTCGAAACATAATACAATTGCAGTTGCAAGGACTGTAGGATTGGACTCTTGGAGCAGACGCCCCATGAAGCGCAGGGGAAGGTCGGGGAAGCTAAGTAGACGTGTAGAATTGTTCAGCCTTGGCAGAGGTATGCACTCTACTGAGTGACATTCTAACATAACATGAAATTGTCGCTATAGATGCAAAAGACTAAAAATGTTTCCTCTGATAATTCAAGATACAGATGTCCTATGAGGAGCCACCAGCCAGCGCTTATGGAAAACTGTGATACTGAGCCAGTGGCATATAGTGGTAGCTGACATGATATTTAGAGGAGGAGGATACACTATGACACCACCCACCAAATGACTTCATTACTTCAAGAACGGCTAGTCAATAATCAGTATAAGTGCTGATACACTAAAGAAAACATATTGATTCGTACTATAGCAGCAAAATCTTTTATTCTTCAATATAATTGACCTAATAGAGAACACAACATGATCATCATATTCCTAACCATTCATTTCCTGTGGACACACCCTCATGGTTGTAGACTGCAGACTTTTTTTTGTGTTATTGTTGATATCTTTTCAACAGGTTCCTCTCTCAGTGATCAAGTCTACCAGACTCAAGCTGACATGTATAAGAAACCAGGACAAACAGCGACAATACAGTGTTCACACAGTATTAAACACTACGATCAAATCCTCTGGTACAAGCAAATGAAGGGCGGACACCTGCAGCTGATCAGATACATGATATTAAACACTGGATATACAGGGACTGGAGTGAACATGAGGCTGAATGGGAGTGCAAATGAAGGCCATACCTGCACATTAACAATTGAAAGCTTGAACAGCAGTGCATTCTGTGTTGCCCGTTTTCATGTCCCTCATCCCAGTACAAAAACCTTCCCATCACACTTGATCTTGCACAGTGACTCCAGCCACCTAATCAAATGGATGGGTTTAAGCAAAAAGAAGCTTAGACATGCTCTTAATTCATTCATTCATTGCAACAACAAATTAATGATCTTATTTTGATCATATTTTGCAAAGCAACAACAACAAAAAACCAGGGGGAAAAAATGATAATTTTATTTCTTTTCATTACTTTAAACTCTATTCTGGTTTCAGGTAAAGTCATTTTTTCATATCCCCACTTAGACATTTAAACTGAGCCAGTGATTTATAAAGGGTAGGAAATCCTCTATGACGCCACCCATTTAAAGAAACTGTTGACCCAAATATGAAAATCACTCATTACCTACTCCTCTGTAGCTTCTGTAATTCCTATCCAAAGAAAAGAAAAGATAGGACTTTCTGTAATGAGGCACTTGAGACTCTTAATATCTTAAGACCTGATATTGTCAGAGTTCAGCAAAAGCAGGACTCAAATGCAGACGACACAAGGGGCGGATTGCAGTTCAGGGTTTTAATTAACACAAAGTCCAAACATAACCTCACAGTCCAATAATCCATAATAATCCAGCTTCAGTGGTCATGGCTCTAAATATTCAAACCTCACGGTTTCTAACCTTTCATTGAATGACAGTGGTGTGTATTTCTGTGCTGCCAGTCGCCACATTGTCAAGTCAATTCAAAAACTCTCCTTTATGTTAAGGCTTTGAACAACTGCTGCCATCCTCGATCTAAATCTGCCTCTGGGGAATTTATTTCATCAGTTTTAACTGAATTTTGACTCCCTTTGAGGTCGTGCTGTAGGCCCACAGTCCTTGGATGTTCTCTCATGACTGAATAAGACTTCAGACTTTATCATAAATAAGAAATTTATTCAAATTATAGTACAATTCTTTTATCAAAATACCACAATGTTTACATTCCACTTCACTTTGCACGAGGTCATTTCCCCACTCTCCACCACAAGCCTTTATTCTAGTACTGATTTTGTCAGATTTTTTATAATTTAGTTTTGGTCTTAGTCCTGAGTCAAATGTCCTTATTAGTTTTAATCATATTTTGTCAACATTTCCTTGTGTGAAATTTTAATTGACTAAAATTCTGGGACTTTTTTGTCTTATTTTACACAAAGAAAACTAAACTGTATTTTAGTCTCATTTTAGACAATAAAAAATCATCTTGACATTTTAGTCTTACTTCACATCGATTTATCTTCTTATCTGATGAAGAAAAGGTTGAATAATTAAGAGCTCAGATTTGCAGAGAGTGTCTGGTGTGATGATCGTCATTTAAAGCTGTAGTAGGTAATTTGTAAAAAAAACAACCAACTTTGTCATATTTTCTAAAACTGTCAATATATCCTCACAGTAGTACATGTGACAGATTATACAGTAATTGAACAAATCAGACTCCTATGTCCCCAGCTAGTGCTCCTAATACCATTTGCAAGAATCCACCATGCATGACTCTAAACCACCAATCAGAGCCTAGAGGAGAGTCTGACGAAGTGTCAATCACCCTCATGCACACGCTGTGGGCAGCCCCCACTCCTCTGCTCTCACTTGGTCAAGCACAGCAGGATCCTTTGCAGGGGAGGGGCTTTGGAGGCTTTGGACTCTGTCAGACACTCCTCCTGGCTCTGATTGGTGGTTTAGATTCAGGTGGGGTGGTTTCTCACAAAAAGCATTATGAGCACTAGATGGGGCTTATAGGAGTCACACAGAATGGCAGTGATTTCCACCTACTTGTACGTCACGCTTACAGTACACACTCAATACTGTGAAAATCAAAACTTTGAGTACACTCATAACCATTAGTACTTACCATACTCTATTCTTTGAAAGTTTTTTTTCATGATTAATACGTCATTATTTGATACATGTGCTAATGAAAATTGATAATCATCAGTGGATTGCATTGAATTACTTAATAAGAAACTAAACAATTAACAGTGATGAACTGCAGGGGGAGACACGGTATTACTTATACTCCCACTTACACCTAGGCTCATGGTCTAAATGCATTAACACACGTCTGCGATACGTCATTTCTCTGTAACTATTTAAGAGAATAGATTCACTGTTTTTGTCTTCAGAACATGGACATTATCTTCAAACTAGACCTCCTCATACTATCAGTCATTTTGCTGTGGACCACAGGTAATTTACAATAAAATCAAGTTTTATCACTGGAGGTTTACTTCAAATTAGTGTTTCATGTTTTTGCTCTCATTTATTATTCTTATTCTTATTTATTTTCTCTGTTGGAAGTGTTGTCAGAGTGAAAACATTTATTATGATACACACAGGTCTTATTGAAGGGAGTGATGTCAACCAGCCCCCCATACTGTGGAAGGACGAGGGTGAAAACGCCACCATACACTGCAGCCAAACAAAGGGTATTAGCTATTATAAGATGTACTGGTTCAGACAGCTACCAGGACAAACAATGAAACAAATCGTATCCATTGTTGAAAAATCCAAACCTGACTTTCAACAAGACTTTGGGAATGACAAATTCTCAACCACCAAATCGGACGGTAACAGCGGGACTTTCACAGTGAAGAATGTGGTGTCAGAAGACAAAGGCTTGTACTTCTGTGCTGTGAGTGAGCACAGTGATACAGACACACGTGAGAGCTGAACAAAAAACCCCAGTTACCAACTGAATTTATCAGCTCCACAGTAGGGGGACCTCCAATACAATCACAGAACATCACATAATGCAGCCACCTGTAACTCTTCATATCTCTGTGGTAACATCACCTCCCATATCAGACTCATGGTCTCTTAAGTTAATTTTGCTATGAACAACAACAACAAAAACATACATAGAGAACCTCTTATGGACTATAACCATGTGCAAATTCATGACATACAGTAGATCACGCCAGCAGAATCAATGCACCATATCTTAAAGGCCTAGAGAAGTGAAAACACCATCATTATAGCTATAATGATACTGATTTAGAATGGGTCTAACAGAACCATAATTTATCATAATGTATACAATAATAGTGTTTTACAATGTTACAGAACTGGATTCAGAACAATAAACAGAAAAAAATTGAATTGTCTCATCTTGGCATAAATTTTGGTGTGAATCTGGCATTTTTCCACTTTTTTTTAAATTGCAAAATTAGCTTTTTAAAACATGTCCATCAGTTTATTGAAAAATAAAGTATCAATTATCATTAAACCATTCAAACCTAAAGTTAAAGAAGACTTTTCTTTATTTCAGAAAAATTCTGATATTTTCTCATGGATTAGTTATTTATTGAGACAGAGAACAGAATTGCACTCTCAGGTTTTTAATGTAATTTGTCTCTTAGAGAATAACTGGAGAACTGGTGCCTTGGCGGAGGTACGCGCTCTACTGAGTGTCCCTGTAGTTATGAATGTTATATTCATTTCTGCTCCTAAACCCCTACAAACTGGGCCTCTAGGTTTCAGGACAAAAGTAGCACCCTCAAAAAAACAAACATGACTGAAAACGCACTGCTCGCTCTATTAAAGTCAAACTGCATTATTATGACTCCTGAGACAAACACTTGGCTGCTTACTTTGGTTTGGGTTTCAGGTCTTTGTTATTTTGCCTCCCTTCATAAGGGGGCAATACAGGATGTCTGTGGTGTGTTGTGGCAGTTCGCTGCATCATGACACCACCCAGCTAAGCAGCAAAGGTGTCAAAGTTAAAAAAAGAACTGCACAAAACTGTACCAATGAGTAGGATGTTCTTAAATTCAGTCAAAAAACACAACAAGATGATCATTGTCTTCTGCATAGTCGTCAATGCCGTACTTGTTTCAGGTAACAAACATTTTATAAACTATTTCCTGTGGACACACCCTCATGGTTGTAGACTGTAGACTTTTTTTGTGTTATTGTTGATATCTTTTCAACAGGTTCCTCTCTCAGTGATCAAGTCTACCAGACTCAAGCTGACATGTATAAGAAACCAGGACAAACAGCGACAATACAGTGTTCACACAGTATTAAACACTATGATCAAATCCTCTGGTACAAGCAAATGAAGGGCGGACACCTGCAGCTCATCAGATACATGATATTAAACACTGGATATGCAGGGACTGGAGTGAACATGAGGCTGAATGAGAGTGCAAATGAAGGCCATACCTGCACATTAACAATTGAAAGCTTGAACAGCAGTGCATTCTGTGTTGCCCGTTTTCATGTCCCTGATCCCAGTACAAAAACCTCCCCATCACACTTGATCTTGCACAGTGACTCCAGCCACCTCATCAAATGGATGGGTTTAAGCAAAAAGAAGCTTAGACATGCTCTTCATTCATTCATTCATTGCAACAACAAATTAATCATCTTATTTTGATCATATTTTGCAAAGCAACAACAAAAAACCAGGGGGAAAAAAATGATAATTTTATTTCTTTTCATTACTTTAAACTCTATTCTGGTTTCAGGTAAAGTCATTTTTTTATATCCTCACTTAGACATTTAAACTGAGCCAGTGATTTATAAAGGGTAGGAAATGCTCTATGACGCCACCCATTTAAAGAAACTGTTGACCCAAATACAGACAAGGGGCGGATTGCGGTTCAGGGTTTTAATTAACACAAAGTCCAAACATAACCTCACAGTCCAATAATCCATAATCCAATAAACAAAGGCAAAAGGCAGGAACATAGGAAATAACAAAAATCCAACAGAACGAAAACTTACTGATTAACACAGGGAGAAAACACTGGAAGCACTAGGGAAAGGCTGGAACTGGCAGCTCACAGAGGGAATCACACTGACTAAATACACTAGGGTAAGGAGGTGACACAGGGAGGAGGAGACAATCAATAACAGGTGGATACAATCAGACAATCACACACTGGAGGGAAAATATATTAAAGGGGAAGAAACAAGGAGGATGCAGCAATAAACTAATAGACAGAGAACACATGAGCAAAGGGAAAGGGAGCAAACTGGAACTAAACACAGAAGACTAAAACACATACAGGAACCAAAGGGGTAAAACAGATCCTAAGAAACCACAGGAAATGCAAAGCAATAGCCCATGACACGGAATAAGGCTACAAAATAAAACAGGAAACAGTGGCACTAATTCATGACATGAACCTTACAAAATAAGAGGAACCAAAAAACTAGAATGAGATACATGACAGATATATTCTTCTTTTTAACAGTAATGTGTCCAGAATTATTACCTCAGCCAAGGAGGCTGTGTTTAAGGGCTATCAAGGGTAACACGCAATTATTATTAGAATATATAATATTCTATAATATAAAATATATTAATATTATATTATACTATTATTATTATTATTATAGTAACTTTATTATAGAAACTTTAAAATTATTATAGAAACTTTAACACACTAATTTTTTTGTACAGAAATTAATCAAATTGCTAAGTTGCGAATTTTCAGTGGGGCGCATAGGAGACAGATAAGACAATGACTGAGGAGACATCCCCCAGTGTGCTGAATGGCAAGTTTTGCTTAAAAAAGCTTCCAGATGGAAGTTTTGACAAGTACACATATTGTAGGATTGAGGTGTCTTTTCACCAAAATGCTTGCAATATAATTGCAGTTGCAAGGACTGTAGGATTGGACTCTTGGAGCAGACGCCCCATGAAGCGCAGGGGAAGGTCGGGGAAGCTAAGTAGACGTGTAGAATTGTTCAGCCTTGGCAGAGGTATGCACTCTACTGAGTGACATTCTAACATAACATGAAATTGTCGCTATAGATGCAAAAGACTAAAAATGTTTCCTCTGATAATTCAAGATACAGATGTCCTATGAGGAGCAACCAGCCAGCGCTTATGGAAAAATGTGATACTGAGCCAGTGGCATATAGTGGTAGCTGACATGATATTTAGAGGAGGAGGATACACTATGACACCACCCACCAAATGACTTCATTACTTCAAGAACGGCTAGTCAATAATCAGTATAAGTGCTGATACACTAAAGAAAACATATTGATTCGTACTATAGCAGCAAAATCTTTTATTCTTCAATATAATTGACCTAATAGAGAACACAACATGATCATCATATTCCTAACCATTCATTTCAACACAATGCTGGTTTCAGGTAACGTCATTCAAATTACTTTACATTCACAAGTTTCTTCCTCGAGTTTTTAACAATCAGTTTTTTGTTTACGTCTTCTACACTCCTGCTGTTCTAGTTTTGTACCACTGGACTATTTAATGTTTGAAGTAGTGTTTATGGTCATGCTGTGTTTTGTCTCAGGTTCCTCTCTCAGTGACCAAGTCCACCAGACTCCAGCTGAAATGTACCACAAACTGGGAGAAACAGCCGAAATCAAGTGTTCACATAGTAATCCGAATTATAACACAATCCTCTGGTACAAGCAGTCAAACAGAGAGCTAGAGCTCCTGGGATACATGGTCGGAGAAAGTGGACAACTAGAGAGTGGAAAGAAAGAAAAGCTAAAAGGAAGTGCAAGTAAAGATCAGATCTGCACATTAATAATTGAAGTACTGAACAGCAATGCAATGTATTTCTGTGCTGCTAGTTTACACAGTGTTACATTTCACTGCTCCTCAGTATAAAAACCTCCTCACACATCTTTTAATTCATCTATCACAGATCACAGAACACTGCACCTGGAATAAACCACACTAACCAAAGATGTTTTTTTTATTTTATTAAGATCAGAGATCATTATGGGAGGTCCTTCATATGGAGCGATGCCTTTAACGCCCCACTCCCAGTCTGAAAAGCAGCTGCACCTCGTTTTGAGAGGAATCGCTATGACTCAAATTCTCATCAGATTTGTATTCTCATCTATGTGGCTTCAAGGTCAAAGAACTGTGTGACAGTGTAGTAGATGTGTAGGTTTATAGATTTTATAATAATTAACAGACTGAAAGAGAGAGAGAGAGAGAGAGAGAGAGAGAGAGAGAGAGAGACAGAGAGAGAGAGAGAGAGAGTCTGGACAGCCAGACTATGGGGGTTCTCTCAAACTAAATATTCTGCCATTAGAGATAAACTAAAAAGCGGGGCTGTTACTGTGAAGACTTGCAGCTTGAAGACAGCAGAGTGTATTTTTGTGCAATCAGCAAACACAGTGATGTGATAAGCTGAACAGCTGACTGGCTGACAATAAATTTGGTGAGTGTTTCAGAAACTATGTTTTCCAGTAGGTGGAGATGGAGCTGCACAAATATTCTTCAGCTCAACACACACAGCATTACAACACAAGGTGTGGCTGGTATTGAATTGATAGGAGGGTGTTGATGAAGAGTCAGAGCTTCTCAGTGTTCTGTGTTCTTTCAGATGGTCATCATGCCTACATGACTCTTCTAAGAAGACCTGGAGACAATGTCCAGATCATCTGCACACTGCAAAAAAAGAAGAAAAAAAAGAAGAGGAGTAGCTAAATCATAAGAAATAGCACTGAATTTGAGGAGAAAAGCTTAATACTAGTGAAATTACCTGTCCAATCAGCAAGATAAATTTACTTGTCAAGAACTATTCAAATAAGTTCGTTCAAGCCTGGAAATATGTAGGCTAGATTTTTTTAAAACTAAATAACTTTTAAAACAAGATCATTTATCCATTTCTAATTAAGATATTAAATCTTGGCAAGTACAGAACAATTAACAGAAAAAAAAAACCCTGGAGACCAAGCACTGAAACCCATGTCATGTACATTACAGCAGCATCGAAAATTAGGTGTCTTTCAAAGAACATTTTAATATTACTGGAGATATGAGTGGAGACACGGCAAAGGATGTCTCTCTCGAAACATAATACAATTGCAGTTGCAAGGACTGTAGGATTGGACTCTTGGAGCAGACGCCCCATGAAGCGCAGGGGAAGGTCGGGGAAGCTAAGTAGACGTGTAGAATTGTTCAGCCTTGGCAGAGGTATGCACTCTACTGAGTGACATTCTAACATAGCATGAAATTGTCGCTATAGATGCAAAAGACTAAAAATGTTTTCTCTGATAATTCAAGATACAGATGTCCTATGAGGAGCCTCCAGCCAGCGCTTATGGAAAAATGTGATACTGAGCCAGTGGCATATAGTGGTAGCTGACATGATATTTAGAGGAGGAGGATACACTATGACACCACCCACCAAATGACTTCATTACTTCAAGAACGGCTAGTCAATAATCAGTATAAGTGCTGATACACTAAAGAAAACGTATTGATTCGTACTATAGCAGCAAAATCTTTTATTCTTCAATATAATTGACCTAATAGAGAACACAACATGATCATCATATTCCTAACCATTCATTTCAACACAATGCTGGTTTCAGGTAACGTCATTCAAATTACTTTACATTCACAAGTTTCTTCCTCAAGTTTTTAACAATCAGTTTTTTGTTTGCGTCTTCTACACTCCTGCTGTTCTAGTTTTGTACCACTGGACTATTTAATGTTTGAAGTAGTGTTTATGGTCATGCTGTGTTTTGTCTCAGGTTCCTCTCTCAGTGACCGAGTCCACCAGACTCCAGCTAAAATGTACCGCAAACTGGGAGAAACAGCCGAAATCAAGTGTTCACATAGTATTCAGAACTATGACAGAATCCTCTGGTACAAGCAGTCAAACAGAGAGCTAGAGCTCCTGGGATACATGATCGGAGAAAGTGGAAAACTAGAGAGTGGACAGAAAGTGAAGCTAGAAGGAAGTGCAAATCAAGATCAGACCTGCACATTAATAATTGAAGTACTGAACAGCAATGCAATGTACTTCTGTGCTGCTAGTTTACACAGTGTTACATTTCACTGCTCCTCAGTATAAAAACCTCTTCACACATCTTTTAATTCATCTATCACAGATCACGGAACACTGCACCTGGAATAAACCACTCTAACCAAAGATGTTTTTTTTTTATTTTATTAAGATCAGAGATCATTATGGGAGGTCCTTCATATGGAGCGATGCCTTTAACGCCCCACTCCCAGTCTGAAAAGCAGCTGCACCTCGTTTTGAGAGGAATCGCTATGACTCAAATTCTCATCAGATTTGTATTCTCATCTATGTGGCTTCAAGGTCAAAGAACTTTGTGACAGTGTAGTAGATATGTAGGTTTATAGATTTTATAATAATTAACAGACTGATGAGAGAGAGAGAGAGAGACGGAGAGAGAGAGAGAGAGAGAGAGAGAGAGAGAGAGAGAGAGAGAGAGCGAGAGAGAGAGAGAGAGAGTCTGGACAGCCAGACTGTGGGGATTCTCTCAAACTAAATATTCTGCCATTAGAGATAAACTAAAAAGCGGGGCTGTTACTGTGAAAGACTTGCAGCTTGAAGACAGCAGAGTGTATTTTTGTGCAATCAGCAAACACAGTGATGTGATAAGCTGAACAGCTGACTGGCTGTCAATAAATTTGGTGAGTGTTTCAGAAACTATGTTTTCCAGTAGGTGGAGATGGAGCTGCAGAAATATTCTTCAGCTGAACACACACAGCATTACAACACAAGGTGTGGCTGGTATAGAATTGATAGGAGGGTATTGATGAAGAGTCAGAGCTTCTCAGTGTTCTGTGTTCTTTCAGATGGTCATCATGCCTACATGACTCTTCTAAGAAGACCTGGAGACAATGTCCAGATCATCTGCACACTGCAAAAAAGAAGAAAAAAGAAGAAGAGGAGCTAAATCATAAGAAATAGCACTGAATTTGAGGAAAAAGGCTTAATACTAGTGAAATTACCTGTCCAAGCAGCAAGATAAATTTACTTGACAAGAAATATTCAAATAAGTTGGTTCAAGCCCGGAAATATGTAGGCTGGATTTTTAAAAAAATTAAATAACTTTTAAAACAAGATCATTTATCCATTTCTAATTAGGATATTAAATCTTGGCAAGTACAGAACAATTAACAGAAAAAAAAACCTGGAGACCAAGCACTGAAACCCATGTCATGTACATTACAGCAGCATCGAAAATTAGGTGTCTTTCAAAGAACATTTTAATATTACTGGAGATATGAGTGGAGACACGGCAAAGAATGTCTCTCTCGAAACATAATACAATTGCAGTTGCAAGGACTGTAGGATTGGACTCTTGGAGCAGACGCCCCATGAAGCGCAGGGGAAGGTCGGGGAAGCTAAGTAGACGTGTAGAATTGTTCAGCCTTGGCAGAGGTATGCACTCTACTGAGTGACATTCTAACATAACATGAAATTGTCGCTATAGATGCAAAAGACTAAAAATGTTTTCTCTGATAGTTCAAGATACAGATGTCCTATGAGGAGCCACCAGCCAGCGCTTATGGAAAAATGTGATACTGAGCCAGTGGCATATAGTGGTAGCTGACATGATATTTAGAGGAGGAGGATACACTATGACACCACCCACCAAATGACTTCATTACTTCAAGAACGGCTAGTCAATAATCAGTATAAGAGCTGATACACTAAAGAAAACATATTGATTCGTAATATAGCAGCAAAATCTTTTATTCTTCAATATAATTGACCTAATAGAGAACACAACATGATCATCATATTCCTAACCATTCATTTCAACACAATGCTGGTTTCAGGTAACGTCATTCAAATTACTTTACATTCACAAGTTTCTTCCTCAAGTTTTTAACAATCAGTTTTTTGTTTGCGTCTTCTACACTCCTGCTGTTCTAGTTTTGTACCACTGGACTATTTAATGTTTGAAGTAGTGTTTATGGTCATGCTGTGTTTTGTCTCAGGTTCCTCTCTCAGTGACCAAGTCCACCAGACTCCAGCTGAAATGTACCGCAAACTGGGAGAAACAGCCGAAATCAAGTGTTCACATAGTATTCAGAACTATAACATAATCCTCTGGTACAAGCAGTCAAACAGAGAGCTAGAGCTCCTGGGATATATGTTCGCGGGAAATGCAGAACTAGAGAGTGGAAAGGAAGTGAAGCTAGAAGGAAGTGCAAATAAAGATCAGATCTGCACATTAATAATTGAAGTACTGAACAGCAATGCAATGTACTTCTGTGCTGCTAGTTTACACAGTGTTACATTTCACCGCTCCTCAGTATAAAAACCTCCTCACACATCTTTTAATTCATCTATCACAGATCACAGAACACTGCACCTGGAATAAACCACTCTAACCAAAGATGTTTTTTTAAATTTTATTATGATCAGAGATCATTATGGGAGGTCCTTTATATGGAGCGATGCCTTTAACGCCCCACTCCCAGTCTGAAAAGCAGCTGCACCTCGTTTTGAGAGGAATCGCTATGACTCAAATTCTCATCAGATTTGTATTCTCATCTATGTGGCTTCAAGGTCAAAGAACTGTGTGACAGTGTAGTAGATGTGTAGGTTTATAGATTTTATAATAATTAACAGACTGAGAGAGAGAGAGAGAGAGAGAGAGAGAGAGAGAGAGAGTCTGGACAGCCAGACTATGGGGGTTCTCTCAAACTAAATATTCTGCCATTAGAGATAAACTAAAAAGCGGGGCTGTTACTGTGAAGACTTGCAGCTTGCAGACAGCAGAGTGTATTTTTGTGCAATCAGCAAACACAGTGATGTGATAAGCTGAACAGCTGACTGGCTGTCAATAAATTTGGTGAGTGTTTCAGAAACTATGTTTTCCAGTAGGTGGAGATGGAGCTGCACAAATGTTCTTCAGCTGAACACACACAGCATTACAACACAAGGTGTGGCTGGTATAGAATTGATAGGAGGGTGTTGATGAAGAGTCAGAGCTTCTCAGTGTTCTGTGTTCTTTCAGATGGTCATCATGCCTACATGACTCTTCTAAGAAGACCTGGAGACAATGTCCAGATCATCTGCACACTGCAAAAAAAGAAGAAAAAAGAAGAAGAGTAGCTAAATCATAAGAAATAGCACTGAATTTGAGGAGAAAGGCTTAATACTAGTGAAATTACCTGTCCAAGCAGAAAGATAAATTTACTTGTAAAGAAATATTCAAATAAGTTGGTTCAAGCCTGGAAATATGTAGGCTAGATTAAAAAGAAAAAGGAAATAACTTTTAAAACAACATCATTTATCCATTTCTAATTAAGATATTAAATCTTGGCAAGTACAGAACAATTAACAGAAAAAAAAACCTGGAGACCAAGCACTGAAACCCATGTCATGTACATTACAGCAGCATCGAAAATTAGGTGTCTTTCAAAGAACATTTTAATATTACTGGAGATATGAGTGGAGACACGGCAAAGAATGTCTCTCTGGAAACATAATACAATTGCAGTTGCAAGAACTGTAGGATTGGACTCTTGGAGCAGACGCCCCATGAAGCGCAGGGGAAGGTCGGGGAAGCTAAGTAGACGTGTAGAATTGTTCAGCCTTGGCAGAGGTATGCACTCTACTGAGTGACATTCTAACATAACATGAAATTGTCGCTATAAATGCAAAAGACTAAAAATGTTTCCTCTGATAATTCAAGATACAGATGTCCTATGAGGAGCCACCAGCCAGTGCTTATGGAAAAATGTGATACTGAGCCAGTGGCATATAGTGGTAGCTGACATGATATTTAGAGGAGGAGGATACACTATGACACCACCCACCAAATGACTTCATTACTTCAAGAACGGCTAGTCAATAATCAGTATAAGTGCTGATACACTAAAGAAAACATATTGATTCGTACTATAGCAGCAAAATCTTTTATTCTTCAATATAATTGACCTAATAGAGAACACAACATGATCATCATATTCCTAACCATTCATTTCAACACAATCCTGGTTTCAGGTAACTTCATTCAAATTACTTTACATTCACAAGTTTCTTCCTAGAGTTTTTAACAATCAGTTTTTTGTTTGCGTCTTCTACACTCCTGCTGTTCTAGTTTTGTACCACTGGACTATTTAATGTTTGAAGTAGTGTTTATGGTCATGCTGTGTTTTGTCTCAGGTTCCTCTCTCAGTGACCAAGTCCACCAGACTCCAGCTGAAATGTACCGCAAACTGGGAGAAACAGCCGAAATCAAGTGTTCACATAGTAATCCGAACTATAACACAATCCTCTGGTACAAGCAGTCAAACAGAGAGCTAGAGCTCCTGGGATACATGTACGGAACGAATGGAGAACCAGAGAGTGGAAAGAAAGTGAAGCTACAAGGAAGTGCAAATAAAGATCAGATCTGCACATTAATAATTGAAGAACTGAACAGCAATGCAATGTACTTCTGTGCTGCTAGTTTACACAGTGTTACATTTCACTGCTCCTCAGTATAAAAACCTCCTCACACATCTTTTCATTCATCTATCACAGATCACAGAACACTGCACCTGGAATAAACCACTCTAACCAAAGATGTTTTTTTTATTTTATTAAGATCAGAGATCATTATGGGAGGTCCTTCATATGGAGCGATGCCTTTAACGCCCCACTCCCAGTCTGAAAAGCAGCTGCACCTCGTTTTGAGAGGAATCGCTATGACTCAAATTCTCATCAGATTTGTATTCTCATCTATGTGGCTTCAAGGTCAAAGAACTGTGTGACAGTGTAGTAGATGTGTAGGTTTATAGATTTTATAATAATTAACAGACTGATAGAGAGAGAGAGAGAGAGAGAGAGAGAGAGAGAGAGAGAGAGAGAGAGAGTCTGGACAGCCAGACTATGGGGGTTCTCTCAAACTAAATATTCTGCCATTAGAGATAAACTAAAAAGCGGGGCTGTTACTGTGAAGACTTGCAGCTTGCAGACAGCAGAGTGTATTTTTGTGCAATCAGCAAACACAGTGATGTGATAAGCTGAACAGCTGACTGGCTGTCAATAAATTTGGTGAGTGTTTCAGAAACTATGTTTTCCAGTAGGTGGAGATGGAGCTGCACAAATGTTCTTCAGCTGAACACACACAGCATTACAACACAAGGTGTGGCTGGTATAGAATTGATAGGAGGGTGTTGATGAAGAGTCAGAGCTTCTCAGTGTTCTGTGTTCTTTCAGATGGTCATCATGCCTACATGACTCTTCTAAGAAGACCTGGAGACAATGTCCAGATCATCTGCACACTGCAAAAAAAGAAGAAAAAAGAAGAAGAGTAGCTAAATCATAAGAAATAGCACTGAATTTGAGGAGAAAGGCTTAATACTAGTGAAATTACCTGTCCAAGCAGAAAGATAAATTTACTTGTAAAGAAATATTCAAATAAGTTGGTTCAAGCCTGGAAATATGTAGGCTAGATTAAAAAGAAAAAGGAAATAACTTTTAAAACAACATCATTTATCCATTTCTAATTAAGATATTAAATCTTGGCAAGTACAGAACAATTAACAGAAAAAAAAACCTGGAGACCAAGCACTGAAACCCATGTCATGTACATTACAGCAGCATCGAAAATTAGGTGTCTTTCAAAGAACATTTTAATATTACTGGAGATATGAGTGGAGACACGGCAAAGAATGTCTCTCTGGAAACATAATACAATTGCAGTTGCAAGAACTGTAGGATTGGACTCTTGGAGCAGACGCCCCATGAAGCGCAGGGGAAGGTCGGGGAAGCTAAGTAGACGTGTAGAATTGTTCAGCCTTGGCAGAGGTATGCACTCTACTGAGTGACATTCTAACATAACATGAAATTGTCGCTATAAATGCAAAAGACTAAAAATGTTTCCTCTGATAATTCAAGATACAGATGTCCTATGAGGAGCCACCAGCCAGTGCTTATGGAAAAATGTGATACTGAGCCAGTGGCATATAGTGGTAGCTGACATGATATTTAGAGGAGGAGGATACACTATGACACCACCCACCAAATGACTTCATTACTTCAAGAACGGCTAGTCAATAATCAGTATAAGTGCTGATACACTAAAGAAAACATATTGATTCGTACTATAGCAGCAAAATCTTTTATTCTTCAATATAATTGACCTAATAGAGAACACAACATGATCATCATATTCCTAACCATTCATTTCAACACAATCCTGGTTTCAGGTAACTTCATTCAAATTACTTTACATTCACAAGTTTCTTCCTAGAGTTTTTAACAATCAGTTTTTTGTTTGCGTCTTCTACACTCCTGCTGTTCTAGTTTTGTACCACTGGACTATTTAATGTTTGAAGTAGTGTTTATGGTCATGCTGTGTTTTGTCTCAGGTTCCTCTCTCAGTGACCAAGTCCACCAGACTCCAGCTGAAATGTACCGCAAACTGGGAGAAACAGCCGAAATCAAGTGTTCACATAGTAATCCGAACTATAACACAATCCTCTGGTACAAGCAGTCAAACAGAGAGCTAGAGCTCCTGGGATACATGTACGGAACGAATGGAGAACCAGAGAGTGGAAAGAAAGTGAAGCTACAAGGAAGTGCAAATAAAGATCAGATCTGCACATTAATAATTGAAGAACTGAACAGCAATGCAATGTACTTCTGTGCTGCTAGTTTACACAGTGTTACATTTCACTGCTCCTCAGTATAAAAACCTCCTCACACATCTTTTCATTCATCTATCACAGATCACAGAACACTGCACCTGGAATAAACCACTCTAACCAAAGATGTTTTTTTTATTTTATTAAGATCAGAGATCATTATGGGAGGTCCTTCATATGGAGCGATGCCTTTAACGCCCCACTCCCAGTCTGAAAAGCAGCTGCACCTCGTTTTGAGAGGAATCGCTATGACTCAAATTCTCATCAGATTTGTATTCTCATCTATGTGGCTTCAAGGTCAAAGAACTGTGTGACAGTGTAGTAGATGTGTAGGTTTATAGATTTTATAATAATTAACAGACTGATAGAGAGAGAGAGAGAGAGAGAGAGAGAGAGAGAGAGAGAGAGAGAGAGAGAGTCTGGACAGCCAGACTATGGGGGTTCTCTCAAACTAAATATTCTGCCATTAGAGATAAACTAAAAAGCGGGGCTGTTACTGTGAAAGACTTGCAGCTTGAAGACAGCAGAGTGTATTTTTGTCGAATCAGCAAACACAGTGATGTGATAAGCTGAACAGCTGACTGGCTGTCAATAAATTTGGTGAGTGTTTCAGAAACTATGTTTTCCAGTAGGTGGAGATGGAGCTGCACAAATATTCTTCAGCTGAACACACACAGCATTACAACACAAGGTGTGGCTGGTATAGAATTGATAGGAGGGTGTTGATGAAGATTCAGAGCTTCTCAGTGTTCTGTGTTCTTTCAAATGGTCATCATGCCTACATGACTCTTCTAAGAAGACCTAGAGACAATGTCCAGATCATCTGCACACTGCAAAAAAAAAGAAAAAAAAGAAGAGGAGTAGCTAAATCATAAGAAATAGCACTGAATTTGAGGAGAAAAGCTTAATACTAGTGAAATTACCTGTCCAATCAGCAAGATGAATTTACTTGTCAAGAACTATTCAAATAAGTTGGTTCAAGCCTGGAAATATGTAGGCTAGATTTTTTTAAAACTAAATAACTTTTAAAACAAGATCATTTATCCATTTCTAATTAAGATATTAAATCTTGGCAAGTACAGAACAATTAACAGACAAAAAAAAACCTGGAGACCAAGCACTGAAACCCATGTCATGTACATTACAGCAGCATCGAAAATTAGATGTCTTTCAAAGAACATTTTAATATTACTGGAGATATGAGTGGAGACACGGCAAAGAATGTCTCTCTCGAAACACAATACAATTGCAGTTGCAAGGACTGTAGGATTGGACTCTTGGAGCAGACGCCCCATGAAGCGCAGGGGAAGGTCGGGGAAGCTAAGTAGACGTGTAGAATTCTTCAGCCTTGGCAGAGGTATGCACTCTACTGAGTGACATTCTAACATAACACGAAATTGTCGCTATAGATGCAAAAGACTAAAAATGTTTCCTCTGATAATTCAAGATACAGATGTCCTATGAGGAGCCACCAGCCAGTGCTTATGGAAAAATGTGATACTGAGCCAGTGGCATATAGTGGTAGCTGACATGATATTTAGAGGAGGAGGATACACTATGACACCACCCACCAAATGACTTCATTACTTCAAGAACGGCTAGTCAATAATCAGTATAAGAGCTGATACACTAAAGAAAACATATTGATTCGTACTATAGCGTCAAAATCTTTTATTCTTCAATATAATTGACCTAATAGAGAACACAACATGATCATCATATTCCTAACCATTCATTTCAACACAATGCTGGTTTCAGGTAACGTCATTCAAATTACTTTACATTCACAAGTTTCTTCCTCAAGTTTTTAACAATCAGTTTTTTGTTTGCGTCTTCTACACTCCTGCTGTTCTAGTTTTGTACCACTGGACTATTTAATGTTTGAAGTAGTGTTTATGGTCATGCTGTGTTTTGTCTCAGGTTCCTCTCTCAGTGACCAAGTCCACCAGACTCCAGCTGAAATGTACCGCAAACTGGGAGAAACAGCCGCAATCAAGTGTTCACATAGTATTCCGGACTATTACACAATCCTCTGGTACAAGCAGTCAAACAGAGAGCTAGAGCTCCTGGGAAACATGTACGGAAACACTGGAGAACTAGAGAGTGGAAAGAAAGTGAAGCTAGAAGGAAGTGCATATCAAGATCAGACCTGCACATTAATAATTGAAGAACTGAACAGCAATGCAATGTACTTCTGTGCTGCTAGTTTACACAGTGTTACATTTCACTGCTCCTCAGTATAAAAACCTCCTCACACATCTTTTAATTCATCTATCACAGATCACAGAACACTGCACCTGGAATAAACCACTCTAACCAAAGATGTTTTTTTTATTTTATTAAGATCAGAGATCATTATGGGAGGTCCTTCATATGGAGCGATGCCTTTAACGCCCCACTCCCAGTCTGAAAAGCAGCTGCACCTCGTTTTGAGAGGAATCGCTATGACTCAAATTCTCATCAGATTTGTATTCTCATCTATGTGGCTTCAAGGTCAAAGAACTTTGTGACAGTGTAGTAGATATGTAGGTTTATAGATTTTATAATAATTAACAGACTGATAGAGAGAGAGAGAGAAAGAGAGAGAAAGAGAGAGAGAGAGAGAGAGAGACAGAGAGAGAGAGAGAGAGAGAGAGAGTCTGGACAGCCAGACTATGGGGGTTCTCTTAAACTAAATATTCTGCCATTAGAGATAAACTAAAAAGCGGGGCTGTTACTGTGAAAGACTTGCAGCTTGAAGACAGCAGAGTGTATTTTTGTGCAATCAGCAAACACAGTGATGTGATAAGCTGAACAGCTGACTGGCTGACAATAAATTTGGTGAGTGTTTCAGAAACTATGTTTTCCAGTAGGTGGAGATGGAGCTGCACAAATATTCTTCAGCTGAACACACACAGCATTACAACACAAGGTGTGGCTGGTATAGAATTGATAGGAGGGCGTTGATGAAGAGTCAGAGCTTCTCAGTGTTCTGTGTTCTTTCAGATGGTCATCATGCCTACATGACTCTTCTAAGAAGACCTGGAGACAATGTCCAGATCATCTGCACACTGCAAAAAAGAAAGGAAAAAAGAAGAAGAGTAGCTAAATCATAAGAAATAGCACTGAATTTGAGGGAAAAGGCTTAATACTAGTGAAATTACCTGTCCAATCAGCAAAATTAATTTACTTGTCAAGAAATATTCAAATAAGTTGGTTCAAGTCTGGAAATATGTAGGCTAGATTTTTTAAAAACTAAATAACTTTTAAAACAAGATCATTTATCCATTTCTATTTAAGATATTAAATCTTGGCAAGTACAGAACAATTAACAGAAAAAAAAACCCTGGAGACCATGCACTGAAACCCATGTCATGTACATTACAGCAGCATCGAACATTAGGTGTCTTTCAATGAACATTTTAATATTACTGGAGATATGAGTGGAGACACGGCAAAGAATGTCTCTCTGGAAACATAATACAATTGCAGTTGCAAGGACTGTAGGATTGGACTCTTGGAGCAGACGCCCCATGAAGCGCAGGGGAAGGTCGGGGAAGCTAAGTAGACGTGTAGAATTGTTCAGCCTTGGCAGAGGTATGCACTCTACTGAGTGACATTCTAACATAACATGAAATTGTCGCTATAGATGCAAAAGACTAAAAATGTTTTCTCTGATAATTCAAGATACAGATGTCCTATGAGGAGCCACCAGCCAGCGCTTATGGACAAATGTGATACTGAGCCAGTGGCATATAGTGGTAGCTGACATGATATTTAGAGGAGGAGGATACACTATGACACCACCCACCAAATGACTTCATTACTTCAAGAACGGCTAGTCAATAATCAGCATAAGTGCTGATACACTAAAGAAAACACATTGATTCGTACTATAGCAGCAAAATCTTTTATTCTTCAATATAATTGACCTAATAGAGAACACAACATGATCATCATATTCCTAACCATTCATTTCAACACAATGCTGGTTTCAGGTAACGTCATTCAAATTACTTTACATTCACAAGTTTCTTCCTCAAGTTTTTAACAATCAGTTTTTTGTTTGCGTCTTCTACACTCCTGCTGTTCTAGTTTTGTACCACTGGACTATTTAATGTTTGAAGTAGTGTTTATGGTCATGCTGTGTTTTGTCTCAGGTTCCTCTCTCAGTGACCAAGTCCACCAGACTCCAGCTGAAATGTACCGCAAACTGGGAGAAACAGCCAAAATCAAGTGTTCACATAGAATTCTGAACTATGACCGAATCTTCTGGTACAAGCAGTCAAACAGAGAGCTAGAGCTCCTGGGATACATGTTCGTTGACACTGCATATCCAGAGAGTAGAAAGAAAGTGAAGCTAGAAGGAAGTGCAAATAAAGATCAGATCTGCACATTAATAATTGAAAGACTGAACAGCAATGCAATGTACTTCTGTGCTGCTAGTTTACACAGTGTTACATTTCACTGCTCCTCAGTATAAAAACCTCCTCACACATCTTTTAATTCATCTATCACAGATCACAGAACACTGCACCTGGAATAAACCACTCTAACCAAAGATGTTTTTTTTATTTTATTAAGATCAGAGATCATTATGGGAGGTCCTTCATATGGAGCGATGCCTTTAACGCCCCACTCCCAGTCTGAAAAGCAGCTGCACCTCGTTTTGAGAGGAATCGCTATGACTCAAATTCTCATCAGATTTGTATTCTCATCTATGTGGCTTCAAGGTCAAAGAACTTTGTGACAGTGTAGTAGATGTGTAGGTTTATAGATTTTATAATAATTAACAGACTGATGAGAGAGATTGAGAGAGAGAGAGAGAGAGAGAGAGAGAGAGAGAGAGAGAGAGAGAGAGAGAGAGAGAGAGAGAGAGAGAGTCTGGACAGCCAGACTATGGGGGTTCTCTCAAACTAAATATTCTGCCATTAGAGATAAACTAAAAAGCGGGGCTGTTACTGTGAAGACTTGCAGCTTGAAGACAGCAGAGTGTATTTTTGTGCAATCAGCAAACACAGTGATGTGATAAGCTGAACAGCTGACTGGCTGTCAATAAATTTGGTGAGTGTTTCAGAAACTATGTTTTCCAGTAGGTGGAGATGGAGCTGCACAAATGTTCTTCAGCTGAACACACACAGCATTACAACACAAGGTGTGGCTGGTATAGAATTGATAGGAGGGTGTTGATGAGGAGTCAGAGCTTCTCAGTGTTCTGTGTTCTTTCAGATGGTCATCATGCCTACATGACTCTTCTAAGAAGACCTGGAGACAATGTCCAGATCATCTGCACACTGCAAAAAAAGAAGAAAAAAGAAGAAGAGTAGCTAAATCATAAGAAATAGCACTGAATTTGAGGAGAAAGGCGTAATACTAGTGAAATTACCTGTCCAATCAGAAAGATAAATTTACTTGTCAAGAAATATTCAAATTAGTTGGTTCAAGCCTGGAAATATGTAGGCTAGATTAAAAAGAAAAAGGAAATAACTTTTAAAACAACATCATTTATCCATTTCTAATTAGGATATTAAATCTTGGCAAGTACAGAACAATTAACAGAAAAAAAAACCTGGAGACCAAGCACTGAAACCCATGTCATGTACATTACAGCAGCATAGAAAATTAGGTGTCTTTCAAAGAACATTTTAATATTACTGGAGATATGAGTGGAGACACGGCAAAGAATGTCTCTCTCGAAACATAATACAATTGCAGTTGCAAGGACTGTAGGATTGGACTCTTGGAGCAGACGCCCCATGAAGCGCAGGGGAAGGTCGGGGAAGCTAAGTAGACGTGTAGAATTGTTCAGCCTTGGCAGAGGTATGCACTCTACTGAGTGACATTCTAACAACATGAAATTGTCGCTATAGATGCAAAAGACTAAAAATGTTTTCTCTGATAATTCAAGATACAGATGTCCTATGAGGAGCCACCAGCCAGCAGTTAGGGAAAAATGTGATACTGAGCCAGTGGTATATAGTGGTAGCTGACATGATATTTAGAGGAGGAGGATACACTATGACACCACCCACCAAATGACTTCATTACTTCAAGAACGGCTAGTCAATAATCAGTATAAGTGCTGATACACTAAAGAAAACATATTGATTTGTACTATAGCAGCAAAATCTTTTATTCTTCAATATAATTGACCTGATAGAGAACACAACATGATCATCATATTCCTAACCATTCATTTCCTGTGGACACACCCTCATGGTTGTAGACTGTAGACTTTTTTTGTGTTATTGTTGATATCTTTTCAACAGGTTCCTCTCTCAGTGATCAAGTCTACCAGACTCAAGCTGACATGTATAAGAAACCAGGACAAACAGCGACAATACAGTGTTCACACAGTATTAAACACTATGATCAAATCCTCTGGTACAAGCAAATGAAGGGCGGACACCTGCAGCTCATCAGATACATGATATTAAACACTGGATATGCAGGGACTGGAGTGAACATGAGGCTGAATGGGAGTGCAAATGAAGGCCATACCTGCACATTAACAATTGAAAGTTTGAACAGCAGTGCATTCTGTGTTGCCCGTTTTCATGTCCCTGATCCCAGTACAAAAACCTCCCCATCACACTTGATCTTGCACAGTGACTCCAGCCACCTAATCAAATGGATGGGTTTAAGCAAAAAGAAGCTTAGACATGCTCTTCATTCATTCATTCATTGCAACAACAAATTAATGATCTTATTTTGATCATATTTTGCAAAGCAACAACAACAAAAAACCAGGGGGAAAAAATGATAATTTTATTTCTTTTCATTACTTTAAACTCTATTCTGGTTTCAGGTAAAGTCATTTTTTTCATATCCTCACTTAGACATTTAAACTGAGCCAGTGATTTATAAAGGGTAGGAAATGCTCTATGACGCCACCCATTTAAAGAAACTGTTGACCCAAATACAGACAAGGGGCGGATTGGGTTCAGGGTTTTAATTAACACAAAGTCCAAACATAACCTCACAGTCCAATAATCCATAATCCAATAAACAAAGGCAAAAGGCAGGAAAATAGGAAATAACAAAAATCCAACAGAACAAAAACTTACTGATAAACACAGGGAGAAAACACTGGAAGCACTAGGGAAAGGCTGGAACTGGCAGCTCACAGAGGGAATCACACTGACTAAATACACTAGGGTAAGGAGGTGACACAGGGAGGAGGAGACAATCAATAACAGGTAGAGACAATCAGACAATCACACACTGGAGGGAAAATATATTAAAGGGGAAGAAACAAGGAGGATGCAGCAATAAACTAAAAGACAGAGAACACATGAGCAAAGGGAAAGGGAGCAAACTGGAACTAAATACAGAAGACTAAAACACAGACAGGAACCAAAGGGGTAAAACAGATCCTAAGAAAACACAGGAAATGCAAAGCAATAGCCCATGACACGGAATAAGGCTACAAAATAAAACAGGAAACAGTGGCACTAATTCATGAAATGAACCTTACAAAATAAGAGGAACCAAAAAACTAGAATGAGATACATGACAGATATATTCTTCTTTTTAACAGTAATGTGTCCAGAATTATTACCTCAGCCAAGGAGGCTGTGTTTAAGGGCTATCAAGGGTAACACGCAATTATTATTAGAATATATAATATTCTAAAATATAAAATATATTAATATTATATTATACTATTATTATTATTATTATAGTAACTTTATTATAGAAACTTTAAAATTATTATAGAAACTTTAACACACTAATTTTTTTGTACAGAAATTAATCAAATTGCTAAGTTGCGAATTTTCAGTGGGGCGCATAAAAGACAGATAAGACAATGACTGAGGAGACATCCCCCAGTGTGCTGAATGGCAAGTTTTGCTTAAAAAAGCTTCCAGATGGAAGTTTTGACAAGTACACATATTGTAGGATTGAGGTGTCTTTTCACCAAAATGCTTGCAATATAATTGCAGTTGCAAGGACTGTAGGATTGGACTCTTGGAGCAGACGCCCCATGAAGCGCAGGGGAAGGTCGGGGAAGCTAAGTAGACGTGTAGAATTGTTCAGCCTTGGCAGAGGTATGCACTCTACTGAGTGACATTCTAACATAACATGAAATTGTCGCTATAGATGCAAAAGACTAAAAATGTTTTCTCTGATAATTCAAGATACAGATGTCCTATGAGGAGCCACCAGCCAGCGCTTATGGAAAAATGTGATACTGAGCCAGTGGCATATAGTGGTAGCTGACAAGGTATTTAGAGGAGGAGGATACGCTATGACACCACCCCCCAAATGACTTCATTACTTCAAGAACGGCTAGTCAATAATCAGTATAAGTGCTGATACACTAAAGAAAACATATTGATTCGTACTATAGCAGCAAAATCTTTTATTCTTCAATATAATTGACCTAATAGAGAACACAACATGATCATCATATTCCTAACCATTCATTTCAACACAATGCTGGTTTCAGGTAACGTCATTCAAATTACTTTACATTCACAAGTTTCTTCCTCAAGTTTTTAACAATCAGTTTTTTGTTTGCGTCTTCTACACTCCTGCTGTTCTAGTTTTGTACCACTGGACTATTTAATGTTTGAAGTAGTGTTTATGGTCATGCTGTGTTTTGTCTCAGGTTCCTCTCTCAGTGACCAAGTCCACCAGACTCCAGCTGAAATGTACCGCAAACTGGATGAAACAGCCGAAATCAAGTGTTCACATAGTATTCAGAACTATAACCGAATCTTCTGGTACAAGCAGTCAAACAGAGAGCTAGAGCTCCTGGGATACATGGTCGGAGAAAGTGGACAACTAGAGAGTGGAAAGAAAGTGAAGCTAGAAGGAAGTGCAAATAAAGATCAGATCTGCACATTAATAATTGAAGTACTGAACAGCAATGCAATGTACTTCTGTGCTGCTAGTTTACACAGTGTTACTTTTCACTGCTCCTCAGTATAAAAACCTCCTCACACATCTTTTAATTCATCTATCACAGATCACAGAACACTGCACCTGGAATAAACCACTATAACCAAAGATGTTTTTTTTATTTTATTAAGATCAGAGATCATTATGGGAGGTCGTTCATATGGAGCGATGCCTTTAACGCCCCACTCCCAGTCTGAAAAGCAGCTGCACCTCGTTTTGAGAGGAATCGCTATGACTCAAATTCTCATCAGATTTGTATTCTCATCTATGTGGCTTCAAGGTCAAAGACCTGTGTGACAGTGTAGTAGATGTGTAGGTTTATAGATTTTATAATAATTAACAGACTGATGAGAGAGAGAGAGAGAGACAGAGAGAGAGAGAAAGAAAGAGAGAGAGAGAGAGAGAGAGAGAGAGAGAGAGAGAGAGACAGAGAGAGAGAGAGAGAGAGAGAGAGAGTCTGGACAGCCAGACTATGGGGGTTCTCTCAAACTAAATATTCTGCCATTAGAGATAAACTAAAAAGCGGGGCTGTTACTGTGAAAGACTTGCAGTTTGAAGACAGCAGAGTGTATTTTTGTGCAATCAGCAAACACAGTGATGTGATAAGCTGAACAGCTGACTGGCTGACAATAAATTTGGTGAGTGTTTCAGAAACTATGTTTTCCAGTAGGTGGAGATGGAGCTGCACAAATATTCTTCAGCTGAACACACACAGCATTACAACACAAGGTGTGGCTGGTATAGAATTGATAGGAGGGTGTTGATGAAGAGTCAGAGCTTCTCAGTGTTCTGTGTTCTTTCAGATGGTCATCATGCCTACATGACTCTTCTAAGAAGACCTGGAGACAATGTCCAGATCATCTGCACACTGCAAAAAAAAAAAGAAAAAAGAAGAGGAGTAGCTAAATCATAAGAAATAGCACTGAATTTGAGGAGAAAGGCTTAATATAAGTGAAATTACCTGTCCAAGCAGAAAGATAAATTTACTTGTCAAGAACTATTCAAATAAGTTGGTTCAAGCCTGGAAATATGTAGGCTAGACTTAAAAAAAAATTAAATAACTTTCAAAACAAGATCATTTATCCATTTCTAATTAGGATATTAAATCTTGGCAAGTACAGAACAATTAACAGAAAAAAAACCTGGAGACCAAGCACTGAAACCCATGTCATATACATTACAGCAGCATCGAAAATTAGGTGTCTTTCAAAGAACATTTTAATATTACTGGAGATATGAGTGGAGACACGGCAAAGAATGTCTCTCTCGAAACATAATACAATTGCAGTTGCAAGGACTGTAGGATTGGACTCTTGGAGCAGACGCCCCATGAAGCGCAGGGGAAGGTCGGGGAAGCTAAGTAGACGTGTAGAATTGTTCAGCCTTGGCAGAGGTATGCACTCTACTGAGTGACATTCTAACATAACATGAAATTGTCTCTATAGATGCAAAAGAATAAAAATGTTTTCTCTGATAATTCAAGATACAGATGTCCTATGAGGAGCCACCAGCCAGCGCTTATGGAAAAATGTGATACTGAGCCAGTGGCATATAGTGGTAGCTGACATGATATTTAGAGGAGGAGGATACACTATGACACCACCCACCAAATGACTTCATTACTTCAAGAACGGCTAGTCAATAATCAGTATAAGTGCTGATACACTAAAGAAAACATATTGATTCGTACTATAGCAGCAAAATCTTTTATTCTTCAATATAATTGACCTAATAGAGAACACAACATGATCATCATATTCCTAACCATTCATTTCAACACAATGCTGGTTTCAGGTAACGTCATTCAAATTACTTTACATTCACAAGTTTCTTCCTCAAGTTTTTAACAATCAGTTTTTTGTTTGCGTCTTCTACACTCCTGCTGTTCTAGTTTTGTACCACTGGACTATTTAATGTTTGAAGTAGTGTTTATGGTCATGCTGTGTTTTGTCTCAGGTTCCTCTCTCAGTGACCAAGTCCACCAGACTCCAGCTGAAATGTACCGCAAACTGGGAGAAACAGCCGAAATCAAGTGTTCACATAGTATTCAGAACTATAACCGAATCCTCTGGTACAAGCAGTCAAACAGAGAGCTAGAGCTCCTGGGATACATGTTCGGAGGAAATGCAGAAATAGAGAGTGGAAAGAAAGTGAAGCTAAAAGGAAGTGCAAATAAAGATCAGATCTGCACATTAATAATTGAAGTACTGAACAGCAATGCAATGTACTTCTGTGCTGCTACTTTACACAGTGTTACATTTCACTGCTCCTCAGTATAAAAACCTCCTCACACATCTTTTAATTTATCTATCACAGATCACAGAACACTGCACCTGGAATAAACCACTCTAACCAAAGATGTTTTTTTTAAATTTTATTAAGATCAGAGATCATTATGGGAGGTTCTTCATATGGAGCGATGCCTTTAACGCCCCACTCCCAGTCTGAAAAGCAGCTGCACCTCGTTTTGAGAGGAATCGCTATGACTCAAATTCTCAATAGATTTGTATTCTCATCTATGTGGCTTCAAGGTCAAAGAACTGTGTGACAGTGTAGTAGATGTGTAGGTTTATAGATTTTATAATAATTAACAGACTGATAGAGAAAGAGAGTGAAAGAGAGAGAGAGAAAGAGAGAGAAAGAGAGAGAGAGAGAGAGAGACAGAGAGAGAGAGAGAGAGAGAGAGAGAGAGAGAGAGAGGGAGGGAGAGAGAGAGTCTGGACAGCCAGACTATAGGGGTTCTGTCAAACTAAATATTCTGCCATTAGAGATAAACTAAAAAGCGGGGCTGTTACTGTGAAAGACTTGCAGCTTGAAGACAGCAGAGTGTATTTTTGTGCAATCAGCAAACACAGTGATGTGATAAGCTGAACAGCTGACTGGCTGACAATAAATTTGGTGAGTGTTTCAGAAACTATGTTTTCCAGTAGGTGGAGATGGAGCTGCACAAATATTCTTCAACTGAACACACACAGCATTACAACACAAGGTGTAGCTGGTATAGAATTGATAGGAGGGTGTTGATGAAGAGTCAGAGCTTCTCAGTGTTCTGTGTTCTTTCAGATGGTCATCATGCCTACATGACTCTTCTAAGAAGACCTGGAGACAATGTCCAGATCATCTGCACACTGCAAAAAAAGAAGAAAAAAAAGAAGAGGAGTAGCTAAATCATAAGAAATAGCACTGAATTTGAGGAGAAAAGCTTAATACTAGTGAAATTACCTGTCCAAGCAGCAAGATAAATTTACTTGTCAAGAACTATTCAAATAAGTTGGTTCAAGCCTGGAAATATGTAGGCTAGATTTTTTAAAAACTAAATAACTTTTAAAACAAGATCATTTATCCATTTCTAATTAAGATATTAAATCTTGGCAAGTACAGAACAATTAACAGAAAAAAACAACCCTGGAGACCATGCACTGAAACCCATGTCATGTACATTACAGCAGCATCGAAAATTAGATGTCTTTCAAAGAACATTTTAATATTACTGGAGATATGAGTGGAGACACGGCAAAGAATGTCTCTCTGGAAACATAATACAATTGCAGTTGCAAGGACTGTAGGATTGGACTCTTGGAGCAGACGCCCCATGAAGCGCAGGGGAAGGTCGGGGAAGCTAAGTAGACGTGTAGAATTGTTCAGCCTTGGCAGAGGTATGCACTCTACTGAGTGACATTCTAACATAACATGAAATTGTCGCTATAGATGCAAAAGACTAAAAATGTTTTCTCTGATAATTCAAGATACAGATGTCCTATGAGGAGCCACCAGCCAGCGCTTATGGAAAAATGTGATACTGAGCCAGTGGCATATAGTGGTAGCTGACATGATATTTAGAGGAGGAGGATACACTATGACACCACCCACCAAATGACTTCATTACTTCAAGAACGGCTAGTCAATAATCAGCATAAGTGCTGATACACTAAAGAAAACATATTGATTCGTACTATAGCAGCAAAATCTTTTATTCTTCAATATAATTGACCTAATAGAGAACACAACATGATCATCATATTCCTAACCATTCATTTCAACACAATGCTGGTTTCAGGTAACGTCATTCAAATTACTTTACATTCACAAGTTTCTTCCTCAAGTTTTTAACAATCAGTTTTTTCTTTGCGTCTTCTACACTCCTGCTGTTCTAGTTTTGTACCACTGGACTATTTAATGTTTGAAGTAGTGTTTATGGTCATGCTGTGTTTTGTCTCAGGTTCCTCTCTCAGTGACCAAGTCCACCAGACTCCAGCTGAAATGTACCGCAAACTGGATGAAACAGCCGAAATCAAGTGTTCACATAGTATTCAGACTTATGACACAATCCTCTGGTACAAGCAGTCAAACAGAGAGCTAGAGCTCCTGGGAAACATGTACGGAAACAGTGGAGAACCAGAGAGTGGAAAGGAAGTGAAGCTAGAAGGAAGTGCAAATAAAGATCAGATCTGCACATTAATAATTGAAGTACTGAACAGCAATGCAATGTATTTCTGTGCTGCTAGTTTACACAGTGTTACATTTCACTGCTCCTCAGTATAAAAACCTCCTCACACATCTTTTAATTCATCTATCAAAGTTCACAGAACACTGCACCTGGAATAAACCACTCTAACCAAAGATGTTTTTTTAAATTTTATTAAGACCAGAGATCATTATAGGAGGTCCGTCATATGGAGCGATGCCTTTAACGCCCCACTCCCAGTCTGAAAAGCAGCTGCATCTCGTTTTGAGAGGAATCGCTATGACTCAAATTCTCATCAGATTTGTATTCTCATCTATGTGGCTTCAAGGTCAAAGAACTGTGTGACAGTGTAGTAGATGTGTAGGTTTATAGATTTTATAATAATTAACAGACTGAAAGAGAGAGAGAGAGAGAGAGAGAGAGAGAGAGAGAGAGAGAGAGAGAGAGAGAGACAGAGAGAGACAGAGAGAGAGAGAAAGAGAGAGAGAGAGAGAGAGAGAGAGAGAGAGAGAGAGACAGAGAGAGAGAGACAGAGAGAGAGAGAGAGAGACAGAGTCTGGACAGCCAGACTATGGGGGTTCTCTCAAACTAAATATTCTGCCATTAGAGATAAACTAAAAAGCGGGGCTGTTACTGTGAAAGACTTGCAGCTTGAAGACAGCAGAGTGTATTTTTGTGCAATCAGCAAACACAGTGATGTGATAAGCTGAACAGCTGACTGGCTGTCAATAAATTTGGTGAGTGTTTCAGAAACTATGTTTTCCAGTAGGTGGAGATGGAGCTGCAGAAATATTCTTCAGCTGAACACACACAGCATTACAACACAAGGTGTGGCTGGTATAGAATTGATAGGAGGGTGTTGATGAAGAGTCAGAGCTTCTCAGTGTTCTGTGTTCTTTCAGATGGTCATCATGCCTACATGACTCTTCTAAGAAGATCTGGAGACAATGTCCAGATCATCTGCACACTGCAAAAAAAAAAGAAAAAAAAGAAGAGGAGTAGCTAAATCATAAGAAATAGCACTGAATTTGAGGAGAAAAGCTTAATACTAGTGAAATTACCTGTCCAATCAGCAAGATAAATTTACTTGTCAAGAACTATTCAAATAAGTTGGTTGAAGCCTGGAAATATGTGGGCTAGATTTTTTAAAAACTAAATAACTTTTAAAACAAGATCATTTATCCATTTCTAATTAAGATATTAAATCTTGGCAAGTACAGAACAATTAACAGAAAAAAAAAACCCTGGAGACCAAGCACTGAAACCCATGTCATGTACATTACAGCAGCATCGAAAATTAGGTGTCTTTCAAAGAACATTTTAATATTACTGGAGATATGAGTGGAGACACGGCAAGGACTGTCTCTCTCGAAACATAATACAATTGCAGTTGCAAGGACTGTAGGATTGGACTCTTGGAGCAGACGCCCCATGAAGCGCAGGGGAAGGTCGGGGAAGCTAAGTAGACGTGTAGAATTGTTCAGCCTTGGCAGAGGTATGCACTCTACTGAGTGACATTCTAACATAACATGAAATTGTCGCTATAAATGCAAAAGACTAAAAATGTTTCCTCTGATAATTCAAGATACAGATGTCCTATGAGGAGCCACCAGCCAGCGCTTATGGAAAAATGTGATACTGAGCCAGTGGCATATAGTGGTAGCTGACATGATATTTAGAGGAGGAGGATACACTATGACACCACCCACCAAATGACTTCATTACTTCAAGAACGGCTAGTCAATAATCAGTATAAGTGCTGATACACTAAAGAAAACATATTGATTCGTACTATAGCAGCAAAATCTTTTATTCTTCAATATAATTGACCTAATAGAGAACACAACATGATCATCATATTCCTAACCATTCATTTCTACACAATGCTGGTTTCAGGTAACGTCATTCAAATTACTTTACATTCACAAGTTTCTTCCTCAAATTTTTAACAATCAGTTTTTTGTTTGCGTCTTCTACACTCCTGCTGTTCTAGTTTTGTACCACTGGACTAATTAATGTTTGAAGTAGTGTTTATGGTCATGCTGTGTTTTGTCTCAGGTTCCTCTCTCAGTGACCAAGTCCACCAGACTCCAGCTGAAATGTACCGCAAACTGGATGAAACAGCCGAAATCAAGTGTTCACATAGTATTCAGACTTATGACACAATCCTCTGGTACAAGCAGTCAAACAGAGAGCTAGAGCTCCCGGGATACATGGTCGGAGAAAGTGGAAAACTAGAGAGTGGAGAGAAAGTGAAGCTAGAAGGAAGTGCATATCAAGATCAGACCTGCACATTAATAATTGAAGTACTGAACAGCAATGCAATGTACTTCTGTGCTGCTAGTTTACACAGTGTTACATTTCACTGCTCCTCAGTATAAAAACCTCCTCACACATCTTTTAATTCATCTATCACAGATCACAGAACACTGCACCTGGAATAAACCACTCTAACCAAAGATGTTTTTTTTAATTTTATTAAGATCAGAGATCATTATGGGAGGTCCTTCATCTGGAGCGATGCCTTTAACGCCCCACTCCCAGTCTGAAAAGCAGCTGCACCTCGTTTTGAGAGGAATCGCTATGACTCAAATTCTCATCAGATTTGTATTCTCATCTATGTGGCTTCAAGGTCAAAGAACTGTGTGACAGTGTAGTAGATGTGTAGGTTTATAGATTTTATAATAATTAACAGACTGATGAGAGAGAGAGAGAGAGACAGAGAGAGAGAGAGAGAGAGAGAGACAGAGAGAGAGAGAGAGAGAGAGAGAGAGAGAGAGAGAGAGAGAGAGAGAGAGAGAGTCTATGGGGGTTCTCTCAAACTAAATATTCTGCCATTAGAGATAAACTAAAAAGCGGGGCTGTTACTGTGAAGACTTGCAGCTTGAAGACAGCAGAGTGTATTTTTGTGCAATCAGCAAACACAGTGATGTGATAAGCTGAACAGCTGACTGGCTGTCAATAAATTTGGTGAGTGTTTCAGAAACTATGTTTTCCAGTAGGTGGAGATGGAGCTGCACAAATATTCTTCAGCTGAACACACACAGCATTACAACACAAGGTGTGGCTGGTATAGAATTGATAGGAGGGTGTTGATGAAGAGTCAGAGCTTCTCAGTGTTCTGTGTTCTTTCAGATGGTCATCATGTCTACATGACTCTTCTGAGAAGACCTGGAGACAATGTCCAGATCATCTGCACAATGCAAAAAAGAAAAGAAAAAAGAAGAGGAGGAGTAGCTAAATCATAAGAAATAGCACTGAATTTGAGGAAAAAGGCTTAATACTAGTGAAATTACCTGTCCAATCAGCAAGATAAATTTACTTGTCAAGAAATATTCAAATAAGTTGGTTCAAGCCTGGAAATATGTAGGATAGATTTTTTTTTTAATTTAAATAACTTTTAAAACAACATCATTTATCCATTTCTAATTAAGATATTAAATCTTGGCAAGTACAGAACAATTAACAGAAAAAAAAACCTGGAGACCAAGCACTGAAACCCATGTCATGTACATTACAGCAGCATCGAAAATTAGGTGTCTTTCAAAGAACATTTTAATATTACTGGAGATATGAGTGGAGACACGGCAAAGAATGTCTCTCTCGAAACATAATACAATTGCAGTTGCAAGGACTGTAGGATTGGACTCTTGGAGCAGACGCCCCATGAAGCGCAGGGGAAGGTCGGGGAAGCTAAGTAGACGTGTAGAATTGTTCAGCCTTGGCAGAGGTATGCACTCTACTGAGTGACATTCTAACATAACATGAAATTGTCGCTATAGATGCAAAAGACTAAAAATGTTTCCTCTGATAATTCAAGATACAGATGTCCTATGAGGAGCCACCA
Organism: Chaunax sp. Z400; assembly: GCA_037577475.1. Classification (NCBI taxonomy): domain Eukaryota; kingdom Metazoa; phylum Chordata; class Actinopteri; order Lophiiformes; family Chaunacidae; genus Chaunax; species Chaunax sp. Z400. The sequence continues at coordinate 7,496,525 of CM075194.1, read as the reverse complement.
GCCAGCGTTTATGGAAAACTGTGATACTGAGCCAGTGGCATATAGTGGTAGCTGACATGATATTTAGAGGAGGAGGATACGCTATGACACCACCCACCAAATGACTTCATTACTTCAAGAACGGCTAGTCAATGATCAGTATAAGAGCTGATACACTAAAGAAAACATATTGATTCGTACTATAGCAGCAAAATCTTTTATTCTTCAATATAATTGACCTAATAGAAAACACAACATGATCATCATATTCCTAACCATTCTTTTCAACACAATGCTGGTTTCAGGTAACGTCATTCAAATTACTTTACATTCACAAGTTTCTTCCTCAAGTTTTTAACAATCAGTTTTTTGTTTGCGTCTTCTACACTCCTGCTGTTCTAGTTTTGTACCACTGGACTATTTAATGTTTGAAGTAGTGTTTATGGTCATGCTGTGTTTTGTCTCAGGTTCCTCTCTCAGTGACCGAGTCCACCAGACTCCAGCTGAAATGTACCACAAACTGGGAGAAACAGCCAAAATCAAGTGTTCACATAGAATTCTGAACTATGACCGAATCTTCTGGTACAAGCAGTCAAACAGAGAGCTAGAGCTCCTGGGATACATGTTCGTTGACACTGCATATCCAGAGAGTAGAAAGAAAGTGAAGCTAGAGGGAAATGCAAATAAAGATCAGATCTGCACATTAATAATTGAAGTACTGAACAGCAATGCAATGTACTTCTGTGCTGCTAGTTTACACAGTGTTACATTTCACTGCTCCTCAGTATAAAAACCTCCTCACACATCTTTTAATTCATCTATCACAGATCACAGAACACTGCACCTGGAATAAACCACTCTAACCAAAGATGTTTTATTTTATTTTATTAAGATCAGAGATCATTATGGGAGGTCCTTCATATGGAGCGATGCCTTTAACGCCCCACTCCCAGTCTGAAAAGCAGCTGCACCTCGTTTTGAGAGGAATCGCTATGACTCAAATTCTCAATAGATTTGTATTCTCATCTATGTGGCTTCAAGGTCAAAGAACTGTGTGACAGTGTAGTAGATGTGTAGGTTTATAGATTTTATAATAATTAACAGACTGATAGAGAGAGAGAGAGAGAGACAGAGAGAGAGAGAGAGAGAGAGAGAGAGAGAGAGAGAGAGAGAGAGAGAGAGAGAGAGAGAGAGAGTCTGGACAGCCAGACTATGGGGGTTCTCTCAAACTAAATATTCTGCCATTAGAGATAAACTAAAAAGCGGGGCTGTTACTGTGAAAGACTTGCAGCTTGAAGACAGCAGAGTGTATTTTTGTGCAATCAGCAAACACAGTGATGTGATAAGCTGAACAGCTGACTGGCTGTCAATAAATTTGGTGAGTGTTTCAGAAACTATGTTTTCCAGTAGGTGGAGATGGAGCTGCACAAATGTTCTTCAGCTGAACACACACAGCATTACAACACAAGGTGTAGCTGGTATAGAATTGATAGGAGGGTGTTGATGAGGAGTCAGAGCTTCTCAGTGTTCTGTGTTCTTTCAGATGGTCATCATGCCTACATGACTCTTCTAAGAAGACCTGGAGACAATGTCCAGATCATCTGCACACTGCAAAAAAAGAAGAAAAAAGAAGAAGAGGAGCTAAATCATAAGAAATAGCACTGAATTTGTGGAGAAAGGCTTAATACTAGTGAAATTACCTGTCCAAGCAGAAAGATAAATTTACTTGTCAAGAAATATTCAAATAAGTTGGTTCAAGCCTGGAAATATGTAGGCTAGATTAAAAAGAAAAAGGAAATAACTTTTAAAACAACATCATTTATCCATTTCTAATTAGGATATTAAATCTTGGCAAGTACAGAACAATTAACAGAAAAAAAAAACCTGGAGACCAAGCACTGAAACCCATGTCATGTACATTACAGCAGCATCGAAAATTAGGTGTCTTTCAAAGAACATTTTAATATTACTGGAGATATGAGTGGAGACACGGCAAAGAATGTCTCTCTCGAAACATAATACAATTGCAGTTGCAAGGACTGTAGGATTGGACTCTTGGAGCAGACGCCCCATGAAGCGCAGGGGAAGGTCGGGGAAGCTAAGTAGACGTGTAGAATTGTTCAGCCTTGGCAGAGGTATGCACTCTACTGAGTGGCATTCTAACATAACATGAAATTGTCGCTATAGATGCAAAAGAATAAAAATGTTTTCTCTGATAATTCAAGATACAGATGTCCTATGAGGAGCCACCAGCCAGCAGTTAGGGAAAAATGTGATACTGAGCCAGTGGCATATAGTGGTAGCTGACATGATATTTAGAGGAGGAGGATACACTATGACACCACCCACCAAATGACTTCATTACTTCAAGAACGGCTAGTCAATAATCAGTATAAGTGCTGATACACTAAAGAAAACATATTGATTTGTACTATAGCAGCAAAATCTTTTATTCTTCAATATAATTGACCTAATAGAGAACACAACATGATCATCATATTCCTAACCATTCATTTCCTGTGGACACACCCTCATGGTTGTAGACTGTAGACTTTTTTTGTGTTATTGTTGATATCTTTTCAACAGGTTCCTCTCTCAGTGATCAAGTCTACCAGACTCAAGCTGACATGTATAAGAAACCAGGACAAACAGCGACAATACAGTGTTCACACAGTATTAAACACTATGATCAAATCCTCTGGTACAAGCAAATGAAGGGCAGACACCTGCAGCTCATCAGATACATGATATTAAACACTGGATATGCAGGGACTGGAGTGAACATGAGACTGAATGAGAGTGCAAATGAAGGCCATACCTGCACATTAACAATTGAAAGTTTGAACAGCAGTGCATTCTGTGTTGCCCGTTTTCATGTCCCTGATCCCAGTACAAAAACCTCCCCATCACACTTGATCTTGCACAGTGACTCCAGCCACCTCATCAAATGGATGGGTTTAAGCAAAAAGAAGCTTAGACATGCTCTTCATTCATTCATTCATTGCAACAACAAATTAATGATCTTATTTTGATCATATTTTGCAAAGCAACAACAACAAAAAACCAAGGGGGAAAAAATGATAATTTTATTTCTTTTCATTACTTTAAACTCTATTCTGGTTTCAGGTAAAGTCATTTTTTCATATCCCCACTTAGACATTTAAACTGAGCCAGTGATTTATAAAGGGTAGGAAATGCTCTATGACGCCACCCATTTAAAGAAACTGTTGACCCAAATATGAAAATCACTCATTACCTACTCCTCTGTAGCTTCTGTAATTCCTATCCAAAGAAAAGAAAAGATAGGACTTTCTGTAATGAGGCACTTGAGACTCTTAATATCTTAAGACCTGATATTGTCAGAGTTCAGCAAAAGCAGGACTCAAATGCAGACGACACAAGGGGCAGATTGCGGTTCAGGGTTTTAATTAACACAAAGTCCAAACATAACCTCACAGTCCAATAATCCATAATAATCCAGCTTCAGTGGTCATGGCTCTAAATATTCAAACCTCACGGTTTCTAACCTTTCATTGAATGACAGTGGTGTGTGTTTCTGTGCTGCCAGTCGCCACATTGTCAAGTCAATTCAAAAACTCTCCTTTATGTTAAGGCTTTGAACAACTGCTGCCATCCTCGATCTAAATCTGCCTCTGGGGAATTTATTTCATCAGTTTTAACTGAATTTTGACTCCCTTTGAGGTCGTGCTGTAGGCCCACAGTCCTTGGATGTTGTCTCATGACTGAATAAGACTTCAGACTTTATCATAAATAAGAAATTTACTCAAATTATAGTACAATTCTTTTATCGAAATACCACAATGTTTACATTCCACTTCACTTTGCACGAGGTCATTTCCCCACTCTCCACCATATGCATACAAGCCTTTATTCTAGTACTGATTTTGTCAGATTTTTTATAATTTAGTTTTGGTCATAGTCCTGAGTCAAATGTCCTTATTAGTTTTAATCATATTTTGTCAACATTTCCTTGTGTCAAATTTTAATTGACTAAAATTCTGGGACTTTTTTGTCTTATTTTACACAAAGAAAACTAAACTGTATTTTAGTCTCATTTTAGACAATAAAAAATCATCTTGACATTTTAGTCTTACTTCACATCGATTTATCTTCTTATCTGATGAAGAAAAGGTTGAATAATTAAGAGCTCAGATTTGCAGAGAGTGTCTGGTGTGATGATCGTCATTTAAAGCTGTAGTAGGTAATTTGTAAAAAAACAAAACAACTTTGTCACATTTTCTAAAACTGTCAATATATCCTCACAGTAGTACATGTGACAGATTATACAGTAATTGAACAAATCAGACTCCTATGTCCCCAGCTAGTGCTCCTAATACCATTTGCAAGAATCCACCATGCTTGACTCTAAACCACCAATCAGAGCCTAGAGGAGAGTCTGACGAAGTGTCAATCACCCTCATGCACACGCTGTGGGCAGCCCCCACTCCTCTGCTCTCACTTGGTCAAGCACAGCAGGATCCTTTGCAGGGGAGGGGCTTTGGAGGCTTTGGACTCTGTCAGACACTCCTCCTGGCTCTGATTGGTGGTTCAGATTCAGGTGGGGTGGTTTCTCACAAAAAGCATTATGAGCACTAGATGGGGCTTATAGGAGTCACACAGAATCGCAGTGATTTCCACCTACTTGTACGTCACGCTTACAGTACACACTCAATACTGTGAAAATCAAAACTTTGAGTACACTTATAACCATTAGTACTTACCATACTCTATTCTTTGAAACTATTTTTTTCATGATTAATATGTCATTATTTGATACATGTGCTAATGAAAATTGATAATCATCAGTGAATTGCATTGAATTACTTAATAAGAAACTAAACAATTAACAGTGATGAACTGCAGGGGGAGACACAGTATTACTTATACTCCCACTTACACCTAGGCTCATGGTCTTAATGCATTAACACACGTCTGCGATACGTCATTTCTCTGTAACTATTTAAGAGAATAGATTCACTGTTTTTGTCTTCAGAACATGGACATTATCTTCAAACTAGACCTCCTCATACTATCAGTCATTTTGCTGTGGACCACAGGTAATTTACAATAAAATCAAGTTTTATCACTGGAGGTTTACTTCAAATTAGTGTTTCATGTTTTTGCTCTCATTTATTATTCTTATTCTTATTTATTTTCTCTGTTGGAAGTGGTGTCAGAGTGAGAACATTTATTATGATACACACAGGTCTTATTGAAGGGAGTGATGTCAACCAGCCCCCCATACTGTGGAAGGACGAGGGTGAAGACGCCACCATACACTGCGGCCAAACAAAGGGTAGTAGCTATTTTCAGATGTACTGGTTCAGACAGCTACCAGGACAGACAATGAAACAAATCTTATCCATTGTTGCAAACTCCGAACCTGACTTTCAACCAGACTTTGGGAATGACAAATTCTCAACCACCAAATCGGACGCTAACAGCGGGACTTTCACAGTGAAGAATGTGGTGTCAGAAGACAAAGGCTTGTACTTCTGTGCTGTGAGTGAGCACAGTGATACAGACACACGTGAGAGCTGAACAAAAAACCCCAGTTACCAACTGAATTTATCAGCTCCACAGTAGGGGGACCTCCAATACAACCACAGAACATCACATAATGCAGCCACCTGTAACTCTTCATATCTCTGTGGTAACATCACCTCCCATATCAGACTCATGGTCTCTTAAGTTAATTTTGCTATCAACAACAACAACAACAACAAAAACATACATAGAGAACCTCTTATGGACTATAACCATGTGCAAATTCATGACATACAGTAGATCACGCCAGCAGAATCAATGCACCATATCTTAAAGGCCTAGAGAAGTGAAAACACCATCATTATAGCTATAATGATACTGATTTAGAATGGGTCTAACAGAACCATAATTTATCATAATGTATACAATAATAGTGTTTTACAATGTTACAGAACTGGATTCAGAACAATAAACAAAACAAAAATTGAATTGTCTCATCTTGGCATAAATTTTGGTGTGAATCTGGCATTTTTCCACTTTTTTTTAAATTGATAATAATGATAATTTTTTTTCTTTTCATTACTTTAAACTCTATTCTGGTTTCAGGTAAAGTCATTTTTTTATATCCTCACTTAGACATTTAAACTGAGCCAGTGATTTATAAAGGGTAGGAAATGCTCTATGACGCCACCCATTTAAAGAAACTGTTGACCCAAATACAGACAAGGGGCGGATTGGGTTCAGGGTTTTAATTAACACAAAGTCCAAACATAACCTCACAGTCCAATAATCCATAATCCAATAAACAAAGGCAAAAGGCAGGAACATAGGAAATAACAAAAATCCAACAGAACGAAAACTTACTGATAAACACAGGGAGAAAACACTGGAAGCACTAGGGAAAGGCTGGAACTGGCAGCTCACAGAGGGAACCACACTGACTAAATACACTAGGGTAAGGAGGTGACACAGGGAGGAGGAGACAATCAATAACAGGTAGAGACAATCAGACAATCACACACTGGAGGGAAAATATATTAAAGGGGAAGAAACAAGGAGGATGCAGCAATAAACTAATAGACAGAGAACACATGAGCAAAGGGAAAGGGAGCAAACTGGAACTAAACACAGAAGACTAAAACACATACAGGAACCAAAGGGGTAAAACAGATCCTAAGAAAACACAGGAAATGCAAAGCAATAGCCCATGACACGGAATAAGGCTACAAAATAAAACAGGAAACAGTGGCACTAATTCATGACATGAACCTTACAAAATAAGAGGAACCAAAAAACTAGAATGAGATACATGACAGATATATTCTTCTTTTTAACAGTAATGTGTCCAGAATTATTACCTCAGCCAAGGAGGCTGTGTTTAAGGGATATCAAGGGTAACACGCAATTATTATTAGAATATATAATATTCTATAATATAAAATATATTAATATTATATTATACTATTATTATTATTATTATAGTAACTTTATTATAGAAACTTTAAAATTATTATAGAAACTTTAACACACTAATTTTTTTGTACAGAAATAAATCAAATTGCTAAGTTGCGAATTTTCAGTGGGGCGCATAAGAGACAGATAAGACAATGACTGAGGAGACATCCCCCAGTGTGCTGAATGGCAAGTTTTGCTTAAAAAAGCTTCCAGATGGAAGTTTTGACAAGTACACATATTGTAGGATTGAGGTGTCTTTTCACCAAAATGCTTGCAATATAATTGCAGTTGCAAGGACTGTAGGATTGGACTCTTGGAGCAGACGCCCCATGAAGCGCAGGGGAAGGTCGGGGAAGCTAAGTAGACGTGTAGAATTGTTCAGCCTTGGCAGAGGTATGCACTCTACTGAGTGACATTCTAACATAACATGAAATTGTCGCTATAGATGCAAAAGACTAAAAATGTTTTCTCTGATAATTCAAGATACAGATGTCCTATGAGGAGCCACCAGCCAGCGCTTATGGAAAAATGTGATACTGAGCCAGTGGCATATAGTGGTAGCTGACATGATATTTAGAGGAGGAGGATACACTATGACACCACCCACCAAATGACTTCATTACTTCAAGAACGGCTAGTCAATAATCAGTATAAGAGCTGATACACTAAAGAAAACATATTGATTCGTACTATAGCAGCAAAATCTTTTATTCTTCAATATAATTGACCTAATAGAGAACACAACATGATCATCATATTCCTAACCATTCATTTCAACACAATGCTGGTTTCAGGTAACGTCATTCAAATTACTTTACATTCACAAGTTTCTTCCTCAAGTTTTTAACAATCAGTTTTTTGTTTGCGTCTTCTACACTCCTGCTGTTCTAGTTTTGTACCACTGGACTATTTAATGTTTGAAGTAGTGTTTATGGTCATGCTGTGTTTTGTCTCAGGTTCCTCTCTCAGTGACCAAGTCCACCAGACTCCAGCTGAAATGTACCGCAAACTGGGAGAAACAGCCAAAATCAAGTGTTCACATAGTATTCAGAACTATAACATAATCCTCTGGTACAAGCAGTCAAACAGAGAGCTAGAGCTCCTGGGATATATGTTCGCGGGAAATGCAGAACTAGAGAGTGGAAAGGAAGTGAAGCTAGAAGGAAGTGCAAATAAAGATCAGATCTGCACATTAATAATTGAAGTACTGAACAGCAATGCAATGTACTTCTGTGCTGCTAGTTTACACAGTGTTACATTTCACCGCTCCTCAGTATAAAAACCTCCTCACACGTCTTTTAATTCATCTATAAAAGTTCACAGAACACTGCACCTGGAATAAACCACTCTAACCAAAGATGTTTTTTTTATTTTATTAAGATCAGAGATCATTATGGGAGGTCCTTCATGTGGAGCGATGCCTTTAACGCCCCACTCCCAGTCTGAAAAGCAGCTGCACCTCGTTTTGAGAGGAATCGCTATGACTCAAATTCTCATCAGATTTGTATTCTCATCTATGTGGCTTCAAGGTCAAAGAACTTTGTGACAGTGTAGTAGATGTGTAGGTTTATAGATTTTATAATAATTAACAGACTGATAGAGAGAGAGAGATAGAGAGAGAGAGAGAGAGAGAGAGATAGAGAGATAGAGAGATAGAGAGAGAGAGAGAGAGAGAGAGAGAGAGAGTCTATGGGGGTTCTCTCAAACTAAATATTCTGCCATTAGAGATAAACTAAAAAGCGGGGCTGTTACTGTGAAAGACTTGCAGCTTGAAGACAGCAGAGTGTATTTTTGTGCGATCAGCAAACACAGTGATGTGATAAGCTGAACAGCTGACTGGCTGTCAATAAATTTGGTGAGTGTTTCAGAAACTATGTTTTCCAGTAGGTGGAGATGGAGCTGCACAAATGTTCTTCAGCTGAACACACACAGCATTACAACACAAGGTGTAGCTGGTATAGAATTGATAGGAGGGTGTTGATGAAGAGTCAGAGCTTCTCAGTGTTCTGTGTTCTTTCAGATGGTCATCATGCCTACATGACTCTTCTAAGAAGACCTGGAGACAATGTCCAGATCATCTGCAAACTGCAAAAAAGAAAAGAAAAAAGAAGAGGAGTAGCTAAATCATAAGAAATAGCACTGAATTTGTGGAGAAAAGCTTAATACTAGTGAAATTACCTGTCCAATCAGCAAGATAAATTTACTTGTCAAGAAATATTCAAATAAGTTGGTTCAAGCCTGGAAATATGTAGGCTAGATTTTTTTAAAAAATTAAATAACTTTTAAAACAAGATCATTTATCCATTTCTAATAAGGATATTAAATCTTGGCAAGTGTAGAACAATTAACAGAAAAAAAAAACCCTGGAGACAAAGCACTGAAACCCATGTCATGTACATTACAGCAGCATCGAAAATTAGGTGTCTTTCAAAGAACACTTTAATATTACTGGAGATATGAGTGGAGACACGGCAAAGAATGTCTCTCTCGAAACATAATACAATTGCAGTTGCAAGGACTGTAGGATTGGACTCTTGGAGCAGACGCCCCATGAAGCGCAGGGGAAGGTCGGGGAAGCTAAGTAGACGTGTAGAATTGTTCAGCCTTGGCAGAGGTATGCACTCTACTGAGTGACATTCTAACATAACATGAAATTGTCGCTATAGATGCAAAAGACTAAAAATGTTTTCTCTAATTATTCAAGATACAGATGTCCTATGAGGAGCCACCAGCCAGCGCTTATGGAAAACTGTGATACTGAGCCAGTGGCATATAGTGGTAGCTGACATGATATTTAGAGGAGGAGGATACACTATGACACCACCCACCAAATGACTTCATTACTTCAAGAACGGCTAGTCAATGATCAGTATAAGTGCTGATACACTAAAGAAAACATATTGATTCGTTCTATAGCAGCAAAATCTTTTATTCTTCAATATAATTGACCTAATAGAGAACACAACATGATCATCATATTCCTAACCATTCATTTCCTGTGGACACACCCTCATGGTTGTAGACTCTAGACTTTTTTTGTGTTATTGTTGATATCTTTTCAACAGGTTCCTCTCTCAGTGATCAAGTCTACCAGACTCATGCTGACATGTATAAGAAACCAGGACAAACAGCGACAATACAGTGTTCACACAGTATTAAACACTACGATCAAATCCTCTGGTACAAGCAAATGAAGGGCGGACACCTGCAGCTCATCAGATACATGATATTAAACACTGGATATGCAGGGACTGGAGTGAACATGAGGCTGAATGGGAGTGCAAATGAAAGCCATACCTGCACATTAATAATTGAAAGCTTGAACAGCAGTGCATTCTGTGTTGCCCGTTTTCATGTCCCTGATCCCAGTACAAAAACCTCCCCATCACACTTGATCTTGCACAGTGACTCCAGCCACCTCATCAAATGGATGGGTTTAAGCAAAAAGAAGCTTAGACATGCTCTTCGTTCATTCATTCATTGCAACAACAAATTAATGATCTTATTTTGATCATATTTTGCAAAGCAACAACAACAAAAAACCAGGGGGAAAAAATGATAATTTTATTTCTTTTCATTACTTTAAACTCTATTCTGGTTTCAGGTAAAGTCATTTTTTCATATCCCCACTTAGACATTTAAACTGAGCCAGTGATTTATAAAGGGAAGGGAATGCTCTATGACGCCACCCATTTAAAGAAACTGTTGACCCAAATATGAAAATCACTCATTACCTACTCCTCTGTAGCTTCTGTAATTCCTATCCAAAGAAAAGAAAAGATAGGACTTTCTGTAATGAGGCACTTGAGACTCTTAATATCTTAAGACCTGATATTGTCAGAGTTCAGCAAAAGCAGGACTCAAATGCAGACGACACAAGGGGCGGATTGCGGTTCAGGGTTTTAATTAACACAAAGTCCAAACATAACCTCACAGTCCAATAATCCATAATCATCCAGCTTCAGTGGTCATGGCTCTAAATATTCAAACCTCACGGTTTCTAACCTTTCATTGAATGACAGTGGTGTGTATTTCTGTGCTGCCAGTCGCCACATTGTCAAGTCAATTCAAAAACTCTCCTTTATGTTAAGGCTTTGAACAACTGCTGCCATCCTCGATCTAAATCTGCCTCTGGGGAATTTATTTCATCAGTTTTAACTGAATTTTGACTCCCTTTGAGGTCGTGCTGTAGGCCCACAGTCCTTGGATGTTGTCTCATGACTGAATAAGACTTCAGACTTTATCATAAATAAGAAATTTACTCAAATTATAGTACAATTCTTTTATCGAAATACCACAATGTTTACATTCCACTTCACTTTGCACGAGGTCATTTCCCCACTCTCCACCATATGCATACAAGCCTTTATTCTAGTACTGATTTTGTCAGATTTTTTATAATTATTTTTGGTCTTAGTCCTGAGTCAAATGTCCTTATTAGTTTTAATCATATTTTGTCAACATTTCCTTGTGTCAAATTTTAATTGACTAAAATTCTGGGAATTTTTTGTCTTATTTTACACAAAGAAAACTAAACTGTATTTTAGTCTCATTTTAGACAATAAAAAATCATCTTGACATTTTAGTCTTACTTCACATCGATTTATCTTCTTATCTGATGAAGAAAAGGTTGAATAATTAAGAGCTCAGATTTGCAGAGAGTGTCTGGTATGATGACCGTCATTTAAAGCTGTAGTAGGTAATTTGTAAAAAAAAAAAAAACTGTCATATTTTCTAAAACTGTCAATATATCCTCACAGTAGTACATGTGACAGATTATACAGTAATTGAACAAATCAGACTCCTATGTCCCCAGCTAGTGCTCCTAATACCATTTGCAAGAATCCACCATGCTTCACTCTAAACCACCAATCAGAGCCTAGAGGAGAGTCTGACGGAGTGTCAATCACCCTCATGCACACGCTGTGGGCAGCCCCCACTCTTCTGCTCTAACTTGGTCAAGCACAGCAGGATCCTCTGCAGGGGAGGGGCTTTGGAGGCTTTGGACTCTGTCAGACACTCCTCCTGGCTCTGATTGGTGGTTTAGATTCAGGTGGGGTGGTTTCTCACAAAAAGCATTATGAGCACTAAATGGGGCTTATAGGAGTCACACGGAATCGCAGTGATTTCCACCTACTTGTACGTCACGCTTACAGTACACACTCAATACTGTGAAAATCAAAACTTTGAGTACACTTATAACCATTAGTACTTACCATACTCTATTCTTTGAAACTATTTTTTTCATGATTAATATGTCTTTATTTGATACATGTGCTAATGAAAATTGATAATCATCAGTGAATTGCATTGAATTACTTAATAAGAAACTAAACAATTAACAGTGATGAACTGCAGGGGGAGACACGGTATTACTTATACTCCCACTTACACCTAGGCTCATGGTCTAAATGCATTAACACACGTCTGCGATACGTCATTTCTCTGTAACTATTTAAGAGAATAGATTCACTGTTTTTGTCTTCAGAACATGGACATTATCTTCAAACTAGACCTCCTCATACTATCAGTCATTTTGCTGTGGACCACAGGTAATTTACAATAAAATCAAGTTTTATCACTGGAGGTTTACTTCAAATTAGTGTTTCATGTTTTTGCTCTCATTTATTATTCTTATTCTTATTTATTTTCTCTGTTGGAAGTGTTGTCAGAGTGAAAACATTTATTATGATACACACAGGTCTTATTGAAGGGAGTGATGTCAACCAGCCCCCCATACTGTGGAAGGACGAGGGTGAAGACGCCACCATACACTGCAGCCAAACAAAGGGTGGTAACTATTACCAGATGTACTGGTTCAGACAGCTACCAGGACAAACAATGAAACAAATCTTATACATTGTTGCAAACTCCGAACCTGACTTTCAACCAGACTTTGGGAATGACAAATTCTCAACCACCAAATCGGACGCTAACAGCGGGACTTTCACAGTGAAGAATGTGGTGTCAGAAGACAAAGGCTTGTACTTCTGTGCTGTGAGTGAGCACAGTGATACAGACACACGTGAGAGCTGAACAAAAAACCCCAGTTACCAACTGAATTTATCAGCTCCACAGTAGGGGGACCTCCAATACAATCACAGAACATCACATAATGCAGCCACCTGTAACTCTTCATATCTCTGTGGTAACATCACCTCCCATATCAGACTCATGGTCTCTTAAGTTAATTTTGTTATGAACAACAACAACAACAACAAAAACATACATAGAGAACCTCTTATGGACTATAACCATGTGCAAATTCATGACATACAGTAGATCACGCCAGCAGAATCAATGCACCATATCTTAAAGGCCTAGAGAAGTGAAAACACCATCATTATAGCTATAATGATACTGATTTAGAATGGGTCTAACAGAACCATAATTTATCATAATGTATACAATAATAGTGTTTTACAATGTTACAGAACTGGATTCAGAACAATAAACAGAAAAAAATATTGAATTGTCTCATCTTGGCATAAATTTTGGTGTGAATCTGGCATTTTTTCCACTTTTTTTTAAATTGCAAAATTAGCTTTTTAAAACATGTCCATCAGTTTATTGAAAAATAAAGTATCAATTATCATTAAACCATTCAAACCTAAAGTTAAAGAAGACTTTTCTTTATTTCAGAAAAATTCTGATATTTTCTCATGGATTAGTTATTTATTGAGACAGAGAACAGAATTGCACTCTCAGGTTTTTAATGTAATTTGTCTCTTAGAGAATAACTGGAGAACTGGTGCCTTGGCGGAGGTACGCGCTCTACTGAGTGTCCCTGTAGTTATGAATGTTATATTCATTTCTGCTCCTAAACCCCTACAAACTGGGCCTCTAGGTTTCAGGACAAAAGTAGCACCCTCAAAAAAACAAACATGACTGAAAACGCACTGCTCGCTCTATTAAAGTCAAACTGCATTATTATGACTCCTGAGACAAACACTTGGCTGCTTACTTTGGTTTGGGTTTCAGGTCTTTGTTATTTTGCCTCCCTTCATAAGGGGGCAATACAGGATGTCTGTGGTGTGTTGTGGCAGTTCGCTGCATCATGACACCACCCAGCTAAGCAGCAAAGGTGTCAAAGTTAAAAAAAGAACTGCACAAAACTGTACCAATGAGTAGGATGTTCTTAAATTCAGTCAAAAAACACAACAAGATGATCATTGTCTTCTGCATAGTCGTCAATGCCGTACTTGTTTCAGGTAACAAACATTTTATAAACTATTTCCTGTGGACACACCCTCATGGTTGTAGACTGTAGACTTTTTTTGTGTTATTGTTGATATCTTTTCAACAGGTTCCTCTCTCAGTGATCAAGTCTACCAGACTCAAGCTGACATGTATAAGAAACCAGGACAAACAGCGACAATACAGTGTTCACACAGTATTAAACACTATGATCAAATCCTCTGGTACAAGCAAATGAAGGGCGGACACCTGCAGCTCATCAGATACATGATATTAAACACTGGATATGCAGGGACTGGAGTGAACATGAGGCTGAATGAGAGTGCAAATGAAGGCCATACCTGCACATTAACAATTGAAGGCTTGAACAGCAGTGCATTCTGTGTTGCCCGTTTTCATGTCCCTGATCCCAGTACAAAAACCTCCCCATCACACTTGATCTTGAACAGTGACTCCAGCCACCTCATCAAATGGAAGGGTTTAAGCAAAAAGAAGCTTAGACATGCTCTTCATTCATTCATTCATTGCAACAACAAATTAATGATCTTATTTTGATCATATTTTGCAAAGCAACAACAACAAAAAACCAGGGGGAAAAAAATGATAATTTTATTTCTTTTCATTACTTTAAACTCTATTCTGGTTTCAGGTAAAGTCATTTTTTTATATCCTCACTTAGACATTTAAACTGAGCCAGTGATTTATAAAGGGTAGGAAATGCTCTATGACGCCACCCATTTAAAGAAACTGTTGACCCAAATACAGACAAGGGGCGGATTGCGGTTCAGGGTTTTAATTAACACAAAGTCCAAACATAACCTCACAGTCCAATAATCCATAATCCAATAAACAAAGGCAAAAGGCAGGAAAATAGGAAATAACAAAAATCCAACAGAACAAAAACTTACTGATAAACACAGGGAGAAAACACTGGAAGCACTAGGGAAAGGCTGGAACTGGCAGCTCACAGAGGGAATCACACTGACTAAATACACTAGGGTAAGGAGGTGACACAGGGAGGAGGAGACAATCAATAACAGGTAGAGACAATCAGACAATCACACACTGGAGGGAAAATATATTAAAGGGGAAGAAACAAGGAGGATGCAGCAATAAACTAATAGACAGAGAACACATGAGCAAAGGGAAAGGGAGCAAACTGGAACTAAATACAGAAGACTAAAACACAGACAGGAACCAAAGGGGTAAAACAGATCCTAAGAAAACACAGGAAATGCAAAGCAATAGCCCATGACACGGAATAAGGCTACAAAATAAAACAGGAAACAGTGGCACTAATTCATGAAATGAACCTTACAAAATAAGAGGAACCAAAAAACTAGAATGAGATACATGACAGATATATTCTTCTTTTTAACAGTAATGTGTCCAGAATTATTACCTCAGCCAAGGAGGCTGTGTGTAAGGGCTATCAAGGGTAACACGCAATTATTATTAGAATATATAATATTCTATAATATAAAATATATTAATATTATATTATACTATTATTATTATTATAGTAACTTTATTATAGAAACTTTAAAATTATTATAGAAACTTTAACACACTAATTTTTTTTGTACAGAAATTAATCAAATTGCTAAGTTGCGAATTTTCAGTGGGGCGCATAAGAGACAGATAAGACAATGACTGAGGAAACATCCCCCAGTGTGCTGAATGGCAAGTTTTGCTTAAAAAAGCTTCCAGATGGAAGTTTTGACCAGTACACATATTGTAGGATTGAGGTGTCTTTTCACCAAAATGCTTGCAATATAATTGCAGTTGCAAGGACTGTAGGATTGGACTCTTGGAGCAGACGCCCCATGAAGCGCAGGGGAAGGTCGGGGAAGCTAAGTAGACGTGTAGAATTGTTCAGCCTTGGCAGAGGTATGCACTCTACTGAGTGACATTCTAACATAACATGAAATTGTCGCTATAGATGCAAAAGACTAAAAATGTTTTCTCTGATAATTCAAGATACAGATGTCCTATGAGGAGCCACCAGCCAGCGCTTATGGAAAACTGTGATACTGAGCCAGTGGCATATAGTGGTAGCTGACATGATATTTAGAGGAGGAGGATACACTATGACACCACCCACCAAATGACTTCATTACTTCAAGAACGGCTAGTCAATAATCAGTATAAGAGCTGATACACTAAAGAAAACATATTGATTCGTAATATAGCAGCAAAATCTTTTATTCTTCAATATAATTGACCTAATAGAGAACACAACATGATCATCATATTCCTAACCATTCATTTCAACACAATGCTGGTTTCAGGTAACGTCATTCAAATTACTTTACATTCACAAGTTTCTTCCTCAAGTTTTTAACAATCAGTTTTTTGTTTGCGTCTTCTACACTCCTGCTGTTCTAGTTTTGTACCACTGGACTATTTAATGTTTGAAGTAGTGTTTATGGTCATGCTGTGTTTTGTCTCAGGTTCCTCTCTCAGTGACCAAGTCCACCAGACTCCAGCTGAAATGTACCGCAAACTGGGAGAAACAGCCGAAATCAAGTGTTCACATAGTATTCAGACTTATAACACAATCCTCTGGTACAAGCAGTCAAACAGAGAGCTAGAGCTCCTGGGATACATGGTCGGAGAAAGTGGAAAACTAGAGAGTGGACAGAAAGTGAAGCTAGAAGGAAGTGCAAATCAAGATCAGATCTGCACATTAATAATTGAAGAACTGAACAGCAATGCAATGTACTTCTGTGCTGCTAGTTTACACAGTGTTACATTTCACTGCTCCTCAGTATAAAAACCTCCTCACACATCTTTTAATTCATCTATCACAGATCACAGAACACTGCACCTGGAATAAACCACTCTAACCAAACATGTTTTTATAAATTTTATTAAGATCAGAGATCATTATGGGAGGTCCTTCATATGGAGCGATGCCTTTAACGCCCCACTCCCAGTCTGAAAAGCAGCTGCACCTCGTTTTGAGAGGAATCGCTATGACTCAAATTCTCATCAGATTTGTATTCTCATCTATGTGGCTTCAAGGTCAAAGAACTGTGTGACAGTGTAGTAGATGTGTAGGTTTATAGATTTTATAATAATTAACAGACTGAAAGAGAGAGAGAGAGAGAGAGAGAGAGAGAGAGAGAGAGAGAGAGAGAGAGAGAGAGAGAGAGAGAGAGAGAGAGAGAGAGAGAGAGAGAGAGAGAGAGAGAGAGAGAGTCTGGACAGCCAGACTATGGGGGTTCTCTCAAACTAAATATTCTGCCATTAGAGATAAACTAAAAAGCGGGGCTGTTACTGTGAAGACTTGCAGCTTGAAGACAGCAGAGTGTATTTTTGTGCAATCAGCAAACACAGTGATGTGATAAGCTGAACAGCTGACTGGCTGTCAATAAATTTGGTGAGTGTTTCAGAAACTATGTTTTCCAGTAGATGGAGATGGAGCTGCACAAATCTTCTTCAGATGAACACACACAGCATTACAACACAAGGTGTAGCTGGTATAGAATTGATAGGAGGGTGTTGATGGAGAGTCAGAGCTTCTCAGTGTTCTGTGTTCTTTCAGATGGTCATCATGCCTACATGACTCTTCTAAGAAGACCTGGAGACAATGTCCAGATCATCTGCACACTGCAAAAAAAGAAGAAAAAAGAAGAAGAGTAGCTAAATCATAAGAAATAGCACTGAATTTGAGGAGAAAGGCCTAATACTAGTGAAATTACCTGTCCAAGCAGCAAGATAAATTTACTTGTCAAGAACTATTCAAATAAGTTGGTTCAAGCCTGGAAATATGTAGGCTAGATTTTTTAAAAACTAAATAACTTTTAAAACAACATCATTTATCCATTTCTAATTAAGATATTAAATCTTGGCAAGTACAGAACAATTAACAGAAAAAAAACCTGGAGACCAAGCACTGAAACCCATGTCATGTACATTACAGCAGCATCGAAAATTAGGTGTCTTTCAAAGAACATTTTAATATTACTGGAGATATGAGTGGAGACACGGCAAAGAATGTCTCTCTCGAAACATAATACAATTGCAGTTGCAAGGACTGTAGGATTGGACTCTTGGAGCAGACGCCCCATGAAGCGCAGGGGAAGGTCGGGGAAGCTAAGTAGACGTGTAGAATTGTTCAGCCTTGGCAGAGGTATGCACTCTACTGAGTGACATTCTAACATAACATGAAATTGTCGCTATAGATGCAAAAGACTAAAAATGTTTTCTCTGATAATTCAAGATACAGATGTCCTATGAGGAGCCACCAGCCAGCGCTTATGGAAAAATGTGATACTGAGCCAGTGGCATATAGTGGTAGCTGACATGATATTTAGAGGAGGAGGATACACTATGACACCACCCACCAAATGACTTCATTACTTCAAGAACGGCTAGTCAATAATCAGTATAAGTGCTGATACACTAAAGAAAACATATTGATTCGTACTATAGCAGCAAAATCTTTTATTCTTCAATATAATTGACCTAATAGAGAACACAACATGATCATCATATTCCTAACCATTCATTTCAACACAATGCTGGTTTCAGGTAACGTCATTCAAATTACTTTACATTCACAAGTTTCTTCCTCAAGTTTTTAACAATCAGTTTTTTGTTTGCGTCTTCTACACTCCTGCTGTTCTAGTTTTGTACCACTGGACTATTTAATGTTTGAAGTAGTGTTTATGGTCATGCTGTGTTTTGTCTCAGGTTCCTCTCTCAGTGACCAAGTCCACCAGACTCCAGCTGAAATGTACCGCAAACTGGGAGAAACAGCCGAAATCAAGTGTTCACATAGTATTCAGAACTATAACCGAATCCTCTGGTACAAGCAGTCAAACAGAGAGCTAGAGCTCCTGGGATACATGGTCGGAGAAAGTGGACAACTAGAGAGTGGAAAGAAAGAAAAGCTAAAAGGAAGTGCAAGTAAAGATCAGATCTGCACATTAATAATTGAAGTACTGAACAGCAATGCAATGTACTTCTGTGCTGCTAGTTTACACAGTGTTACATTTCACTGCTCCTCAGTATAAAAACCTCCTCACACATCTTTTAATTCATCTATCACAGATCACAGAACACTGCACCTGGAATAAACCACTCTAACCAAAGATGTTTTTTTTATTTTATTAAGATCAGAGATCATTATGGGAGGTCCTTCATATGGAGCGATGCCTTTAACGCCCCACTCCCAGTCTGAAAAGCAGCTGCACCTCGTTTTGAGAGGAATCGCTATGACTCAAATTCTCATCAGATTTGTATTCTCATCTATGTGGCTTCAAGGTCAAAGAACTGTGTGACAGTGTAGTAGATGTGTAGGTTTATAGATTTTATAATAATTAACAGACTGATAGAGAGAGAGAGAGAGAGAGAGAGAGAGAGAGAGAGAGAGAGAGAGAGAGAGAGAGAGAGAGAGAGAGAGACTGGACAGCCAGACTATGGGGGTTCTCTTAAACTAAATATTCTGCCATTAGAGATAAACTAAAAAGCGGGGCTGTTACTGTGAAAGACTTGCAGCTTGAAGACAGCAGAGTGTATTTTTGTGCAATCAGCAAACACAGTGATGTGATAAGCTGAACAGCTGACTGGCTGACAATAAATTTGGTGAGTGTTTCAGAAACTATGTTTTCCAGTAGGTGGAGATGGAGCTGCACAAATATTCTTCAGCTGAACACACACAGCATTACAACACAAGGTGTGGCTGGTATAGAATTGATAGGAGGGTGTTGATGAAGAGTCAGAGCTTCTCAGTGTTCTGTGTTCTTTCAGATGGTCATCATGCCTACATGACTCTTCTAAGAAGACCTGGAGACAATGTCCAGATTATCTGCACACTGCAAAAAAAGAAGAAAAAAAAGAAGAGGAGTAGCTAAATCATAAGAAATAGCACTGAATTTGAGGAGAAAAGCTTAATACTAGTGAAATTACCTGTCCAATCAGCAAGATAAATTTACTTGTCAAGAACTATTCAAATAAGTTCGTTCAAGCCTGGAAATATGTAGGCTAGATTTTTTAAAAACTAAATAACTTTTAAAAAAAGATCATTTATCCATTTCTAATTAAGATATTAAATCTTAGCAAGTACAGAACAATTAACAGAAAAAAAAACCCTGGAGACCAAGCACTGAAACCCATGTCATATACATTACAGCAGCATCGAAAATTAGGTGTCTTTCAAAGAACATTTTAATATTACTGGAGATATGAGTGGAGACACGGCAAAGAATGTCTCTCTCGAAACATAATACAATTGCAGTTGCAAGGACTGTAGGATTGGACTCTTGGAGCAGACGCCCCATGAAGCGCAGGGGAAGGTCGGGGAAGCTAAGTAGACGTGTAGAATTGTTCAGCCTTGGCAGAGGTATGCACTCTACTGAGTGACATTCTAACATAACATGAAATTGTCGCTATAGATGCAAAAGACTAAAAATGTTTCCTCTGATAATTCAAGATACAGATGTCCTATGAGGAGCCACCAGCCAGCGTTTATGGAAAAATGTGATACTGAGCCAGTGGCATATAGTGGTAGCTGACATGATATTTAGAGGAGGAGGATACACTATGACACCACCCACCAAATGACTTCATTACTTCAAGAACGGCTAGTCAATAATCAGTATAAGTGCTGATACACTAAAGAAAACATATTGATTCGTACTATAGCAGCAAAATCTTTTATTCTTCAATATAATTGACCTAATAGAGAACACAACATGATCATCATATTCCTAACCATTCATTTCCTGTGGACACACCCTCATGGTTGTAGACTGTAGACTTTTTTTTGTGTTATTGTTGATATCTTTTCAACAGGTTCCTCTCTCAGTGATCAAGTCTACCAGACTCAAGCTGACATGTATAAGAAACCAGGACAAACAGCGACAATACAGTGTTCACACAGTATTAAACACTATGATCAAATCCTCTGGTACAAGCAAATGAAGGGCGGACACCTGCAGCTCATCAGATACATGATATTAAACACTGGATATGCAGGGACTGGAGTGAACATGAGGCTGAATGAGAGTGCAAATGAAGGCCATACCTGCACATTAATAATTGAAAGCTTGAACAGCAGTGCATTCTGTGTTGCCCGTTTTCATGTCCCTGATCCCAGTACAAAAACCTCCCCATCACACTTGATCTTGCACAGTGACTCCAGCCACCTAATCAAATGGATGGGTTTAAGCAAAAAGAAGCTTAGACATGCTCTTCATTCATTCATTCATTGCAACAACAAATTAATGATCTTATTTTGATCATATTTTGCAAAGCAACAACAACAAAAAACCAGGGGGAAAAAATGATAATTTTATTTCTTTTCATTACTTTAAACTCTATTCTGGTTTCAGGTAAAGTCATTTTTTCATATCCCCACTTAGACATTTAAACTGAGCCAGTGATTTATAAAGGGTAGGAAATGCTCTATGATGCCACCCATTTAAAGAAACTGTTGACCCAAATATGAAAATCACTCATTACCTACTCCTCTGTAGCTTCTGTAATTCCTATCCAAAGAAAAGAAAAGATAGGACTTTCTGTAATGAGGCACTTGAGACTCTTAATATCTTAAGACCTGATATTGTCAGAGTTCAGCAAAAGCAGGACTCAAATGCAGACGACACAAGGGGCGGATTGCAGTTCAGGGTTTTAATTAACACAAAGTCCAAACATAACCTCACAGTCCAATAATCCATAATAATCCAGCTTCAGTGGTCATGGCTCTAAATATTCAAACCTCACGGTTTCCAACCTTTCATTGAATGACAGTGGTGTGTATTTCTGTGCTGCCAGTCGCCACATTGTCAAGTCAATTCAAAAACTCTCCTTTATGTTAAGGCTTTGAACAACTGCTGCCATCCTCGATCTAAATCTGCCTCTGGGGAATTTATTTCATCAGTTTTAACTGAATTTTGACTCCCTTTGAGGTCGTGCTGTAGGCCCACAGTCCTTGGATGTTGTCTCATGACTGAATAAGACTTCAGACTTTATCATAAATAAGAAATTTACTCAAATTATAGTACAATTCTTTTATCGAAATACCACAATGTTTACATTCCACTTCACTTTGCACGAGGTCATTTCCCCACTCTCCACCATATGCATACAAGCCTTTATTCTAGTACTGATTTTGTCAGATTTTTTATAATTTAGTTTTGGTCTTAGTCCTGAGTCAAATGTCCTTATTAGTTTTAATCATATTTTGTCAACATTTCCTTGTGTCAAATTTTAATTGACTAAAATTCTGGGAATTTTTTGTCTTATTTTACACAAAGAAAACTAAACTGTATTTTAGTCTCATTTTAGACAATAAAAAAATCATCTTGACATTTTAGTCTTACTTCACATCGATTTATCTTCTTATCTGATGAAGAAAAGGTTGAATAATTAAGAGCTCAGATTTGCAGAGAGTGTCTGGTATGATGACCGTCATTTAAAGCTGTAGTAGGTAATTTGTAAAAAAAACAACAACTTTGTCATATTTTCTAAAACTGTCAATATATCCTCACAGTAGTACATGTGACAGATTATACAGTAATTGAAAAAATCAGACTCCTATGTCCCCAGCTAGTGCTCCTAAAACCATTTGCAAGAATCCACCATGCTTGACTCTAAACCACCAATCAGAGCCTAGAGGAGAGTCTGACGGAGTGTCAATCACCCTCATGCACACGCTGTGGGCAGCCCCCACTCCTCTGCTCTCACTTGGTCAAGCACAGCAGGATCCTCTGCAGGGGAGGGGCTTTGGAGGCTTTGGACTCTGTCAGACACTCCTCCTGGCTCTGATTGGTGGTTTAGATTCAGGTGGGGTGGTTTCTCACAAAAAGCATTATGAGCACTAGATGGGGCTTATAGGAGTCACATGGAATCGCAGTGATTTCCACCTACTTGTACGTCACGCTTACAGTACACACTCAATACTGTGAAAATCAAAACTTTGAGTACACTTATAACCATTAGTACTTACCATACTCTATTCTTTGAAACTATTTTTTTCATGATTAATATGTCATTATTTGATACATGTGCTAATGAAAATTGATAATCATCAGTGAATTGCATTGAATTACTTAATAAGAAACTAAACAATTAACAGTGATGAACTGCAGGGGGAGACACGGTATTACTTATACTCCCACTTACACCTAGGCTCATGGTCTAAATGCATTAACACACGTCTGCGATACGTCATTTCTCTGTAACTATTTAAGAGAATAGATTCACTGTTTTTGTCTTCAGAACATGGACATTATCTTCAAACTAGACCTCCTCATACTATCAGTCATTTTGCTGTGGACCACAGGTAATTTACAATAAAATCAAGTTTTATCACTGGAGGTTTACTTCAAATTAGTGTTTCATGTTTTTGCTCTCATTTATTATTCTTATTCTTATTTATTTTCTCTGTTGGAAGTGTTGTCAGAGTGAAAACATTTATTATGATACACACAGGTCTTATTGAAGGGAGTGATGTCAACCAGCCCCCCATACTGTGGAAGGACGAGGGTGAAGACGCCACCATACACTGCAGCCAAACAAAGGGTGGTAACTATTACCAGATGTACTGGTTCAGACAGCTACCAGGACAAACAATGAAACAAATCTTATACATTGTTGCAAACTCCGAACCTGACTTTCAACCAGACTTTGGGAATGACAAATTCTCAACCACCAAATCGGACGCTAACAGCGGGACTTTCACAGTGAAGAATGTGGTGTCAGAAGACAAAGGCTTGTACTTCTGTGCTGTGAGTGAGCACAGTGATACAGACACACGTGAGAGCTGAACAAAAAACCCCAGTTAACAACTGAATTTATCAGCTCCACAGTAGGGGGACCTCCAATACAGTCACAGAACATCACATAATGCAGCCACCTGTAACTCTTCATATCTCTGTGGTAACATCACCTCCCATATCACACTCATGGTCTCTTAAGTTAATTTTGCTATGAACAACAACAAAAACATACATAGAGAACCTCTTATGGACTATAACCATGTGCAAATTCATGACATACAGTAGATCACGCCAGCAGAATCAATGCACCATATCTTAAAGGCCTAGAGAAGTGAAAACACCATCATTATAGCTATAATGATACTGATTTAGAATGGGTCTAACAGAACCATAATTTATCATAATGTATACAATAATAGTGTTTTACAATGTTACAGAACTGGATTCAGAACAATAAACAGAAAACAATTGAATTGTCTCATCTTGGCATAAATTTTGGTGTGAATCTGGCATTTTTTCCACTTTTTTTAAATTGCAAAATTAGCTTTTTAAAACATGTCCATCAGTTTATTGAAAAATAAAGTATCAATTATCGTTAAACCATTCAAACCTAAAGTTAAAGAAGACTTTTCTTTATTTCAGAAAAATTCTGATATTTTCTCATGGATTAGTTATTTATTGAGACAGAGAACAGAATTGCACTCTCAGGTTTTTAATGTAATTTGTCTCTTAGAGAATAACTGGAGAACTGGTGCCTTGGCGGAGGTACGCGCTCTACTGAGTGTCCCTGTAGTTATGAATGTTATATTCATTTCTGCTCCTAAACCCCTACAAACTGGGCCTCTAGGTTTCAGGACAAAAGTAGCACCCTCAAAAAAACAAACATGACTGAAAACGCACTGCTCGCTCTATTAAAGTCAAACTGCATTATTATGACTCCTGAGACAAACACTTGGCTGCTTACTTTGGTTTGGGTTTCAGGGTTCATTTCAGGTCTTTGTTATTTTGCTTCCTTTCATAAGGGGGCAATACAGGATGTCTGTGGTGTGTTGTGGCAGTTCGCTGCATCTTGACACCACCCAGCTAAGCAGCAAAGGTGTCAAAGTTAAAAAAAGAACTGCACAAAACTGTACCAATGAGTAGGATGTTCTTAAATTCAGTCAAAAAACACAACAAGATGATCATTGTCTTCTGCATAGTCGTCAATGCCGTACTTGTTTCAGGTAACAAACATTTTAAAAACTATTTCCTGTGGACACACCCTCATGGTT
Organism: Chaunax sp. Z400; assembly: GCA_037577475.1. Classification (NCBI taxonomy): domain Eukaryota; kingdom Metazoa; phylum Chordata; class Actinopteri; order Lophiiformes; family Chaunacidae; genus Chaunax; species Chaunax sp. Z400. Next base: position 7,471,384 of record CM075194.1, on the reverse strand, counting down.
GTAGACTGTAGACTTTTTTTTGTGTTATTGTTGATATCTTTTCAACAGGTTCCTCTCTCAGTGATCAAGTCTACCAGACTCAAGCTGACATGTATAAGAAACCAGGACAAACAGCGACAATACAGTGTTCACACAGTATTAAACACTACGATCAAATCCTCTGGTACAAGCAAATGAAGGGCGGACACCTGCAGCTCATCAGATACATGATATTAAACACTGGATATGCAGGGACTGGAGTGAACATGAGGCTGAATGAGAGTGCAAATGAAGGCCATACCTGCACATTAACAATTGAAGGCTTGAACAGCAGTGCATTCTGTGTTGCCCGTTTTCATGTCCCTCATCCCAGTACAAAAACCTCCCCATCACACTTGATCTTGCACAGTGACTCCAGCCACCTAATCAAATGGATGGGTTTAAGCAAAAAGAAGCTTAGACATGCTCTTCATTCATTCATTCATTGCAACAACAAATTAATGATCTTATTTTGATCATATTTTGCAAAGCAACAACAAAAAAACAGGGGGAAAAAAATGATAATTTTATTTCTTTTCATTACTTTAAACTCTATTCTGGTTTCAGGTAAAGTCATTTTTTTTATATCCTCACTTAGACATTTAAACTGAGCCAGTGATTTATAAAGGGTAGGAAATGCTCTATGACGCCACCCATTTAAAGAAACTGTTGACCCAAATACAGACAAGGGGCGGATTGCGGTTCAGGGGTTTAATTAACACAAAGTCCAAACATAACCTCACAGTCCAATAATCCATAATCTAATAAACAAAGGCAAAAGGCAGGAACATAGGAAATAACAAAAATCCAACAGAACGAAAACTTACTGATAAACACAGGGAGAAAAAACACTGGAAGCACTAGGGAAAGGCTGGAACTGGCAGCTCACAGAGGGAATCACACTGACTAAATACACTAGGGTAAGGAGGTGACACAGGGAGGAGGAGACAATCAATAACAGGTGGAGACAATCAGACAATCACACACTGGAGGGAAAATATATTAAAGGGGAAGAAACAAGGAGGATGCAGCAATAAACTAATAGACAGAGAACACATGAGCAAAGGGAAAGGGAGCAAACTGGAACTAAACACAGAAGACTAAAACACATACAGGAACCAAAGGGGTAAAACAGATCCTAAGAAAACACAGGAAATGCAAAGCAATAGCCCATGACACGGAATAAGGCTACAAAATAAAACAGGAAACAGTGGCACTAATTCATGAAATGAACCTTACAAAATAAGAGGAACCAAAAAACTAGAATGAGATACATGACAGATATATTCTTCTTTTTAACAGTAATGTGTCCAGAATTATTACCTCAGCCAAGGAGGCTGTGTTTAAGGGCTATCAAGGGTAACACGCAATTATTATTAGAATATATAATATTAAATATATTAATATTATATTATACTATTATTATTATTATAGTAACTTTATTATAGAAACTTTAAAATTATTATAGAAACTTTAACACACTAATTTTTTTGTACAGAAATTAATTAAATTGCTAAGTTGCGAATTTTCAGTGGGGCGCATAAGAGACAGATAAGACAATGACTGAGGAGACATCCCCCAGTGTGCTGAATGGCAAGTTTTGCTTAAAAAAGCTTCCAGATGGAAGTTTTGACAAGTAAACATATTGTAGGATTGAGGTGTCTTTTCACCAAAATGCTTGCAATATAATTGCAGTTGCAAGGACTGTAGGATTGGACTCTTGGAGCAGACGCCCCATGAAGCGCAGGGGAAGGTCGGGGAAGCTAAGTAGACGTGTAGAATTGTTCAGCCTTGGCAGAGGTATGCACTCTACTGAGTGACATTCTAACATAACATGAAATTGTCGCTATAGATGCAAAAGACTAAAAATGTTTCCTCTGATAATTCAAGATACAGATGTCCTATGAGGAGCCACCAGCCAGCGCTTATGGAAAAATGTGATACTGAGCCAGTGGCATATAGTGGTAGCTGACATGATATTTAGAGGAGGAGGATACACTATGACACCACCCACCAAATGACTTCATTACTTCAAGAACGGCTAGTCAATAATCAGCATAAGTGCTGATACACTAAAGAAAACATATTGATTCGTACTATAGCAGCAAAATCTTTTATTCTTCAATATAATTGACCTAATAGAGAACACAACATGATCATCATATTCCTAACCATTCATTTCAACACAATGCTGGTTTCAGGTAACGTCATTCAAATTACTTTACATTCACAAGTTTCTTCCTCAAGTTTTTAACAATCAGTTTTTTCTTTGCGTCTTCTACACTCCTGCTGTTCTAGTTTTGTACCACTGGACTATTTAATGTTTGAAGTAGTGTTTATGGTCATGCTGTGTTTTGTCTCAGGTTCCTCTCTCAGTGACCAAGTCCACCAGACTCCAGCTGAAATGTACCGCAAACTGGGAGAAACAGCCGAAATCAAGTGTTCACATAGTATTCAGACTTATGACACAATCCTCTGGTACAAGCAGTCAAACAGAGAGCTAGAGCTCCTGGGATACATGTACAGAGAAAGTGCACAACCAGAGAGTGGAAAGAAAGAAAAGCTAAAAGGAAGTGCAAATAAAGATAAGATCTGCACATTAATAATTGAAGTACTGAACAGCAATGCAATGTACTTCTGTGCTGCTAGTTTACACAGTGTTACATTTCACTGCTCCTCAGTATAAAAACCTCCTCACACATCTTTTAATTCATCTATCACAGATCACAGAACACTGCACCTGGAATAAACCACTCTAACCAAAGATGTTTTTTTTATTTTATTAAGATCAGAGATCATTATGGGAGGTCCTTCATATGGAGCGATGCCTTTAACGCCCCACTCCCAGTCTGAAAAGCAGCTGCACCTCGTTTTGAGAGGAATCGCTATGACTCAAATTCTCATCAGATTTGTATTCTCATCTATGTGGCTTCAAGGTCAAAGACCTGTGTGACAGTGTAGTAGATGTGTAGGTTTATATATTTTATAATAATTAACAGACTGAGAAAGAGAGAGAGAGAGAGAGAGAGAGAGAGAGAGAGAGAGAGAGAGAGAGAGAGAGAGAGAGTCTATGGGGGTTCTCTCAAACTAAATATTCTGCCATTAGAGATAAACTAAAAAGCGGGGCTGTTACTGTGAAAGACTTGCAGCTTGAAGACAGCAGAGTGTATTTTTGTGCAATCAGCAAACACAGTGATGTGATAAGCTGAACAGCTGCCTGGCTGTCAATAAATTTGGTGAGTGTTTCAGAAACTATGTTTTCCAGTAGGTGGAGATGGAGCTGCACAAATGTTCTTCAGATGAACACACAGCATTACAACACAAGGTGTGGCTGGTATAGAATTGATAGGAGGGTGTTGATGAAGAGTCAGAGCTTCTCAGTGTTCTGTGTTCTTTCAGATGGTCATCATGCCTACATGACTCTTCTAAGAAGACCTGGAGACAATGTCCAGATCATCTGCACACTGCAAAAAAAGAAGAAAAAAGAAGAAGAGTAGCTAAATCATAAGAAATAGCACTGAATTTGAGGAGAAAGGCTTAATACTAGTGAAATTACCTGTCCAAGCAGCAAGATAAATTTACTTGTCAAGAACTATTCAAATAAGTTGGTTCAAGCCTGGAAATATGTAGGCTAGATTTTTTAAAAACTAAATAACTTTTAAAACAAGATCATTTATCCATTTCTAATTAAGATATTAAATCTTGGCAAGTACAGAACAATTAACAGAAAAAAACCCTGGAGACCAAGCACTGAAACCCATGTCATGTACATTACAGCAGCATCGAAAATTAGGTGTCTTTCAAAGAACATTTTAATATTACTGGAGATATGAGTGGAGACACGGCAAAGAATGTCTCTCTCGAAACATAATACAATTGCAGTTGCAAGGACTGTAGGATTGGACTCTTGGAGCAGACGCCCCATGAAGCGCAGGGGAAGGTCGGGGAAGCTAAGTAGACGTGTAGAATTGTTCAGCCTTGGCAGAGGTATGCACTCTACTGAGTGACATTCTAACATAACATGAAATTGTCGCTATAGATGCAAAAGACTAAAAATGTTTTCTCTGATAATTCAAGATACAGATGTCCTATGAGGAGCCACCAGCCAGCGCTTATGGAAAAATGTGATACTGAGCCAGTGGCATATAGTGGTAGCTGACATGATATTTAGAGGAGGAGGATACACTATGACACCACCCACCAAATGACTTCATTACTTCAAGAACGGCTAGTCAATAATCAGTATAGGTGCTGATACACTAAAGAAAACATATTGATTCGTACTATAGCAGCAAAATCTTTTATTCTTCAATATAATTGACCTAATAGAGAACACAACATGATCATCATATTCCTAACCATTCATTTCAACACAATGCTGGTTTCAGGTAACGTCATTCAAATTACTTTACATTCACAAGTTTCTTCCTAAAGTTTTTAACAATCAGTTTTTTGTTTGCGTCTTCTACACTCCTGCTGTTCTAGTTTTGTACCACTGGACTATTTAATGTTTGAAGTAGTGTTTATGGTCATGCTGTGTTTTGTCTCAGGTTCCTCTCTCAGTGACCAAGTCCACCAGACTCCAGCTGAAATGTACCGCAAAATGGATGAAACAGCCGAAATCAAGTGTTCACATAGTATTCTGAACTATAACACAATCCTCTGGTACAAGCAGTCAAACAGAGAGCTAGAGCTCCTGGGATACATGGTCGGAGAAAGTGGACAACTAGAGAGTGGAAAGAAAGAAAAGCTAAAAGGAAGTGCAAGTAAAGATCAGATCTGCACATTAATAATTGAAGTACTGAACAGCAATGCAATGTACTTCTGTGCTGCTAGTTTACACAGTGTTACATTTCACTGCTCCTCAGTATAAAAACCTCCTCACACATCTTTTAATTCATCTATCACAGATCACAGAACACTGCACCTGGAATAAACCACTATAACCAAAGATGTTTTTTTTATTTTATTAAGATCAGAGATCATTATGGGAGGTCCTTCATATGGAGCGATGCCTTTAACGCCCCACTCCCAGTCTGAAAAGCAGCTGCACCTCGTTTTGAGAGGAATCGCTATGACTCAAATTCTCATCAGATTTGTATTCTCATCTATGTGGCTTCAAGGTCAAAGAACTGTGTGACAGTGTAGTAGATGTGTAGGTTTATAGATTTTATAATAATTAACAGACTGATAGAGAGAGAGAGAGAGAGACAGAGAGAGAGAGAGAGAGAGAGAGAGAGAGAGAGAGAGAGAGAGAGAGAGAGAGTCTGGACAGCCAGACTATGGGGGTTCTCTTAAACTAAATATTCTGCCATTAGAGATAAACTAAAAAGCGGGGCTGTTACTGTGAAAGACTTGCAGCTTGAAGACAGCAGAGTGTATTTTTGTGCAATCAGCAAACACAGTGATGTGATAAGCTGAACAGCTGACTGGCTGACAATAAATTTGGTGAGTGTTTCAGAAACTATGTTTTCCAGTAGGTGGAGATGGAGCTGCACAAATATTCTTCAGCTGAACACACACAGCATTACAACACAAGGTGTAGCTGGTATAGAATTGATAGGAGGGTGTTGATGAAGAGTCAGAGCTTCTCAGTGTTCTGTGTTCTTTCAGATGGTCATCATGCCTACATGACTCTTCTAAGAAGACCTGGAGACAATGTCCAGATTATCTGCACACTGCAAAAAAAGAAGAAAAAAAAGAAGAGGAGTAGCTAAATCATAAGAAATAGCACTGAATTTGAGGAGAAAAGCTTAATACTAGTGAAATTACCTGTCCAAGCAGCAAGATAAATTTACTTGTCAAGAACTATTCAAATAAGTTGGTTCAAGCCTGGAAATATGTAGGCTAGATTTTTTAAAAACTAAATAACTTTTAAAACAAGATCATTTATCCATTTCTAATTAAGATATTAAATCTTGGCAAGTACAGAACAATTAACAGAAAAAAAAAACCCTGGAGACCAAGCACTGAAACCCATGTCATGTACATTACAGCAGCATCGAAAATTAGGTGTCTTTCAAAGAACATTTTAATATTACTGGAGATATGAGTGGAGACACGGCAAAGAATGTCTCTCTCGAAACATAATACAATTGCAGTTGCAAGGACTGTAGGATTGGACTCTTGGAGCAGACGCCCCATGAAGCGCAGGGGAAGGTCGGGGAAGCTAAGTAGACGTGTAGAATTGTTCAGCCTTGGCAGAGGTATGCACTCTACTGAGTGACATTCTAACATAACATGAAATTGTCGCTATAGATGCAAAAGACTAAAAATGTTTCCTCTGATAATTCAAGATACAGATGTCCTATGAGGAGCCACCAGCCAGCGCTTATGGACAAATTTGATACTGAGCCAGTGGCATATAGTGGTAGCTGACATGATATTTAGAGGAGGAGGATACACTATGACACCACCCACCAAATGACTTCATTACTTCAAGAACGGCTAGTCAATAATCAGTATAAGTGCTGATACACTAAAGAAAACATATTGATTCGTACTATAGCAGCAAAATCTTTTATTCTTCAATATAATTGACCTAATAGAGAACACAACATGATCATCATATTCCTAACCATTCATTTCAACACAATGCTGGTTTCAGGTAACGTCATTCAAATTACTTTACATTCACAAGTTTCTTCCTAGAGTTTTTAACAATCAGTTTTTTGTTTGCGTCTTCTACACTCCTGCTGTTCTAGTTTTGTACCACTGGACTATTTAATGTTTGAAGTAGTGTTTATGGTCATGCTGTGTTTTGTCTCAGGTTCCTCTCTCAGTGACCAAGTCCACCAGACTCCAGCTGAAATGTACCGCAAACTGGGAGAAACTGCCGAAATCAAGTGTTCACATAGTAATCCGAACTATAACACAATCCTCTGGTACAAGCAGTCAAACAGAGAGCTAGAGCTCCTGGGATACATGTACGCAACGAATGGAGAACCAGAGAGTGGAAAGAAAGTGAAGCTAAAAGGAAGTGCAAATAAAGATCAGATCTGCACATTAATAATTGAAGAACTGAACAGCAATGCAATGTACTTCTGTGCTGCTAGTTTACACAGTGTTACATTTCACTGCTCCTCAGTATAAAAACCTCCTCACACATCTTTTAATTCATCTAATCAAAGTTCACAGAACACTGCACCTGGAATAAACCACTCTAACCAAAGATGTTTTTTTTATTTTATTAAGATCAGAGATCATTATGGGAGGTCCTTCATATGGAGCGATGCCTTTAACGCCCCACTCCCAGTCTGAAAAGCAGCTGCACCTCGTTTTGAGAGGAATCGCTTTGACTCAAATTCTCATCAGATTTGTATTCTCATCTATGTGGCTTCAAGGTCAAAGAACTGTGTGACAGTGTAGTAGATATGTAGGTTTATAGATTTTATAATAATTAACAGACTGATAGAGAGAGAGAGAGAGAGAGAGAGAGAGAGAGAGAGAGAGAGAGAGAGAGAGAGTCTGGACAGCCAGACTATGGGGGTTCTCTCAAAATAAATATTCTGCCATTAGAGATAAACTAAAAAGCGGGGCTGTTACTGTGAAAGACTTGCAGCTTGAAGACAGCAGAGTGTATTTTTGTGCGATCAGCAAACACAGTGATGTGATAAGCTGAACAGCTGACTGGCTGACAATAAATTTGGTGAGTGTTTCAGATACTATGTTTTCCAGTAGGTGGAGATGGAGCTGCACAAATATTCTTCAGCTGAACACACACAGCATTACAACACAAGGTGTGGCTGGTATAGAATTGATAGGAGGGTGTTGATGAAGAGTCAGAGCTTCTCAGTGTTCTGTGTTCTTTCAGATGGTCATCATGCCTACATGACTCTTCTAAGAAGACCTGGAGACAATGTCCAGATCATCTGCACACTGCAAAAAAGAAGAAAAAAGAAGAGGAGTAGCTAAATCATAAGAAATAGCACTGAATTTGAGGAGAAAAGCTTAATACTAGTGAAATTACCTGTCCAAGCAGCAAGATAAATTTACTTGTCAAGAAATATTCACATAAATTGGTTCAAGCCTGGAAATATGTAGGCTGGATTAAAAAGAAAAATAAATAACTTTTAAAACAAGATCAATTATCCATTTCTAATTAAGATATTAAATCTTGGCAAGTACAGAACAATTAACAGAAAAAAAAAACCAGGAGACCAAGCACTGAAACCCATGTCATGTACATTACAGCAGCATCGAAAATTAGGTGTCTTTCAAAGAACATTTTAATATTACTGGAGATATGAGTGGAGACACGGCAAAGAATGTCTCTCTCTCTTCCCTCATAGTCAAGCTAAAGGCAGCAGTGCACAGTGCAGACTGCATGATAAAACGGAACCAACTTGTATCAGCCTTGATAGTTTTGAATGAGAACGTGGGGAAAAAAAACTCCCAGTCGGCTGCTCTTGATTTGATGCCGTCAACAGTCAGTGGTCGCTTCATACTCGCCTCCCTTTTCTTTTCATGAGTGGCATCAGTTGAAACTCTATCACTCACAGTGACCGTCAGGCTGAGCTAAAATCAAATCTAACTGGCTTAAAACCGCTACAAGTCTGCCATACGTAGTTTGGACCTGTTATCTAAATGCACTGATGGAGTCAAAATGATCCGTTTTCTCTTGTTCTGTTGCCTCTCAGACAATTTGTTTGAGTAAAGTTAGCTCCAATAATTGTGGAATTATTTTCGTTTTGTCATCAGTCGAAATGTAATCATATTTATATATATTTTTCTTCTCTACACAGGTGGTTGTCTGGGTCTTGAATTCCGTCAGTCACGGAATGATAATACTGACTGCTGCAGGGTGATGATCTGGTACCAGCAGTCACCTGGAGACACAACGATGAAACTCATTGGGACCTTGTACGTCAGTACTGTCGCCATGGAGGAGATATACAAAAAAAGATTTTACAATGTCTGGAGATTTAGGCGGAGGCAAAAAAAAAAGAATGGTTCTCTAATCATTCAAGTCGCAGCAATCGATCAGGCTGCAGTTTACTATTGTGCAGCGAGAGAAGAACGCTGACACAAATCCCCTCTGAGCTTTACTAAAACTCTGACACCTGCTTTGTGGTTGTATTATGTTTCGATGCAGTCATATCATGATCAGTTAATACAAATGCGTTTCTGTGTTATTGTTTTATTCTGATATTTACAAGTGGCTGGCTGTGTTGAACAGGATGAAGACTTTAAGTCATCAGATGCCTTTATCTTAAGTAATCAGAGTAATTATAGCATCGTCCATCAGCCCAACCGTTTATCAAGTGTAGACCCCATTGTGAAATTTACATGTAAATCAAATGATGGTCTTCTTGTTGGGGAGGCTTTTTAAGTCTTGAAATGTTACATGACAGATCAATGCCGATCAAATTTAACGGATGGAACGTACCACAAGGGCTACTTCACCGACATTTTTTTAGGGCCCTGTATTAATCCATTTTGCTAAATCCAATCCTGAAACCCATTTTATTTTAGAATTTTTAGTCACTTCTGGACGTCTGAACTGCTTGATCAAGAGGTTGTGATATTTGGGTTTGACAGCCAGTTTTAAGACAGCGGCTTTTGTAGTTTTCTATCCCACTAAAGTATAACAGACCTCAACCATCCCACGAGAGCAAACAACTCCTCCCATGACTCCATAACACAAATGACTCTTCTTGATTCCTCCTATTTTATCTACTAAACAGCAGAGATTCTGAGGTAATTTCCTCCATTCAGATCCCAAGTGTTGGTTCTTTGTATTTTCATTCATTTGCTCCTCATAAGCTAAAATGAACCCAAGCTTCACCACCATGGCTGTCTTTCTGCTTTGGGCTGCAGGTAAAGTTCATATAAATAAGAATAAAAAATATACATGGACACAATTTGACATCCTCTCATTAAATTTGTGAAAATATTTCTGGTGTTTGATAGATTTTCCTTCACGGATCGATCTGAAGCAAATGTTTGATTCCACCTGTTTGAAAATAATTCATAAGACACGCTAAGATATAACTAATATTGAAGTTAATTAAATAGATATTTGGTTATCAACTTGGTCAAAGCATTTCTGTTTTCTTGTTTTAGATGTTTCTCAGTCTGTGGAGGTCACTCAACGGCCCCACAGCCTCCCAATGGCTCGGCACAAATGCACTGCTACGTGAAAAACACATATTTTAATTCTGTGTCCTGGTACAGACAGCTGAGAGGAAAAGGTTTTCAGTTAATGCTGTCTTCAGCAGTTGACCATGTAACGTTTGAAGAAGGATTCAAACCTCGTTTTCATATGGAAATGTCGAAGAAGCAGCGTGAGTGGTCCCTTAGGATATCCAGCGTTCAGAGGGAAGATGACGCTGTTTATCTGTGTGCTGCTGCTTTTGCACCGTGCTGTGGAAGACTTCAGATCTGTGACAAAAACATATAGCAAGGAGGCTGACGCCTGACTCACATTAATAATCAAAAAAAAAGGGAAGGAACTAAACCACACAGTGGAGAACATGATGTCGGTTACTCCTCATGTCGATTTGTTCACATCAATGGATGGAGGGAAGGTAGAAAGAATAACAAATAAACTACTTTTCAAATAGAAAACATTTATTATTATGTGTTTGAACACTGAAAACTACCTGAGTATGTTTTCTTGACTCGTGCATTTTATTGTCCTGAATTGGTTTAACCAATAGGTGGAGGAACAGCACATGGCACGGAGCTCGAGGTCCTCCCTCAGTACACTGAGCCTTCTTGCCTTCTTCTAGTCCTTGACAACGTCTTCACCTGTACATAGATTTTATTTATTTTCATCTGGTTTCATCCTGGCTTACATGAAATGACTAATTTGCTACGTACAAAATGTATACAGGATGATTCAAAGACTGTCTCCTGGTCACCTGCTTCAGTAACTAATAATCTATCTATAATAATTTGTCACATTTCAACAACAGCTCTTTAATGGCTCTCAGAGTACTCATAGTGAGCTCATTTAAATCATGATACATCTTAAGAAGCCAGTCACTAACCCCAATGATAGTTTGACCCTTATAATAAGACTCCTTTACTGGGTTAGTAAAATGCATCAATCTGAGAAGCTTTGGTCCGTGTGTTGCAGCAGATTGTTTCATGTCAAACAGGCAAATATGTTGTAAAAGTGGCAATCGCTATAAACTCTCCTGTAAAGTCCTCTTATAAAGGCTGCCAGTGCTCTTAAACGGGGAACTCAAAACCTGCAGGAGGTGCTGTGTGTCCACTAGGAGACAGAGGCTGTAGAGGGAAACCTGCCTGAACCTGTGAGACGATACAAACATCGACAAGGAGCTCCTGGTAGAAGTCTACCAGAGAGGAGGGGGGGGATCACAGCTTATTTCGGAAGATTTTCTTTGGACTCTAGCAGTGCAGCAGGCGACACCAGAGAGAAAATGTGTCAAACTGTGTATGTGTAACTTACAATCACTGTGGCAATGGTCGTCTTCGTGGTTGCACTTCTAATCTTCTGCAGTAAGAACATTTAAATTCAGTTGAGAGAAAACTACTACTACTACTACTAACTAGTTGTTTTCAGCAAATACACTTCTTTGTTCTTGTTTTCCAGATTTCTCCTCCTGTGTAAAAATTCAACAGCTTCCATTTGTGATAAGCCGTGCAGGAGCGCCGGCTGTCACTTTGCAGTGTGAACAAGATGACAGTCAATCTTACTACATGTACTGGTACAGACAAAACGTTGGTGGAAACACATTACAGACAGTAGCATATTCTCTCCGTGAACATTCTACAAACATTGAAGATCCGTGCAACAATTCCAAGTGCACAATGTCCCGGCCTACAGTGCTTAAGTCGTCTCTGCAGATAAACTCAGTTGAAGCTGCAGACTCAGCTGTGTATTACTGCGCATCCAGGACTGCACAATGGTTCAGAGAGCCTCGGCAGCTAAACAACAACCTCATGTTAAAACGGGAAGAGGAAACGAGGAGGAGGAATGAATGAGGAGGGTTAAAGTCTCGAGGAAATGGACATGAGATACAACTTAGATTGAAGTGACATGAAAAAAAAAGAATTGGGAAAATCAACTAAAATGGAAAACTTGTTAAAAACAAAAATAAACTCCACTATTCATTACAAAGCACAAGAGCTGCCTCTCCACAGTTCAGAGATGTTCCTGCAGCACCGCAAAGCTGATTGGTTCAGATAAGTGAGCAGGTGTTCACAAGGTTTACACGATTTTCCCTTCACAGCGTCACATCTGGTTGACTCTGACTGGTACACTTTCTCATATCATTTAATTCTGTGTGCAGATATGAAAGCGTAACAGGCTTGCATACACTGACCTCTACAGGGTTCATGTAGGATTGCACAGCACTGTGTGTAAAAGAGCTGGTCATTTCAGTCATTAAAGTGTTTTCACCTTGAGCTGTAAAGTGGTCCAAATGTGGTGCTGCTTGCTCTTAGCAGTGCTAATGCCCATCACCTAGATTAATGAAAGGGACGGGAACAAAAGATAACACGGTGAACAGATTGATGTCATAGCATTTAAGTTGAATGTTACTGTGCACAGCTTGTACTTATTGTATATTACGTTTTATTTAACAAAGGAAAAAAACAATAAAGAAATTTGAAAGAAATGGAGAGCTAGCCAAATTTCAGTCGGGAAGATTAAACATTTTCACACTCTGGCTATACTTTACTTTATTCCTCATGCTATTCTGTGATTCGGTCTTATTTTCCTGCCATCACGGTCTGGGGCCATCAATTGATTAATGAGCTGTTCTCATCAGCTGGTCACATCTATCCAATAGCAGAATGACACACCTTCATTGTCAGCCTATCATCTTGCTATTGTCTATCGATCAACTTCTACTCTCTAGGGAATATTTTGTATCTGTCTTGTAGTAATCAGGGTTTTTTCAATGAAAACAGCTTCCTGACACTGCTGTCAACATATGGAATGACAGCATGCCATAAAACCAAAACAATAAGCTTTAAGGGGCTAAAATACTTCTGCTGAAAGGGACTGTAGAGTCAGATGATAATTAAATGAGAGTTGACAATTGATGCACTTGAATTTACATGTAGTCAGTGAGAAGTAGTGCATTAAGTAAATGTTTGTCTCCTGTCTTCACTGGTAACTGGGTGGATAAAGAGGTGTGACCAGCAGAGATGTCACATCCTCTGAAGAGAACAAACACACACCAGTTTCTCTTTTCCTTCCCTCTGTTCTCACTTCTTTTCTTAGCTGTCACAGAAATAGCAGCAGTCACGTTGAGGAGTGTTCAGCCGACCAGTACAGCTGCTCTCAGCTGACAGACAGAGATGGAGGCTGAGATATGGAGGAGTTGGATGGGGGAAGGGGAGAGAAGTGAATGAAAGCCACTACAAGTTTTTGTGTGAGGTTTTTTCACAGTGGGGACAGGGAGCCACGGTGATACAATCCTATAGAGTCGCTGTACAAAAACCTCCTCCCATTAACACCCAGTGTTAAGACTGCTACATGCTACCTGGAACTACCTGTAGAGCAGAATAATCAGCAGTCTGAAGGTGAATAAGATGTCAGGACACTTTGGCATTGAAAAGTCCATTTCTATGCAGAAAATCTTCTGGAATAAAGATTTTAAAATGATTTTCATTTCATATGTGGAACATTTAGATTCTTCTTTTACTCACCTTGACAAAAAGTCAAACAATTGGACGTCATGATGCTCATCCTGCATGTCTGAACCTTCTTCAGCCTCTGGATTATTCGACTAAACGTTCTGATTATGGGAAGTTTCCTGACGTTTTCTCACTTTGGAAAGGGAACAAAACTCACAGTTTTGGGTAAGTCTGAGTTTTTTAAACTTCAGTTCACCCCAACAAACTCACAATAGTTTAATTGTTGGTGTGAAAATGAATGAATTAAAGCCATAATATATTTGGGTCGGGTTAAGACTGGTATTTAGGTTCAGATGAGCTCAGTGATTTTTTATGATAAGCTTAAGCGCTGTGCCAATTACCCAGCCTATTTCGGCCAGGGAACAAGACTGACTGTTCTTGGTGAGTAAGCCATTAAAATTCCTAAGAGAAGTAAAACATGTATGTTCTGCAATTAACTTACAATAGTTTAAATGTTGGTGTGAAAATAAATGAATAAACAGTTTGTACAGACAAGCTGAAATATTGAGCTGAAGTGAAAGCACTGTGATCTACACTGATCCTGCTTTCTTTGGGCAAGGAACCAAACTGATGGTATTGGGTAAATATTTGACTTTATTGCTATATTTTGATTGATTGCTTTACTTAACGCTTCTGTGTGAAAATAGTATTGATTAAAATGTTTCAGTGCTATTTCTGCTAGAGTATAATTTCATGTTCGGTATGTCACACTGTTTACGGTGAGACATACTTTGGAGGAGGAACAAAACTGACTGTTTTGGGTAAGAAAAAAAATTCAAAGGTCTTTAAATATTGTTTAGGTATAGATTTTGTTGAGGTTTTTCAGACACTATTTATTCCAAGGCTTGACTGACTCCTTCCCATTATTAAAGCGTAACTATTGCCATCACTATATTCAAAATAGTCATGAAAAGGTGATACAAGCATGTTGTTGTTTGAGAGGTGAAGGACAGCGAAGAAGATGTGACTCTTTTACAAGTACGTTAAAAGTCTTTACATGCCAAAAAGTGACGTCGTTGGAATAATTTCAAAGTGTCAGGAGAGACAGTGGGATGAGTTTTTGTTACAGTTGAAAGTCTCTGTGTTTCCTATGATGCGGCTTACTTTGGAGCTGGAACTAAACTCACTGTTTTAGGTAAGAAAACCTAACTAGATAAATCAAATGCTGTCTATATTCTCCTGTGAAAGTGCTGCAGCAACAGAAATGTGGCTCTACACCCAGACTATTACTCATCTGGAGTTCTTATCATCTCTGTAAAAAAGAAACTGTGAGTTCAGTCAGAAGCTTACTTTGGAGCTGGAACTAAACTTGTTGTTTAAGGTAAGACTGTAAAAATTATTTGATATGTACCAACATCATGGAGAATCATCTCAAATCATAACTACTAGGGTCGTGTTTCTGATTCTATGCTCTTCATGGACCATAAATCAGAAGTTTGATGTAGTACAGATATTTCATTTTATAGATGCATTTCCTCTGCTATACATTTAAAATGTCTCTGGAAAAAAAGGGAAAAAAACAGTTTGGCAGAGGCACCAAACTGACAGTATAATTATTGTAGAGTAAATAACCTGTTTAATGTGTTTTAATTGGACAAAGGAAATCTATGTAAAACAAATCTCTCAGTATTAGAGCAAAAGAAAGTTTCATTTGGTCCAGGAACCAGACTTATTATGCTTTATCGATTACTATTATAACAAAATAAAATTCATTCAACCTATTAAAAGTCATTAGGTTAACGCTATGAAATTTGACATTTGCACTAAAAGTATACGCAACAATTAAAATAGTCTCGTTTGTAAAACATCCTTTACTTACATTAGCAAAGAAGTGACTGGAGAAAATGTCAAACTTAAGAGTAAAATAAGTGAGATAACTGTGATTGTACTGTATATGTTAGAGAAAAACTCACAACAAAATCAAACAAAAATTAAACTAGCAAATGTAGGCAGTTTTTTCCGAGTCAGCAGTGTGCTCTGGAAATTATCCTGCTCATTTTGGAGAGGGAACTGAGCGAACAGCTCTGTGTAGGAACACTGCAATAATGATATTAAACATTAATGAGTACAAAAAATCTGTGATGTTGATGTTGATTTTAAGAGGTTGATGTTTCACTGTGAATCAAGCCTTTTTGATGGCACAGCTTCAATTTAGTGATGTTAATGTCCTTTGTCCTTGCAGAAAAAGACCGTGATACAAAACCACCGACAGTCAAAGTGCTTAAACCTTCGCCAAAGGAACCTTGCCGAAACCAGAACAATAACAGAAGGAAGAAGACCTTAATTTGTGTGGTCAGAGGCTTCTACCCAGACCATGTCGGTGTACTCTGGAATATCGATGGGGAAAATGTCTCTGATGGTGTGGCGACTGACAACTCTGCGCAGCAGGATGGAGACGATTATAAAATCACCAGCAGGTTGAGGGTCTCCGTTGACTCCTGGCACACACTGGGCAAAAATTTCAGCTGCATTGTCAGTTTCTATAATGGAACAGAAACCATCTATCGCAGTGACTCGGTTCTTGGTGTTCAAGGTAAGTTCTTTGGGAACCTCATGAATGAATGAAAATGAATATTTTTGTTATGGGGAATATGATCATCTGTCCTTGTCTTATCCATTTTTTTTTTATCACAGAAGAGGTTATGAAAGGAGGTAAAGGAGAGGCCATGAACAGAGGTAAATATATCAAGTGGTTCTGTCTACATTAAGTACTTCAGACATTATCATCACATACAGTAGAAAACATTTAGTTTCCTACATATTTGAAATAAAATGGCTGCATTAACTGTCTCCAAAAAGCAACAGTCATCTGAATGTTTGACTTTTTTGCAGAGCAATATTTGAGGATCACGCAGGCTGCCAAACTCTCCTACACTGTCTTCATTGTCAAGAGCAGCATCTATGGAGCCTTTGTAGCGATTCTGGTGTGGAAGCTTCAGGTTTGTTCTGCATGATCTCAGTGTTGAACTGTAACCCTGCACCGCTTAACCAACGTTCACACAAATCCTTTTAGACCTGCACCATTGAGAGTTTGGTACAGTATGCAATGTGATCACCCACATTTGTTTGTTTGTCTACAAGATTTCTCAAAAGGTTGTGAACGGGTTGTGAGGAAATTTCCTTGGGCCTTGGAGGAGTTGATAAAATTTTGAGGTTGATCCGGGTTTGAATATGGATTCTGGATCACTTTTTCACTTTCTTCAACACTGAGAAATAGAGCCCTTTTTGTGGCATTTTGCCAATATCATGAAAAATAATAATAATAGTCCAATCAAATTAAAAGTACCCTGGCATGGACAACTCATGCATACGCAACTGGATCCAGATCCGGATCATAAGCCAGATCTGGGGGATTAAAATCCATATTTGGAGGGGGTCAATGTGTATCGGATCACAGCACAGTAACAGTAGACAAAGCGCACTGCTACAATACGTAGCTGAGGTAATGCAGATTGAGAGTCTTTCAAATTGATTGCATGTATCTGTGAAAGGTAACAAGTTATATCTAGATGAAAAGTAGATCCACCATTATGGAAAATCATGTTGTTTCTTGATAACTCATGAACTACTGATAATAAACACATGATATCAAATGAATTAAGTGGTATTACTTCATTTTGGTGCAATGATACAACAATTTATTAGAGACAATGTCATTGGCAGAGGTTTGCACCCTCTAAGTGCTTTCTATTTGTTCAGAGGCTTCAAACTCATGACGTTATGTCCTTTCTGTCTGTCGCAGGGTTCAGCTGGAAAACAGACCAACTGAGCTGAGATGAGGCCTGTCTCTGTAAATGTCATTTGTAGAATGTACTGCTTATTTTTTCACAACTTTGTATGTCACAATACATTTTTATTCATATAAATGATCCATCTAAACACTGCTAACATTACAGGAATAGTTTATGCATATTCTTAATACAATAACTAAAGTTTTAGCTGGGATGGAAGTAATTTGTTATAAATTACTTGAAGAAATTATGTATTTTTTTTGTTGTGAACCATGTAATGATTTAATAAACTTATGTCAGAGCCTTATGTTGTTTCATTTCCCCTTAACTTTGTTATACCTCTGTTTCCTTACTGACTTAAACATCAGTCCTAAAATGATCATCAGGTTTACACACAGTATAGATCCAAACAAGAAAAGTATATTAATCAATCTTCATTTCAGGCTAAAGCTGTAAACGAGCGAGAACCAAGCCAAAATAATTACATTATGTGCATTGCTCTCAAATCTCATCCCACGCTGTACATGTTGTTTTTCCAGACAGTTGAGGTATTTTTTATCTACTCACCCTGCAGCCTCTTTTCTGAGAAATCAGCTACATATTGCTGATTTGAAACATCACAGCTCAGGAAAACTTTCCAATAATTAGACTGAAAGGTGACTTTTAACTTTTCTCTGAATATTTTGAAAATATATTTGAATATATTATAGCACAGTTGTAGGTTGATCTAAATTGTGTGTAGTTTTTCCACTTTGCACAAGTGAGAGAAGCTTATGTTGGTATACATTCTCTTTTTTAAAGAGTTATTCCTTTAGTTAAAACACTGTTAGGTGCAAAATAAATGAGAGAATGTGAGTCTGCCACACAACAACAGGAAGTAACTATTTTCATCTGTAGGTCAGAGCTGTTGTTAGTGAGACAAACCATGTCTTTAAACCTTGCAGAGGAGTAGAGAACGGCAGAGCAGAGGATGTGGTCTGCAGATCACTCTCTGTGCTGAGAAATGACGAAGGCACAACCTTCTTCTTCACCACGACATCCGGCTCGCACCTGTATCTGTGCACCAAACGCCCCCACACTGCACATCTCTGAGCAAAGAAAGAAAAAACACAACAGCTGCTCACTGTGATCTGGTGCAGAAATTTGCATTAGAACGTTTTATGTTGCAGCAGATGAAACACGTACATTTTTTTTGCTGCACTCGCAGATGAACGATAACAACCACTAGTTACAAATAAAAAATAAAATTAGACATAAAATAAGGGTATTTCATTGTAATAACTATAAATGACCAACTACAGGCCATACCTCTGCCAATTATGTCTGTCTAGGTCTTAGTGCAGGGGCTAAATAAAGATCACCTCTTATAAATACATATTTTAATCCAGCAGATCTGGATGATCTGGACCACACTACACACACTTAAAGACCATAAATATGTCACCGTTTAGATCACAATACATGAATTATTATTTCTTGATAAGCTTAGGGAAAATGCTATGAAAAAAAAATCATGGATCACCACGAAAATTCAATGGATTTGTGTTGCCCATGGCCCATCCTTCCAGAATTTGTGAAAATCTATGCAGTAGTTATTGCATAATCCTGCCAAGAATCAAACCAACCAACAAACAAACAAATGGACTCAAGAAAACATATCCTCCAAACTTTAACTAAAGATTTGTGTCCAAAGACACAGATGCCCCCATTACCAGAAAAACTTTGTGCTGATGTGGATAGACCATAACCTCCATCATGGGTGAATGTGTGAGTCACTCAAGGACACTTAACAAAACCAATGAAACAGTCAAAACAAATAGAGAAGACCAAACAACAACAATGAAATATATTGCAAATAAAGAACATAAACATATGGAATCAGGAGAGCTGAAAAGCAAAAAGCTGAATTTTCATTTGCAACTTGAAAGAAGCAAAAGATGTGCACTGGTGCGAAGAAGAAGGAATTATTTCCAGAGGAAATCTGTCTGACCTTGGCGACAGTGGATGTGATCAAACACTGTAGGGCTCACAAGTCAAGTCAAATGATGCATTTTGAGTTTAAGAATTATCTGATGCTCCAACAAACTACTGTATTCCATCAGCTTTTGTTTTTGTACATTTATGAGAAATAGAAAAATGAATACACCAACATTATTTTCAACACCAGCAGAGGGAGACAAACTTCAACAAATGAAACTAGAGGAAAGATTTACACTCACTGCTCCGTGCTAATTAAGTTCACGTATATATATAACAGTGATGTATTCTCTCCCACCTTCACTGAACCAAAGGGAGATGAAAAGGCAGCTCAGAGCAGAATGTCACATCTTTAACACGATGTTCATGCTTTTCGTATTCTTTCATCTAGCATCACCAAAGGGTGAGTAAACCAAACAAAATAAGACTCAGAAACAGCTGATTACTTTATTCTATCTAAGATCTTTTGTTTGTTTTTTTCCCCCCACACAGGTGCCTATAACACCAACAATATCTTCCAAACACCTCCCTTCATAATTGCGAGAACTGGTGAATCTGTTGTCAGAGGGATCAACTGTTCACACAACATAAAAGATTATGATGTCATTCTCTGGTTGAAACAAGAAGGACGAGGAGCTCCAAGGCCTCTGGGATATCTGAATGTAAATTTAAAAAGTATCGACGACAACCTGGAAGGAAAAATCAACTTTGACGGACACGGCACTGAAAATTCATGCCTCAGCATTAACAATCTTACATTAGATGACAATGGTGTGTATTTCTGCGCTGCAAGTCATCACAGTACTGCACATTCCCTTCAAGTCAATACAAGAACTCTACTTTAACGCTCAGACCCTTGAACACCTGCAGCCTTGAAGACTTCGAACTTCAAACCTACTCACAACACATTCTTTGTGACACTGATATTTAGAATGTTTAAGTTGTGCACAGTTGTTGTTTACAATTACCGTTTGTTACTGTCATGGTTCAGGAATGACGACAGAAGACGAGGCTGATAAAAGTTACAGAACTCAAAACTGCTGCTTTGAGGCCTCTGTTTTAGGTTGTCTTATTCACTTTTTTTTTTTTAAAAAGGATTCTTGTTGTGTAAAAAATTCAAAATCATTTTTTGCTTGTTCAACCCTAGAAAATACTGATACGCTTTAGTAATCACAATATTTAGTTTTGTGATCCTGTATTGATTCTCAAAAACCCTGCATCAACTTTATTTTTAATAGTGTACACAGATTCTCAGGCAGGGGTTAATTTTGTGTTGTGTTTGAGGCCCTGCAGCTTTCAGATGAGATTCTAAATATAAATATGACACTACCAATAAAAGTCTCTTCTTTATAATGTGTATTTGTGTTATTACAGTGTGATTAGTCAATAACGGCAGGAGAAAATAAACACAAGAAGTCAATTTAAGATTTAAGTTCATCGTCGGCTGACATTTTATGATGGTGACAGCCCTTGACAGGTGAAAGCTGAGCTAACCCCCCAGTGCACTGTCAACATAACTGTGAAATTGATCTCTTGCACTGTAGGGGGACCTTGAGGATCACAAATCCTCCCCGATCTACCGTGTTGATTTTGATACGGAAGCTAGAGCAGTTTGTAAGCACTGGACAATTAAGTAGAATTTGAATGCTGAAATAAGAAATAAATTGTATTTGGTTTTTTTTTAAAATAGGTTAATTCAATAGAGAAATATATAGCAAAGTTTCAAAAGCTTTCATTTGTCTACATCACTTCCTGTCCCTCCCTCTGATCCACAAAGCACAGCAGAGACTCCAGCTGATTCTTCACATTCAAAATGATGCCATCTTGTCTCATCGTTTCCATCGTCACAGTCTTCCTGTTTAAAGGTACTGAAGCCTTTAATTTAGAATTAACCCTCAAATTAAAGCAACCAAGGTGGAATATTTAAGTCCACTGATCATTGATTGCTCATTTCTTACCACTGTTTGAACAGTAATTTAATCATTGTGTTTTGATCTTGTTGCAGGAGTTTACCTCAGTAAAGTATTTCAGACTCCAACGGAACTGCTGGTGAAACCGAATGCTGAAGTCAACCTAAAATGCACGCATCAAATCCAGAGCTACGACACGATTCTCTGGTATCAACGCTCAGCGGGAAACACTTCCCTCAAGCTGATCGGCTACACGTATTATAAAACTTCTACTGTTGAGACGACATTTCCAAGCCGCTTTCAAGTGAGTGGAGATGGAGAGAAAACTGCTAATCTTCAAATTGTGAACCTGAGACACCCTGAAGACAGCGGAGAATATTTTGGAGTAGCCAGTATGCACAGTAATAAAAACAGTGACTCTCTCTTACAAAATCCTCCATAATAATCCAGCACATCAACAGGAAACCGCACTGGAGGCTTTTTCATCCAATCACCTCAACAGGTGCAATTAAATACATTAACAGTTTGTGGTTATTGTTACTAATAAGACAACAATAAAACTTGTTGTGTGGAGTTTGCATTTTCTCCCTGTGTCTGTTTGGGCTCCTGCTTCCTCCACAGTTCAAAGGCTTGCAGTATTGGTGGTCCGTTTACGTATGAGCCATGTGATGAACTGCCGACCTTTCACCCAGTGTCAGCTGGGCCACGCTCCAGCCCCGCGACCCTGTAGAGGTGAATGTACGATAACCTCTTTACAAGCAATGATAGAAAATGGATGGATGGATGGATGGAACTCTATAAAGTATCCCTTAAAAGTGTCAGCTAATGAGCTGTGATATGCAATATGCAGCACTTCTCCTTCCGTTCATGTGATCATGTGACCTTGTGCTTTTTTGTGTGCTGAACAGTTTTACTGCATCATTCAGCGGATGAAGGTGCATCACCAACATGCTTGTTACAGTCCTTCATCTGTCACTTTTTTTACACTCAGGTGGGTTTTGTATAATGGATGGACTTCCTATTTTTAGGTTTAAACTCCCATCAAACGTATATGTCTGTTCACTGTTCTGCATATTGAGGTGTGATGCAATAAAACATTATCCTTCATGTGCTGCAGGTCTCACAGTTGTAATTCTTCAGTCTGGAGATCTGTTTTCCCACCCTGGAGTTACCGTGATGTTGGAGTGCAGCCTGGGTCAAGGGTTCGACATGAGCAGCTACACCATGCTCTGGTACCGACAAAACCACTACAGAGCTCCCCTGGAGTTCCTCACCAAAGAGTACGACCAAACTGTGGGGCACTTCCAGTCATCTATCGACACACGCAGAAACAACTTCTCCCTTCAAATTACTGAGCTGTTTCTAAACGACAGCAGCACCTACTACTGTGCAGCCAGTCACAGTGATGCACGCGCAACAGACAGTCGCACAAATATAACACTCTGTCATATATGCAGGCAGGCGTAGATGCAAATAGACAGGAAGCAGCCATCAGATCTCTTATAGTGATGTCATAAATGACTTTGAGAAGCCAGAAAAGGCAGGAAATACGGATTCTAAGTAGAAAGTGGAATATTAAGGTAGATTTTTTTTAAAGTCTAAATTAAAGTAGTTTATTTTGGAATGTTTCTATTTTTCCGAACCTTCTCAACATCTGTACATAGTTTCTTAATTCTGATTTATTTAATTTTGTATGGTTATTTTTATTTACAGTTGCGTTGTTTCTCTATATAAGGAGATACTGTGTACGTCAAGTTATTTCACTTTACACATATATATATAATTGATAGTTGTTCTGCACTTTTGAACATTGGAATTTTTTTAACAAAGCAATTTTAAAAGCAATTAAAGTGAACTTGTTTGCATTAAATACATTGTGTACTGGTTTATTTTGTTGCTTTCCAGTACACCGCATTCTTTATGTCACATAGAGCTGTATAACTATTAAAGCACAGATTAACACCAGAACACTCTAGTGGTGTGTTACATTTACAGTGTGAGAATCATCAAGCATTGACAATAGTCATTAGTATTGGTGGTGGGGGGGCCTCCAAATCAAAATCTGCTTCAGGCCCTGTAAATGCTGGGGCCAGCTTTGAACAGAGAGAATCGTATTTAAAAAGATCACAGCAAGATGATAGGTTAACAGTGAAGGTGTGCCACTGTGCTATTGGATAGATGTGATCAGCTGATGTAAACAAATAGTCTTCCTGACTGAACTTTCTCGTGAGCTTTCCAGTTTCCTCTGTTGGTGTGAAAATTCACCAGCCTCCAAATGTTTTCAGCGATCAACGAGACTCACTTGTAATGCAATATTACATGATGTAATTCCTGTGAGTCCCTCCTGTTCTATTTTACTTTAATCAAACAATCAAAGGTTAATCAAAGATTATCAAACACTGATCTCTAGAGGATTCGTGTTGAATTACACTTAAATATCAACTCCTGAAGTCAGGATGACAAGGAGGGAATTATTGGTCTGAATGAGGTGGAATAACACAAAACACATACGTTACCTCTGCAGAACAACTGTGACATTACATAATATAATGTCACAGTCCAGACACAATACAGTGTTATAATACTGTGTTTCAGAATTTAAGACCATAGAAGGTGTAAGGTTTTGATGGTAATGAACCCCTACAAACAGGATGAGCACCAGCGGGATTGAGGTGTAGAGTGTGGTGGAGAAATAAGCAGCTTCAGACAAGCAGATTTCTTTTTCCAGAGCTCTGATTCCTTTTCTTTTTTATTGTGTCCATGAAATAACCAAAGGTCCCTAATTCTCACCAAAGAGTTGCAGTGATGACAGAGTAGCTTTGCAGGTGCAGCAGATCTCAACCGCCAAACATTTCAGACTGACCCTCTCAGACCAAAAAAACTCTTCTTCTCTCACACCTGCCAACTCTCCCCATCTAACCCAGTACCATTACAGAATGTGGGGGCCCATAGAAACTCCCACACAATACAGAATCTTATATTTACAATTATCCTGACCCTCACATTTCTATATACAATATACAAATGACTATAGTCTAATACAGGACAAACAAAATGTATAATAAACTGGAGAAATACTACATAAAAGTCCAACTTAATGTCCTCTTCCTCACTTCCCCTCTCTGCACCTACTTGGTACAGCCTAACCAGGTAATTGGCACCTGCTGGAAAGCTGTGGCTGCATTCTCATGTGTGCACTCCATGAAAACACGCCCCTGGAGGTTGGCCTTAGTGAGGGGGATAGTTTCCAGATCCCTCACACTTCTCCTCCCCTCCGGCAGGCTCGCCAACCACGTTGCGAGACAAAAAGTCAGCCACCGTATTCTGCTTTCCTGGCCGGTAGTGGATGGAGAACCGGTATGGTTGAAGGGACAGGAACCAACGAGTGATCCGACTGTTGGTATCCTTCATCTGCTCCAGCCATTGCAGTGCCCTATGGTCCGTCTCCAGGCTGAATTCCCTCCCAAGCAGATAATATTTAAAGGTGTCAATGGCCCATTTAATGGCCAAACACTCCAGCTCCACTGCTGAGTATCTGGTCTCCCTGGGAAACAGTTTTCTACTGATGTATGCCACTGGTTTTCTTTCATCGCCGTCTCCTTGCAGGAGGACTCCACCTAACCCCCGGTGAGAAGCATCCGTCTGGACGGTGAAGGGTAAGTTGAAGTTTGGGCTCTGCAGAACTGGCTCCAGACATAGGGCTTCTTTGAGGTCCTGGAAAGCCCTTTCCTGGTCATCACCCCAGTCAATCTTAGTCTTTGTAGTGCTGGTGAGATCGGATAAGGGTGCCGCCCTCGCAGAGAAGTCCCGGATGAAGCGCCGGTACCAGCCCACTAGACCCAGAAAAGACTTCACCTCTTTTCTGGTAGTTGGCCTCTTCCTGGCTCGGATTGCCTCCACCTTGTCCTGCACCGGCTTAATGACACCTCCTCCGAGGATGTAACCCAGATACTGGGTTTCCTGCTTCGCCACAGCACACTTTCGCGGATTGATGGTCAAGCCTGCTTCCTTGATTTTCCCCAGCACGATCGCCAGGTGACTCAGATGTTCCTGCCAAGAGGTACTGTAGATCACAATATCATCAAGATAAGCAGCTGCAAATGTTTCCATACCTGCTAGCACTTGGTTCATTAGTCTCTGAAAGGTTGCAGGAGCCCCGTGGAGACCAAAAGGCATCTTGGTGAACTGCCAAAGTCCCTGAGGCGTCCTGAAAGCAGTCAGAGGCTTTGCAGCATCGGATAAGGGCACCTGCCAGTAGCCTTTGCACAGGTCCAGAGTGGTAATAAACCTTGCTTGGCCTACCCGCTCAATGAGGTCATCCAGTCTTGGCAGAGGATAAGCATCAAACTCAGATTGTGCATTTATCTTTCTGAAATCAATACAGAACCTGATGCTTCCATCTTTTTTGATTACCAGGACAATGGGATTGCTCCACTCTCCACTTGAGGGTTCAATCACACCCAGCTCCAGCATGACTGCAATTTCCTCCTCCAATACAGGCACCAACTTCTGTGGAATGCGGTACATTCTCTGCCTGATGGGGTTGCTGTCTTTCAGGCGGATGTCATGTTCCACCAAACATGTTGAGCCTGGTTTCTCCTGGAACAGATTTGGCGGAACAATGGCTTGCAGCTCTTGCTGCTGGGTGAGAGAGAGATGGGAGAGATCAAGGGTTACAGAGTTTTGACTAGTAGGAGTGAACTCACCCACAACATCGTCCTCCTCCTTCACCGTCCGAACAAACATCTGCTGTTGGGGTGGAGTTTTTCGGGTTTTCCACTCCTTCAGAAGATTGATGTGGAATGTCTGTTTTGGATTCCTCCTGTTGAGCATCTCAATCTCATATGTTGTTGGACTCAACTTTCTCAACACATTATATGGACCCTGCCATTTTGCCAGCAACTTGTTCTCAACTGTAGGAAGAAGGAGAAGTACCTGCTGACCTGGGTCAAAGGATCTCTCTCTGGCTGCCTTGTCATACCAAGTTTGTTGTCCATGCTGAGCCTTCTCCATGTTTTTCCTCACCAGCTGTGTGGCCTGCTCCATTCTCTCTCTCATCTGCAACACGAATAATAGCACACTTGTTTTCTTCTCCTGGGATCCGACCCAGGACTCCTGCAGAACGTCCAGGGGACCTCTCACCTGCCTTCCATAAAGGAGCTCAAAGGGTGAAAATCCTGTTGAGGCTTGAGGCACCTCCCTGTAGGCAAACAGGAGATATGGGAGCCACTTGTCCCAGTCTTTGGCATTAGTGGAGATAAACTTCTTTAGCATGCTTTTCAGAGTTCTGTTGTACCTCTCCACTAAGCCATCGGTCTGGGGGTGGTAAGGGGTGGTCCGAATACTCTTTATGCCTAAGAGCCTGTACACCTGCCTAAGTGTGTTTGAAAGGAAATTTGTCCCCTGATCTGTCAATATTTCTGATGGAATACCAACTCTGGAAAAAAGCTGCAGTAATGCGTAGGCTATTTGTTTAGCAGTGATGTCTCTCAGGGGAAATGCCTCAGGATATCTGGTGCTGTAATCGCAAACTACCAGTATGTAGCGGTGTCCTGACTGTGTTCGTTCTAATGGCCCAACAATGTCCATAGCTATACGGCTAAATGGGACATCCATGATGGGGAGTGGTTGTAATGGGAATTTAGAAACTCTCTTTTCCCCCGCTAGCTGGCAGACTGAACAGGACTCACAATAACCCTGTACCTCTGTGCTCAGACCTGGCCAGTAAAACCTGCTTGAAATTCTGTCCAAGGTCTTTTTAGCTCCTAGATGACCTGCCCAGGGAATACTATGGCCCAACTTTAGCACCTGTTCACGGAGCCCCTTCGGAACCACCAGTCTCTCTCTATCATCTGGACCTGCCTTATAGTACAGCACCTGGTCTCTGAGGAAATAGCCCTCCCCTGCAACTTGACCCCTCTGCACTACTACTGCCTGTTTAAAGCAGCCCTGCAGTGAGTCATCCTGTCTTTGATGCTGCAAAAAATCACAGCTGCCATCAGTGTCACAACCTTGTGGCTCTGGCGTCACTGAACTTTTCCTCACCGTCCCTGCCATTTTCTCTCGCCTTTTCTGCCTCCTACCTTTCCTCACTTTGACAGGACTGTCTGTGAGAACCTCATCAAAGTAAGGCAGCTCAGAGAGAAAATTAAGATCTGTCTCTCCTGACCCTTGACCTAGGCCATGAAACTCTGGGGTGAGTTTGGCTGGGAACTGGGGAACTAGCGCTTCTCGACCCTGACCCTTTTCAGCTGGTCCTGCCTGGTCCCCACTTGCTCCCTCCCCCTTCTCCTCCAACCCCTGTTCCTGTCTCTGCAGCCTAGTAACAATGTTAACTGCTCTACATGACTGAATAAGCTCCCTAAGAATAGGAATATCCTGTCCTAAGACTACCTGGTGGGCTAAGCTGTCCACCACCCCTACTGAAAGAAGGTAAGTTTGCCCCGCTACCTCCAGGTACACAACTGTCACAGGATATAGCTTACTGTCACCATGTACACAGGAAATATCTAGGACTGGCCTTCCAAGGGGAAACTCCTTCTGGAGTAGCGAGGGATGTATTAGTGTCTGGTCACTGCCACTATCAAGGAGAGCTTGAGCTGGTTTACCATTGATCTTAACTGTAATTATCTGATGTTTTACTCCTGAACAACTCACATTTTCATAGGGATGAGGAACAGTGCAAAAATAAGCTGCTTTAGCTTTTCTGACTGGACATTCTGGCTTAATATGTCCTTCCTGACCACAGTAAAAGCAAACAGGCTTAGCAGCAGGCTTTGTATTAAAAGGAGTTGCAAATTTTTCTACAGGCCTAGCTGGCTCTGACGTCCTAGGACCACCTCCATCCCCCGACCCAAATGGCTTACCCCTTGCTGCGGTGGGCTTCTGTGGGGCTTCCAACCGGTAGCTCTTGGACCCCCATCGGGCTGCCAGGAAGGTCTCCACCAGTTGAGCCGCTTCCCTCGCTGACGCTGGATCCCTCTCTTTCACCCATACTCTGAGCTCTGGAGAGAGGGAGCGATAGAATTGCTCCAGAATGAGGATCTCCCCAGCCTGCTCCTTGGTTCTTTTCTCTGGCTGGATCCATTTGTCATACATGTCCTTAAGCCGATTGTAGAACTCTCTCGGGTTTTCGTTGGGGCGGATGTCGGGCTCCCTGAACCTCTGCTGATAAACCTCCCCATTGATTTCATATTTGGCAAGAATAGCCTCTTTCACGACCTTATATTCAAAAGTGTCCTCTGGTGCCATGGCCACATATGCTGCTCGAGCCTTCCCCGTCAGATGTGGAATCAGTCTCACTGCCCAGTCGACCTCCGGCCACTGATATGCCACTGCCAGGCGCTCAAAAGTGGTCAGATACTGCTCAATATCATCACCTTCCTCCAGTCTTGGAACTGCTGCTTGTCCCCATCCCCTACCCGTTAACTCACTTCGGGCACTGCGTTGGGGGAGATGTTCCTCCTCCGGCTGTGGCGGGGTATTCAGCTGAGGCTGACTCTCTCCCCTCTTCTGCTGCTCCATATCATCGCTGAGATTGTTCATTTGGATCTGTATTTGGCGCCACCTTTTATCTTGTCTCATTGTTTCTCTGTCCCACCTTTCACTTAGGTCACTTTGAAAGTGAAGACATTGCTGCAACATGCTGGTGATTGAGTCCATATCTGCTGGCCCCAGTTGCTCCTCCCTTGGGTGTGTGACCATGGGCAGGCCTCCTGCAGCGCCCTCTTCTGGGCCATCCCCCACAACATCCACCTTTGGAGCTTTAGGGTTGACTTTAGGTCCCATGCTGCCAGCTCCAAACGCTCTACTCCTTCAATCTAGCAGCGTCTCATCCCACTTCTGACACCAAATGTAAGGTTTTGATGGTAATGAACCCCTACAAACAGGATGAGCACCAGCGGGATTGAGGTGTAGAGTGTGGTGGAGAAATAAGCAGCTTCAGACAAGCAGATTTCTTTTTCCAGAGCTCTGATTCCTTTTCTTTTTTATTGTGTCCATGAAATAACCAAAGGTCCCTAATTCTCACCAAAGAGTTGCAGTGATGACAGAGTAGCTTTGCAGGTGCAGCAGATCTCAACCGCCAAACATTTCAGACTGACCCTCTCAGACCAAAAAAACTCTTCTTCTCTCACACCTGCCAACTCTCCCCATCTAACCCAGTACCATTACAGAATGTGGGGGCCCATAGAAACTCCCACACAATACAGAATCTTATATTTACAATTATCCTGACCCTCACATTTCTATATACAATATACAAATGACTATAGTCTAATACAGGACAAACAAAATGTATAATAAACTGGAGAAATACTACATAAAAGTCCAACTTAATGTCCTCTTCCTCACTTCCCCTCTCTGCACCTACTTGGTACAGCCTAACCAGGTAATTGGCACCTGCTGGAAAGCTGTGGCTGCATTCTCATGTGTGCACTCCATGAAAACACGCCCCTGGAGGTTGGCCTTAGTGAGGGGGATAGTTTCCAGATCCCTCACAGAAGGTTTCATTTAACCACACTGGCTATCTGTGCTATCAATCATTGACTAGATCATCATTTTAATAAAAATAAATAAATAAATAAAAAAAAGAATCCAGAATTTTTTTTCTCCAGAATTGTTTCTTTAGGGCTGATACATGCTTGGATGTCATAACTTGTCATAAAAGTGAAATGTAAATAGATCGTATTGATATATGTTTATTGACAATGATTAATGAATAATGGATGAACATGTCTGATGATCTTATGATGTCAGAAGTGATGTAACATGTTGATGTAGAAAGACAATGATGATTTAAATTTTAATAACTCCCATTATAATGCATTCTTGTCTTCTTATCAGTTATGAAATCATTAGTAGTTTATTGCATCATGACTTAAATACGTGTCATTCCAGTGATGAAGTCTAGATAATGTAAAACCTTCATTATCAGACACATTTGCCAGTAAATGTAAATGTCCCCTGTCTTCACTGGTAACTGGGTGGATAAAGAGGTGTGACCAGCAGAGATGTCACTTCCTCTGAAGAGAACAAACACACACCAGTTTCTCTTTTCCTTCCCTCTGTTCTCACTTCTTTTCTTAGCTGTCACAGAAATAGCAGCAGTCACGTTGAGGAGTGTTCAGCCGACCAGTACAGCTGCTCTCAGCTGACAGACAGAGATGGAGGCTGAGATATGGAGGAGTTGGATGGGGGAAGGGGAGAGAAGTGAATGAAAGCCACTACAAGTTTTTGTGTGAGGTTTTTTCACAGTGGGGACAGGGAGCCACGGTGATACAATCCTATAGAGTCGCTGTACAAAAACCTCCTCCCATTAACACCCAGTGTTAAGACTGCTACATGCTACCTGGAACTACCTGTAGAGCAGAATAATCAGCAGTCTGAAGGTGAATAAGATGTCAGGACACTTTGGCATTGAAAAGTCCATTTCTATGCAGAAAATCTTCTGGAATAAAGATTTTAAAATGATTTTCATTTCATATGTGGAACATTTAGATTCTTCTTTCACTCACCTTGACAAAAAGCAAAACAATTGGACGTCATGATGCTCATCCTGCATGTCTGAACCTTCTTCAGCCTCTGGATTATTAGACTCTCTAAACTACAAATTATTTCCTGACGTTTTCTCACTTTGGAAAGGGAACAAAACTCACAGTTTTGGGTAAGTCTGAGTTTTTTAAACTTCAGTTCACCCCAACAAACTCACAATAGTTTAATTGTTGGTGTGAAAATGAATGAATTAAAGCCATAATATATTTGGGTCAGGTTAAGACTGGTATTTGGGTTCAGATGAGCTCAGTGATTTTTTATGATAAGCTTAAGCGCTGTGCCAATACCCCAGCCTATTTCGGCCAGGGAACAAGACTGACTGTTCTTGGTGAGTAAGCCATTAAAATTCCTAAGAGAAGTAAAACATGTACACTACCAGTCAAAAATTTGGACACAGTTTCCCATTCAAGTGGATGGGAAACTGTGTCCAAACTATTGACTGGTACTGTATGTTTTAGGGAAAACGTTTTGTGTTTCACCGAACGAGATTGAAGTGCAGCAAATGTTGCTTTTTGATCGAAGGAACATTCAATAAATAAAACACGTAAAGCAACTAAATGATAAGAAGCAAAGTAAAAGCAGCATCTTGGCCAGTTTTTAGCACTGATTAAGGCCACTGTGACTCTGCAGTGGCATACTTTGGCAAAGGAACAAAGTTAACTGTTTTGGGTAAGAAATGGTTTTAAAGTTCATTAAATATATTTGGTTGATTTTGTTAAAGATATTTTAAGGTGCTGTAACACTCAAATGACTCCTAAACACTAATGTATTACCCATTACTAGAATCTAAATCTAAATCTAAAATCTTAAATGGTACAAATAACTCCAGGAGGATCTGTGTCATATATATATAAACTATAAGTTTGAATCTTTAAAGCAGAAAAAGTGATTAAGTTAGGATAATTTTTTTCTTAAAGAGGCTCTAGGAAGGGTTTTTGTTCCAGTTGAAAGACTCTGTGTTCCTACAAGGAGCCTTTGTTTGGAGCTGGAACTAAACTCACAGTTTTAGGTAAGAAAACCTTCAATGCAAATGTCGCAGAGCACGATTCACAACTGGCTTGTGGTGTATACCAGTAAGAAAAAATAACAGGAATTAAAATATACCTTTATACGTCCCATGTAATGCTAGTATGTTGTATGTTTTCTTCTTAAAAAGTGCATTGCACTGCTTAGGAAAACAAGTATATGTTCTCCCGTAAAAATGCTGCAGCAATAAATTAAAAAAAATGGTCTCTAAGCCCAAATTATTCCTCTCACATGGAGTTCTTATCATGTCGGTGAAATACTGTGAGTCTACAGTCAGAAGCTTACTTTGGAGCCGGAACTAAAGTCACTGTTTTAGGTAAGACACTAACAAAAACTAACATGAACTAAAACAATATTCCATAGGATTTAATGTCAAACTATATCAGATTAGAGTTGAGGGTTGTTTTTACTCCCATGCTCTTAAAGTGATCTTAAAGCTTAATGTTTAATCATTTGGTATGAATGTGTTCTGTTTCTACGTTTTGTGCGTATAGATCTCGTTAGTTTATATGAAAAAAAGAAAGAAAAAAATAGCAGACAGTTTACAGCGTTCAGGGCTGAAAGGTTGAGCAGTTTTTCCTGCAGCCTTGTATCAGTGTGACAACTACAACCCTGCTTACTTTGGCAGCGGCACCAGACTGACAGTGTTGGGTAAGAAGAATCCAAACATTTTGCTCATTTATGTTCGTTGTGTGGCCTTATTTCACCTTCATATTGTTTAGAGTTGTAAAAACCTACTGTTTTAATGTCTTGTATATATGGAACGGCGCTGTGTCGCTTGTGTTTCAGTGACAACTGTAAAATAAAATGTCTATCTAAAAAATAGATAGATGTCTTCGTTCTATGGCAGAAAAAAGCCATGTGTGGTGTCAGTACTAGACTTAATTCACTCATTTCAAGCTGTACAAATGTCAAAAAAAACTATTTCTGATGGCCAACAACTTCTCAGTCGCTGAGCAGCAGGTACATTTTCCTTCCTTAGATGGAAAAATCAAGGAAAAAGCAGTGCAGTAAAAGTTATTTCACATCTTGATGTATCCTGCTGATTGTTGCGTGGGAACCAGGCTTACGGTTCTCTGTAAGATCACAGCGATAAAAATCCAACATGCTCTCCTTTTTTTTCTACCCTTGTGTTCACGTCTAAATTCTAGCTTTAAGATGCCAACACTTACATTAGCACATTGGTTTGCTGTCGCAAGTCTGTAATTTGGTGATTTATGTCCTGTGTTCTTGCAGAAACAGGTCGTGAACCACATCCACCAACAGTAAAAGTGCTTCGACCTTCGCCAAATGAGTGTCAAAACCAAAAAGACCAGAGAAGGAAGAAGACCTTAGTTTGTGTGGCCAGTGGATTCTACCCAGACCATGTCAGTGTATCCTGGCAGATGAATGGGCGCATTATAACAGACGGCGTGGTGACTGACAACACTGCACTGCGGCCAGAGGGTCATGAGTTTTACAAAATCACCAGCAGGTTGAGGGTCTCTGCCAAAGACTGGAACACACCCAGCAGTGAATTCAAGTGCAATGTCAGCTTCTTTGATGGGAAACAAACTGTTTACTATGATGATTCAATTTATGGTGATGAAGGTATGTTGATCTAGAACTCAGAAATGATTTGATCTTGCAGCTATTGGAAAGATGTAAATAACGACGTGTCCTTGTCTAATCCATTTCTTAGCTACGGATGAAGGAGTGACAAGAGGTAAATATATGACTCATGAGTCCTAATCATACTGTCTAAACTAGATCTGCACTCAGTAGAGCGAATTCCACCACCAAGGTAGAATCTGTCTGTTTAGCGTGCTCATCCCTCCACAGAGCTTTGTGGCAATCAGGTCAGTAGTTTTTGGGCAATGAGGGAAAATGTTGAAAAAAAAGAGAAAGTGAAAAAAATCCTGGATCCTTCCCCTCATCTGGATCCATCCTTCCACCTTTAGTTTTTGCCTAATCTTGCATGCAAACAACAAACAAACAGAAACCGGTGAAAACATGATCTTCATGGCGGAGTTAAAAATAGCACTACATTCGTACAGTAGCTCCTATAGGCATACACATGTATGTACAAACCAAGAGTAGCTGCATATCTAAACTGTCTCCACAAAGTGCACCAGATGTTTCCTCTCATCTGAATGTTTGACCTTTCTGCAGAGAACTATCTGAGGATCACACAGGCTGCCAAACTCTCCTACACCGTTTTCATCACCAAGAGCTGCATCTATGGAGCCTTCGTAGCGTTTTTGGTGTGGAGGCTTAAGGTTTGTTCTACGTCACCTTATCTTTTTCACTTTACTGCACCTGACATAAATCTGACTTGATACACTTAGGGATGTTTTTTTTTTTAAAGGACAGCTGAAAGCGAGGGTTCATATGAGAATGAACACAACATAAAAAGAGCTCATGACATTGTGTCCTGTCTGTGTGTTGCAGGGTTCATCTGGGAAGCAAATGAGAGCTGAGACCTGAACAAATGAATTCTGGGATATCACGGTGGTTTAAGTAACTTTGCATGCTGCAGTGCATTTGCATTCTTTGCTCAATAAGAAAAAATAGTTGCTAAAATCTCAGAGCTTGTTGTAACATTTTATGAATCTTTATAATAATAATAATAAGGTTTGTGATTGTGTTTATTTGATTATATTTTCATTTACATTCAGTGTATAACTAATGCAGAAAAGGGAATGGGTTAAACTTAATATCAGATATCTAATTATCACAATGGTTGATTTAAATGAGAAAGAGTTACACCTATCAGTCTTGAATTGTTACTAATATTGCCGATTACACATCTGCAGTCTCCTCCTCTGCTCTCATCTCATGGGGTATTTTTAGCTGCCTGTTTTTTGAGAAATAAACTATTTTTTTCACGCCCATAAAATTGTGGAAACATCACAGCTCAGGGAAAATGAACATGCAAGCCTCAAAGTTTTCCCACTGTGCAGACTGAGAGCTGACTAAAGTCTCTCCTGTGATATTGGATTGATTAATGCTATCATAAAACAGTCACATCTGTTTTAACAATCTTTTGAAGATTTTACTACAGAGGATATATTCAGTTTTGGACAATTTCCCACCATCTTGCACAAATGCATCAAGCTTGTTACATATTTTCTTCATGAAGGTTTAGTTCAAGTGTTTTCTGTAAAGGAAATGTGAGAATGCAAATGTACCACACCACAACAACAGGAAATCATCCATCTCATCTATGTGCAGAAGAAGGTCAGAGCTGTTGTTGTTGAGGGGGTTCGAAACCCTGCAGAGGAGAAGAGAACGACAGCAGACGAGAGGATGTGGTCTGCAGATGGCTCTCTGTGCTGAGAAATGACGAAGATGCAACCTTCCTCTTCACCACAACTTCCGGCTCACACCTGCATCTCTGCACCAACCCCCCTCATATAGAACAACTCTGAGCAAACAGCTGAAGAAACTTCCATTACTGTCAACTGAACAATAAACTATCTCATACAACAGCTGCGTCTGTATCGGTGGTACATTTAGCTGCAGTCACACATATTAAAACAATTAGTACTGTAGACGTAAGACAAATATCCGTTTTATGATTCTCCTCATTTACATGCATGAGACCCACCTTTTGAGATATTGTACTGAATATATGTTATATAGCTTGTTTTTTTCTAAATGCTTGTCCTCACACCAACAGTGATGGAAGACAGATCTTTCAAGAAAAATTACAAAAGCTTCAAAATATTCTTAAAATACCAAGAGTGAAAGTGCTTATTATGCAAAATGACCCTTTCAGAATAAGCTATATTTCAGTGTTGGCTTATAATTATTGATGCTTTAATGTGTTTCATCTTACTGCTGGGAAAAGTGGGGTTTATTTTAGCTACTTAATGCACTCTTAGCTTGATAATTTCCACTCTTATCCTCTAAAATATTACATTATAGTTTATCAAATTAAGTTATCAAATAAATTTAGTGGAAATATTGACAATATTTGCTGCTAAAATGTAGATGAGTAGAAATAGAAAGAACCAGTAAATGGAAAATTAGAACAGTACTTGGTTAAATAGAAGTGAGGCTCCCTGTGGATATCAAACTGAGGACAGTCTACAAGTCTACTTTTTTTACTTACTTTTGTTTTGCATTAAAAACATGTTTCTACTCTCTGGAGTCACACAAACAGGAAACAGTCTCAACCTCCATGTTTGTAAAGGAAAATGGTTATGTGGTTGTTGATTGAAAAAGTGACAGTCTGGTCTACTTTGCAGCTGGAGACAAAGAAAAAGTTCCCCCAGATGTTCAGTGTGAAGCAGCTGAATGAGATATTTCATTTGGCATGTTGAGCGACACCCTGTGGCAAAAACTGGAACATCAACTGACAACATCAACATCAAACCACAGGGAGCTTTTAACAAAATATTATTTTTATTATCAAATAATTAACAATGCAGAGCAAAAAAACAAAAAAACTTTTATCGGTGAAAAGTCAAAATACAGATTAAAAGGAACAAGCAGTACAGCAGAGATGGAAGGATTTACATGTTAAATCCTTTTAATTGATAATTCTCTTGAAAACAGAGAACATGTACAGTAGGTCCAGTGAGTAAATAACTTATTTCAAAGACGACAAATAAAATAGGACTTCATCACATTCAACAGACGTTCTAGGTTTACGTGACAGGTTTAATTTTGAGGATCCTATGTAATATTTCCATATTCAGTGTTTCATGCAGCAGCGAAGGAACAGACACCATGAACAATCTGCAAACTCCTGATTCACAGCATCCACAGCTTTCAGTCCCCTTTTCATTTCAATCTTGAATTGTTCTGTTTTGGCAGAAGTTCAATATTGGAAGGTTTTCAAAATGTTCTCTTCCAAAACGGTTGCTCTGTCCTCTGCTACCCATCCCACAGTTTCTGAGTGCTCCGTT
This sequence comes from Chaunax sp. Z400, assembly GCA_037577475.1. NCBI lineage: Eukaryota > Metazoa > Chordata > Actinopteri > Lophiiformes > Chaunacidae > Chaunax > Chaunax sp. Z400. The sequence goes on along the minus strand of CM075194.1, from coordinate 7,434,658 downwards.
ACTTCAGCCCAGCCCAACAAAGCTGTTGATCCTCTGCGAATGTCGGGCACAGCTGGCGCAGCAGAAAGTGGAGTAGTACTGGTGCGAGCACAGTCGGGCGTAAACTATCAGCTCGCAGTTGGCGAGGTCAGGCTGGTCCACACATTCAGGCGGCACATCGGCACCTGAAACAGAGTATAAGGAGTGTCTTCTGGTGCCTATTAAATCAGTTCTGTAAAGTAAATATTAAATGAAACTACATTTGTTTTTTTGTTATAATATCATGTCGGCCTCATCAGCCGGGTCAAGCATAAATCACCTCTGCTAAGAAGGTTATGTTGTCATCGTTGTTGGTCTGTTTGTGAGCAGAATATCTCAAAACGTTCTGAATGGATTTCTTTTATCACTTTTTCTTAAAATTGCTAGATGTGGGGTTTTTTCTCCTCATCACGCAAAATGCTGCTAATTGATTTTCCACAAAATTTCATGCAGAGGAGCAGGACTGCAGTTAAGAAAAGACTGTGTTAGAAGTTTGGAAAACAAATGAAGTATGTTGCCAATTAATATTTTACTGATTTGTTCTCAACATGTTTGAAACTGGCCACGTACTTTAATGAAGTGCTTTCATTTCCAGGAGACAGGGCCGTATGTTTTTCAGTGCTACGTTGTGAATGATTTACAAACGGTTATTCTCACCTTGTTGCGTGTCTTTAGTGATTCTAACTTCAGCCGTGGCACTGACAGAGTAGATACCGGTGTAAGCGTTACAGGTGTACGTGCCCTCATCTGAGGGCTTCACGTTATTCAGGATCAGGCTTCCATCAGAAGACATCAGGATGTTACGACCATCTGGACGCACCGGTACACCATTTCTGATGTTAAAGAGGCATAAAAGGAGAGTCAGCTGAGACCTGTGTCCTTTGTGAATTGTATTTATACTTCTGTTAGTAGATAGATGCTGTGAGTTCTTAGCTATGATGAACATTTATGAGTGCATTTGTAAAAATCAGTTCTCGTTAACCTCAACTGGAGAAGAGACTACTTTTTAAAAGTCGTATTTCTGTGTGTGAAATTAGTGTTTGTATCATGGAATGTTCTTAAAAAGCATTTTCTTCGAGTAACCTGTAATTTCTAACTGGAATAATGAGTTATGAGCATTGTTATAATAATGAAACTAAAAAACCAAACTAAAAAAAAAAAAATCACTTTTTTTTTTATATTAGCAGAAAATTCACCCAAATATGTTTCAAATAAAAAAATTAATGTGAGGAAATATAATTTCATTTGATTCACTTTTACAATTGTTATCTTAGTTTGAAACCAAACTGTTTGTGGTTCCTCTCTGTTGATTATTCTGGGCTTCCTAATTCATCACCAGGGCAAACTGGGTAAATGTCTGAGCTTGATACAGTAAATTACTACCTGGACCAGCCTATATTGACGTTGTCTCCTGACACCACACAGGGGAGCAGAGCGGTGCTGCCTTCAGACACCTGGACGTTATTGGGAGCTGTGGTGATCCTCAGGTCCGCTGGACAACAAAACCAGAAATAGATGGTGAATTTTTTTTCAACCTGAAAATACCTAAACCCTCAAGATGTTCACACTCACAGTTTATCCACCAGAAGAGGAGAAGCTCAAACTACTTTTAAGATGTTTAGATATACTGACCTCTGCTGGTGATTACATGAACAACAATAAAAGTGTAGGGAATTGAAGCTCACTCTGGACTCTGAGCTGTAGCTGTTTCTGCTCCAGCTGCTGCTGGGTGGAGGCTGTACACGTGTAAACACCAGAGTCCTCAGACCTCAGAGAGGCGATGATCAGCGTGCCATCTGAATGTTGGGTATACCTGCAACACAGCAGAGTTCAGTATACCTTTACTTAACTATAGAGCGACACACTGTGAATGTAGTTCACTACAAGTCCTGCATTCAAAAGCCGTATGCAAGGAAGATAAGGCATTAAGGTAGTAGTAAAATTGTCCCTTTTTGTATTTTACTACTTAATAATGTGCATTTGGATTAATATTACTGTATCAATGATGCATTTTACCTCTATAGATGGTAAATACTGAGCTTTTTTGTACTATTGCCACTGGGAATACTAGGATAATAAGTCAGGCCAGGAATCTAACACCAGTCCAGGCCAATCTTTTACAACAGATCACATGCTGTAAATGTTGCATTTTTATTTTTACCGTCTATGCCAGTGATACTGAATGTATTTCACTTTCAGTTTAAAAAAAACACCATTTAAATTAGTTACAGTCAAGTGTCTACAGATTGAATAATTAGTCAAATTGTACTTTTGTAACCAAGGGAAAAGGCATGAATATTCATGGGTGTGCATCATTTTATAGCCTGCTTTGCCACAAACAGTGAATATTTTGTCATTTAACTGAAGCCAAACCAGAATGATTTATTCACTTAATCCTATTTTTCTGGTTCCACAATGCCTTGCACATCACAACTATCCACTTTAGCATTCCTCTACACTTCAGAGATCAGATATACTGTACATGCATCAGTAGAGCAGTATGGTACTTACCTGGAGTCAGTGAGGATCTGTCCATCTTTAGTCCACTGAATGTGGACAGACTGAAGCACTGATGGAGGGACAATCTTACAAGGAAGTCTGGCAGTTTGTCCAGATCGTATTTCCAGCAAGGATGAGCTTGAGCGCTCGATACTGAACCTGAGAGAAATGACAGGAACAGAAAGCTGGTGTCAGTGACTGCTTGCGGCTTCACACATTTATCTTACATTAGAGAAGACATAGGAATGACTGCTAGGTGTCTATCTGCATTCCCCCTCTTTGTGTTTTATTGAAGAAACTGTTGTTGTGTATGAAAAGAGTGTGTTCTTACCGAGGGAAAGGACCGTCTCCTGGCAGTGACGTAGATGTCGGCTTTGAAGATCCCTCTATGAGACACAGAATCGTGTGAACATTCCTGTCAATATTCACTCACATAATGTAGCATTAGCATATCATACGTAATAACAGGCTAACTTCTCATTGCAAGCATGTTCTGACACAACCTCTGAGATCATCTATGACATCAGGGCTTCAACCCCGATTGTCTGGATTTACATGTGAAGGACTAATTGGGGTTAAAGTAGGTTAACGCAAATTAAGGTTTTGACCGAATCTGGCCCCAATTAGCTGACTGGTAACTGGATGCAAGTTTTTTCTGAGTTTACTGGACAATTTGCATTGTGTTTACATCCATACATGCTTTGAATTTGATTAGAAAATTCTAACAAAAATGCATCTTGACAAAAAGATTCTTTGCCAATATAAACAAAAAGAGCTTAAATTTGGAAAGATTTGGAAATACAAAAAAGATTCTACAGCAAGTATAACGGAGTTTTTAAATCTTGCATCTGTGGCGACTTTCCTGCACTGGCACACCGGTAGTGATGCATTTTGCATCAACTTGCAAAGAGCTGAAGGGGGGACATTTTACCCCTCACTGCTGGGTTGAGGAGGGGCTTGGAGGCGATATTACAAAAATGCATTTAACCATAATAAGGGAAATGGGCAAGGCCTCTTTCAGCGAATGAAATAATTTTGTGCAGATCTGCTGCGTTACCTGTGACAGACAGGTAAATGTAGCGGTGGTCTCTCTCCTGTCCCCGTGTAGAAACACACAAGAACCAACCAGAGTCCAGCTTAGTGAGAGGACCAACTAACAGGGAACCATTGGGCTGCTGGTGATGCCTACAGAAAATGTAAGAGTAGAAAATAATCACAAACACTGATACAAAGCTAAATTAAATGTATATTATCTCACTTCCTTCACACTTTTTTACTACCACCTGTTGTGCACTGTCTTCCCCTTCCTATATATCTTCCCTCCACTGATTGTCTGCTCCGCCCTGATTAGTTGCACCCGTGTCTCGTTATCTCCCATCTCCTCCCATTGTATTTCGCCTGCGTTGAATTACCCCTCTGAGCCAGTTGTGATGTACTTCTGTCTCTCGTCTCCTTGTGTTTCCAGAGTGTTTCTTTTTTATTTTTCGGTTGTAAACTGTAAAAAATTAGCTGTGTACTAAATCTGTTTGCATGCTTTTTTGGGACATTGCTTGCTTGTAATGAACTGTTGTCCAGTTTTGACCCCTTGCCTGTAAGTTGGACTACTGATATTAAAATCCATGGCTGTATCTGCATTGGGGTCCAAATCCCGGGAATGCTGCTAAAAACCTACCATATTGAGCCACTGACTGTGTGTTTCTGCTAACCTGTGAGTGGACAGCGGGATGCCGTCTCTTCTCCACTCGACAATGACAGTGGAAGACGGTGGTGGACTGACTCTGCAGGGCAGCACAACTGTCTGGCCAGCTAAAGCCTCCACTGTAGAGGGGTCACTCTTATCGATGGTCACTTCTCCCAGGGTCAAACTGGGGATACAGGAAGTGATACAAGGATAGAGGGAAGGAAAGGAATAAAAGAAGGAAGTTGGGAAAAACAAAGAAATTGAAGATGGAAGGGAGATGAAGGAGTGACTTTATGCTCAACTGTTGGTACTTTGATTAGCCGTCACCAAAGCAAGCATAAAGACTGCCCACAACCTGGCTTCAGAAGTTTATAAGAGAAAACTTGGAGAGAGAGAGAGAGAGAGGGAACCCAGCTTTCACAAATGTGACAAGACAAACATGGAAACTTCCACCAAGAAAACCACAAATTCTGTTACAAGTGTTAAAACTCTACGGTGACTTTAACAAAGTGAGTCCCCAGCAAGAAGCACTGACCCCCAAAAGGAAGCTAAAAACCTGCGATGTGGCTAAAACACAGATCTACACAGATGTCAGGTGAGGAAAGACAGGAGTTTAGTGACGACACACATACGACAAGAGATGAAGCTTCACGGCAGAACCTTTATTAGTTTGATCTAATGACATCAAGGTGACAACACAAAGGTGGTGGTGACAGACAAGTGAGACGGCAGGCACACACAAAAAAAAAAAAGCACGAGACGAGTAAGACTATTGATCCCAAGACAGACAGTGAAAAGTCCCAGAAGCATTGAACAGTAGAGCTGTCCGTTTAGTTTCAATGTGAGGTTGTCGTCTTCTCCATACATTTTATTGCAAGATGCTGCAGCTTTGCAAAGAGTTGGGGGCTGGAAGTGCAGTAGCGTAGCAGTGATATACTTCACAAAGCAAGGGTGTAGATTATATTAACATCACAAGAACAATGCGAGTCCACTCACTTTACAGAGAACGTTGCATCAAATAAGGCACAATGCACAAAATACTCAGTTGATACTTGAAGCAGAAATGGTTATCTAATATAACTTCTTTAAAGAGACACCTAACACCAGGCTGTTTCACTCCCTGCATTGGTTTAAAGTTTCAAGTTTGTTTCACCTCTGACCACAGCTACTACACCCAAAGTACACGTCCAACAAGATTTTCAAGGGGTGTTAATTTTCCGGTTCAGCTCACTTCTTCTTAAAAACTTGGAAATGATGGCAAGACTTTATTTTGCCTTCACTCTGATTTCTCTTGCATTTACAATTAGAAATATTTGACTTTTTGTTGTATGATTGAAAATGTGTGTGCTTAACTATGTAGTTTATAATCATCCGTCCTTTGGAATTTGCAGGACCATACATACTGGAACGTTTTGTATACATGGCACAATACTGAACAATTTAACCATTAAATAGTGAACGGTGTCTGTGGAAGATGTTTCGATCTCCTTCAGCTCACTCTTTGTCCCTATACCCACTGGGGCTCCTTCAGATGCGGTAGGAAGGCTGTTAACAGCATTATAAAGCCAGAGGAGGTGGGGCTGGGGCATGGAGCGAGCGTTTCGTCATGCTCACTGGATCTTCAGGGTCTTACCTCGCTGCTGGACCGGCATGCTGTGCAGCAGTGGCAGAGGAAGGCCGGCGGGGACGCAGATGGAGTCTAGCCCTGAGAGCATGTGTGGCAGCATTAGTGGCCTGTCTGCCACTGGTCACGCCTCCGTGGATGGTGCCACTCCTCCCTGTGTTGCGCGACCCACCACCTGTTGACCCTCCAGAGGTGGATCCACCAGCCCTGGATCCTCCTCTAGATACGTTCTCTGCTCCAGATGAGGTCCTTCCAGCAGTAGATTCTCTTCTAAAAGTTGGTTCTTGAGCGGGAGCGCCTGCCTCCGGGCCCTGCTGGCTCGGTGCAGGAGCCTGGCACGCCCTCTGACACTCTTCCCGGGTCATGAAGTTGTTGCTGTTGCCATGGCAACTTCCGTACCAGAAGTGCTTACACTTGGAGGTGAGGACGTCGTAGTGGTAGCGTGATATCCAGCTGGCGCAGGAGCCGGCAGCACGAGGCAGAGAGCAGAAAGAGTGTTCGACTGCAGTAAAGAGACAGGATAATTACCAACATGCAGTCTCCAGGCCATGAAGACTTTTCAGGATATTTACATGGTCTCAATAATCAATAGACAGACTTTTCTCATCCAATATCCATTGATGAAAATATAAAATATGCAATTTAAGCTCCACAAAAAGCTAGTGAGGGGACCTTCGATTGAGTTTTGTTGCCTCCACCAAGGAGGTTGTGTTTCCGTCGTTGTTTGTACATTTGTTTTTTTAGTTAGTTAGCAGAATAACTCAAAAGAATCTTTAAATAAAATTTAAATTACATTTTGTCAAGATGTGGCCCTTGAAATGGAGAAGAGGTGATTAGATTTTGATGATCTAACTCCAGACGGGCAACAGCTCTCTCGTCTCACATATTTATGATAATCAGCTAGGCAAAGACTCAAAGCAAATAAACAGAAAACTGGATTCATACTGATCACAAATATGAAGATTAAGGTTCAAATTGAGTTGAATCCATACATCAACAGGAGATATTTGGCCTCAGCCCTCAAACACAAAAACCTATGGCTGCACTAGACAGATGTAATTGTGAATTTATGCTAGTTGAGGCCCAAGCAATGGGAAAAAGCTTCTTTTCACATGCAGGAGTTAAAGAGCCCAAAATCTGAGATTAATATATATTTTAATGTATCATAAACTTCTCATTCTCTTACTGTGGTTGGGTGGGTAGGGGCAGCCCTCCCCACTGGGTCCTGCTGCAGGGGTGGTGCGGTCATAGCAGCACCCGTAGGTGGTGGTACGACATTGTACTGCATTCTCAGTGGGAAGAGACACAGCCTGAGGAAACATGACATGACAGATAAGATGAAACAGATGAGAAGAAGAAACAAGTTTTGACACATTTTTTCCACTAAAACAAATGCAAATTAAATTAAAGATCTTTTAAAAAAAATTCTTTTATGGTTGTTATTGATGGTTTTTCTTTGTCAGTGATGTTTTATAGCTGGCACTAGTTGAAGTTACAGAGCTTCCTTGTCTGAAGTGCTATTCTGGAAAGTGTTTTCTAAGCTTTCATTTTGGACAGACAATATCTCATGCATGCAAACATCCTTTTTTTAGAGTAGATCATTTTTATGGACCATCTCCCACACTGAGAATTCCATGTATCTTTGCTTACAGTGGTCACACGGGTAACATACTCCACGCAGCCCTCCTTGTTTGGGCCCTGAGCAGCCGTCACTCCGTCTTGGCAGCAACCATAACTGACACACAGAAAAGGACGGGACAAACAATAAAACATTTTGTACCCAAAGCTTGGGCCAAAAAATGTGCAATTTTAACATTTCTAAGACAACCTTAGTCTCTGTGTACTTAGTGGTAGTTTTTATGGTCATACTTAGTGTCAAACCATCTCTGGTTAGAATGGTTGCACAGCCACAAATGTGACACACGGACAAAGGCTCAAAAACAGACTCCATATGTAACCTCAACCACAGGGTAATGACAGGTTGGAGTGGGATACCTGGTCTGAATGCAGGCTGGCTGCACAGGATTAGGAACTGGGGCCAATGGGCAACCCAGACCCTGGGGGCCCCCAGCTGAAGTACGTCCATCTGGGCAGCAGCCATAATAGGACTGGCTGCAGTGGAGAGCCGGAGCTGAGCTGTGAGGGTCATGGACTGTGTTCGTCTGGGCCGCATCGGTCTCAGGCCTGTGGGCTAAGATGAAACCAGAATTCATATATATATATATATATATATATATATATGTGTGTGTATATATACACAGACTACACCCTCACAGTTCACTGTGTGTTAAAAACACAAGACTACACCAAACAATAGAAGTTCAGTTGTTGCTCTAAAAATAAAGCTTAAGCCACTGTGTTTGACACCGCACTGTCTTCATGGGGAGTTAAAACACAAAGGAATCCAAATAAAAAATCACTGCCACAAAGCACGCACAAATACACATATAAAACTATATATATATATATATTTGTTCTTGTGGTCAGAATAAAGAGAACATGCACAAGACTTCAAACTTAAAATTCCTGACCACTAGGTCAGTGATGCAGAATACCAGAACATGCCAGAAACACCACAGCCAGCACTTCCACACTTCAGTGGTTTGAAAATATTTTAATCAGACTGACAGGGTCCCTGGACCCCTGAAAACATGTCAATCAGGCCTGGATAATTAGTGCTGGGACAAGGGCTGATGGGTAAAAGAGGGGGCTGATGGGCACAAAGTGACAAGAGTTATGTCAGCAGATGGGAGGGGGAGTAGGGGAACCTCAGGGTAGCAACTATTATGGTGCCATCACGCCAACGGTTAACTTTCTTTGGTCCAAATAGTGGAAAAGGTTTATTTATTTGAAATACATAACATATAGATTATAATATCTTGTTAACTAATAGATTTTAGACTGACATCTTAAGTAGCTTTACTCCACAGTGAGTGATACAAATTCATTGCAGGGATATTGCTGATAAGAGTGAGCAAAAAAGAGGCAGCAGTTAAAAGACATGGAGGCATCAAAAACCAACAGCAACAAAGAGGGAGAGAAACAAACATGAAATACACAAGATACCTCACCACAGGCGCATTGAAAAAAAGAAAGACGTTATTGAAGTTGTCTCTATTAATTGCATATCTGAGAAAGAAATTGCAAAACTAAAAAAAATAATAAATAAAAGCTTATAATTCACCAAATATCAAAAGGCAGCCCTCCAAGGCATGGGAGATATGTTAATAAAGTTTTGTGAAAAAACATTGAACAGTTTGTGAGTTTTGCCCCAGAAACCCTCAGCTGAGACAAATCCCACTCCCAGATTGAGCCTAAATCCAAACGGTAACCATGGAAATGGAATATAAAGTGCAAAAATCCCTAAATGGGCCACTTGAGTGTGACACACAAAAGTGTTCATGAATGCTAATATCAAATCTATAAAATATTTTAATCATTAATGAAGTTAAGCTAAAAGTTTTATCTTCATAAACTATGAATTTCTAAGTGATCCACTGTCTTTTCATGCATATTATGACCTTATCTGCAGAATGATATAGTTTAGTGCAAACAAAATACGTCAACATGAGCCTCAGTCAAACGGTTCATTTAATTTGCTGTCGGCTTTCTAAGTTACTAAATGTGATCTACCACCTTAGACTAGACATCCTTAGTTTTGCTGCCAACTTGATATGATGAGCAGGAGAAGCCATTAATAGACGGATGAAGTGTGATAGAGTCAAACCTGTTGTGTGGTCTGGTACATAGGGCTGGAAAGCAGTCTGGGTGTTGTCGTGTCCTCTTGGGTCCTGAATGCTGGGAACCACTGCGGAGAAACCAGGTAGAACAAACACAAAACAATGAGAGCTCATGCTAACTACTGCTTATTAATTCAGTCATTCATTTTTGAATTTCTCTGTGTACTTCATGATTTTTCCGCAGAGGCCATGGGTGTAGAGTGGAAAAATTAACATAGAGTTAGAGCATTAAAAAATGCCAGTAGCACAACAATATATGCTTACGCTCACCCTGTGGTCTGTAACAGGGCTGACTGTTGCAGCGCTCCACTGTGGAGGGTTTGGGGTGGGTGTTACAATGATCCACAGGATACAGGTTTCTCTCTCGGTCTGAGCAGATCACCTGCCGATCTCGTGAGCCAGAGCCACAGCTCCTAGAACACTGGTAAAAATGGAGAGCGACTATAACCAACTGTCTACAACTGCAAGCACAGAAACAAGCACATTTTAGCCACTATCACTGCACATAAGTGTCTTTGTATTCTTTGTTTTCACTGTTCTCACCAGGCCCCACTCTCCGACATGCCAGCTGATCTCTATCGGGCAGGCCGCCATCTCACAGGGTCGGACTGCAGACGGGCGGAACAAAGTGCTACAGGATGTTTCCTCCAGCCTCATTCCTCCTGAACCAATGCAGGTGACTTCCCTGGTCTGTTCACCTGTGCCACAGGTCACTGAGCACTGCAGACACAACAGCACAGATTTTTGCAACACAGATTACACCTAATCTCTCAACTAATCTTAGAGTCTTGTTTTTTGTTTTGTTTTGTTTTTGGGGGGGGGGGTTCTTTCATTTGAATCAGTTCACCTCTCTATTGTCATTATAGTCGGTAGTTTACTCACCGCGCTCCATCTAGTCGCACGATACTCTGCACACCTGTGCATGTTGCAGGTCTGCAGAGAGGGTGGTGCCGCTGCATAGGTGGCACAAACAGCATCCTCCACCACACGGGGGCCTGAGGCATCATGGGAGACGCACTCCACTCTTCGTACCTGAGAGCCTCCACCACAGCTAACCGAGCAAGTATTCCACTCACCGGTTCTCCAGCTGGAGAACCCAACATGAAGGAGGAGGGATGAGAAACAGAAGTCAGGAGATGTTGTAATGAGGTGCAGAAAAAAAGATTACAGTTTAATTACTTCTTCTTTTTTTTTTTAAAGTTCAGCTTTCTTTCAACTTCCTGTTTCAAAATATTGCCTTTCAAACGATATGTTACAGGCATTTTAAAATCCAGGGCATCTTAAGTATCCCCAATGGGGAGACAGTTTTCTATTTAATCCCCCTTTTGGCTCACTTGCCAGTGACATGGGATCTATCTTGGCAATCCAAACATAGAGAATACAAAAATAGAGGAACTGCAAACCCTAAAATTTGAGAAGCTGGAATAGATCCAAGGCTTTTTGCTTGAAAAACTACAGAATCACATTGCATTCAATAAATGAAAAAAAATAGACACATATTTATCTCATAATTATGAGCATTTATTAATTAAGTGAAAAGATCTTTTTATTGGGAGATAAGGATCTCCTGGTTACAGTAGAAAACAGTAGGTAATATGGCTCTATTGCATTTAATCTGATATTATTTCAGTCTTGGTATGAGACATTGGTTACTATTAATGTTACTTAATGTGGATGTTGTTAATATTAGTATGTCAGCACTGTGGTGGGATCTCTAGCCGTTGGGATTGTTCAGGCAGAAAGCCCAGTCTGTCACGACTGTAAAAGGATGCCTCGTTTAACAACACAGCTACAGACATAAAACTACTACACACATGATTATGTTAAAAGCAGAACATCCTTTTGGACACTGTTGTGTTACTAGAAACTAAACTAGAACCCTAGATCCCATTTACACCTGCTATTAAAATGTCATTTTGTGGGTTTTTTGCATTGTGTTAATCTTAGGTCGATGTAAAATCAATCTGTACACAACATGACATTGAAACAGTCATGCCTCTACTGATTATACATCTAGTCTGTTTAATGACAGAACCAAAAGATGCATTATTGAACACAAGTGTGTGAAAAGTAAAAGATATCTAGGGTGAAATAAAAAGATTAAGTAAATAACTGTGTTTGTGACAATGTGCGTTGCACTCATCTGTCATAGATCTGGAGGACAAAGATCCGACCTCAATGATCATTATGAGAACAAATTAAAAAATACCAGATGTAATGCAGAGGCAAGATAAATCGTTTATTATCCATCGGAATAATTTTAATTCCAGGTGTAAATGGGGTGTAAAAGCCACTCCTAGCTGAATGACACAACGTATTTGTGGCCTCCTGGTTAGTTTCAACAGACAACGATTACTAGAAGCAGACTGAAAATCAGATATGAAAATAAATGACCAGCTAGCTAAAATTTGATCTGCTCCAACACCAGAGACAGCACACACGCGCTGTCTCTGGTGCAATATCCCCTTCAATTGAGGAGTAATGAGGGTGCGGTTAGCGTCACCCGAGCTTCATAAACATCTCAGGTTTCTGAGCAGCAGCAGCATCAAAGAAAAGAAGCAGGAAATACCAGAGAGTCACTGACTGAAGCCCCGGCTCTTTACTACAACACCACTGCTGCTGTGTCCCATTGAGATGTACACAATCCCCAACACCCACTGCATGACGACCTTTAACCTGTGAACACCTCACAACACACCCGCTACACTAATAGACAGGGGCAGAGAGTTTTATAGTTCGCTAAAGCAGTCAGGCAGCAGCCCAGCTAAGGGATCAGATACAGGGGCCACAGGTTGGGAGGTTGAAGGAAGAGGAGGTCTTTGATGGGAATCTGGAATCAAATCACAGCCAGGTCTCCCTGGAGAGAGGGTGTTGACTAAGACAAATGAGGATCATTAAAAGGTTGAAATGAGATCTCTGAACTGGACTGTTGCCCCACACCTTTGTTCTCACCCTACGTGGAGATAGGAACAGGCTTCACGCTAAACACGGATGCTAACAGATGCTAGAGTGAAACACATCTGAAGGGGGAGAGTTTGGGAGAGACATTTTCAATCAATGCATATCCGAATTATTTTTGGCAAATTTGAAAGGGCAGCAGCTAAAGATGACTTCCGGGTATGATTGTGAAGGACATGATGTATACTCATGAAATCAGCAATCAGAGAAAAAAGACGATTTAGATCTCCCCCCGTGTTTGCAGTTACCTAAAAAGTCACTACAACCACAGATCCTGGGTTACCTGAATACATAGGCTCTGGGTCTTTCTGAGGATCTCCACAACTGTGGTGGATACAGGTACGCCATCCTTTCAGACAGTCATAACAACCAACAACAGTCAAAAAAGCTACTCTAAAAAGTTATTTTGTGGCACTTCAGCAAATTTATGAGCATAAACAAAACAGTAGCAGCGAGTCAATATTTTCTCCGCTGGCTTATAATATAACTAATGAACTCAGAATGCCATTTATTTCAGAAGGTTCTGCAAAAACTGTACCTAAATTACATTTTACCAGTGAAATCTGACTGTAATTTACCTGCGGATATCTGGGCATGGATGGGGGTTGCATGTCCGGTTGGTCTGTGGCCTCGGCAGAGATGCACAGAGATAGTCAGGGTAGGCCTCGTTATCAATACTGCAGAAAACCAGACGAGACTGGTAGCCTAATGAAGGAAGAGGATAAGTTGTCTTATTTTACTGGAAGCAGGGTTTTTAAAAAAGCTTTAAATAGGTTCTAGTCTGTAATGTGTTTTTCTAAGACTCTGACCTAATCCACATTCTTTGCTGCAGGCAGACCAGGACCCAAAACTCCAGTAGTAGCCTTCTCTAGAGCGTCCATTAGGAAGATAAAATTCATATTCCACTCCTAGGTTTGGCTCCTGGCTGATCAGCTGAGAGGACAAGGTTGAAAATAAAAGTTAGAATCTATTTACAAAGACAGAGATAATTCAGTCAAAGTGTTGCCAGTCTGTCTAAGACTTCCAGTCCAGATTCCTGGTCCTTCTGTTTTCCTGATTCCTTGTAATTTCCTGTGATACATTAAATTATTGATGAAGAACATGAATGCATGAAACACAAAAGTTACGTCAACATACTGTTTGTTCAATCTTACCTCAACAACAAGCGGTTCAGTGGTGGGGCCGCGGCCGATGATGGTTTCAGGGACGTTGTCACCCTCGGCTCCTCGCTGGTAGTACAGCATGGTTCCAGCAATGGGTGTCGCCCTGGAAAACTCAATTACCCAGTGGCCATTGAGGTAGTATTCACCACGCAGGTTCTTGATAGCTGATCGTGCATAGAGGTTATAGTCATTGTATGTTTAGATGACAGTTAAAAAACATTTCACACAGAATGATTCTCTCACCAAGGTAGTTGCGTGTGGCCACTGTTTCTCTGATGCTGATGGTGGTGGCCCCAACGGGGATGATGAACATCTGGTTGTAGCCTGAGATGAAAATGAGGAAAGCTGCAGATTCAGACTGAAGAAATGTCTAATTTTGTCTTTTGTCTTTTCCTGCTGTGACAAATATGAAACCATCTGGTAATGTGTTGCCAGGTTAGAAATGTAAAGCGTACCGGTTGGCAGGTCACGCACAGAGAAGCTGTTCTTGACACGGCTGCAGGACTGTCCGTTACCCCCACACTGCAGGCAGGGGTCTTCCTGCTGAGGAGACTCTAACATGTTGTCACAGCCCAGACGCTGAAGGGGGAAAAGGTGGGGAAATATTTCATGAGCAAAAAGTTGGTGGTGCCAGAGATACACTGATATTTCCTGACAGAGATGTGAGTTGATTAGTGTCATATATGCTGTCCGCTGCAGATACCACAGAGGTTCCTTTCTAATTGAAGATACTCCAAACTTTCTAAAGAGTTTACAGAACTTTTAAAGAAGGCGCCATTAGTGGAGGGCCTTTGCTTCATGTCATCCTGTCTCTCCCTCCTGCATATCCTGTCACTCTTTAGGCTGTTCTGTCCAAATAAAGGCTAAAAAAACAAACAAAATATCTTTAAAAAATGTCATTTATTCCACCTTATACTTCTACTCCACTACATTCAAGAGGGAGTATTGTTCTTTCTTCTCCACTTCAGTTATATGGTGTTGCTTTACAATACAATTATATCACTTTATAAAGGAAGGAAGTGATAAAGACATGAAAATGGAGGTTAAACAGAGGAGGTGTTACATGAAAGCAGAAGAAAAGTGTGACATTATACATAGTAAACGTAATCCTCTGACTGTGTCCACTCTCATTAATGAAGTGATGCTGTAAGCCAGGAGTATGTATGACATGACCCTCTGAGACGTTTCATTCCTCAGACCTTGATTTAATTAACTGGCAGACTAACCCTGTCAGATACTATTATTTGAGCAGCACCTACAGGGCAGAGGGCGGAGTCAGGTAGAGAGCAGATCATTGTGTATATAACGAAGTTTCTGTTACTAAGATCTAATGATTAATCACAATTAATAATTATTAATAATAAAATATCAGGGGAAGCAAGAAGTTAAAACCATGCAAATTAGTTAATTTCAAGGTAGCGTGGCCGAGCGGTCTAAGGCGCTGGATTAAGGCTATAAAATTGTGTCATCCTGAAGTTTAAGTGTTTTTTAAGTGCTGATCAGAGAAATGATCACATTTCATGTAATCTACAGGTATTGTGTGTTCCTTTTCTGTGCAGCTTACCTTGCAAACTCCATCCACACAAATATCCCTCCGCCCGGGGTGGCAGGGTGTCCCATCAACCACAGTGGTGCGGTGACGGTAGAAGAAGTTTTCTCCTCTTGGCATGCAGTTCAGCTCACAGGGGTTCTCAGCTGTCAGAGTTTCATTTCAGAATACAGGTAAGCTCTCTGAATTCATCTCCCAATTTGATGCGAACCATGTGGTCTTTTACTTTTATTCTTACCTCCATAATATGGGAGCCACTTGTAGAGTTTCCCTTGGAAGTCAGTCCCATCAAACTGGGAGCACTGCTCCTCACGGAAATCTTTGGATCCCTCCGGACAGTCCTGAGTGGAATTGAATTTGATGTTAAATACAGTTAGGTTATGGATTTATCAAAGGTAGCATTGTACACCTGCTCATTAGGGGCAGAAGTTATTCACACACCATTTGAACATCCATCAGGAACAATTTTATCTTGGCCAGTGATATTTGGACATGTAGACTGCAGGGGACTGAACCATTTCTTCACTTTGAAAGCCTCTGTTATAGGCCATGCACTGATTATAAAATGTTAGGATATTATAGAAATGTCAAAGAAGCAGACAGATGTGTTTGATCACCTGGATGTTGCAGGTGCGATAAGACTTGTCTGGTCCAACACAGTTGTGTCCTCCATCAGTCCTGTAGAAAATAAATATCAATATGAGCTAGATTAGATGAATTATAGATTAACCCTAAAAGTGTGAATCATTTTCTTATAAACCCAATGCATTGATCTTTTAGTATTGTACTTTGAACAAAGTTGGGGGACCAATTAAGTCTTATTTTGTAGGTTGTGTTTTCTGTTTCCTGTTTTATTTTGACAGTTATGTTCTCAATGTTGTGGGTTTTTTTTTTGCTTTACACTTCTTTTCTGGAGATCTGTTTTGACCTTTTGTTTTCCCTGTCTCGGTTTAGGTCTTCTGTTTTCAGTTCTGTTTTGTTCCCTCTTCCTCTGTGTCTCTGCAGGCTCTGCCTCATGTCATTGTATCCTCTTTGTGTCGTCCCCCTTAACATTTTTCCCTCCAGTGTGTGATTGTCGGATTGTCTCCTCCTCCCTGTGCCACCTGTTCCCTATCCTCTCTGTGTATTTGGTCTGTGTGTTTTCCACTCTTTAGTTGCCAGTTCGTCATGTTAGAGATTGATAGTTACCTCACGTTTCCAGACATCTCCTCGTGTTTTTGTCTCATCCCTTGTAGGTTTGAGTGATTTATTACCTCGTCTTTATTGTGGATTTTTTTGTCTTGCCTTCGAATTTTTGGTTTTGATTTTTACCTTTTGCACTCTTTGGATTTTCTGTTCATCTGGACTTTTTGTTCCTGGAGTTTGGACATTTGCTGCACCTTTATTCGCTGCTGCCTCTAAGTTTGAGATTTTTTGTTATTTTTTCTCGTGTCTCTGGCTTTAGTCTGCATTTGGGTGCTCACTTTAACATTCCTGAAACGTGTCTGTTTATCTTACCTGATCTGTCCCCCACTCCTCAACAAAGTGTTATGGAGTAGTAGTAGTAGTAGAAGTCCACATGGCACGAAAACTAGTATATTTGTAAAAAATCATGAGTGCCCTTTTTAAAACAAATGTGTTTTTATTAGTTATCACTGCTGTGAAAATCCTTTTCTGACTTAAGTGTCATTGAAACTTTATGGGTCATCATTGTAATTCAAAAACAGATAATGATTACTTGAGGCCTCAGAGCTCACATATAAATACAATTCAGTCTGAAATAACAGGTTTCATTAAGTGACATCAAGTGGCATTCCTCTTTATTCTGTGCCTTTAGAAAAAGGCGACCTCATCACTAGTGACCATAAAACTCAAGGTGCACACGGTGGTGAATCATGAGGCAGCAGATTGTTTTGCCTCACTCCCTTCTAGCTATTTGATAAGTCATGATTAAATCACCTCCCTCAAAAAGTACCTGCCCTCAAGCCTAACAACAAGAGGCTCCTGTCAGCAAAACCAACGCTAAAACATGTCCAAACACTCAGTGACAACATCCAGCCTTCAACCTTCACCTGGGAATGCAAAATAAAGATTAAGAGCATCAAACGGTACGATGAAATGAAAAGGGAAAAGGTTATTCACACAGAAGTATTGATCATACTGAATTAAATTAGAGTGTAGACTATTACTTGTGTGAATGTGAATCATTTGGGTGGAGGTCAGTAAGTGTCACACTAAAATGATTGTTGGGCAAAATTCCTGTAAAGCACACAATGAGTCAACAGCTGTCTAATTATGGTGTTTAAAGATGTGATCCAGGAAAACCTGCAGACAAGATATAACAATTCATCCTTCATTCAGCTAAAGGAAACAGACTGGCTCACTGTATGGACATGTTGAAAACCAGCATCGTGTAGCATCAATAGTCCCATCAGTGTGTTGAACATCACCAGACTACATTGATCCACCAGAGCTCACTCTACTTTACACAGGCTGTTTCCATTTTTGTGAATGTTTAAAAGTGGAAAAAAAAAATATTTTGTCAAATGTCAAACAAGGTGAATCAGGAAACTGTCTGGACATGTTAAAGAAACGGCTTGTTATCGACTTGATCTGCCTGGTGGGCCTACTTTGCTGGAATATTTCCATTTTACGCTACTTTATGCTTCTACTCCATATATTTGGAGTAGAAGTTTTTACTTTTTACTGCACTGCATTTGTCTCGCATCTGTAGTCATGGCTCACTTTCCAGATCGAAATTAAAAAAACATATGATAAGTTTATAAGTATTATACACATTTTTAAATATTAAACTAGCGGCTCCCAACATTCTTGGTGTTTAGAAAGTAATCAGAGGGTGCATTCTTCCACCAACACCGAAATAATCAGAAAATTGTTTTCAGGTTACATCAAAACAAACTCCTGAACAATTGTTTATCAGAGGTTTATGCCAATAATTTAAAGAAACAAACATTATGCAGTTGAAGAGATTTATTAGCATGAATAAATATAATATATATGTATATGTACAGTATATATATAAAATCATATGTATGAATTATATATTTTAATCTCCCAGCTCCTGATTATGATCCAGATCTGTATCTAATTGCACATACTGGTGGAGCATGATAAGATTGTCAATGCCTGGATATTTCTTTTTTGATTGGCCTACTATTGTTTTTTTCATGATACTGGCAAAAGATGCTGTCTCAAAATGCTGAAGAAAGAGAAAAAGTGATCCAGAATCTGCAAACATACTCAGATCCAGCTCAAAATTGTATCAACTCTTCCTTGAATCAACCTGCCTCCAACTCTCATTAGCGGAGGTAAAAATTACTCTCACATTTGTAGAAATGTTTCAGATGTCTATGATTTTTTTTTTTACCAGATACATTGAGGCAATATGTATTATCCTAGCATGGTGATGGAGAGGGGTAGAGACATGGCACGGACCACCAAAGTTATGGAATCAGTATTATTTAAGTAAAGTGATGTCATCATGGCAAAATCACCATAGTTTGCTACTATTGTTCTTTTACTAGTTATTTGTTTATTTTAATTATTTTCTTGTTTCGTATATTAAGTTTTTTGCTAAATTAGTATTTTGTTTTGTTTGTGATTTGGGTAAAAATGTGGACATCTGAGGGTATATAGGTAAAAAATCAGGTATAGGACCATGATGCACCTGGTTGGGCCTAGGATAAGAGTTGTGCAGGGACCATGATTTCTTCTTTGCTTGATTGTTTCCCGAGTAACGAAAAAAACAAGTGTATAAATATCTTCTGAATAATTAACCTGATTGATGCAATTTTGATTTTGGTTTTTTTTAACACATGACCACTACACTTTTACTGCAGGATAAGAATAATTTGGACTAAATCAAAATGAGACACACACCACTTCCCATCTGATGAATACATGCGACTTTACATTTAACATGAGACAACATGCCGGCTGGATTCCAGCAGCTATGCACAGAATATATATATTGTGTAATTTGGCAACAGAGGCAAGCATGACTCCTCACTCTGTCCTGTTTGGCCAAATGTAAAGAGAACCATCTTTACAAACTAACATTAAAATGAACAGACAACCATATCCAAACAAGTCATTCACAAGATCTTTGATTTTTTTTTTAAAAACCACTGCTGCCTAAAAAAGGCAGAAAAATATTCACTCACTCATAAGGGGCAACACCCTGTACAGAGACGACCATATAATGTTAAAGGTCTCCTCCCTGCAGTCTGTGCTGAATGTAAGACAAGCCCATGTCTTTGTTTAAGACATTATTTCAAAATCAGGATACAATCTGTGCCTGTAAACCTCACAATTAGCTTTATTCACACAGGGGGAGAAAAAAAACGTGCGTTTATACATGTGTACATATGCACAGGCATGTTCATGTAGGTGTACTAAAAACATAGGCAGAAGACACACCTGTGGGTGATACAGTGTCTGGTTCTCATGGTCACACCGCTGCCACAGCTGCGGCTGCATTCTCCATAAGGACCCCATGAGTCCCAGTGATCCACACTGGGCACCTGGACACAAGACAGCAGTTAACAGCAACTGTTTAAAGGGCCATGAATGAACTTTTTTAAATGACATGAGAAATCATTAAAATGGTCAGAAAAATGAAAATCTGAACCGTGACAAAGAGCAGTGTTTGACATGACTGACAGCTCCAGTGCAGCAGTACAGCAACAGAATGATGTCTCGGGTTACGATGCTACCCTTTGCATGCAGCTTTAATTGTTTCTGTGTCTATGTTTTCCTCTGGGAGATTACCATGAGTGCTGGAGCCAAGAGCAGCTGAAGGATTACCACAGGCAGCAGCATCTTCATTTTTCCCTAGAAGGAAAAACAGATGAGACAGCCAGAGTCACTATGGCAGATAAATGTTGAGCAACTTTATGAGTAATGAGAGATGAGACTGTAACTGATGCCAGACAGGGGTCAACATTTACAATGAAAGATTTCTGAGCAAAATCTTATATGATGCAAAAACAAGTAACATACTGAATGTATATAGCAACTGATGCAACACCATGTTGAGTAGTTTGGTTTGCAGCCAGCAACTACAGCAGATAATCAACAGCTGGATCTGTAATGTTTATGATGAAAATATGTTGAAGATGTCATTCACACCTCCCATGACAGTTGTCTTAATTTCCTGCTGTCATTGTCTTGGGCTGTCACATGAGATATCAGCTGTTCTGATCTGCAGGTCACATCTATCCAATGGCAAAGCAACACACCTACATTGTTAGCCTACCAAATTGTTGCAATTTCATCAGCCTCATCAGTCTCAGCAGAGTCATCAGCCACGACCACCACCAGTTTCTGGTATCCAGTCTATCTTGCTGTTGCTCAGGGGAGATGCCCTTCAATCACAAAATCTCCCTGAAGAGTCTAAGACTTTCAGACAGACTAATTATCACAGACAAGCTGTTTCTTATAAACAATTAACAAAATTCTTATGTGGATTTCACATTCCAACAAAGATGATGTATGTGTGTATATTCAGGCCTAATGACATGCTGAGATATATCTTTTTAAGCCACACATGTATAATAAAAAGCTTTTCCTGAGATCTCCATTAACACCAGCCTTATCATTTCCCTGTGCTAACTCAACACTTTGCTTTTAATTGAGCTAAAAACATATCTTTTGTTGCATGCTGAGAGGCTGTTTGTTTTTTCCCAGGGTAAATGGAGGGTCTCTTGCCCCTGAGAGAGAAAGATGGGGCTCGGAGCTGCCAAAACACCTCTGGCCTTGTCTGCCATGATGACAAAATGCCCCAACAGATATGAAAGTTAACCCGCAGCCATGAACGCCCCACAGCGAACAGTCAAGAAGTCAGAGGGATGATGTCAGACAGCAGAAAGACAGACAGTCAGCATGTCTGATCTCAAAAACACCCACTCACTGCACCAAGCCCCAAATTGAGCAACTTCCTTGGGTGGTGGTAGTCCGAGACTGTACACTTCTGTCTGGGCCAACAGCAGTCATTTACGCTTCAATAATTTATAGTTAAAGAAAGTAATCCCCACACTGATGCTGCCACAATAATATCTTTTTTATTACCAATTGATCTGTTGACTGTTTTTCCCATTAATCAATGAAAAATATCATTACAAGTTTCCGTAACCCAAGGGGACATTTTCAAATTGCTTGGTTTGTTCTAGCAATGGTTGAAACCCAAAGATATTCGATTCACATTGATATAAGACAGACAAAAGTAAGAAATACTTAAATCCTAAACGCTGTACCATGTAAATGTTTGACATTTTTGATTGATAAATTACTTTAAATGATAGATTTAACATCAAAATCCTGGTCAACTCATCTTATATCCATACACAAGTCCATGAATTGTCGATTTGAGCAGCAATATAGCCTGATTGAATATTGAGCTTAAATGTATGATTAATAAATGTCAGGTAACCACTCTTAAGTTTAGATGCTAATCGGTGTTTTGGCATGAAACTCTTAATCAGGAATGAATTTTATATATTTATTTTACCTTTATTTTACCAGGAGAGTCTCACTGAGATTAAAAATCTCTTTTGCAAGACCGTCCTGGCCAAGACAGGAACAGTTCACCCAAAAACAAAAATTAGGTCATTATCTAGTCACCCTCATGCCAATGGAAAGTTGTGTAACAGTGTAAATGACGTCTTTTCAAATTGATTTAGGATCGCAGGGAATTGATAGAATTGATAATCCACTGAATCAATGATTGATATCACTGATTATCCTTTCAATAAGGTTGATTACGATCAAACACTGCCTGCTGAAAATGATCTGTGAGACTCCTGCATCCCTCACTTTTTATATGAGCTAATAAAGTGTTTAAGCTTTGGCTATACACACTTCATTTAACCAGATTAACAATTATTCATCTTAAAGGGCAAGTAGTGTCTTTTGTTCTGTACACTGTGTGAGCATCAATGGATAGAGGAAAGAAGATTATACTGTACATGAGAGTATACTGAGGCTACATATTGTGGGTTATTATGACTTTATTAAACTTAATATTCTATTTGAACTCCTTTAGCCTCATATTATTCCTAAATTAGACTATTTCAGTAAGTATAAATATCAAAAAAATGTTGATGTGATAAAAAAAAAAGTTTCCTTTGAACCCTTCTCCAAAACTACATGTTTCAGCTCTTTCTCTCTAAGCAGCTGATTCTTCCAATGCGCAGCAAGACAAGAAAAAAAATATTAACAGAAAACGTAACATTAGAAGAAACATCCATTGTCTTTTGGGGGCAATCACTTGTGCTACTCACCGTACTGAGTGCTTCTAAATGCTGTTTGTTGGAGTCCTAAGCCGCCTGAGGATCCGTGCGGGGCGCAGCGGGACTGACAGCTGGTTTCTCTCCGGAGCTTTGACTTGAAGATGCCTCTAGAAGGACCTGCTGTGTCTTGGATAGGATGGTGTTCCCCGGCTGTCTGTCTCCCTCTCTCGCTTGTCCAACAGGAAACCGAGCAGAAGAGAAAGTCCTGATTGTTAAACCTCCTCCGTGGCGTCATCGGCGCCTTATTTAACCAGCCGCACATCCAGCCCCATTCCAGCCCTTCCTGACAGAGATGGGGATGTTTTTACGCGCAGTCTGTAATTTCAAACTGTAAAAATAACAGTTAATCAGCGTGTTCGTTTGTTGTAAGGCTCATATACGTATATATAGGGGTTTGTAAAAGTTTATTCCCACTTTGCTAGAACCTCATTATAATGCTCTCCCACTCCGGTACATGTAGGGAGATCATCCCTGAGGTTTTGGTTCTAATGGACAGGCAGGATTGTAATTTGTCTGAAAATAGGTCTTAAATGTTACCTTACTTTCTCAAGAAAGAAGTCAGCTGGATTGTAGATTTACTTGGACTCAAATGATATTATTTTCTAGTTGTTGGTACATTTTGAAGTACCAAAACAGAATTTACAGAGCCATTATTTATCATTTTTATTCAATATTTTCCTCCTTCTTGTCAAAATCTGGTGCCTACATTACCCACAATGCAACTTGACTTAACAAATGTTGGAGTGTTGTAGGGGCTAATGTAACCTTGAGCTGCTAGCTTCAAGCAGAGATGAGGAGCGTTACGAATGGCGAGGCTAGCATGGTATTTTAGATACATTTGTGATTAACAATTCAATTGTTCATTGTTATCCCGCCATTACAGTGTGAATCTAATCCTAGTTTAATTTACAAATACACCTTAATAAGAAGAAAAGCCATTTGCCACTATCACATTTATGTAGGCTCATTAGCCATTGGCCCAGAAGGAGCTGCGGCCGCGGCCGTCTGTTCCAGATAATTGAAATGGGTGGGGTGATGTATTCAAGATGTTTCATTAGATTTGTGTTATTCGCGGGTTTGACACCTACCTTTTTCTCATAATTTCAACAAGTGACCTCGTCCTCAACAGTAGTACTGTGGTGTTTGGCTTTGCCACTAAGAAACAAGTGATGTTCAGGTCAATAGATGCTCAAAAAGTGAAGCACCTCGAAAGATAAACAGTCGGTGGCGCTAAAGGCTAATTTAATTCTTTACTGTCCACTCGTAGCCCATTTAGCGCAACCAGATGACGTCATTAACAAGCGCCAAG
This sequence comes from Chaunax sp. Z400, assembly GCA_037577475.1. Classification (NCBI taxonomy): domain Eukaryota; kingdom Metazoa; phylum Chordata; class Actinopteri; order Lophiiformes; family Chaunacidae; genus Chaunax; species Chaunax sp. Z400. The sequence goes on along the minus strand of CM075194.1, from coordinate 7,410,828 downwards.
TCAATGGTGGTGGCCCACTATAGGTGGAAATGTAATGTTTTTGCTATATCCAGATGTTTTATATAGATGAATGGAAGGGATTCTAATAATTATTATGTAATAATTGTGACAGGCCTACTGTTGGCTCACCTTTTCTAGCCTCAGCAGATGCTGACTCCAGTGACATCGCTTGAGGCAATTTATCAGATTTCCTACACTAAAGTAACTTTTTTTTGTTGCTCCCTCTGTCATGTCTTTGTTGCTGTTGTGGTAGTTAAAAGCAAAATAAAAACATATATATTTTAAAAAGTTCATACCCATCAACCAAACATTTACGTTCGACCACCATGTTTCTGTATCTATGGCAAGTCAGCAAAGCTGTTCATGTGAATTTTTCCAGTCATCAGTGCACTATTGAAATTATGACAACTACAAAATCAGCCATGTTTTTATTTTATATGTTTTCTCTGTACTTCTGACTTATTAAAGCTGAAAGCAGAGACTTCCCTTTGGGAACACTGGGTTGCACATTTCCTGAACAAATATATGCTCTTTTTGTTGGCTAAAACGTTAGAGACAGAAACATGTAGAATAATTACAGTATATTGAGATGTGAAGTTACTTATTCTGGAGATATGTTAACCCTAAACTGTTATAAAACTCCTAACATAAATTAAAACACTCATTTGGGTTTTGAGGGATAGCTGCATTTGAGTATATGTTAAAACTTGAGGTCGACTTTTTAAAAATGCATTCGGTTCAAAACTGTGTTTAGAGGCAATCTTCACAAAATTAGAAAAAGTCATGAAGATAAACAAAGACAAAGTTAAGCATGTGTTTTGAACTGTAAAAGAGGGCCTACAGTCTCCAGACTACCATTATTTATCATGGGTTCTCAATAGTTCAAAACATTTATTTTGAATAACCAATAACACAAATGCTCTTAGAAGAATCTGACAGCATATCTGAAAAGTGACATTGCATCAAAATGGCATGGAAAAGTGATCATTTTGGGTTTAAAAGGGGAAACAGCCAAAGTCACTACCAGAGCTGTGTTTAAACATCTGCCAATCTGCTTTCCAAAACGATCTTACCCTTCCCCTCCTCCCCTCCACCCCCCTTCTCCCCTCTGTGGTTCTAAACATCCCCAAAACCCAAAACTACTGAAGGGAAAGTTATGTAATTGTGGTCTCATGTAAAAATACATCTTGGGAGTAATGTGTACACGTCATTTGTACTGTTTTCATCTTTGATGATTTATTTTGTCTAGGAGTGATTCAGAAAGGGTGTGAAACAACCGGAGAGATGTTTTTCCATCATATGTAAAAGAAACAGTCTTTCGACGCTACCAAAACATTTCAAGTGGCAGCCACATGTTTGTTTATCTGGTTATACTGAAGGATCGCTAACCGTGTTTAGGCGAGACAGAATGATTTATTGTGTAATGTTGTTGTTTAAAATCAAGGCGTTTCATATTTAACCATAGACTTGCAGGTTCAACACAAAATGCAAGCTAAGGCAGCTACTTTGCCTTATGTTAGCTGAAACATAAGATGAGTAAATTCAGTGGACCATCAAATAGAAACTGAGTAACCTCATGCAGTCCCATCTTACATTTTTCATTTAATTTTAAGCTCCCATATACAAATCATGTCTATCTGGTGAAAGGCTGATGCACCATAAACCAAGTGGTTTTCTGCACATGTACAATATTTACCATAATATATACATTATTATTTATAATATATATTATATACATTTTAGTTGTTATGCTAAATATTAACATATTTAGAACTCTTGTTGGAAAAGTAAACCCACATACGTATGTTTTTAAAAGACACTGAAAAGGAATAACCAACTAAATAATAAATAATAACTAAATAACCAACTGTGGGCGTGGCTTCAAAGTTAGAGTTGCCTACAGACATGACAGTGCATCAATTTTTTAAAAAAAAATCTAATTCTCAACAAGAAAATAAATAAAATGGTTCCGTCTTTCAATGGTTCATTCTAGTTGTTATGCTAAATATTACCATATTTAGAGTTCTTGTTTTAAAGGTAAATCCACATATATTTGAAAAGACATTCAAAGACATTCTCATTCATTCAGCACATTTAGTGCAGGATTATGGTTGAATAAAAACCCATCAAACTGCAGCTTTAGTCCATGTAGTTTTGACTTGGCTTGAACATTAGGAATACTTTATTGAGATACATGGATAACATACATAAAGATACATTTGCCTCTTTTTCTCTGTTATTCTGTGTCCTGTGAGCCAGTGTGGAGGGAGGCACCCTCTCACAAAGTCGAGGGCAGGAACGGATAATCAGGTAGTTTTTTTTTTTTTATAGTTTTAGTCTACGGAGGTTAAACACACGTGACCACCCACATCTTTTGGTCACTGAACATCTAAAAATAATATTCAGTGGCTATCATCAAATAAAATCTTTACAGGGGCAGTGTGCAGCCAAGCTTCCAGGCATGTACTTGTTTTAATTATAGAAACCTAATGCCTTATGTATAATGTTTGGAAAAACACTTCTTCAACCAGATTCCACATTTTCCACTTCCTCAGACCTCCAGTTTTGATTCCTGGTCATTAAGTCTAGCCATGGCTTTAAAAGGAGCCCTAAACCACAGGATTTAAGTTAACATTTAAATTACTGAGCTTTACATCCATCCCTTTAGGACCTAAAATGTGCATATGCTGGGAGAAAAAACACAATTTTGACAGGTCTAAGAAAACAGCTGTGCCCAGTTTAGCCTTCATGCACACCCAGTATTTAGAGATCTTCTATTTTCCATCGCTGTTCCCTCCAGAACTCTGTTTTCACCACAGCAGGTCACATCCACCTGTAGCCATGGCTCCAGCCTTCTCGAGGGCCTTTACAACTGCCGACTGAGCTTCTGCGCCTGCCTCTCCTTTGCATTAAAGGCATATTTCGTGTCCTGTAGCTGTTCAATAATCTCCTTCGCCTCCTTCATCTCCACAGCAAGCTGGTTGTACTTCTCCACCAGCTCCTGGTTCTCTCTCCGAAGCTCCACCACCAGCTGGCTCAGCTCCTCACTCTGCTTCCCACAGTGCTGCTTCAGCTGCTCCATCTCCGAGAGAGTCTCCTCCATGTGCTTCACCAGGCTCTCCAGCTTTTCCTTAGACATCTCTGAAATGTTTTTTATTCACCTTTACAGGGTTTGATCTTTCTGTCTGAGCTTCGTCTTCTTTCAGCTGTGCCTGTTGCCGGTCTAGAGCGATTATTGAAGTCTTACATGTCTAACACGGAGCAGATATCCCTTCCTAGACATTAATCCCCTTAGCAGAGCTATCCTGGGAAACCTCTAATGCACAGTGACACACCGCCATAACGTGTCCTGCTTAATTCCCCTCCATGCAGATTACATCAGTTCATTCTAGTATCACCACATTTCCAGGAACACGCTTAAAGGCCTACAAAGATATAACATCACATCTGCAAGGAGATAAACAGAAACAGAAGATTCATTATTTTTCCATAATGGATTCTTCATGACTAAGAAAAATAAGGTTTGAGGAAGGTTTAATGTTTCCTGCAGGAGTCCAAACAGCTTCAAGTGCATGTTGCAACATCTGAATAGAACAGGTGTCTGCAGAAGATGAAGCCTTATATGCAATTAACTCACATGCCAGAATGAGACCTCACAGAGGGCTTGTTAGGAAAGTCACAGTATGAGGACAAACATTCTGGTAAACTGCCACACTGTCCCTGCCAGCAAGGCCAAATGGTCCCCATGGTGACAGCTAATGCATCCAACGCTTGCAGGCAGAGTGCCAGCTGCACCCGTCAGCAAGTTGGCATCGTGTACGGCGAGCCCGGGATGCCAGGGTATCAATCAGCACATTTAGGAATTTCCACAATATTCTCACCATCTGCAGAAATGCTTTGTGTCATTTCCTGGGAGGGTTCGCTCACTGAATGTCAGTGCAGATTATGCAGTGAGAGACAACAGTGTTATGTAAATGTGTTGAAGTTGGACAGCTCCAATCGTTCTGCACCCCTGACCCTGCATGGAGGAGACAAATCAAAAGAGAGATCAGAGCAGTTTTACAGAAGTAAAACCTCATGTCATACAGCTTTATCTGTTGTCTGGTGTTGTATATAAACAATGCATAGGAATGTAACTAAGTACATTTACTCAAGTACAATTTTGAGCAATTTTTTTGACTCTTTTATATTTCTACTCCACATTTCAGTGGGAAACATTGTGCTTTTTACAGCACCACATTTATCAGACAGCTACTAGTCACTTTGTTCATTGAGATCTTCATAGAAAACATCAGTTTGTGTAAAACTCAATAAAGAATAAAAATAAATTAAATTAAATTCCTAGTAAAATAAATTCTTTTATTTTACTAGGAGGCTGAAGTCCTTCAACATCTGCTGGACAATGCTGAGGATGTTTTACAAGGCTGCGGAGGCCACTGATCTCCTGCATGCTGTTGTGGCAGCAGACAGAGTGGCTGATGTCAACAGACTCACACTGATCCAGTGTCAGTGACCCAGGAGAACAACTAGCATGAGGACGAAATGAACCAGTATAACCACCATCCCCTGTGCATAGTTTGTTAAAATACTTAATTTAACACACCAAAATTAAGCACGAACACAAGTTCGAATGCAGGTACGTGCACTGCCGAACGTGATCAGTGAGAGCTTGTGCTACCTCAATGCTTTTACCTGCTATACCCGGAGGCTTCCGTAATCTGTTAAAGCCTACCTCATCTAGGGCTGCATGTATCTGCGCTTGAGCTTGTGCATCTAATTAAGACATGATGTACACTAATGCTTTTAGCTTAGTGAAGATTTCAGTTTAAAAAGGGTGTAAATAACATCTTTTCAAATCAGTTTGGGGTTTCTGTAGACTTGGATTACACCGTACAAACTGTAGGTCATTTTATGTTTGCTTTCACGTGTTACTTTAAAATAAGTCCCCATCTTCTTCTGTTTTTCAGGAGAATGCTGAGATGCAGTTTTGCTGTGAAGCTCCAAAAATGTTTTGTGGATTAAGAAACTTCACCTGACATTCCATCGTAACGGGGGCGAGTAGATAATAACTACTTTGAGTTAAATGTTCCTTTAACCCTGACCACAGTCATCCCCACAAGTGTTACATTGTGGTCGACACTGGCTGCAAAGGTTGGCAAAAAAATAAAATAAAATTATAGACTTGAGAACAACATGTCACGCTCAAACAAAACAAGAGAGCATCTCAAGTTTCATTGTTTATTACAAAACAAAATCTGAACTGTATAACCTTGCATAACACACATATGCATGTGGAGGATATAAAAAAAGAAAAAGAAAAGCCCAACACTTTCCCTAAAATCAAAAAAAGGATGAAAAAAATAAAAAAGATTCTAAACAAACATTTCTACATTGTTCCCTCTTCTTCTTTGCAAGCATGAAACTTGAGTGGAACTACGAATTAGCAATCAGTGCAGCTTGTCCTGCTCCATCAGTGAGCATCATCTCATTAATATCATTTAAGTCACAGAGTGTGGGCTCGTATACATCTCACTCTTTTTATACAAGACAATTGTTATTTTTACCAAGTTTTTTGGTTTGCTTTAAACTTAACATTAGTGAGTTAAACAAATAATGCTTGGAAACAGTAAATTATGTTTTCCAAAAATGTTCACAAATTCAAGTTTCAAATTAAACTCAACTCAAACTAAAGCTCCCTCACTCATCAGGATTTTTTCCTACAATGCAGTTTCTGTCAAGAGTTTTGCTTGTTTTTACAAGAATTTTGTTGATCTGTCTATGAACCTCGTTAACATTGACGTCATGTTTCAAGAAATAAAAGGTTTCTCTTCTGCATATTTTGAAACAAAAACAAGAGAAAACCACAACAGTATCTGTGAATAGAAACCATTTGTTTGATGTAGCATAGTTCCAGACAGCACCAGGCGAGTGTCATGAGGGCAGATATAGCCTAAAGGTTCAGAGCTTGTGACCAGAAGATCACAGGTTACAATCCTTGGACAGATTGAGAAAATCAAATTTCGAACAAGAAGAGAATGAAAAGCACATTTCTGTCCCACAATAACAACAACTACTACTACTACTGAAATACCCTCGAGCAAGGCACTGAACCTCCGACTGCTCCAGCAGAACTGATGATTGAGATGGCAGGCAAGTCTAAGGTGTCAGTGTGGGAACTTTCTTCCCTATGTGGCCGATGAATTCAAATGTGAAATGAGGGCAGAAAACATGGTGAAATCTGTGATGAGTCAGTGTCACAATACAACTCATATTTTAATTCTAGAGGCATTTTTTCCACTTTTCTCCAGCAAGAACAGTTCAAAAGCTCCTGTTTGGTGTAAATCTTTTGGGGTGTAAATCGAGTTCAGAGCTTTAGCTTTCGTGTGTCTAAAGAACACATCTTAATCATTCTTGACAGCAGTGAGAAAAACACGTCTGGGTGACTGACGGCTCAAACACTAATCATCAAAGAGTGTCCATTGGTTTGATGAAGGCTTTTTAATCTTGGGTTTCGTCTGGGGCCGCTGGCAGCTCACGAGTCGGAAAAATGAAGATATCTGTGAAGAGAGATTGAATGAAACCAGCTCCCTTTGCTCATCAGCTACCACTAAGGTGTCCCTGAGCAAGGCACCTGTAGAGCCCCAGCTGTAGAAGACCATGGTTGTAGTGGGAAGCTCCCAGTGTGAAAGATGTGAAGCAGGGTGCGGCAAACAAGGAGCGCACAAGCTCTTGTAAAGCCTCCCTGCATAAATAACAGTAAAATACTCCCACTAACTAAAGACCAGTCATCTGCAATTTAAAGATGAGGTCCCAGGTCGAGCGAGAAAATTTAATTTTAAAAAGAGAAATGAAATATTTAAGAACAGCTATCGTGGGCAATCCCCTCCCTTGGTGCCGGGAAAAGAAAAGCAGAGAAAAAACGACTTGTATCCCATCATCATGAATTCTTAGGAGGGGATGTGGGGGCGGGAGGCAGCCCTGCATCGCCCTTTGTTCCCCGTCTGTGAAGGGACTGCTCTCGTGTTGTTGGCCTGAGGGCTATGTGGGTGAGGGTTATCAAGGCAGCGTCCTGCTAAATGTAGAACTGGTGTAGCGCCAGCTTGTCCATGAAGGGCTGTACCAAGTTGTCTGTGGCGAAGTAGAAGACCAGCCCGAAAAAAATAGAGATGGGAAGAGCGGGGAGTGCTTTCTTGAAGATGGCGAGGAGGAGCAGGGTCAGACACAGGCCCTGCGGTGGCAGAGACACAGAAAATAGCACAATGAAAAAATGTGTGACAAACAAAATCAGCTAAGCTCTGTTATACAATCAGGTGGTTCACATAAACGCTGAGAGACACTCACGATGAGGATGGCCACAAAGCAGGCGAGCGTGGTGTTCCAGTCGCCGCTGGCTGTGGCCGACGCCTTTCCCACCAGCATGCTGTAGAAGATGAAGTCTCCAAGTCCCAGCTTGACGCCTCCTGAGAACACAGCAGGACACCGCATTCAGGGTGGAGTCAATTCAAACACAAGATCCACTTCAGCTTCACCTCATCTTTTCTCAACTGTAATTACTTTACAAATAAGAGATCCGACCCCGTATTTACAGAGGTTTTATGTCCGAATGCCCCCCAAATAGTATGGACATGAAACCTAGCAATTGCCATGAATAGTTGCTTCCTAACCAAAAACATGTATGTCTCCTTAACATACATACTCATTTCACAGGAAAGGGAGCACATAAAAACTTTCCCTAAATGTTCTGAGCTTAGGGAACTGAAGGATGATGATTACACACGGAGGAGGGACTCAGACGATTTGGGAATTCTTCAGTTTGAATTGAAGAGCTCTGCCTCATGTTAGGATTGAAAGATCAATCTAAAATGATCATAATGTAGTTCCCTCAAACTAATACATGATAGTAATGAATGCAGGATGTGTGGTTTATACAGAGACATATGGAAGAAACAGTGATTTCTATTTAGATAGTGTAAAAATGAAACATTAAAGCTGCTGCTGTATAATCCTTATTTATATTACTGTAGATAAACTGACTTGCAGTGATAAACCAAGATAATTATCTCCCGACTCTGAAGCCTGAAGCCGTTTTTTTAAATCATTGTTTTGGTTTTACAGCTTGCACCTTTACTGTTTTGGCTCAAAAACATCCAAAAGCCAAACATATAAGAAAGTATAATTAAGATATAGCTGATGGTCACGCCCAAAAACTATGTTGGCTAAATTAATACTCAGCCCTCTTCACTCACTCTCCTCATCGTCGTCTTCAACAGGACGAGCGGCGGCCATATCCTGGATCTCCTGTCTGGTCTGTTCGGTGGACTGGAGCGTCCCCAGCTGGTGATGCTGCTGGTTGACCCAGGAGGGGGTGAAGCCTCCATCGTCCTGCGACAGATTGGAGGGAGTCGGAGACGCCACGGCTACAGACAAAGGATAACAGTCAGACTAAACACCAAGCTCACTGTTATGCCAGATTAAACCTCATTCAATCTAGTTGACCACACATTTTTACCAACCCGCTCACCTCCTTGAGCCTCTTGTTGAGGTGATGCTGCTTCTGTTGAGTTTCTTTTTGGCCTTTCAGTGTCGGCCATGTTGACGAGCCATACCATTGTAGCTGGAGAAGAGGTGAGAGAGTAAAAAATATGAAAGGTGTCAAGATTTACGTAAAAAATAGAACCCAACAAAAACAAAGAAAAGGCTAAAATTCAGTAGTTGAAATGTTTTAAACAACTTAAAGTCTGTTAAAATGTTGATTCTTTGAAGATTTGATAAGTATTTGCTAAAATTGGTCAAATTGGCAGATAAAACAGAAGCACTGAAAGAAATTAAAGTGGAAGTTTAATGGAAACAAGCCAAAGAAAAGACAGTTGAAGTGAAAAAGCAGAAGAAAGTTTACATTTTAGTTGACTTATGAGCACTGAAATGAGATGAAGTCAGTAGAAGTGAAAGCCCTGAAAGCATTTAAGGTCAGTTTACAGTAGATCCAACTATTTAAAGCAGCTTAACTGATATATGAAGTGTAACATCGTGAAGAAGTTAAAATGTGACAATCGAGCACAGAAAGCTATTGGTTGATTTGATGCATCAGTTGTTTAATCACTTAAAAGTACGTGTAGGTACTTTTTAACACTAAAGAAAGTTGAAGTGGCAGGTTAATGAGAAAGCCATTCTAACTTCTGAATGTTTTCATGCAGATTTGTTTTAAAATGTGAAGTATTTAAAAGCCCCATTTCCATTTTCCTACAACAACATGTTGCTGAATGTGTGTCTATAACCAGTGTCTGTCTTACAAGAGTAGATGAGAGCTGGAAAGATGGGTTCGTTCCGCTCCTGAGCCGTCTCCACGAGGATCCTCAGAGGTCCTTTGGGACAGAGCACCGCTAACAGATCTGAAAGGAGAAAAGAAGTCCAGATAAGTGATGCTATAGCCACCAAACAGAGGGCTCTGTGAGAGACCGAAAACAGCTACCTGACATGACAAATGTGATCACAAGACGCAAGTACTAAAGTGATTTCTGGAAGGGAAGAGAGGCTTCAAGACGAAGCCCATTTAAAGACCCATACTCTCTTTATTTATTATTTATTCTGAAGGAAGCCCAGTGATGTCACTGATATCCAAACTAGAAACTGATGCAAGATCACGTGAACACACTGGATAAACTCTGTCTTTGTCCATGATGACCTGGGGAGTCAAAAGAATTGGACAAAACAAGGCACTGATTGTGCTGCATTTACACAGCATGCCAGCACCTGAACTGTATCAAACTCAAAGTTGTTTTTTGGCAAATGTATTACTCCTTGACAGATGAGGAAAATGGTGAATACCTCTCCGCCATTTTTCTGTTGTGTCAAAAGAAAAATCAACAACCTATAATATGATCTGTTTAACCATTCTTTCAATTCAAGCAACATCTTCTATCACCAGCAAAAGGGCTTATGGGAAGTGAAACAGAGTTGTCTTAGAACCAATCTGCATTTCCTTAAAGGATTTCTATTTTTTGCCCTTTTCTTCAAGCACTAAAAAGGAAGCAGATAACTGAGTACACAGATGTGAAAGCAGAAGAGAGAGGAGGATTTACCGTAGACGGATATGACAGCTAATATGAGCCAAGCAGTCCACTCTGGCAGGTACTTGATGAAAACCAGGGCCATGAGGGCGCTGATCATGATGAGGTAGGCCTGCTGGAGCCGCAGTGGTCCTTTCCAGTGAATACAGATCATGCCCACCACTCCGAAGTTCCAAATTATTATCGTCAGGGTGAAATAGTCCATGGCCACGTTGTAAGTCTTGAAAACCTCCCTGTTGGACAGAGCAGAGACATGATGGAAATTCCTGGAAAGACTCCATCCAACATCGATAAGAATTTGGCATCTTGACATTCATAAGAATGTGTGGGAAACTTGTAAAATGAGACGAAACGTTGAGGAGTGTGGCTTACTTGAGGTAGATGTAGGAGAAGAAGAAGAGCAGGAGGAGGGAGGAGAGGAAGAGCCAGCCTTGGATCACCTGCAGAGTCATGAGGTTTTGTGAACTACACCATTCCAGCAAATCAGTACTTGCAAAAATGGGCAACTAGTGTTTGTTTTAAACTATCAGGACAACCAGGTTGTGTTGGGTTACTACAGAAGGCAATACAATGACCATCATAGAACCTGTTCAGACCTGGTATTAACATCAACCATTCTGGGTGATCCGATCAAAACTGTACAGCTGACTCTCCCACTGACATTATAATACGTCTCTAGTGACCACTTGTGATGAGATCTCATTTCCCTATAATATATGCAAATAAATATGTATGTCACTGGGACAAATGGGCACAATGTTGTTGTTTTTTTGTTTTGTTTTTACAAAAGAACAAAATAACTTAGCCATATAATTCATATTCATGATGTTATGCTGTGACAAATGACATTTTTACAAGTAGGGACACTGAGTCAAGTGAAAATAAAAACAGAATGCATTCATTTGCAAATGAACTGTGTTTACCAGCAAGAGCTTTACCAAGTGTTCCTGAGCCCATGTGGTGATATCATTTACGCAATAATGTGTTTCACATAGAGGTGAACCACAATCATTAGATACATCCAAGAGATCTAATGATGCATCTTATTATTATTGGTTACACCTGTGCTTTCCATTCTATAACAAGTCAAAACATCTGCTGTAAAAAAATTATTTAAATATTATTATTCACCTCAGGTCTGCAGTGCATGGTGCAAAATCATGTGTGATGTGAGAAGCATGTACCTTATAGCAGCGGTACTTGTATAAGAGCACCAGCACCAAAGTCATGACGATGATCACAGTGATCATGATGGTGGCGTTCAGGATGGAATTGACCGCTCTCTGTGCTACGGTGTCTGTGTCTTCAGGGAATGGTGTGTAGATCCTAAGGGTGACATACAGAAAATAGGAATGTATCTCTCTCTCTCTGACATGCAGTAGTATTTTTCATATATTATCTGTGTGCAATAACTCTTATTGCAGCTGCTTACACTCATTTAGTGCTGATGATTTCAGATTAATGTAATTGCTCTGGATTAGTATATAAATGTTGATTGGTTTAAGTTTTATGACCTGAGCCAGATTAACACTCAGCCTTAATGAACTTAAGACATTAAACTTAACTCTAGCTCTATAGGTAGGATATATACTGTGTTGACTCCACCTAGTGGCACAGTGGTCTGGTTGCATTTCATCGCCCCCCCAAAAACAAAAAAGACCTTTTGAACTTTGGATCAGGCACAAGTCAAATCTCATTTCTCTCTATAGCACAGTCTAATAAAAATTTTGACACTCACAATCTCTGTCCATCATTCTGGGTGTAAAAGCTGACGGACTTTATGGTTGCCACAACGACAACCATGCAGAGAGTCACGGGCACAAACAGCATGATGACGTGCTTGGCCCCGTATTTCAAGGTTAACTCTTCGTCCTCGTCCTCCTCAGTCTCCACCACACGTGGAGGATGAGGGGCAGGGGGCTGTCCGTTCTGCTCTGGTCCACTACCATTGCCTCCTCCAGATCCTGAGCTTCCTCTGGACCGTGCTCTGGTCACTGCAGCCTCCTGTGGCTGCTGGGTGGGTTCAGGGGTTACATTGGTCTCCTGTTGGTCCTTTAGGTGTGGAAGAACAGCTACTTTTTTTAGTACACTCGATGTACAGGAATTTGAATATTTGCGTAGTGTCAGTTTAAATAGAGTTTTCTATAATAACATTGACACACAACTTAAAGGAACAGTTCATTCAAATATAAAAAAATACTCATTAACCACTCATATGAATGCTGATGGAAAGTCAGTTTTCTATTCCATAATATAAATGTGGAGCTTCACAGCAAAGCAGTATTCTCTTAAACAAAGAAACAAGATGGGGAGGCATGTACAGGCTTGTGCACCTCCTTCAAACAGGGTGCATGCTTTTACATTTAGCTTAGAGGCTACAGTGAAGATATCAGATTGAAAATGGTGTAAATAACATATTTTCAAATTAATTTGGGATCTCCAGGCTTCTGGAGACTTTGATCGAGCTCCACTGAGTCATTTTTGTTTTTTTTACATTTTAAAACAAATCCCATCTTGTTGAGTTGCTTGAGAATATTGCAACGCTGCTCAGCTATGTTTTATGGACTAACAAACCTTAACCAATATCCCATAAGCATGGGATAAGTAGAGAATGACAAAAAAATTTATCTTTGTGTGAACAACTATTTCTCAGAATAAACAAAAACATGCCTCCATCTAGGGGTAATTCAATAAAGCGATGATATCAAGTTATAAATTATAAAAAAATATTTGGCCAATTCAGATGAGCTAATGATGTAAGACTAAAACATACAGTCTTCAAAGTAACTGTGACAATACTGGTTCCATCTTCAACACTTTTCATGGCCCTCTTTCTCCCTCTGATTCCTGTCACTCCCTACTATGAACTATCTAACAAAAGGAAAAAAGATTAACAATCATTTGTGAAATATAACACTGCCACAATATGTGATCTGCATGCAAGCAGTACTTGTAGTGTTTGCTTTTGTGCAATGTGCAACAGACTCAAAAACAGAGCTATTTTATTCTTGTCTATAAATCTAATATTTAAAAGTCAAGCTTGAGCTTGAGAAACCACAGACTTCTTAAAAATCTGAGGCCAGAATTTGTTACATGAATAGTCCAAATCTATCTTCTTGCATTTCTCTGTAGCAGTTCTAAATCAATATATATCTCAACCAGAACATCATATTATCAGAGTCTAACTCAAGCATTTAATATGTTTGTGTCTACAGGATGGACAAACACTTGAGCAAACTGTTATCAGGTGATTCATGTTTGCTTTTCAGACATTAACTGGCACATTTACACTCACTTGACCAGCTCCTCATAGCAACGCTGTGCTTTTTCCCACTGAACCTCAGGATCTGTCCCATCAGGACAAAATGAAAAATCAAAGAGAGTATGTGAACTTAAAATGTCAGGCTTCCAGGCGAGTCAAGGCATGTGGCAGCCAAGACATGAAGCAATCTCACCAGGTACGCACACATAAAGACAGTGAGAGTGTTCTGGGTAGTGAAAACAGCCAGAGCTCCTAAACAGGCTGCTATACAAAATGACCTCACTGTGTCGTACAGTACACAGCACTGTTTCTCAGTCATGGGATTATAGAACTAAAAAGTTACTTAGTAGGGTTGTAATACTGGTAGTATAACAAAATTCTTGTAGCCATACTGGCCTGTCTCAAATCTGACCTCACTGATTATCAGTCTGACTGACCATAATATGCTATTCAAGACAGAAATCATATGTTTTGTAGTTCTGAGAGAGACAATATGCACACATAGTTGTTATGGAGTAAACAAAACATTTAGCTAACCCTTGGGTAGTTAACTGTACTGAGACAGTAAAGCAGGACTTTGACTTCTTGGCTAGGGAGGCCCTACCTTTATTTACTGTAAGAGACAAATACAGGCAGGAAAGAAGCACACTGACGTTCTTAATTTTTCTACCTCCCATGAATCAAAGTCATCAAACATCTTTTTCCTTATCAGCACATAACCATCCATAATTATCATTTTATATGGAAGGCGAAATGTATCCAAAGTAAACTGACTCATGGGCCTCCAGTGAGTGGCAATCACAAACTGACAAAAAAAAAAAGGATGTCTCTTTCATCACTTGACACGGAAGCACTGGATTGCACATGACAAGAGCTGTTTGCTAATCATTACCCAATACCTGAACACAGACAGGGATAAACGTTTTAGAGAAAATGTGAAGCATTCTTTCATACTGACCATATTGTTTTCAATATCCTCTGGATTGTTCGCCATGGTTGGCTCGGCAGACTCTTGTCCTCACATACAAACCAAAATATTTTGCCCTGATGAAAGAGAATAGGACCAAGTTATGTCTTTTAGTGAAAGACAATGGTTATGATGAAGGCATACATGTAACAGCATTGAGTCAAAGCAGGACTGTAAAGATAAAGGGTGTTATGTGTTGTGCAGACTATAAAGATAGAGCATGACTGATTGAAAAATCCAAAAAGGCCCAGCATGCAATGCTGTGATTTCTGGATTCCTCCGGTCCTTACTAGATGTTAATGATCTCTTCCTAATGTGACTCCACAATCCGCTCCATAGTCCTCGTTCTATGCATTTTAAAGCCAAGGGCCAAAGAATCTGGACTTTAAAATTATTATTTTTTGCACAAAACAGGGACTGTGGTTCTTGTCCCCCTAGCTCTTACATTGGAGCGGCACTTGGAGGGGATCACCTCAGTAAGGACAGGAGAGAACTGAATAATTACATGACCATCAACAACAACCCCTTAGATGTACTTATGGGGAATATTACATATTGTAGACATGAAAATATTTGAACGCATCGTTCAAATACATGGAAAAACTGCTGATTAGGTTAAATATGGTGCTTAGGTGTACCATTAGGAATCGTCCTATGAAGTTGACATTAGAGTGACAAATATTGATGAACACTAAAACATTTTGCCAATACCTGAATACCTGAATGGAACATTTACGTTACAGATTAAACGCCGGTAAAATAATTAAATAAATAAATATTTCGACTAATGATAAAATGTGACCTCTTGCTATCCGTTACTTGACAAGATAGCAAGCCGTAACTCTTAATTATCTACCATTGCATATCTTTATTGCAAATAGAGGCGTTTTATCACAAGCGAATGGCTAAAATGGCTAGTTAGCCAAAATGTCATTACAGCAAGTAGGCAGCGGCCGCGCTGGGTGGCTAACGCTACTTAGCTTAGAAAGCTCAGAGAAAATACAGTTCCTGAGTAGCGAGGTTGAACAAATTATATTTACCTACTTTGGAAAAAAATTAACCTCCTTGTTTTTGCGAAATGATAAACTCCCAAGTAGGTTTATAGCCCGGGCACTTTCTCCCCTTTGTTGTTCCTGTCCTCTCACAGAACATCCGGGCCGTCGGAGTAAAATAGTTCCTGCCTTCCCGCATTCAAGGAGTGTTCAACATCACAATGTCGTTTGAGTGTTTTGAGTGTGAGTGAAGGCTATATTAATATTGGTGGTTTAAATAAACCGTATTCGTATCCGACTTATCTAATACGAATGTTTGCTCTTAACTTAAAAGAATAAACAAAAATACAGAACCGAAGCGTTCAGGATCAAAATGCCTTTTGACTTTTGTTTGTAGTTTTTGTTATTTTTGTTTTGTTTGTATAATGATATTGATGTCTTGAATGAATTACAGATTATCCGAATCATCTAATATGAATGTAACCTTTAAAATGAGAAAAGACCAACAAACAAAAATACGGAACCATTACAAGCGCACACCTTCAGGAAGCGTTCAGGATCAAAACGGAGTTCTTTTGTTGTAGTTTTTATTATTTTTACACCATAATATTGGTGGTATGAATAACTAATAATCAAATGATCAACTTCTATGAAGGCTAGCGTTTGAACAACGTAATTCAAATTAAAAACAAGAATACAGAATCGCTGGAACAGTTCGATCATGGAAAACGATTTTAGGTGAGTTGTTCTTCCGGTGTCAAAGGTCGAGTCGTCTGTGAGGAAGCAAGGCCCAAGAAAATCGACCGAGACCAACTAAAAAACATTAAAACCATGGTCAGTACGACGTGATACAATGTTTAATGTATATATGTTTGTGTATTCACGGAGACCTTCATCACACAAAGTTGGTTTTACATCTTGTTTCAGCAGAAAAGGTGTTTAATAAGGCTGTAAGGTCGTTGCTAACGTTAGCATGTAAGAGGGGGGCGTTTGGCACTGGAGCAGCTGCAATGATACACACGACTGAGAAAAATAGATCACAGATTGAATGCTTATCAGCCCCGTAGCTATGGGTACACAAGTTAGTTAACGCAACTTTGACTGTCCCTGAAAGTCAGTTTACTAACATGCAGCTAATTTACTTAAATACACAGCCTTAAACTGAGACGTGCTTCTGTTTGCTTTGTCTTTGATTTAACTTAATAGAATCTTTAAAAAATGCCGGAAATAGGGGATTCTAATATTTTGTTGAATGGCTGCATTTTATTTTCTTACGAATTCATCATGTCATGTTAACAGAACGACCTATAATAACAATATAAGATTAATTTTAACGCATGTTAGCTGCACAACTGCCTCTATGTAACCCAAGCGATTCGCTCATTTATCACCCCTTTAATAGATTTTTTGCTATAAATTTTGACTATTATTTAAGTAAGTATTATTATTCAAGCCACAGTCTAACAATGCATGTCTGGTTTTTCAGTCCCACACTATCCTGTTGGTGCAGCCCACGAAGAGACCAGAGGGAAGGACGTACGCAGATTATGAATCTGTTAACGAATGTATGGAAGGTAAGGCCATGCTGCTTTTTGAAGGACTAGTATACTTCTGCTTCCTCTCTGACTCACGCGTAGATGTTCTCTCTGCATGCATCAGGACTTGTTCTGCATGTCCTTCAATTGCAACACAAACAAGAGTCTACGCAGGCACCTTTTTTTTTAACACGATGGCAAGTAAGCACCAGTAGTAACTGAAAGATGTTTGTGTGCGACAATAAAATAAAGATATAAAAGCACAAGACAGATGAAAGCTGACCAAACTCAGTTTCTTACCAAACTTTAGAACAATTATATGAAAGACCTGGATGTGTAATTATTTGTTCTACCCGTTACGTCTTTGTCATTGTGTTTATCTTAGATTTTGAAGTGGAGAACCCTTTTATTTATTTTGATTGGATTTGACCATGATTTATAAATGAAACTCTGTCTATATAACTCATATGTAAGTAACTTAGCAGACAATATACAGTGCCACAGACCTTAACAAATTCCTTTAAGAATGATCTCACCTCTTGAAAGATGGTTTTGCACAAAACTGGGTTCTATGCTGTAGTAGAAAGATGCAAATATTTCGAAAGTGGTGCTGCATGACCAGAGAAAATGCAGAAGAAGGACTGTGGTATTCCATTCTGTGCAAAGCGTAAAAATTCTGCAACACCCAGAATGCACTGTGCCTCATCAGGCCAGTAAACGGTTCAGTTAGTGGTGACGTACTGTCTTGACACAATAGTATGGAGGCTGGCTCGTGACAAACAATTTGGTGTTATAGCTGAAGAGTACGCTACAATATGTTCATATTAGGTTCATATTTGATCTAAGCATTGTTTGAGCTCTGCCACTGACTCGTTACAATTTGGTGAGATGCCCTCTCTCGATCGGAGGGAGCTAGAGAGGAGCAGCTCTCTCTCGATTCAATTTCTATATTCTGTGTCCATGTAGATGGGCATACAACAGTGACAAAGTACAATCTCTTGTTTATTTACTATTTTTCATCTTTTTGTAGATTGTTGTGCTAGCATGTTTTACACAGAGGAGTGTTATGAGTTATTGTATTTTCTGTCTCTTGCACAGGTGTGTGTAAGATGTACGAGGAGCATTTAAAGAGAATGAATCCCAACAGTCCGTCGATAACGTATGACATCAGCCAGCTGTTTGACTTCATCGATGACCTGGCTGACCTCAGCTGTTTGGTGTAAGTTTGACAAGTTTATAAACCATAGACTGTTTACGAAGAAAGTCAACAGAGCAGACGAGGAGAGAGAAATAGAAACAGTGTACTGGTGGTGTGTGTGAGGAAAAGAGATTAAAGTTGCTTGTGAGTAAACACAAATGTTCCTGCCACAGTGACAATAGACTGAAACACCGTGAACTTAGCATCATAGCAATCATGTGTTTTCTGTTTACTTTTTTATATTTTATACAGTCATATTTTACATTGTCTTATATGCTTATTTGAAAATTTCCACCATGGTTTTAAAAAGGAGAGAAAAAAAATCAAATATGAGTAACAAGCTTCTATTTGTCAAGTATATAATTCAAAATATAAGAAATAGGCATTTCTATATGGTCATTTTATATTAATTATATTTGCAGAAAATTGTACTATATCATGATTTGTATTATCTACATATGAAATGACATATGGGTATATGTGATTATGGTCATATTTCACAGCCCTACCAGTGCATTAGAATGTCTTAAGAGCTGTGTATGAATAAATGATGACTATCATTGTAGTATGGTCTGGCTCAGAGTAAACCCTTTGTAAAACATGAAGAAATACATACAGAGAATGAATGTCATGTAACTCCTGTTTTATTATCTATTTTGACAGTATAAATCATGAGTTTGTTGAAGTTACATGAGTCACCTGCTATTTATGGGTACTGGCTATTTGTGTAGGAAAAACTCTGCTGAGCTGCATCCATATTTTCATCCAGGTCTTGTTTTGGCGCTAATACAGTAGATGACATGGTTTTTTCATTGGGGGACTCGATACCCGATTCAGCAACTTAGGCAGCATCAGAGGCATTTCCATCTTTGGTATTGACAAAAACTCATAGAGCAACTCCACAAAGACACATTCAGCAATGTTGTAATAGCTGGATTTGATACATACATTTTTAGAAGTAAATAGTTTCTAAAGGTTTTATCTCCAGCCTTTTTGGTGCATTTGATTGAAATGAGAAAATCAGAACCTCATTTTTACCAGTTTTCCACCTCATGTTATCATACTGTACAAATGTATGTGGTGTGAAATCCCTTGTAGTGTGCCATCTCGGTGTCAAGAGGGTCCTGTTTTTATTGTGAGTGCAGAAGATGTACAAGCCAGTACTCAAACCCACACCGCTGCAAATATCCAATAACAGCAGGGGAAACTTGAAGCCTTGTCAGTTCAGTTTAGCATTTTTGTTAGTTTGGGAGATGCAGGTGGGAATTTCAAGCCTCTGTGTACAAAACGCCAGCCTGCTTAAATGACTTTCAACCTCTTGGAGAGGGTAAGCAAACACAAAAATCAGGAAAGAAAGTGTCTTATGCTTTTTTTTCCCTTGAGAAAATAAATGTCATTTAACTTGCAAATTGGGATTATAGAAAGAAGCCTAAAAGTATTTGAAAGTGAATCTAATTTTTGGTGATGCCTCAGGTATCGCGCTGACACACAGACGTACCAGCCGTACAACAAGGACTGGATCAAAGAGAAGATCTACGTGCTGCTTCGCCGTCAGGCCCAGCTGGCAGCAAAGTGAAGCCTCTGAGGAGGAGGTGGAAGGAGGAGCAGACGCTCAACACCTTTTATCTTTCTAATGTGCAACTCGTGTTCAAACCATTTCATTTAAGTTGTTTCCTGAAGTTTTTGACAAAGTTTGTTTCTCATGGAGATGTATTTTGTATTTTAAAGTTGACTTATTAATAAAGATTTCCTTTCAATAACAAAGGTTATATCCACTTATTTGTTCTTCCCTATCCTTCCATTGGTTTCCTTTCTTTCTGTATTACATTTATAGTTCTTCTTCTTTTGTGTTTCTATCTTTGCTGTTCTTTCACTCGTTCTCTTGAAAGGTTTCAACTGCAAAGAAATGTTCCTTAAACATGACAATTAACTTTGCAGTAGTTCACATGGTAACTTCCCCCTTTTTGAGGATCAAGTTTAATCTTTTTTTTTCTTCATTGGTTTCTTTCTGTTCTGTTTTTTTCTCCTTTTCCCCTTTTCTATTTGTTATTTCTATTTATTACCGTCTTATTTTTCTGTATGTTTGTTTTCTATTTTTCTGTGTCTGTCACTGATAGAGCAACATGAGGATGGCAATTTGCCTGCCATCTTGGACAGTTTTGCCAAATAAGCATCTCTTAAATAAAAACGACAGAAAAATAAGGAATTAGACTGAAATGACACAAAGAAGGGGGGAAAAAAGATGGGAAAGAAAGGAAATTATACCAAAATTTTCAGGTCCCAGAAAATATTTTTCAGAGGAAGTAAAAATTCAACTTGTTCCATCTTCAGCCTGCCACCTCTTGGACAGTGTGCTGTTGCCTGTAGATAAGTGATGCTGAGGATGTCAATTGATTTGTTATACTGCACATTCCCTCATTTTTCACTCAATACTGTAGCAAACAAGCAGTCTTGAAATATTGATTTCTTTTGACTCAAATAGAAGAATATCAACAATTTCCTGGACTTTCAAAGTAGATCCCATTCAGGGAGTGAGAATAAGAAATTATGTTTTCCTTCATATTATTTCTGCTGTTTGTACAGATGTCAGTTTACAGTTTTCACTCAATACAGTGACAAATAGGTAATGTTTTTATAACTGCCTGGAAAGTGAATGAATTTTCCTGGGCTTTTAGGTTGACTTTGGAGAATAAAAACTGCCTTTTTTTCTTTACTGCTCTGACTTTCTTCTTTTTACTTTCTTCTTATTGTGTCCTTTATTTCCTAATCTTTTGCATCTGTCACTGTTTGTCTCTCTTGGACTTTGTAAAAGTGCTTACAATTAGCAACAATTGTCTTTACAGTCATGCACATCTTAATTTATCTCTTTGCTCTAATGATAACTTCAATAACTACTTGAACCTCCTTGAAAACAAAGGTGTGCTTAAATGTATCCCTTTCTTTTTACTTCTTCACTTTCTGTATCCTGAACAGTTTGTTCCCGTCTGTAGTAAAACGCTACTCAGGATTTATTTTGCACACTTTCCATCTTTCCTGTCTTTCTGTCCTGTTTCCCTTTTTCTCTTGATTCTTTCCTGATGGTCTCACTATTTTTTCCTCACCTCTTTGACAGCACTGAAACTACCACTTAGGATTGCAATTTGCTTTGCAGTCTTGCGCATGATAATTTACTCCCTTTGGCACAATACAGGGGCAAATTAGCTCGTCTCGAAATATTGATTTTTCACCTCTCTCTCTCTCTCGGAAAGTATTTACACTTTTCTGGACTTGAGGGGACAGAAAAGAAAATCAATAAAATGCACGAAGCACATCTGGCAGAGAGGGAGAGGGAGCTCCTCGGTGATGTGCGGGGACATTTGAAGGTGTCTGCCGCCTGGTGGAGCGCAGAAGGCGGTCACTCCTTGCCAGATCCTCGCCTCCTCTCGGATTTTCTCCACCTTTGTGTTGTGATCGGCTCTCCCAGTCTGTTTCTCACACCCACCCCTCCACATCCCCCCCCTCCTCCTCCTCTATCCCACCCTACCCTACCCCATCTACCACCCCCCTCTCCTCCTCCTTTTAGCATCTGAAAAGACCACTGAGTGAGAATCGATGGCGCAGAGGCCCGCTTGACAGGACAATAAACCACAAAGAAGGGGTGAGTTTTTTTTCCTCCTCTTGCTTGTTTTTTGTGATTTGCAGAATTACTCTAATGGCACAACGATAAGGGAATCGCTCGCGGCTGGCTGCGTGGAAATTTAACACAAGGCGTCTTTTGTTAGCGCGATATGATTTACAGCAGCTGCCGTGGTCCCACTCTGGGAAAAGAAAATATAAAAATGTGAAAAATACCACAATGGAGCAAGCTCCGCATCCTTCATCATTCATTTCACATGAGCACACATTCACCTTACGTAACCTATAAATGCATCACTGGAGCCTGGTCCTGTTATTGAGGATAGCACTTGCCGCTGCAGGTTTAGATGAGGGTCGTTTGCCTGGATTTCATTGGGCGATGCGGAACCTTGAGGGTGTTAATGCGGTTGTCGTGTTGTAAACAAAAATATGTCAGCTGAACCGGAGAGGGAGGTTCGTTTTTGAGGGGATCTCCTCGGGACATGGAGCACAAGGCAGTGCGTAATTTAGTAAT
The DNA here is from genome assembly GCA_037577475.1 of Chaunax sp. Z400. Lineage (NCBI taxonomy): Eukaryota > Metazoa > Chordata > Actinopteri > Lophiiformes > Chaunacidae > Chaunax > Chaunax sp. Z400. Next base: position 7,388,678 of record CM075194.1, on the reverse strand, counting down.
TGGCTTCTCCTCGTTGCTTTTTTTTTCAGCCATGAGGAGAGAGGGACAAGTGACATACACGGCGCAGGGGGAGCCGTCTATTTACAGCCTCTCATGTCTGTGATAGCCACAACAATAGCTTTCCTCATCAGCCCCCAGGCATGATCAATACAGTCCAGAAATATGATGCCATTATTGGTAAAGGTTTGGTCCACATGTCTCCTCGCCAAACTGGAGCAGATATTGATCTTATGTCTAACCGCTGAGATGAGGATATGTTCGGGCTATGTGGTAACCTCAAGTGACCTGACAGCATGTGGTGTCTGTGTTCCCTCCCCTCACATCCAGCCTGTCCACCGGCTTCCCGCACCCTGAGGACGCAGCGATGCTGCAGCAGAGGGAGGACCCGTCTCCATCCCGCCGCCTCGGCCTGGTATCCCGATGCCTCCAGACACTGAAGCCCGGCCACGACTTCCCATGAGGCCACCACCAGAACTCAGCTCGACCGCTCTGTATGGGGCCTCTTATATATGAAGTAGGTTCATGTTATGGTCTGTCTCCCTCGGAATTCATTTTATGGGGGGTGGTGGGGGTGGGGGGGTGATGACAAATTGCTCCATCATCTTGTCTTTTTAAATGCTGTGTTAGGTGATTTTTAAAAAATCTTTGGAGCCCCAAATATGAGGGGTGATACAGAATAATACACTTTCACCTCTTCTGGCCTTAAATAATCCTTCAGATGTAAAAAAAAAAAAAAAATTAGAGAGTAAAATTTAGTTTAACTTCATACAACTCCACAATCAGGCCGATAACTGGTGCAAGGGGTTCGGAACCGCTTTAAATAATGAAGCAAATGATTGATATATCAATGTTGTTTCAGTCAACAAGCAGACTGCTTTAAGAGAACGCTAAACCGAACGAGAACAGAAATGAGTGCATACCTCCACCAAGGCTGCAAAACATCTCCTGGATCTGGATTTCTCTCGATATTTAATCACCTCTTCCCCATTCCAAGGGTCACTGCACAAAATTTGATGATCGCTATTGTGGATCCAAAACATTCCAGATCTGGCGATCCGGAATGTTTGATTTTTAGAGGGCTCACGGAAATTTTACTTTGAGCTGAAAAATAATAATCCTGCAGACTTAAACTAAGATCAGATCATAACTGAAGCTGTGCTGATTCAGACGTATCTTCAAAGGTTACTGAGCTAAATCCTGAAGGACTAACTATCAAACTAATAATGATACCATGTGATTCCAGATTCTAGGGGTAGGTTTTCATGGTTTAGGAGTCATATTATGAGGCTCGAACTATCATGGGACTGTTGCCTTTTAGGTGCAATGACATAATGGGGAAGCTGAGCTGCCTTGATGGAGGCTTGTGCTCTGAGTGCTGTCTGTTTTCTCTTGTCCATGTGGAAGACACCAAAACAGAAGATTGCAGTATAGTACGGTCTCAGATGTGCATGATAGACTGGAACAGAGAGCCGATTATTTTTTTTCCGATATTTCTCAGATGATACATCTTAGTGATGTTGATGATTAGAAATTAAAACCACCACCTGTAATAACTCCTACAAAAAAAAATATCATTTAGAGATTAACTGATATTGAAAATGGCTCCCTCACTGATTGATCCCTCATTCCAGTGAATAAGATGTTGTTCACATGACTGCATTTGTCCTCATCTTCCTCTTAGTTGACATGGAGGATGAAGATGGGACTTGTCTACTTGATGTTTTGTGGTGAGTCTGTCTGACACATCAGAATGCAAACTACCCTGTAGATCAATAAAATAAACTGGACTGGGCGTTGTTGTCGCTTTACATTTCAGACTTAATGTGGTTGAATGTCTGCTTAAACTGGTGCTTTGTTATCACGTGCAAATATTTTGTTTTCACCAGGATTTAACTGTTTTTATGATGATTTTAATCTCCTTGTCTTCACAGTGACCCTCAAGCCCTGAACGACTTCCTTCATGGGACCAATGAGGTAACAGAAGAGTCTTCAATAGAGACTCAAATAAGAAAATCAAAAGTGCAAATACTAAATTAACTAAAACCAAGATGTCTTGGCACGTGGCCGTGTGAGAGGAGCGTTTACAGTGTGATAGAGAGTCTTAATATAACACGATGAGCTTTTCTCATCACGACTTTGTGAGCCCAGCCTAAAATCGTCTGATTTCACCCCACCAGCTGCAGACTGAAGACCTGCTCATTAACTCCTCCTCTGGGGAGCCCTCCCTCTTCGCAGATGCCCCGGTGAGTGTCTGGATCTACAGCCAGCAGCGTCACAACAACCACCATTTTCCCCAGTCGGGAATCATTTTTTTCTCTCCTTCTGTTCCAGAAAACTGCTTCCTGTTAACTCCTGTTAATCACAGCATTCTCCCCTCCTTTTCACTCCCTCTCCCCGATCCTGTTGTCTGCACCTCTCTGTCTGTCTCCCACTGTTTCTTCCTCCAGAGCCCCGTTTCTCTGCTGGGAGATGGCAGGGATTCCCCAGACACACCTCCTCCTGGTTGTGTGGATCTGTCGTTCCTGGAGGAGGCCCTCCTGTCATCGCCGGAGGGTGGGGAAGACCCACAGGTGGTGCAGGGTGGGACACCTGTGGAGGCTGAATTTGAGGCAAAAAAGGGAAAAATGGAGGAAGCAGAGGAGGCAGAGGTGGCATGTGATATCCTCCAGCAGAGCCTGCAGGAGGCTGACATCACGGAGCAGACCATGGCTCTGGAGGCAGGTCTGGCCCAAACGGGGGACAGTTTGTCTCTGTACTCACCGTCCCCTCTTCTCTCTCCACCCACCGTACCATTCATACCCAAGTCTGTGACCTTGCCCGTGGCCCCAGTGTTGCCCAGAGACACACAAGCAGCAGTGGAGCCTCCCCAGCCCTCCCTCCTTGCTGTCGGGCCTGGCTGCCCTTCTCTAAAACCTACTGCACCTCCTCAGCTGATGGGACTCCTGCCTGGAAATGTGTTCCCTGCTGCCCCTCCAGAGACCCCCTTCTCTCTGAGTCCTGCCCAGGGATCCAGTATGATCATCCACAAAGCTGTTCCCAATGTGACCAGTCGTCCTCTATTCACCCCGACCCTGAGAGCGACAGCAGCGCCGGGAATTGTCCTGCAACGTGCGCCTCTTCCCATCCAACCCAAACTGCCTATCAGCATTCAGCCCAGACTGGTTCAAATTAGCCCCAAGCCTCTGGGGCAAAAACACACACCAGGTCTTACATTTGTCCCTGGGACTGCCTCACAGAATATTTTACTCTCCCAGCCTCCAGGCCAGAAGCCCACAGCTCCACCGACACAGTCCACCCAGCAGCTCCCCAAACCAGTCAGCCTGCAGCTGGTCAACCAGGGCGGCTCCTTTGTGCTACAGCCTCAGGGACTCTTCCAAGGTCAGAACCAGTTCCTTCTTCCAGGCCAGTGCCCTGTTACAATCTCCCAGCCTGCCAGTGCAGCTCGACCTCTGCTGACCCCCAGTCACCAAGCCCCGTCAATCCACAGCCTGACTCCCTCCGCCGGGCAGCTTGTAGATGGCTCTCAGATCCTAACTGTGCCCCAAAGGCAGCTGAACTTCAGCCCTGTCTTCACCACCCCTTCAGGGCAGCTAGCGCTTCGCCAGGCCACTGTGCTCTCTGGACCATTGCAGCTACAGTCAGCGCCTCCTACTGTCTTCCAGATGCCAGCACAACTGGCTGGAACCTACACTCCAGGAGGACAGGGGCAGCGTGCCACCCTGGTCCACAGTCCCGCTCTTGGAAACCACATTACCTTGATCAACAGTTCAGGGGTGCTTCCCCCAGATCTCACTTCCATCTCGATCGTTAATGGCCCCTCAGTAGTTCAGGGGTTGCCTTTTGCTGCCCAAGCTCCACCTCCTCAGACGGGAGTTGGAGAATCACAGCTGAGCCTCCAGCAGGCCTCCGTGGTGCTGCTGCCTGAAAGAGCCATCCAAGAGGAAAGGACCACCTCAGAGGAGGCTTTCCACCAACTACCACAGGTGAGCTGCCACCTCTCTGAGGTTGGTGATCAAATGCTTTAATTGTGATAGAAAACCATGCTGCTATCTTTTAATGCATTTAATATATTTTACTGAACCCTCTGAGGTTCTGGGTCCACCTTTTTTTACTGTACGTGCATTAAACTATATTCAGATCTCTTGTGAAAACTCACCTCTACTTATATGGATGAATTGTTTTGATGCTTGAAATGGTTTTAATAAGTCTTAGGTTCAGAGAAGCAGTAGAATATGTGAATAAAATAGTAGATAAATATCTAAAATGTCATTTTGTAGCATCATTTTTGAATATCAGAGGGACTGAGATCAAATCTGACTGAATAATAACTTCATACTACATATAAAGCTTCATGGAATGTGTGCAAATAAGAATATAGAAAAAAAAAGTCTTCTATTCAATTAAACAAGTTTTCAATCAATCAAATGTTTATCATATATAAAAATCCCACCGGAAAAATACCCTAATCAAATAAGCCTGTCCAGCTCTCTTCTCGGCGTCCTATTGGTCCGTATGAGTCGCGGACAATTTTGCAAAAATAAGAACGTGGAAGAGGAGAGGCGACAGATTCCAGCAACACTTAAACCACATTTTCCACCTGTTTTATCACAAAGACAATGATGGTTCAGTTTAGTTCAATAACTAAAACATGCAAATGTGTAAAAACTCTAAAATGTATATTAATATCCGTTTGAACTCTCTGATGTCTTTTCTTTCTCTTCTGTAGCCCTATGGGCATGTTCTCCAGCATGTGTCCGTCCAGCCCACCTCTGCACGCCTGCAGTCCTCCTCTCCCCCTGTAGTTACAGTCCTGCAGCCTCCTCCTGAACCACCTCTGGCCCCCGATCCAGCTGTGGAGATCCCTAAACTTTTGATGCCCCCAGCAGACCTGACCCAAGTAGTGGAAGAGGTGACCCACTCCATGAGTCAGAACGAGGCCTTTATGCAGCATCTGCAACAGGTCAGAGCCTCAACGACATCCTGCAGAGTTCTGATAATTCAGTGATGAGATGTTTGTGCTGGTTATAATTAGGTGGGGTTATAATTCAGTATTATTACTGCCAAGGTGGAGTTTTCACCCATGTCTCTTGGTTCTTTGATTGGTCAGCAGGATTATTTGAAAAGTTCTCAACAAAATTTCAGTGCTGGGGCAAAATGTAAATCCATTCAATTTTAATGTAGATCAGAATCTTCTAAAACATTGCAAGATAAGACATTTTTCAACATTTTTGTAAGAATGGAGTATTATTCCAATCATAATGAAAAGAAATCTTGCTAAACGTACCTCTTATGGATTATAACCTATAACTCATTCTGCGTACTAGTTGGTAAGGTGACATAAGTTCAGGTGTATAAACAGGCTGTAGGCCATGAAGGGATTTAAAAGTAACAATTAAAATCTTAAAATTAATCCTTAAACAAATGGAAAACTGGAGTAAGGTGTTCCCTTTTCTTGTTTTCCATTAGAAGTCTAGCTGCCACTCTTTTTTATCACACCCACTCGCACAGTTTGGAGTCTGTTGATTGATCTCCGCTTTATACATGTTTAAAAAAAAACATTAAAATAGTCCAACTGTGAGGAAATAAAAGCCTGAATGATAGTTTGAGTCTCTTTTAAACTCAAATCAGACGGTAGTGACATGACTGAGTGATCGATGTAATATTTGCTTCTGTTGATGTTTCGCAGAGCCAAGAAAGTGTCATTTCATAGCAAGAGTGGATTAAAAAGTGAATTTAAAGTTAAATAAGTAAGAAAATAAACCTGGAGGTCCGGTGCATTTACAGTTTAATAAAGCTGTATGTTGTTCCAATTTTAATAAAGGAGAAAGAAGCACAGTAGAGAAAATGAATCAATATAAAGTAGAAAAATATAAGCATGAAACCTCTGACTGTCGTCGTCTTTCTTCATCATTTCTATCACAGCAAGCACTTAGTTCTCCTATCTCATCTGAACTGTTGGTCGAAGCGCTGCCAGTGGTGCCGATGGAGTCGCTCGCCTCCCCTGTTACCAGTGAGACCCAACCACAGACCCATGCAGTCTCTGGTCAGGACGCCTGCACTGTGATGTCAGACCAGTGCGTTCAGGCTTCACCGCTTCACTCAGACCCGGAGGACACGCCGGTGATCTGCTCCTCCCCTCTCATTCCCAACACCGAGAGATCAGCTCTGACCAGTTTCAACCCTCCATCTGGGCCTCAGATCACTCTGTCTGAACCTGAGAGTTCAGTCTCACAGATCACAGCTCCTCAGCCTCACATCGAGCCTCAAGTCCAGTACCAGGTCCCTCATCAGCTCCAGGTCTCACAGGCCTTATTCGGCCAGAACCAGGCCCAGATCCAGTCATCTGTTTCCCAGCCTCTGGGCCAGGTCCAGGTCCAGTCGTCTATTTCACAGCCTCAGTCCTCGGTCAACACTACAGTCCACAGCAGTCCCTCCCCTCTGCATGTCTCGGTGCCTCAGCAGCAGCCTGATCCCACAGCTGCTAGTCTCTCCACAGAAGGAGACGACTCTGCTGTCCAACAGCACACACAAAACAGTGAGTTTTATTTAATGTGTGACACAGAGAGACGAGAGAGAAACTCCACCTCTGTTAACTATTCTTATAATATCGTCTGCAATACAATCATCTTCCTCATCATTGTGTGCCCGTTCAGAGCCAACAGCTGCCTTGGTCGTGGAGAGTAAAGCCTTCACTCTCGACATCCATCCACCCTCTCCTGCAGCCCAGGGTGTCCAGGTTCAGGGGCCCCCACCTCCCAGAGAGTGTGTCCCCATCCAGACGAGCCAGCAGACAGGCACCAAGGTGAGGAGGAGATCCTTAGAGTACAGCTCATTTCATTAATTCCGTATGCTTTCAAATTTTAAAAAAAGATGATTTGAATGTTGGAAAAAGCTGATAAATGGAATCCAAACATAACGGAATTTATTGTAAATATATTGGTTTAATTGTCCAGTTTATGGCTGCATGTTGGGATTGTTTTCATTGTGGAGTAATTTTCAATAATTTCCTCAATAAACTGAAAAATCTTTGGTCAATAAAATGTCAGTTAAAGTGTGAAAATTGCTTATCTTAATTTCCCAAAGGCCATTTTTAAGTGTTTTGTTTGTCAGTTAAAAGATATTAAGAAAACCAGCAAATATTCAAATTTTGCTCAGTGAAACCTCTAAATGTGGGCATATTTATTTACAAAACATGACCATTATAAAAAAAAAAATTCATATGAATTTTCTGTCAACCCACTTACTGATGAATCGGTTAATAGTTTCACTTCTATATCGATTAACTTAATACTTTTCACACTTTGTGCGAAGAGTCTAAATCTTCTCCCCCTGTGGATTAAACTGAATTGCTCCAGTGTTGAAACAGAGATGGCAGTCTCTAAAATCAGTACTTGTTAAATGCAGCCAATGTATTATCAATGACTTTATAACACACCCGTCTCCATCCTTTGACCTTATCCAAAATGTTATCTGGCTGCCAGCTGGCAGGTCTTCCGGAGCAGCAGAGAGAGGAGAGCCTCACACCAGCAATGCGCAGACACAGGTAAGAGAGACAGAGAAAACATCACTACAGTTTACACAGAAATAGTTCACTAATAATTCACTCACTTCAACTCATTTTATATATCATTTTATTATTCACCAGCATATAATGTGGGGGATAATGCTATCGCTTTGTCTGTAAACATTTTTGTCCGGAATGAAACTCAAAAACTGTTCATTCTTTTTTCATGAAACTTGGATAACACATCAAAGATACGTGAGAGCGGTGCTTTTTTGGTATTTTAGGATTTTTAAACATTTTTATTTTTCTTTGTTTTGTGAAAAATATTCAACTTTAACCACTTAGAGTGAGGAGTATTTATCTAGAGCCTAACTTTAAAATTATTTCATATAACTTCATCAAATTGTGCAAACGCATTCACCATATGATGGGATGGTGCCTTTTGCTAATTAGAAATTTTGAAGGTTTTTTTTTTTTTTTTCATTTCCATGGCAACATCTTCTACATATTCTTTAAGAATATGTAGAAGAGGTTGGTGGCACATCTAGTCTATTCTGTCTTAGATAAATTGGACACGTATACCAGGAATGATGTGAAACGTATCATTTAAGTTGTCATAAGAACTATTTTGGATATTTGTTTCTTGCTCTAAGTAGATGTCGTTAACCAAACAGATTTCTCCCTCAGGTAGCTTAGCTGTAGTATGAATTAATTGGGAGCTTGCAAAGCTATGCTTTCAAAGTAGCTTCCCCAACCCTGCATGGAAAGAAGCTTCTGTGTGTGATCGGTGCATTTGATGAAAAAAAGGCAACAGTGGCAAACTTTTGCCCTGGGGTCCCCAAACAGGTTCATTTCTTCATGTTCATGTCACCAGTATTTCTATAACTACCATTACTACTGCTGCACCACCAGTACCACCACTATGTGAGCACTTACTGCTGTTTTTCCTACTGGTCATACTTTCATACTAAACTGCTGGCCTGTAGTGAAACATGCTAATGTGTATAAGAAAAAAACATTTCCAACAGCATGTGTAAAACTCTTGCATCATATCAGTCTTCTGCTCAGGTTAACACAGACTTTTCATCGTGTTCTCCAGGTTCCAGCAGCGGATCTGTTTGGACCACGGAGCGGTCCAGAATCCCTTCACCGGCCCGGCCTTCTCCACACTGAGGGACGCTGTCAGACGCCTGCTGCCATACCACACCTGCGCCGGTCACCTGCCCACTCAGGATGACTTCAATTTAGGTTAGTGAGCTCAGACTGATGACTGTCCTGATGATTCTCTCCAGACAAGTGATTTATTAAAACCCTCATCTATTCATGCTTTCCTAAATGAACCGTCTGCTGTATAAAAAGTGACAGCAGCTGGTCTACACAAAAACAACTCATTAAATGTTAAAGATAAATTAATATGCTACAGATATAACTATTATACCCTGGGTAATGCTGCTTTTAAATAAAGATTGGCACCAGTGAATGAGTGCACCTCTGATGATAGATAGCGTTATGTCCCCCAAGGTGGACGAGGTGAAAAAACAACATCCCAGACAAAACAGTGAGAGAAAGCAATTAGTGCATAGCAACTAACAGTAATGCTCCTGCACCTGAGGCATCGCTATCGAAACAGCAGCACTCATCTTTGCTGAGGGACAGGTCTGTGGTCCTTGGATGTAGGACCGTCTATTTCTAATAGATCCTCTGTCCCATCATCAGCTCCCCGTCACTGTATATGAACAAATGCACTCATATTTTAACAGAGGAGGAGGAGGGCTGTGTGTGCATCCCTGTGTGTGTAATAAGAGATGACTCATAAAAATGATCATTCTGATTAAAAATGGATGAGATGCAGATGGGTGAAATAATAGGGTACATCTTTATGAAGGAAAATATTAATTACACGACCTGCAGAAACTCGCCTGCAGCAGAGAGTATGAAAATGTAACAAAGACAAGTTTATATCTGTCACATTGAGGGAGCGGGCCACCCCTCCAAATGAATGATAGGGGGAAACACTCTCTGAGGAGGAGTCTCAGTCAATCGAGACCAAACCTGTTATATACCAGAGTATTATTGTTGTATTTCACTCAGCAGTTAGTGTGACTGGTGGTTTGTCTTCTCACAGTGGACCAGGAGTTTGACACGGTGTCCGGTTTCCTGCTGAAACGCACCAAGGACATGGTCAACAAATACAGGCAGCTACTGGTTAGAGAAGCCCAGGTAAGACCGCGTTCTTCCTCTGCACCTGCATTTAGAAGCCCCTGATCCCAAACTGTGTCGACCACATTCACCAGTTCACTGTAACTGTCTGCTAAATGAGCTACTTTTGAGACCAGGCATATTCTGTTTAAAAAGTGTCATTGATTTATAACTGGGCAGTGACTGGTTTTTGCCCAGTAGTGTTGGCAGCAGACAGATGAAGCTGTGTGTGATGAGGGGTATATGAACTGTTTTCCACAGCAGGAGAGTCCGTCGGCAGAGATGGTGATGCTGGAGCGTCTCTTCCTCCAGGCTGAGCGATGCGCTTTAGCGGAGGACAGACGGAGAGTCCGCAGAGACCCAGGTCAGTGTCCCAGCAGGACGCACAACCATCATCACCTCCTTTATTATGTATGTGTGTGTGTGTACAGAAATGTGATTGGCCGCCTGCCATTTCCGTTTTTTATTTCAATTCCCAAGCGCGAGACAGAGAATATGGACAGGAAAAGTGAATTAGTGACACGCTTGTGTTTTCTTTTTCTTAATTTCACCGTGCCTCAGAGCGCGGCACTTAACCTCCATATTTGCTCCGGAGCAACTCCCAGGTGTGAATGTGTAATTAAGCTGTGTAAATGTGGAGCAGGGTCGTGCTGAGAATGACTCTGCATGATGACGAGAAAATTACATGTGGGAGGTTAAGAGCAAATTAAAGCAGGGTTGTTATGTTAATTAAAAGTTGTAAAAAAGGGGATGGAAGCTCTTGGGGAATGTTAAATGTCAGGCGTGGCTGCTGCTGCTGCTGCTGACCCCAGCATATCGAAGAATAATCCAAAAATATAGATAATAAACAAAACACAAGTGATTTGATGCTACCACCAAAATAAAACCCTTATATTTATTGAGTTTATTTGTGGAAACAGTGGACATCGGCTGACAATGTTTCAAATGTGTTTCATCTATAGTCTTTGAACAGATGTTACATAATAATGCAGAAAAATAATGGATTCCTGGAAATAGGAAAGAATAGGATTTGACAGCCAAAAGCTATAAAACAGGACCCAAATGGATCAGAAGTGATTTTCCTCTGCTGTTTGCACAACATGGGTTCGTAACAAAGACAAATAAAGTGAATCTTGTGCTCATTTATTCCAGAGTCATTTATGATGGCCTTGGCTACATCAGCATCTTCCCCCCATGGCACCCACTCCTCTGGTCCCTCCCACCTGTACTCCTCTGGCAGCCCTTCCTCTCCACCAGCCTGGACCAGACTGTCCGACCGGCCCCCAGGCCTGAAGACGTACCGCTCCAGCTCCCGCGGGGCTCTCAGGCTCACCATCAAGCAGGAGTCCGGCTCCCGTAAGGTGGTCCACAACTCAGCCTGTGACCCGGGACACAAGAGGGACCACATGGGGCAGCTGACCAACGGCGGCGGAGCTGTGAACGAACGCCACTCTCAGGCGCCCAGCGGAGCACCCCAGCGACCTCAGCATGACGAGGAGATCTCCAACGGAGCGCTGCCCTGTGACGCTGCAGAGGACGTCCCACAGACAGCACCCACCTCCAAACTAAAAGCCCCAAATCCTCTTTCTATGCCAGAGCCACAGGCTGGCTGCTTCGAGTTGCCTCCCAGAGATGTCAGCGCTCCAAAACTGAAATGTTACAGGTTGGATGCGTCCCCTCGGCTGGAGCAGCGGTTCAGCCCGCCGCCTCCTCCTCCCCTCCAAGAAGACAACATGCTCAGTGAACATCTGCAGAGTGCCATTGACAGCATCCTGGAGCTCCAGCGCCTGCAGGGCCCCTCTGCAGCCCCGACCAGGGCCGCGCCGGGCCCTTCACTGGACCAGGCTGTCACCAGCATCCTGGAGGGACACCTGTGAGGTAATGTGCCCTGACAGACACAGATTCAGAACCATCTGTCTGAGACGGGATAAAACAAAGGAAGGGGACTTCTTATCTGTTCCCAGAGCAAAGAGGTTTTGTTCCTGGGTTTCAGAGATTACTTTTAAGGAACTGATTGAGAGAAGAGGGAAAAAATTAAAAGGCACTATAAAGAGATGCAGACAACGGCACTATCTATAGTCCGATAGATGTTAGATACTTCATTTTGATGTACGTTTGTGGAAAAAAAATCTATTTGAATAGGAGCTATATTGTTTCAGTGGTAGTTGAGTCATTCAGAGGTTTACGACACTGGTGTAACCTTCATCAGCATATAGTATATAAGTAATAGTGAGGATAATGAAAAACGTGGAGTAGACTGAGATTATTCAATAGTTTTTTATAAGATTTCTTTCAGAAATGTGAAGTTTCTTTTGCATAGTGCCAAGCTTCCTTCCAGGGTATTTATTTTGATAATCCGTGCCAATCGTGTTTTCAGATGAGTTGCATTGAGAAAGGCAGTGAGAGTGTGACTTGTGTGCGTCCTTATTTAAATTAGTTTGCGTGGATCTAAAGAGAATGTGTGAGAGCATTTCATCCTGCGATGGGACGGTACACAAAAAACCCCGCAGGCTCCTTCATCTCAGCTTATCGAATGAAAACTCCAAAGAATTTGTGACATCCTGAATACACCAGCAAACGTCCATGATGTGTCTCTTCCCACAAACTGGAGTCTGTCCTTGTTGAAACAGAAAGAACCCAAGGGGGACAAAAAAAAAAAAAAATTAGGCGGAGTCATGCTTTTTTTTCACGCTGAAGTCTGACTGTGAAACATTTGTAGTTTACGGAGACACGAATGATTTGTCATACTTTGTCTTAACATGCAAGCAATAATGAGTTCGGTTGTGAGGAGCAGTGGTGGTGCAGTGAGGAGGAGGAGGAGGAGGAGGAGGGAGGAAAACCGAGATCGTTTTCCAGGAATGTGAGATGCTTATTTTATCATCGAAACCTGTGTAGTTCAGCCAAACATTAAAATTCTGTTCTTATCTGCTCAGCCTCATGCTGATGGAAAGAAGAAGATGAGGGACTCGATTTAAAGTGTAAAAAATGGCCTAATCCAGGTCCAGATGTTATTTGCTCCCTTTTTGAAGAATCGTCACTGTAGCGTTGTAGCGATAAAGGCATTAAGGTGCCCGACCTCGAACACGGCGCTAAATGAGATCAGCGTGAACGTGACCTCTGCATACCTCAGTGTTTACATGCTACGTGGAAATGAGGTCACATACACAACAGAGAGAGCTCTCTGGATGTTGCAGCAACAAGGGACTCTCGCTACATTAACATTACAAGCCTTATTGTTCAATCCTGAGTTTTTACTCAGATCAGATTTGGTTATCTGGACAGTTCACATTTATCTATATTTACAAGTCACTGTGCTTAAGCAGAGTTCTTTCTCCATCTTTCTCCTCTAGTGGTGCATCTTCTTCAGTCGGGCGCGCACTAATGCACTACAGTGACGATTTCAACTTTTAAGGGTGTAAATAACATCTTTTCAAATCTCAGCGCTCCTGGAGACTTTGATTACGCTGTCTTAGCTTTTCTTTTAGGTTGTCTTCCTCATTTGTTTAGAAGAATGTTGCAAAGCTATCAGCATTGTGTGCACCTTTTCGAGGAAGGTGCATGAGCTTGAACACTTGTGCATGCGTTGTTAGACAAGACAAACAAGAACTTGTGATCTCTGCATATACCAGTACTTGCATAAAACAACATGTTACAAAAAAAAAAAGATCCAAAAGAGGCACTCTGCATGTGAGACACAATGGGTAACAGAGTAGCAGGAAAACACAGGTATGCAGAGATCACAGGTTTTTGTTGATCTTGTTCGGTGTCACACGTGTACCTTCCTCAGATGGGGCGCACGCTAACGCTTTTAGCTTAGAAGCTATTTCGATTTCTTCTTTAACAGAAGGACTAAATAACAACTTTTCAAATCAGTTTGGGTTCTCTGGACTTCTGGACACTTGGATTACGCCATATTTTTAACGTTTTAAAAGAAGTCTTCATCTTCTTCAGTTATTTAGGAGAATGTTGTGACGCTCCAGATATTATTTGTGGACCAACTACTTCACCCGAATTTCCATTGGCACAGGCACAAGTGGATGACAAAGTTTTTTATGACATAAATGATCCCATTCTAAAAAAAACATCAACAACAAAAAACACCAAAACTGCAGCTGTTTTCCACAACTCACTGTACAGAGCCTCTCAGCATCATCCAACAGCCTTTGACCAAAAACTAGAGGAATCATCTGCTTCATTTAGAATTCTCATTATTTATTAAATTATTGGTTTGAAGCTCGCTGTACTAAGATTTATTTTCCCGCGGCGGTTGTGGAGCAATATGATTTCTGCGACATCTTAGGTTAATGTGACAATCTTGTTGGTCTGTTCATGTGAAATGCGTGAATGTTGGTCATTCGTATCGGTCGCATGACTCCCTCATGAACATTTTCTTTGCAGATTGATTTTACCTTGAAGGTCAAAATGTTAAAGCTGCAACTAATTTTTGTAACATAAATTGAAAATGCGCTTCATAATTTAGCTTTGGGACACATGTTAGGGGTCGATGTTTGGCTTGCAAATTGGAAATGTTTAGAATATGCCTTATTTTTAATTCATTGTACCTTTAAGGAGATGGAATCTGCAAAGAAAGATGATTAATGTGATGTTTTGAATACTGAAATGTGAAAGTAGCGTGTCCCTTCATAAAAAAAAAAACAACTTCCAGAGATTTGGGGCTAAATCAAACAGGCCTTCTCGTGTCTTAAATGGTCTTTTTTTTTTTTTTTACATGTAAAATTGTCTTTTGTTGGAACGAACAAAAGGAGTTATAATATGCAGTAGTTTAATGTTGAAATCCTCTGCAGTAGTATGGGTGGACACACAGTACTGGATTCATACAGTGCTGATATAATTGATATTGTGGGAAATACAATATGATACACTCCCATGCGTGTTAAATACAAAGCTACAGCTAGCAGCCGGTTAGCTTAGCTTAGCTTAGCATAACTGGCTAAACATTAGTTAGCCTGGCTCTATCCAAAGGTCACAACATCCGTCTACCAGCAGCTCTTGAACTAATTTAAGTATGAGCATCGTGTTTTCAATTGAGGCATGCAATTTTACCGCCTCAATGCTATGCTACATGGCTACTGGTGGGACATTAGAGTCATGCTGTCTAATGGTGTCAACATCTGCCTATAAGCGCCTCTGAAACTCACTACTCAACTAATAAACTCAACTATAAATAACATGTTTTTGATAAAGGCATGCTAGCTAAAACTAAGCTAAACAGCTGTTGGTGACATTAGCTTTATACTGAATTAACAGACATGAGAGGTATCAAATTTGTTGCAGCTATGAAAGCAACTATTTCCTACAATTGTGTACTCCTTTAACAGAATTTGTGCCAAAATAAAAATCAGAGGAGTGTGAAACCATTGAATCGTCAGGCGTGTTTCCGCCCTCAGAGGTTTCACCGTAATGCAGTAAAGATGTCAGAGTGTCTTTCACAACACAGGATTGCACTTCTCGTTCAGCTTAAGTTCTTAAAAGGGAAATTCCACCAGAATTTTTTAAAAGTATTTCCTAATATTTCCCCAAGACAAAAGAAAAATAAGTTTGTTTCAAATTTGGTGGAATCTCTTTGAATGACGCAGCCTCATGTGCCATTGTTACCGTCTGCAGTGTCAAACACTGACCATTAGAAGTGTGCTTAGTTTTCTCAACATTTTAGGACAAAGGGATTACATCTGCATGTTGAGCCATTTTGGTATTTATTTGTAAATGGTTTTTTTCCTTGTTTTTTTTACTGAACTGTGAAACCAGGAGAGCTCATAACTTTACAATAATTCAACTCCAGATAAGAAACATTTGACTGACAGATTGTTCTGATGCCAAAATCAAGAGGCCTTAATTCAGCAAAACTAGATTGTAGAAAAAAAGAAAAAAAAAAGGGAAAAATGTCCTTCCTGATGAAAAAATGGATTCCTTTGACCTGAAAGTCACGAGTGATTCATATGAAATGTTAAGAAAACCGCTTTTGTACTCATTTTTACAGACTATTTATTAAACTGTGATTTTGTAAGAAATAAAAAAACAAACAAACAGTGAATGTTGTCGTTTCTGTATGTGAAGTGTTCACTGATAAAAACAAGTCATGATTAATACAAACGAGACTTTTATTTTTTTTTTGTATCATTCACATTTAAGGAAAACAAGTACATACAAAGCAGCTGGAAATTTAATCACATTCATAAATTTGCCTTGCAAAGGGGGGCTGAATTTTAAAGATAATTTTCAAAGTCACATTCGAGTTGGCATCTTTTCTTCTCTGTGCAGTTTGGATTCTGAAAACGACGTCGTGGTGAAACGGCTGTAAATAAAGTCACGTCCCGCAGTCGTGACTCCAGTCAGGTTTGGGGATTAAGAGGCACATTAAAACATGAGCCATGGCGGTGTCCCAGCCATCAGGAGAATCAGCGGCGGGACGTGAACATGAGGAGATTAAATGATCGACTAAAGCGGCCAACTTTACTGTGGTTAGTATTCATCTCCAACTGCGAAAGCAAACTGACATTCAGGCCCAAAGGCACCTCGAACCCAAACTAATCTTCTCAATGGGCTTCTGGGAAACTCATCCATCTACTGACTGACAATAGACTGAACACGAACGCAGGGTGGAGCGCCAAATAATTTAAGGTCATATTAAAATGACCCTCTCTTTGCAAAGCAAGTCACTGATTCTCACACTGATGGATGTAAAAGCTGCTAACCTGCAGGGGGGGAGAGGGGTGGTCAGTTAAATTCAGGGGGAAATTAAGAGCAGGCTGTAGCTTTTACTAAAAATCATTTCTTAAATTTCAACATTTTAATTTTACATAAATATTATAGCTTTCATATTAAAAAATATGGAATCTTATGATGTCCGTGGTGTTGAAGTAGTGTTCTTCAGATTCAGTGCTGGATATCTTCCTTAAGTGGAGTCAAGTTCATTCAGGATCCAGGTGGCAACCTAGCAGCATCTGGCTGGTTCCCAGGTCCACGTGTGAAACACCACCATGACCTCGTTAACACCAGAGTGGCAACTCAACAGCTGCCACACGCTGGTTATCATTTCTGTGCTGGGTAGCAGATTAGTGTCTTCATTTTCTCACTAAAAAAATATTTGGCTTGTAAAAGAGACAAATCCAACCAGCGCTCAGAGCGCCGGATGAGAAAATTCAGTTTCCTTTCTTGGTCCGACTGTCAGTTGAGTTTGATGGGCAGGTCCGCTCCGTATTTGCGGAGGAACTTGCTGTGGTTGTGGTTGACGGACCAGAGGGGAGGGAGGTGGCGAGGCTGCATGTTGCTGAGGAAGTGCTGCCTCCAGCGGCGCTCCAGATCCATCAGGCCTTGCAGGCCCTGCTCGGCGTGGGCTTGCACCACCTTCAGGCCGTGAGGCACGTACGCCTCGTTAAAAATCCTTCAGGAGGAGGAGAGGAGCAGTTAGGAGGGTGCAGGAACGGCAATATAAAGACTGCATGCAGCCCATTAGATGAACATGATGTCGTGGCTCTTTATCATACATGTATTAGTATGAGCATGTATGACAATAAGTTACAAGAAAAACGTCAACAGAGCTGTCAAGATAAATTTGATGGCGTCATTTTTACAAAAATTGTGTCGTATCAACAGAGACCAGTCTCTAAGCCGCCTTTGTTTATTTTACAACGGCAGCATAACGCTGCTCCAGCGTGATTTTAGTTTCTATGCCGGCGTTCTCCAAGCAGGAGACGTGATGCACAACAAACCCAATGAACACCACACTCCCATTTATGGACTCAACGGAGGCACGACATTTAGTGGTAAAATCAGGCATACTGGCCCAGTTCTGGGTTTGACATCATGTCAAACTGGATTGAAAGTTTTTACACTGGCTAAACCACAACCTGCAAGCCCTCCTCCTGATTCCTTCTTAAGTTTGGACACAGTTTAAGGTGAGTCCATACATAAATGTTCCACATTCGTCTTTGCTTTAGACCACATTAGTGTTAATTTATGCTTCACAATCAATGTTTAATATGAACAATGGGACAATTTATAGAGTCAAAATTAGCCACGTTTTTGGGCACAATAACAGTTTGATTCAGGTGAGCAGGGACTTCAGAGCGACACTGAACAGAATTACTTCTATGATCCGAGACTCACCGCGTCTCCAGACCAGCAGCCTGCTGCAGCAACTCGTTTGCGAGCTCCTGCTCTTCGTTCATGTTCAGGAAGCTCTTGATCAGAACCTGCAGCTCCTCTCGTCGCTGCTCCGGCAGCCCGTCCCCGGCGGTGAGCAGAGCACGGGCAGCCGAGCGCACCCGCCGCCGGTCCGAGTCCTCCAGCAGGCGAACTCCCTCCTCGCAGCCTTGAGGAGCGGCGAACTCTTCAGCCAGCTGCTGCTTCAGGAAGCCGTCGTGCACGTTGGAGGCGGCGTGGCAGCTGGTACAGAGCAGCAGGATGTCGTGGGAGTTGTGGTCCTTCATCTCGGTGGGGAAATGCCGTCTGTACTCATGTGGCACGATGTTTTTCCTGGAAAATATGAGTTAAGCCATCATGTCACTCCATAATTAAATAGTCACACTCTGTATGAAACTAAGTGTAATTATAGTGCTGTCTGCAACAGAAATCTTGCAGACATTTAGTGTCATGAGCGTCAATGTATTTATAACCATTTTAATAATCTTTTAAGTCATTAATCAAGTAAAAAAATCTTTAGTTCAAGCTGCTTCTCTGTTTTACATCTTTTCATTCAGACTGCTGGATGACAAAAAGCCTGATTATAGACAGTAACAACTGCCACTCATATTTTCCTCATCAATTTCAGATGAATTAAAATGTCACACCTGATGTAGGAATCGGCTTTGCCACAGACCACACAGAGATTCTCCTTAGCGGTCAGATAATAGTCCTGCTGGGAGTCGGGACGTCCTGCTGGCTCAAACAGAAGCCTCACTACGAAGGGATCTTCACTCTGGAGCACTGGGACACAAACAGATAATGTAGATTATATCTTTGGAGATAGAAGTGCCAAAAAGATGACCAGTTAGCCAACATGGAGGGTAACACCCCGTGTTCACCGGACGTGTTTGATAAGCTTTTTCTCGGTTGTTCTTTAGACTGAGATGCATTTTGATTTCGAGTCTGAATGTGTTCCTCCTACTGCTAGCATGTTGCTTTCACTTGACTGACTGTTGTTGATAAGGGTTAGTTGAAGCCAGCAGCAATGTGGCCCTTTATGCCCTTGTCCCACTTAAGTCGTGGTTCACTCACTGCATCTCCATCTCAGTCAGTCCCATCCACTGTCAGGCTACGCTCACAGGCAAAAGTGGCCCTTATCTGATTTTGTTGCTCATGTGTGACTCAGATGTGTTTGCTGATGTGACAGCAGTGTGAAGAGTCAGACCACAATTCATGTGGCAATTCTCCCACTGAGCAAACTCGCATCAAAGTTCTGTCAGCCATGGTGGACAAAGTCAAATATCACAAGGACAAGTAGGAGACATGAGGTTGTAAATCTAATAGATAAAAGGGAAGATGAGTCAAACAATTCCTGTTTTTTTTGTGCCTTTATCCTAAAAGGCTGACAGACCGTCACCACACTACTGTTACCAGGGCAAAGAATGCAAGAAATGAAAGCCTGCATTACCATCTTTTTAATTTTGATAATGAACTTGTCATAGCAATGACATTTTATGTTGTTCATCACCATGCTTGTAAATGTGGGGGTCATGGTACAGATTTGAAACTCAGTAGTAGTGACTGTGAGAAGAGTGACTGAGCGCACACACTTTCTGGCTCCCCTACTTCTGAAATGAATCCAGTGCCTTTGGCCTGCAGATGACATTCTTCCTCCCTCAGATTGTGACAATGTATTGACAGTAAATTTAGAGTTACAACATGCAACTTCTTGACTTTGCTATCTTGGGTTTGCGATGCCTAACTGCTGTGTTTGTCTGGGGTTGCCATACACAAACCAACAGACTGATTTTAAGAAGGCCAAGTGCAAAAAAAAAAAAAAGATATGAAAGGTTGCATGAAGGCTTTTCATTCAATACGCCAATTAAACTGGAAACAGTGGGGAGCTTTTCCAACTGAGTGACTGAGGAACATTTCAAGATTCAAAAAGTTGCATGTTGTAGCTTAAAGCAGCAAGACATTGTGTTTTTATGGTGACACGTTGGAGTCATCCAGTGTACCTCCTATTCCTTTATCTAGATACCATTTGGCTTTCTTCTTGTCACACGTACACAGAGGCTGGTCATCTGGAGCGTGGAGGAAGCAGTTATCATAGAGGGGAGACTTCCTGTAACACAGAGAGGGGCTGTTAAGTTTGGATTTGCTGAGGTTTGTTTGTCCGCAAAATATCTTGAAATGTTATCAAGGGATTTTAAACTTTTTCTAACAGTATGTCAGGATCATAGACAACTCATGAATTCCACCACTATGCGTACTTGGATCCGGATCACAAGCCAGAGCATAGTCCATCCTCACCTGGCCGAATAGCCCACACCCAGCGGTTTCCTCTTGTTATTCTTTCGAGGGTCTGGGACTTGCTGATCTCCAGACTCTGGGCTTTCATAAGTGGGCGGTTTCCGCATCCTCCGCCTCCTCTCTCCATTGTCTCCGTCTCCTTGGCCCCTGAAGGGCACGTCCACCAGGCCCTGGCAGCGGGCGGCCAGCTCAGAGTAAGAGCTCCCGCTGGGAGAAGCGGGACCGGTTTCAGAGCGGAGGCCGAGGAGATGGAAGAAGAGAGCGATGGACAC
The DNA here is from genome assembly GCA_037577475.1 of Chaunax sp. Z400. NCBI lineage: Eukaryota > Metazoa > Chordata > Actinopteri > Lophiiformes > Chaunacidae > Chaunax > Chaunax sp. Z400. Next base: position 7,368,245 of record CM075194.1, on the reverse strand, counting down.
TTGGGCATCTCTGGCAGCGTACGTCATCTGGAGGGAGCAGAGGGCAAAAAATAAGACGAAAACAGGAACAGAAGTAAGTAATGAAGTGGGTGGAGCCACTGCTTGTCCACAATCAATTTTTATTTCACATTTCTTTTAACAATATCATCCCCCTCAACATGATGTAGTACTGTGTTCTTGACTTGAGGTTTGCTGAGGACAAAACACATCATAATTGCCAAAGTTGATTAATCTAAGACAGATTTTTTTTATTGTTTTCTAGCCGCCCTAATCAGCCACCTGTCATCAACAGCTTACAAAGCAGAATTCTAATACGATGAATCCCCACCTGTTCCAGCGTCAGCTGATCTGCCTCCCAGTCACTGCAACGCAGCTCCAGAGATTTATCCAAACACACATTCAACAGATCTGCTGCCAGAGACTTTAGACTCAGGCCATTACTCACATGAGCTAGCCTGAAAACAAAGACAGAAGATCATTTGAAATGTACCTACAAATCATTACATAAATAACATAACATACATAAATAAGGCTGACAAACAGTCTGCTTTTTAAGAGCATTGACAACAACCAGACTCTACCTTTGTCTTATGGCAAGGTAGCGCAGATCAACTGTACACGACAGCGATAAACCGTAGTCGCGCGTCAGACGCTTGCCATCTTCGAAGCAACCGATGCCAACTTTCAAAATGTGTGGGTCTCGGAGGATTTCCATTAGGCTGACAGGAAATGGCTGCTGACCACTGCGAAACGCCTGCAGCCTCACCAGGACGCACAGACCTGTGTACGTGGCCATCTGTAACAGGGAGACTGCAGAGGCTCTGCCTTTCACAGTCACCTGCAACAGCAACAGCAGCCAGGTCAGAAAAACAAGTGGGATGTGAAATTAAATTGATGGTTAAAAGAAATTTCCATCCTTCTGATAATCTTACACGAGTATACAGCACAGGTTTGGAGTTTTTCTTTTTTGCACCAAGCATTGATTGATTTCAAGAACTACTTTCTCAAAGTCAGGTGAAGTTTCTTAGTTCACAAAACATTTCTGGAGCTTTACAGCAAAACGGCATGCAGTGAACAACTGAAGACGATGAGGTCTTGTTCTAAAATGCTAAAAAAAAACAAATTTACTTTATACAGCTCATACAGTGTGATCCATCGTCTCCAGCAGCCTCGAAAATCCTAAATTAATTTGAGAAGAAAAAAGTTATTTACAGCGTTTTCAAGCTGAAATCTTCACTGTAGCCTCCAAGCATTTGATGTGAAGTTCTAGAAATCTTTTGTGGACTAAGAAACTTCAACCGCTTTTCCACTGAGATGAGGCTGAACAGATGACAAGTAAATTTTCATTTTTGGGTGAACCGTTCATTTAAAGCCAATTTGGAAACCCAAACACTGCTGGTTAATTTTTGACAAAATGAATCTCTTTTTTATCTGTCCAACACTCAGTAGCAGAGAACATCTGTGTTGTCTATGTGAGGTCAGTTAACTTCTGGACTCAGCAGAGTGCACCACATAAAAAACAAAACAAAACAAAAAAAAACCTCAAACCAAGGTATCGATGTTGAATCATTCTGGGTGGATATTTCCTTCTCGTGTATAAAAACATGCAAAAGGTATTTCTTACGGCGTTCATCTTTACCCATTCACAGTCGAGCCCCAGCACAGGGTAGACTGCTAATTCCTTTTGCATCAGAGGCCACAGCTGCTGCCACTCCTCTTCAGAGCCCACCGTCAATGGTTTCACACCCAGCAGCTGCTCAGAAGACGGTACCTGTACAGGAGGGGGCAGCTGTGGGGTCTGACATTCGACAGCCTTAAACTCTTCCTCCTGGAAGGGAGGTTGGGTATATTGGCACTCCGTGGTTGTAAACGTCTTTTCCACAGGACATGGAGCTTCCACAGGATCAGCCACCTTCTGGATGGAAGGTAGCCTCTTCCTTTTCGTTCGGTATACTCGCCATATGAGCAGCCCTCCTAAGGTTGCACCCAACACTGTGGTTATGACAGCAGTTAAAGGGCCTCGATGAGACATGCTGACTAGTTGTGATCTTCAGTTGACTGAAAAGTGCAAACCTAGAGCAAAAAAAAAAAACACACAAGTTTGGTTGGTTTTCAGAGGCCAGATCTGCATGTCCTAGGTAGCATATTGTTAACAACAGATATGCGATGTTTTACCTTTCCTGTGTCAGTGGAATCTCATGTAAACCTGGCTCCGTTTCTGTGATCTGCACAAGGACTGCATCCTCTGTGGAACAAAACAGGTTAACACCACAGGTGTTAAACTCATGAATGAGCAGTAAAACTTCTTTGATACTATCCAATGGTAAAACTTGTTAGTATTGAGGTAAGGCACTATTTTAAATCTAGAAAGCTGAACACACTTTTTTACCAAATCATCATTTAAAGTTAAAGCATGAAACCATTCAGCCACCTTCACCTTAATAAAAAAACTGTTTGTTTTTTTATGATACTGGCAAAATGTTAACAAAGTTCCTCTCCCAATGTTGAAGAAAGCAAAAAAGTGATCCAGAGTCCACATTGGTACCTGGATCCGCCTCAAAAATTTAATCAACTCTTCTTGGGGCCCCAACATTCCAGGCCTACACAAAATCAACTCCAAACTTTTAACAGCGTTGTCAGGAAGTCCAAGGAGTGCACATTCAGAAAGAGAAACATGGGTGAACACACAACCTGGCTGAGATAATACATGGTTCTGCTAACTGTGGCAAACAGGTGCATTGCGATGTAAATGCTGAAACACTACATTTACTGTGCAGCTGTAGTTTGTGCGATTAAAAATGCGCTAGCCCCTACTGACCCTCTGGGTCATGCGGTCAAATCCTTACTATCGAAACTTGTGACCCTGTCTGTCAATGCTATAGAGATGCCATGTGTGACAACAGCTAACAAGTAAACTGTGCAACAAAGTTTAATCAGGAATTGTTTGCATTAGCAAGGAGGATATTTTTATTCGGTCAACTTAGTGAAAGGGTCACAGAATTTAGTGCAACAGCAGTCAAAGATCTAGATATGTCACATGAGCTATTGATTGGCTAGTTTGCTAATAGTCGTTTCATCCTAGGCCATCTACGTTATATATATATTCAGAGCGGATTGGTTGACAGCAGTTTAACTTAACTTAGTTAAGTGACTAATTCGCGGTGTTCATACGAGTTCAGATACAGCGCCATGCTCTGGTTTGCTAGCATTCAATCGTTGACTCAAACGTCTTTCTACAGCACGCAAGAGCGTTTAGCATTAAACTTCTGCTAGTTTTGAACGTTTCCGGAGACACAACAGCGTCCGAATAAACCATGTTTTCCTTCCCCTACAATGTATTTTACTTTAAGGCAAGATTGTCAAACATCAGTATCTTGACATTTCCTGTTCTGGTTAGCTTTTCTCGTTAAGGCGAAAATGAAACGCTAGCCTGAATATACCCTCACAATTAGCCGGTTAAATTGCTAGTTTTTAATGTCTACAACTTCCCCAGCCCGGTGGAATTTCCATTAATGCATATGAACAGTGTAGTACTTGATATGTAAAGTTTGAGGCTTACCTTTATACTTTAAACTAACACAACGCCACTTTCACATAAATGTACAGTTGCTTTTCTTGATGTACTGAACCATGTCTTCCGGGCTCTATTTATAGGGACGCTGCTGCAGCAGGACGCCGCTCTCCAGGCAGCGCCGCCTGTCGGTAGGACGGATTAACAACAGAAAAGACCAAATCTATGCTGCATCCAAATGGAACATATGGTCCAACATTTTTATAATCTCATTTATCTGAAAATGGTTTGATATAATTTCATCCCACCCCGTTTTTGCAGGATATTTCCTGATTTACTTAATTTAAAAATCGTATAAAACAACAAAAAGAAGCAAATTCTCACATTTAAAGAAGATGGAACTGATTGTCATTTTTGTTTCATAAACATATTTTAAAAAATGAATCAACCAATTCATTGACTAATCATTTCAGCTATGGTTAGTACCCCAATGAAAAACATCTGTATAATTAGTAATGTTTACATATTCCATTATATTGTGTGCGCATTCAAAACATGACAGTATTCACTCAAGAACACAGATCAGTCTTCGTTCTGCCACCGTCAATTTATTCAATATTTTAGCTTCAGCCGAAGAAGTGGAATAAAATGAAATAATTACAAAATGGAAAAATAGATCAGGTAATAGATCATATTCACAGGTTTGATTTAAAAAATAAAAACATGATACAGAGAAATCACACAGTGGAGAGATGAAACCACTTTAGCTCCCTGTAGTTTTCTGCTGACAGTCAGAGCCACAGCAGGCTAACGGAGGTCAGGGAAGGTCAGCATATGCAGCCTCTCGCCTACTGCAGCACCACAACTGACTAACCCATGCTGATTACCTGTGAGGTCAAATCATCTACTTTAGTGCTTGTGCAAAATAATAAAAACAGAAATGAACTACTTAAAAAAATAACATAGGAAGGTGGAGAAACATGAGATGACTCATTCTATTGTGTTAAATTTTTTAAAAAAAAGGTCACTACCACACACAAAAAGAATGACAATGAAGACAGAAGAAGTAAAATGTAAAGTACTGATGTGTACTAAACTATTAAAAATTGAGCACAGGTAAGAGAGGCAACCAGCTGGGCACCGCCACCACTGCTAGGTCCACTTTGATTGTTGCTGCAATGATACCCTATTTACAGTGAGATTTTTTGCATCCAATCACAAGAGGCAAGAGACAGAAACAAAGAGTTTTTTCTTCAAAAATAAAACAATAAAACAAAAAAGTAAAGCAGCTGTCCCTTCACAAAATCTCTTAACATCACAATAAAAATTAGCACTGCTGTGAGCTGTGTGTACAGTATAGATTCTTTATACTTATATATATATTTATGTATAATATATACGGTCATTTCTTGTATACACGAACTTGTCTCATTGTAGCTAGCATGTGCCTTTGGCACTATTACTTACAACTCTTCTGTTAGATTCCAAAGCTATTTAAAATATACTTAATGCATAAAAATAAAGATTTTGGCATTATCTCGCTCTATTCTTCTGATTGAAAAGTAATTATTGAGAACTTCTCATCTGGAAGAGTTCTCTCAGTGCTTCAGTTCCTCTGCCAGGTGAGGGAGGTCTGATTTGTCAACAGAGGATGCTGGGAGCCCAACTGACCAAAGGCAGGCAAGGGACAGGAGCCGCCACATCAGGGTGGGTGTGGCTCAGCACAGATATTCCACAGGGTAATAACAGCATTGCGCTCCACAATACAAACAAAACAATACAGACAATGCTAATGAAATGTCTGGGGAGCTGCACCCCTGTTAACAGCAACCTGTTTTGTTTTTTCTGTCCTCACTGCTGTGCAGAGTTCTGCTCCCTGTTGATTCACCCGTTGCTCTCCTGCGTCTCCTGGTTCTTTTCAGCCCTGCTGAGCTTGTCCTCTCACTCTGAGATGAACAGAGACAAGAGTACATTCCCCTCTCTCCTTTAGTCAGTTACCCATCTGCTCCCTCAACCTCAATGGCCTTCTTGTCCAAGTCTTTTCTAATCTTAAACACAGTCTTCAGAGCTGGATCTCAAAGGTTTTGTGCAGCTCAGTGGAGAAGGGATTTGTCGGGGACGGTGTGGTGCGCTGACGCGAGCGGCTTTCCAAGGCTGCCCACTGGGCCTCAAAGGCATCTTCAGGTGGCTGTGGGAGTGGCTGGGTGGCTGGGGAGGATGGAGCGCGTTGAGACGGAGCAGCCCAGCTGTCTGCTCCGTTGAAGGTCACACTACCATTGGACGGCTGGAGGGGAGCAGGGTTCACTGCGATGGGCTGTGGAGGTTTGACAAATGGGCTGACATTGCTGACAGCCAGGGCATCGTGCTGGGGGGTGGCGGAAGCCGCGACGGGGAATGGCTGGGGTTGCGTGGCTGAGCCGAACACATTAGCCACCATTTGTGAAGGAGTGATGCCAACCACAGGCACACTGGGCTGAGGATACGGAAGCCCGTTTGGCATCGGGTAGGAAGCTGGAGCCTGAGCATGAAAGGCGGGCTGGCGAGGGGGCAGCATGGGAACAGCAGAGGGCAAAGAGGACATGAAGGCCACCGGGGGAACAGAGGGAACAGACACCACAGGCACTGGCACAGGGGCAGTGAACGGCTGAGTGGGAGGCGTGGCTGCTGCCATGACTGGATTAGGCTGTGGGGCTCTGACCGACTTTGAGACTTCCTCCAACCACCGGTCTGCTTCTGATGGTGTGCGTTTGTGGGAGGGCATCACTGGAGAGGACGTGGGGGGGGCCATGATCACTGGAGTAGGGGATGACCAGTTACTTCCTGTTGGCAGAAAACACACATGAGGGCAAAGTGAGTGAATACGTGTCAGACAAACATTTAACAGGGAGAGCAGCAGACATTAATGTATCTGTTCAGGGCTGCAGTAGCAAAGAAGAGCAAAGACTCATCATCACAGTTCAAAGCTATTGCTAGTTTAAAATACTAGACTGACATTCTGGGTAATATGCTTATTGGATTCCTGGCAGATTGATAACACTCTCATAACTGTTAATTATAAAGCTGCAGTCAGCAAGTGTTCAGTTTAGGATAGCCTAGCTCCACCTAAAGACTAGAAACAGGGAAAACATTTATTAGGTGCCAGACTTTTTCTTGCTGAGAGCTGGATTTTTAAATTCTTTTTAACCTTTGGACAGAGGTGAGTTGCCACCTGCAATTTAGTGTACTTCCCAAAATATCAACCTATTGTACTAACCCTTGAGTGGTGCTCGTGGTTTTGTTACTCACCCAATCTTAATGATTTAGCCATAACAATTTATGTAAAAATACTTAGCAGATGTTGACTTTACCTGAATTTTAAGACATATAGACATGATGCAGTACAAGGTTAATATTTGCCATTAGCATCTGCTAGATAAAATGTACCTATAAAAGTGACATCTGTTTTATTACATCTGTAAAAAATAAATAAATCATAATCAAGACAAGGAAAAAACAAGTATGAAATACTCAACCATGGGTTTCATTGAGGAAAGACAGTTAGAAAGAGGATATTTAAGTTGTTCCGGTTGATTGTAATTCATGTTAATTCCATATCTGGGAAAAAGTTAAATTTTTAAAATTAAAAAAATTAATAAAATGCTCAAACACACCTCTCATGGTTTGAGCACCTCTCACATGCATTTTCATGAAAAAAATGTTTAATCGTTTTTGAGTTTTGCCCCGGAAAACCCACATCTGATACAAATCCCACCCCTAGAATGAGCCTTAATTCAACTTGTGACCATGATGGAAATGAAAATACACAAACAATAAACATTCCTAAAAAGCAAAAGGCACCACTTTCGTACCTGCTTGTTGTGTATAGAAAGTTTCATGAAAAATAATGAAACCGTTTTAGAGCTATGCTCTGGAAATGAACCGTGACAGACTCGCCTTTCATAGGGTGCCCACTGTGACATGCATACCTGTCAATTTTGTCAGTTTAGCCTCGGCTTACCTGGCTGTGCTGAGGCCGGGACCCCTGCTGGGGTCTTAGCCCAAGGGTTAGTCTCTCGAGCAGGCAGAGCGGGGTGCAGAACTGGGAGGTTAGCAGTAGCAGCAGCAGGAACAGAGAAGGCAGGGACTGTGCCGTTCACTACAGCAGATAAGAGACAGAAGCTAGTACAAGCATGCTGGTGTGTCAGGTGACGTGGTGTGATATCTTTAGTCTGACATGCAAAGTATTACCATGCAGTTAATTAGCAGTCTTAACAAGTATTAATCACACAGTTAAAGTAAATGTCACAAACAAAGCTAAGAGAAAATGTGAGTGGGCATTTGCATTCACGTTGCACATTTAAATTGCAAGCTGTACAATAATTACTCTATTAATGTCTTACAGCGCTGAATGAGTAATGATTAAGTCCGTTGGCCACAGATAACATTCGGCATTTCTTCCGGAGCTAATAACCAAACTTTAACACATTTTAACTCAATAATGTGATTTAACTCAGCAGTACGGTTTTAAGTAACGCTACACAATTCGGGATTTCTTCAGACCACTGTGAAGTGTGAATTTAATTAAACCTCATGACAGTTAATAATGGAGCTGCAACAATAAGTGATTTGTCTTTGCACACCTGTCCAGAGCACAGTGGCCCCTCAGCTAAATTCTTCACAGTTGAGATGCCCAGTTACACATGTGAGGGATCGGGGCTTTATGAAGAGGTTTTGTTGTTGTTACCTGGTGCCACAGGAGACTGTGGGGATGAAGCTGGTTTAGGCATTGGTGCTGAGGAGAAGGGGTCCTCTTGAGGTCCACTAAAAGCTGAAGTGATCTGTGTGCACAGCGAACTGATGCTGTCATTTTCTCCTTCTACTTCAGGGACTGGAAGGGAAACACCAGAGAGAAGTTAATACGCCAATATAGAAGACAATTCTGCATTAGAAGAAAGGGTGCGCTCAAAGTTTATCGGCAGGTTGTGCGGGACAAAGGAGCCGAGGACAGTCGGACAGTTGGTAAGGATCCCAAAGTCACCTGTGTTCTTGATGGGGAAGTCAGACTTGCGCTGCATGGTGGAGGGCAGCTCGTTCATCCGCAGTGACATCTGTCGTTTGAAGGGAGAAGTCTTCTGACTGAGCACTGGGAAGCCTCTGAAGGAGCCCTGCCTGGCAATAACATCAGCCGGTGCATGTCTGCGTGGTATCACCTGGGGTCCCAGGGCGGGCACAGAGGGAGGTGGGGAGGATGTGGGGGATGGCGAGCCTCCCGTCTGGTGGACTGAGGAGTTTGTCGCATTGGTGGCTGAGTTTCCAGCAACATTCACATCTGCCTCTGCTGCTGGAAGACGGTAACGTTCGACAATGAAGCAAGAACGAATAAACGATGCAATAACATTTGCTGGCATTTCTGGCCAAACCATTCATGATTAATAGACTCAGGTATGGGACTACATTTACAGACCTTTTTTAGCATCCTGTAGCTGCCTCATGACTTCTTCCCGCTCTGCCGCCTCTGTTGCTGTAGTAACACGAAACGAACCCTCACGGGTGAAAGTCGTTCTGTTGGCGTCAAAGGTTGCCGTGACCCCGCACTCCTTTTCCCGTTTCTGTTTTCGCTCCAGACAGGCAGCGAACGCACAGCCCACAGCATGACTGAGACGCTCTCCCTGAAAGAGACAAGGCCAAACAGTGACGATACAATGATGTACATAGATTATAAACATGATATAAAACCATTACAAACCTTGTATAAAATCAACTGAAAACATTGTATAAAAAAAACATTTAAACTGCATAATTAAAATTACTCAAAACACTGAAGCTTATAAATATCAGAACTTTTTAAAACACTGCTAAGTAGGGAGGACAAATAAGATTGTCTATTAAATAGGAGGTGTGAACAACCTTCAATCATGTGATCGCTGCCTATTATTATTCAATTGTATTGTACAATTAGAGTGACTTCTTACAGAGTCTTTAATGGCCATAAAACAATGGCAGATCCAGCGTCGCGTGGTGCCGTCCCTGCAGATGTAAGAGAACGCCCTCTCAAAGTTACGATCCGGAGCGCAGAACGACACCTTCTCTATTGTCTGGTCCAGGATCAGGTCCTGCAAAAAGCATTTTCCCTTCATTAGAATGTGCTTTAAAACTATGGGTGGCAGTCAAGTAACACTCATTTGTGTTAATTCAAAACGTGGGCGGAATGACTGTGTAATGAGCAGTGCTTCAATGTGAAAGACTGAGTTCAAGAGTGCTTGAATGAGATTGAACTATGAGAAACACTAGTCTGATCTCTGACAACAACATCACACCGACCCACACAAAACTGTAAAACAGAATTTGATTTCTTTCATTTGCACATTTTCACTGGAATAATACAAAGCTGGCTCAAAATCGGCAAAGTTTTGGCAACGATTAAATAGCTGATAGAGGAAATGACAATGAAATTTAACACTGCGAGATGAGGCTTTTTTCAGAATTTGAATTAGGGTTTGATTTATTTCAAAGGTACTGTGGGTCCCTGGCGGAGGTCTAAGCTCTACAGAGTGTCCCTCTAGTTCTTTATTTCTTTGTAGCTCTTTTGAATTTTTCCATTTCATAAACTACAGCGGTGATGCAATGTTAGCGCATGTGTTTAAACAGTCTCACAGAGACACACATTGAATTCTCTTAAAGTTTGTGCTCTGAAAAAGAATCAAGGTTTGCTGTAGTACCAGTGTTTTCCAGCAGGTGACGATATAATCTTTACTAACATCTGTTCCTGCAGGTGCGCTGAGTACATATTTCTAAGAGGTCCTTTTGCAGGTCACTAGACCAGAAGCATAACAGCTTCACTATCATTATTAACTGCTGGAGCTCGGCAGCCTTAACTGAAGCCACATTTACTTCCTGTGGCTGATCTTTATGTTTGATTAAAGGGTTTCTGAGCCTGACATGAGGGACTGAAGGGACTTATTACCTTTGTTTTGTCGTCTACAACACGTAGGCCATCTGCTGACACCCACAACACAGCCCGCACTGGCTTCTTTCCAGCCTGCAAACAAAACACAGGAGCAGGGTCGAGTCAGAAATTAGCAAACTTTGCCAGTCTCTCCATTCCCTGAAAATGTCTTTCCCCTTGCAACCTATTCATAATAAAAATATCCATCAACACACACACACACACACACACACAAAGCACACCTGTAAATAAAGAGAAAGCACCAGGTAAGAGACAAAACAGAAGATACAACCGAGGAGTTGTTTTTCTGAGTGTGGTGTTATTCAGTGGTACCCAAACGTAATAACAAAAGAAGGTTGGTGCTCTGATGCAGTTGACAGTGGTGGCCTCGTTGGTTAGAATGGCAACAGTAAAATATTTGTGTGCGCACAAAAAGGAAATACTCATTCACACAAACTGTTTACTGTTCCATTCTTGAATCATGGAAGAAGGGCGGATGGGAAAGAATGCACGCCTGTTAATTCAAAAAACACACACACAGAAACACAAAAGTGCCCCACCCCAGCCTAAACCACCCCACCTGATCACAGACACATGCATCATTGTGCTCGTCTCTCTTTAGGCTGATTCCCCCGTGTGTACGAGTGTGTGTGTGTGTTTCTTCCAGCCTTCAGATGTGTGATCAAAGGGTGAAGTGTTATGTGAGAGGAAGAAAAAATTATAATAATGGTCATTATGAAAGAGGCACAGTCAGACACACAGAGCAATAACTTACTTTTGTAAAGAATCCTTTGAAGAATTTCCTGTCCTGGAAGTGGGTGTGGTAAAAAAAGGGAGGATGGGTGACAGGGGTGGAGGGAGACGGGGGAGGAACAAGGCATGAAAATGTTACCTAGGAAGTCTAAAAAAAATTGTCTGGAGCCGAGCGGAAGGGATTTGATTTGGTTTTTGTTTGGGGTTATGAGTGAGTAAAAGAGTGAGGCAATGGATCAGATAGCTCCACATGACTCCATTCTGAAGGATGTTTTCATGGGTGATACTGTGGTTGTTATTGTCTTTATGATGATAACTGTTAGTAAACCGTATTACTGTTCCCATCGGAGCCCTCCTGAATGCAAGAAATTGTTTGAATAAGCAACAGCAACCCAACAGAACTACAACAATCCCACGTCACTGACAGCATACCGAGCTGCCTGGACCGAGGAGACGGCAGACCTTCAGGTCTGTGCGAGTATGTGGAGGGGATCATCCAAAATCCCATTCCTTTCTTTCTCCTCTGATTCCTAGACCGAGACCTGGTCATTCCGTGGTTGAGCAGCAGACAGAGACGGGTTCCCACGGACAGCAGTTTGACCTTTGAGTCAAACCTGTGATTCACCCATCATCAGGAGTCACTGGGTCAAGTTTAGGCTGCAACAAACACAGAAATAAACCACAACCAGACCCCGGCCTAGTCTTAATCCTCCTTCATCCCCTGCTCCCTGGGAGTTTCCTCTCTTTCCCATAAGCTGTGAAAAGGAGTGCAACTCTGCTCCTGATACACAGCCATGGCGGAGACGGCACTCCTGGCACTGTGTTAATGCATGATTTAACGTGTTAACCAGCACTGCAGATTCATTTGGAATGAGCTAAGCGCATGTTAGTGTTTGTGAGAGCCACACAGATACGCAGGTGATGGTAGAGTCTGCAAAGGAGTATTAGTAGGCTATGGTTAAGGGGAAAAGAAGTCTCTACAGGGTTGAGATAAATCAAAATGGGAGGGCAGTGAGGAGGGGAGGGGATTCAGAGGCATTTCTCTGCAACACCACAATAAAAACCTGCTTAAAAAGACAAAAAAAAACAAAAAACGTATAACACAAACAAAAAGGTAATACAATATTCAGGCATTCAATGTGTGAGCTGGGATGAGACTACATGAGGGGAGAAAGGATAGTTGTGAAAGATCAAGGGGAAGTCAAAAACAAAAATTAAACAACTAAGCGAGAAAATAAACGCTGCAGTCAACAAGCCTTACTTTTGATTTGGAAAAGAAGTGTACATACTTAACCTCTTCTTAATCGTCATTAAGTCTTTAATGAAAGAACCAGCTTACAAACACCTTGACTGATGGATTTATACACTGTCAGTGATGTTCCCTGAGGCGACTGGGTGTTCATATACCAAACACAATTGAAATTCCTCCAACATGTCAGCATCTCCTGGTTGAGCGCCCCACCCATTCTGAACAGAGGAAACACTCCAGGTCACGACGAACTCCTGCGTTACAGCAAAAACACTCCCACTAATAGAACACTGAATACAACTCCAAACCCCCCCCCCCCCTGGGCCGTCAGCCAAAAGAAGCAGGAAGTGATGCCATGATGACAAAGCAAAAAGGCAGCTTGGAGGTTGATGGTACCGCAGTGCAGCCTCCTCCTCCTCCTCCTCCTCCTCCTCTTACCTCCATACTCCCGTCTGAGTCATGGGTCACAGAGCCATGAGAAAACTCTCATTATTGTCACAAAAGCTAGAATACAATGGGGTTGACTCAGAGCTGTAACTGCTTGACAGCCTCTAGCACAGGGAAACAGATACTTTCATGCTCTTCCTTCTTATTGGTCAGAGAGCTCGTGTTGGTGTTCTGTCTGGCTGCTGGCTAATTCTCAGGAAACAACCCTCACCACATATTAAGCACCTACAGGTGTCAAGCCTGGTTCCTGACCAGTGTAATTATTAGTTCCTGGAGTTGACTGCTGAGCAATATTAAGTGATATCATCTGCTGGAAGGAAGTGCATATGTTGCCTGGCAACAGTTAGCTTATTAAAGAGCCAGTGAGGATAAGCTGGGATCCAGCAGGGCCTCTGTAATTGTATATCTGCTTGAAGGGTGGCCCTTGTCTAGTCTGGCCAATCTAGATTCAACACAAATAAGTGGCATCAGGGGCAATCTATCACCTCTGTGTTCTTCTCAGCTCTCAGCGGCAGCCTCACCCCCCCCCCCCCTTCCAGTTTTCCCACAGACCAACCATCATAACAAAGATGCTTGAAAATGACAAGTAATCAAGTGGTGCTTTCTACACTCAGAATTTGGTATTATTTAGAAATCACTTTAACATCATGTCCACTTCCATCATGATGCCTTTAATGACATATTCCCCCCCCCCCCATTACTTATTGATGCCACTTATGTGTTGTGGCAAAGTTGTGGCATAAAGCTTGTTAGAGACCTTTGCATAGAAGGTGCTTTTTTTAAATAGTTTTTTAAATTTATCTTCCACATTTAATTTGCCTGCTTCACAATTATCTCATTATTTTCCAAGATAGACTCAACTTCTCTTTTTCTTTGCTACCCTTTTTAGCTGCTAACCAGGCCTTCCTTCCTTCCAGAGAAATCGCTCATTTCTATGATTTATGAGCAGCTCGTGTCTTTTTATGGTTTCTCTGTTGCCAAGACCAGAATTGCTTGAGAGCAGGAGCTACAAGTGGCCTTTACAGACCAGTGGTGGGGACAAAGCTCTGCACAGAATATGTTGAAAAAGTTCATTTTTCAAAAGCCCGACTATCTGAATTCTATCCAAACATTGCCGACCGATGTGACAGATGTCACACTTCCTCTTGTAACCTAAGCCATAGGCTTTTGTTTTGTTCCATCTAACATAAATTCTGGAGAGATTATTTTACAATCCTGACAACAGTTTTTGGAGTCTGTATAAAGATACGCCCTTTTATAGCTTTATGTGGCATCTCTATTGACTCTTACCAAACCTCATTCTTTTAGAGGTGGACGTATTAGCTTTCACCTCTAGTTTGGCAAGACGTTGTATTTTATTTCTATGGAAGTCCTCTAACCCGTCACTTTATATATTTATATGCATACCAAATTATTTGAAGAGATACGTGTGTAAAACATTCAACAGTGACCTCAAATGGCACGAGGACAGAACCTCATTGTGTGAGTCGAATCACTGATCTTTTTTTAGCTGCATCATTGTAGACAGAGCAGCATGGGATAACAGCATGGCAGGCCGATCACTGCACAGTCCTACACTTGTCTTAAAAATCAGCCCCCAATAAAACTACTCAGAAATGAAAGGCAGAGCAACACAGCGCAGCATGGCTGGTTTCTGTTTACCCTTCCACTGCTCTGAGTATCGGTGCTGAATGTTAACCAATATTACACTCATATAATGAATTTTGACTTCTTTTTCTTTTAGAGTTCGTGTAGAACTTTCCCAGAGCCTAGGAATGCTGCTTTACCTGTGTAATACCAGAAAACTCTGCTAAGCTCAAGCACGCACTTCTCGACTATCAGTGATTACTTTTGTGGAATTTCCTGTAAGGTGAGCCTCTCGCGCACGCAGGTAAATTGCGACATCCAGGCCAGGGCTCAAGTGGATGATGGCCACTTAGCAAGAATGTAACAGCAGTTCCATCACAAAAATCAACTACCGTCACAATAAAAATAAATATATACCAGCCTTTAAATTACACCAGCCCGACTCTCATTATGAATGTGGCAAATAATAAATCCCAGAAAGCCTGTGCTGGGTTATAAATAAAGGATCTCTGGGTGGTGAGAAAGTGAGGGAGCAGCAGAGGAGACCAGGAAATGTCATTAGATTGAGGAGGGTCAGATCGTTGTGGCCTGCAGGAGGACACGAAGCCCCGGACTCTTCTTTTGAGTTGGCTCCATTTTGTCCACCTTGTTAAAATGACTGTAACTCAATAAGACCGGAGAGCCTCAGGCTCTGTGTACACCATGTGACCTCATCAAGCACCAGGCGTGTACATGCTGTTGTGTGTGTGTGTGTGTGTGTGTGTGTGTGTGTGTGTGTGTGTGTGTGTGTGTGTGTGTGTGTGTGTGTGTGTGTGTGTGTGTGTGTGTGTGTTTCTGCTATGCCTCTGGATACACTTCTTCCTCTGCGCGTGTTTTTGTGTGATGATTTGCCTGTGTGTTGTGGCTGTATGTAATGTTGTGCCTTTGTGTGCAACAAATGTGCTTTTGTAAATCTGAGTTTAAAAAGCTTACTTCTGGAACAAGTAAGCTGGGATCTGCATTTGTATTTGTTGTAATTCCTGTAACATACTTCAGAGCACAATTATGAGATGCACAACCTTAGGGCCCCTACAAAGCATGTGTGAAATTTGACTGAACTTTGTCCAGTTGTTTTTGAGGAGCTGTGGATTGACCATACCCCCATCAAACCTGTAACGCACAGACGTACAAGGGTATATATATATAAATATAAATATATATATATAAATATATATATATATATATAAATATATATATATATAAATATATATATAAATATATAAATATATATATATATATACATATATATATATATATATATATATATATATATAAAATAAATAATAAAAGTAAAGTAAGTATTTTTTACCCCTACTGTATGTGCAGTATCTGTTGGTGGCACTCTTTTTAACCCCCACATACTGTGTGTGTGTGTGTGTTTGTGTGTTTATTCTCTCACTTGCATCCGTTTTATTGTACTGTTCTGCTTCAACTGATATGAAAATGTAAGTGTTCTTCTCTGTCAACTGTACTCATGAAATAAATTATTCTCAAGCATCTTCTACGCTATAATCAAACTAACAAATGGCTATCAAGTAGTTTCCAACAGCTCATTAAGTTGAACAAGCGAAATGACCGAAAGGCCCTTTACGCAATTTTATGACGCAAGAACAATAGACGTTGATAACAGCGGACATGAGGAGGGAATTCTCAATTAGCCTGAGTCATTTACAGTGAAACTGAAAGCTAATCACTGACACTTCATGGAGGACTTCATGCTGATCCGCCTGAAAAGACTCTGATCATACTGAGACAGACCCAAGAAGCAGACCTCAGGTTTAGTCTTGACTGCAGGCAATCAGCTTTGTTTTTATGACCTGGGTGTGGTCTTAGCAGACGACTGATGACATGGAAAAGCAATTGCTCCATGCTTTCCCCTTTCCCCTCCCACGTACCCCAAATTGGAATTCCGTCTTTTTGTGTAACTCTGTCGGAATCTACTGCAGCAGGAAATACATGCCGATCCATCTTCTCTGTGCTGAGACAGCGCACGAGAGAGAGAGAGAGGAAGAGACACTCAGAACACCCCTGGAAGTCGTCTGAGGGTCGAGATGGGTGGAGACCCTCACTGACAAATGGCAACAACCAGCCATCCTCTAGCCTCGATGCACGGAGTAAACTAGGCAGGAATAAACAGCGACGAAAAACTACTAAGAAGAAAACTGCTTTGTGACAGATGAAAGGGGGGGCTGCCACAAAATAAATGTTAGAAGGAGTCAGTGGGATGTCGGTAGCTCAGTGAAGGAAACTAATGGGGGAAAAGATAAGTAACAGATAGTAAAAGGAAGTGGGATGTCTGCTATTTAGCAGCCTTGTTCCTGGGAAGTATGGAGGGGGCTTCTGGTGAAACCTACCGTTTTCAGCCGCTTCACTGCATCCTCGCAGATGTGCATGCCTCGGGACTCCTCCACCTCCACGTGCCCCAGGTACTGCAAGGTAGAGACAGAGGGAGAGAAAGTGAATAATGTGGTGACGAACTTTTCCTGGGGCTCTCTGTTCTGAGGTTAAATTACAATAATAAACCCTGGAATGAGATTGGGTATTTAAAATCAGTCCAAGCTGTCTAAAATCCCTTGGTAGGCTGACGCTGGTGATTTATGCACCTAATTAATCACCATGTTGAGGTCAAACGCAGTTCAATTGCTCTCTAGTTGGTTCCTAATTTTGTCTGTTGAGTAAAGGCTCAACCCTTTCCTGAGAAACGTAAATGGGCAAGTTTACGTGTTATATTTTGAGGAGGGGATTACATGAGTAAAACACTCATGGACAAAGACAAAGCAGCTCTTTCTTCCCACACATTCAGCACCGTCAACCAGCTCCTTTGTGTTGCTATGAATGAGGAGCCAAGAGAAACATGACACAGGTTGTCAGTTTTTTTTGGGGCCTCAACAGAATTCCAGCTAAAACTGGCTCATCAAAAAGCATTGGAGACCGGGCCAGGTAATACCTTACGCTGCAGACAACCCACTTTAAGGGGTTTCTGGTGATTGTGCAATCTTTTGGTATGAACTATAAATTATTACAACATGGTAAGTCCCAACAATACAGTACTCCATGGCCTCTGCTGTATATAACGGCGGGGCAGGAGGTTTCACATGAAATAAAAACGGGCTCCGCTAAGATTGCGTTAAGTCCACAAACCGGAATTTACTGGCCTCACAAAAAGCTGTCAATCGCATGATGGATTTGACTATTCCCCTTCTCCACACAGATTGTATAGTGGGTAAAGCTGTGCCAGAATGGCACCCATAGAGCACATACCTCAGACAAGGCCGAAAAATCCCACACATCTGTTAACTTGTCAAACCCATGGCCCACCCTGCACAAGGTTTAGTTGGTTTGGTTCAGTAGTTTTGCGTAATAAATCTAACAAAGAAGGTGTAAAAATAAATAAATTCGGAAGCAGTTCTTTTACCCAGATATGCGCCAAAATGTAATGGCTTCTTTGCTCACTCATGCTTCTTCCTTCTACAAAGTTTCATGGAATTCCGTCCTGTCATTTTTACGTAAACCTCCTTGGTGGAGGTAAAAATACACACTTTATAAGATTAACCATTAAGGGTGAAAAGCAGGGGGCACTATATTATCATATAAGCCACATATTTAATGACTTATTTAATGACCTACCATAGTCTCTATCAGCTCTTGCCACTGGGCCTAAAAACATTTCTAGGGGGAGACCTTGTGACTGATTAATTGTGACTTGAAAATCCTATGCGAGTGTGTTTAACTGCTACTGAATGGACGGAAAAGCAGCCTCCTCCAGCTGACTTGACCCTCCCTCCCTGCCTCCCTTCCCCTGGAACTGAAGCAGCATCTCGCCCTGCTGCGTGTCGCTCTGGATTCACGACCCTGACTCCCACAGAAGCCATTGTGCCGGAGAGGAAGTCCTTACCCTTTCCTTATACACACACACACACACACACACACACACACACACACACACACACACACACACACACACACACACACACACACACACACACACACACACACACACACACACACACACACACACACACACACACACACACACCAAGTGACGCTGACCCACGCCTTGTCTCCCCACGCCTTGTCTCCCCACGCCTTGTGGCCCTGCTATTTTAAGAATGTGGCGTCACACATGTGAGTCACACTGGCGGCTGTTTTAGAATACAAATGTGCGCAGACACATGCACGTAAACATACAGAGATGAAAAACGCTTGTGAGCTAAGGACATCACTGATGCACAGAGGCAGCTGTGGGCAGCAGGCAGAGTGAAAGCAATAGCGTCGCTAAAAGGAGATCGGCCTGCAGACTTGGCTGAGATGAGATGAGCAAATGCTGGGGAGGCATGAAGTGTCACAACAGATGCTTTATAGTAGCATCTTTGTCGTGTTAGTAACTAGCTGGCAGCAATAATCTGGGGGCATTCATATACAACAGATGCACTCAACCGAAGCAGTTTTAAAGAAATTAAATTAACATCTCTGCTACAGCGTGTGTTGTACATGTGTAAAGGTAATTTGGTTCCAAATCCAGGTTTATTTGTGAGCCTACTCTAGGATTAGTTCCACTTAGCACTAATCCTATAGTGAGCTAGGATCAGATGCAGTTTATATTATGAAATTTGTGCTGAACTGCATCTACTGTTAGCAGATGAAGCACCGGCAGTAATGCAAAAGTTGGAGCAGACTGTTTGCGGGGAAGAGGGGGCTGTGCCAAGCTCTTCATTTACTATTCGGCCTATAGTCCATCCTTCAAGTATGCGGTAATGAGTTCTGTGTAGTGACAGAACAAATGAGATAGCAGATACAAGCAGTTACATAAATTGCCTCCGTACAGGTGGCTGGCCTCAGCCTTAGAGATATGGTGAGGAGCTTGGACACCTGGAGGGATCTCAGAATAGAGGTGTTGCTCCTTCGCATTAAAAATAGGACAGCTGATTAGGAAGCCTCCGGGGTTCCTCCCTTTTCCAGGCCAATCCAGCTGGGAGGAGATCCCGGGATAGACCCAGAACTCTCTGGAGGGATTACATATACAGTACTATGAGGCCTGGGAGCACCTTGAGATCCAGGAGGAGCCGGAAAGTGTTGCTCACACACCGCAGTTACTGCAGTGTTGCCCTGGGTTGTCCTTAAATGCACATTTGAGGCAGCCACTAATAAAGAGGACAGGGCTCAAGACAACAGGTGCACAATTTAAAAAAAAAAAGAAGAGCAGTACTGTATTGTTTAATTATTCAGCTCTGGGGAAAAAAGCTTATTCGCCTTCTTGCCAAATGACAGATGAAAAAAAATTGATACAGGTCAAAGGTTCTGTATGGTGAATATGTAGCTGGAGTCAGCAGCTGGTAAGCCTAGTTAAGCAATTCAGACTATAAACGGGGGGGAGGAAACAAAATGCCTTCCAAAACCTCTAGCTCAGAAGCTCTGAGGTGGCACGAGGTACGAGCTGCCGCCTCACAAGTATCATATCAATATCAATTAACTGAAATTGGCTTGGGTGGTGTAATCCTCTGGATGTGCTCCAGATGGATTTCAGGAATTAAACCAGAGTATTGGCCATAAATCTGTTTCAGTGAAAAATTCAGTTGGATTAAATAGAAAGTCCATGATGTGCACAGCTCTAAAGTGTGAAAAATTGTAGAAAACAAGCTGAGACAAACGCACACATTCATTCCCACACAAATATATCTGCACAGTTCAAACCAAGGGCATTTCAATAATTTAACTTGTCATCTGTTTTATTTGCTAAACACACACAATCTAATCTTGCATCCATCTCTAGCCTTTAGACATTTCCATACGAAAAAAGCAAATCTAGCAAATCTAATCATCTTGAGGCACGAATGACTGTCACTGCAATTTCGGTTTGACAACCACATACAAAAGCATAAATATGCACACAATGCTGCTTACTATGACCCACCCATGTTAATCAGTGAAGAACTGGGCTTGTAAAATGAGCTACGTAGCCGAGGAAGTCCCAAGCCACAGCACTACAGGCTCATTTCACCCCATTTGAAACCCCCCCCCCCCTTTCCCCTCCACACCAGTTTCAAACAACCTTTCCTCTTCTCCTTGTCCTCTACATCTCCTCTCCTATACTCTCTATTGGTTAGTCTTCAGTGCGACAGTCTGAATTTCACTGCAACTCTTCCAACCCGCACACAACTGGGCTCCTCTGAGGCACCTATAGAGCAGGAGACAGGGAGCAGGAGGAGGGGGAGGAGGGATGCAGAGGAGTAGCATGGTAGGTTGCGCCGGCACGATGAAAGGGGGGGGGAAATGCGGAGTAGAGTAGAGTAGTAGAGTGTGTGGCTGTAGAAGCAAAAGAGGGAAAGCATGACCTCAATGGATGATCTTTAGTTCACTGACTGCTTTCACTGCTTTAACACCGTGTGTCGATTTTTAGAGCAGATCAACAGCCTGCAACAGTAGCTGCTGTTGGAGTTACCAGAGTTTAAAATTTGGCGAGGTACGTCTGCGTTGCTTTATTTTTCTGTTACTGGCAGAGCATTTTAAGAGGATAAAAACACGTATAGTACTTTGATGACACCTCTTCACCTTTGGAAAGACAACTTGCAAAAATGTATTTCAGACAAAGATCAGAGGCGACGCTCCTGCTTGAAGAAAGCAGCAAACAGAGACAAAATGTGAGAAGTAGTTAATCTACACCTTGAAAGATGTGTGAAGAAAGAATGCAACAACTCTAGCCTTGAGTAAAGCGCAAGGAGACAATTTATGGGGAGCAGGTGGGGGAGGGAAGGTGTGACTGTGTGTGTGTGTGTGGGGGGGGGGCATTTGGAAGATAACTTAGAGGAGATCTTTGAGCTCGGGCAAAGTACTCACTGGCTTGTACGCTCAAACGACTTGAAGTCATGATCTAACACACATGCACACCCGTCCACCTTCAGAACTAAAATCTCCAGGCTGACCTAAAGCCCCTCCATTACTTCCCTTTACTCTCACGCCTCCTTCCACTTACGGTATTTTCAATTCATGTTTCTTGCTGAAAAGAAACAGGATTAAGCGAAACACACAAGCCGCATCAGACCAAAACCTGTACGTGACGTGATCCTCACCCCTTGACTGAAGTTCATATATTCAGAGGAAAACTTTCTCTTCTTCGATTCTGTGGTTTTCAATTCCCCTTTATTCTGAGTGAGGAGAGCTTTCGGGCCCTTCTGATGAGAGGAAGTGTACCATTGCACTTCTGTTTGCAAAAGTAGAGGCGTTTTGTTGCCAAAATATAGTGAACTCTACACTCCATCAACTGCGGCACAGCATGCTCACGAAACACTGAAGACATACACCGTATGTAGGCTTCACTTATTTGTCAGTTATAATGACAGATTCTTTATTGATTCAAGTGGTTTTCAATGCTCTCTGAGGCCAGGAATCAACTGTGCGCACACATCCTACAGGTTTGGAAGGCACCAGCACAATATCTTGCAACCCAGATAAAAGCTATGCTCACAGTCTCTGAACGCTTATAATTAATCACAAGCAGCGTCCTTGGGGAGGTAGGCACGGTGCAGGTTTCTCAGAGGTATGAGTGCGCCACAGTAAGGTAAGCGCTGTATTTTGTCCATCTTTGAAGTGTGTGTTTTATATTCAGGTGTGTTTTGTGTGGGAGGGAGAGTTACCTTGACTGCAAAGCTACATTTGCCGCTGCGGACCGCCTCCTCGTCCGTCTGCCACTGGTGCGGCCGACTCGACTCCGGGACGTATACATCTTTCTTCCGACGGAAGCTCTGCCGTAGCTTATTCATCACTGAGCTCCCTGTGAGTGGTGAGAGAGGGTGAAAATTGGGCTGTCAGCAGCAGCTAGATTAAAAAAAAAATTTAAAAAAAGTACAGCACTGCCTGGAGACGTGGATAAATAACAAAAAGGCAACGGTTAAAAAGAGCTGAACATATTAAGTAACAATAATAGTTGGTAAGTCTGGGATATTAACTCATTCCCGTGCAGTTAATAGTGTAAGTATGAACAGAAATTAGTCAACTTCCTGTTTTGAGCGGATACGAAGCTGAACCACAGTGCCACACTACCACTTTCATGCATCCTGTTTAGTGTCTGTAAATAGGAGTGCTTTTAAATACTGACATGACTGCACAACACAATAAACTGGTGTCACTCAGACTCACAAGGAGGAACAAATGAGTTGGAGGATGAGTTGCTAAAAGGGGACAGAGAACCTGGCATGCAGTCGGCAGCTCCTCCTAATAGAACCCTTCGCCTGATGAATGTACCAGCACCACAAGGTCATAGATGGCAATACAAGTTAAATGACAATCCACATTATTTCCTTAGACAATTAATGGTGTCTTCAAACAACATCTTGATCGCTGATATCGGTCTAATATGCAGAGTTAAGTAAAATAAATGTCTGGAATCTTCTACATCTATTATTACACCGTAATACAAAACTGTAGTACAAAACATTTGTAACAAGCCAGGAGGAGGTCTGCCAGTCCTAAATTGACACCCGCCAGGCCTAACGACTGGGAATTTTGGGAAATCAATTTCTTATTATTTAGCATAATGTTGACGGACCAAAAAAGCTGAACTCATGTGTGAGGGCACTGCAGAGCCTGGACAGTCTATAGCTTCCACACTTTAGAGTTACCTCGTAATTCATCTTCAAAATAAAAGGTCAGTGATTGTGAGCATTATTTTTGATTTAATGACTCAAATGTGAAACCTTTGAGAGACAAACGAGAAGTAAATTGTGAATTTTCACTGTCCTCATCCAAAGACTAACGTTAGCAGAGCAGTGAATTCTCTGCTAACGTATATCAAAATTTTGCAGCATGTAGGACTTGAGGAAAACTGTTGATACCATTAGGACTCAGGATTTATTTTCCTAACTCTTGACATTGTTATGTTAACATAAGTTATGATAACACTGTAGACAATAAAGTAACTGATGTGAGCTCAAAACATTGATGAAACAGGTCAATGTGTCAATGTCAATGTGATTAATTAATTTCCTGCTCATTGTAAAAACAAACTACAGTATTCAAACTCACTTCCTGGTTCAACTTTGAACTTCCATACTTGGCAGCTTGTCCTGCACATTGAGGGACTAGTACCAACAATACTGGTTTGTTTACTTTGGCTTTACACTGAAAATAAAGTGGTAGCTAATGTGGCAAAACCTGCTGTCTTATTTGGCACTAGTATGATCATCTGACCGCTCAGGAGTTTTGCTCTGTCAGACTTCTTTAGCAATCTCGCTACATTGTGACACAACCTTATTATAACCGACAGATACAATGGCTGGAGCAACAACAATGCAAGTTCAAACAAACCGTCATTTCCCTTAAAATGTCTTTCTTTATGTTGAGGCTAGGTTTTGAGTCTGTCCACCTTAAGTGCATTTTCAAACATCGAACTCTCTAAAGAAAATCTCAAAACCGCACAATTCATTAGGCTAAAAGCACTACTTTAACCCATGCACGTATCTGTTCTTGGCTTTGGGAGGAGATTAGGAGGCACACACAAAAACAAAAAAAGCAGAGACCCAATTAAAATTTGCTGATCCAAACTACAACTGAGAGGTGCGTCCATCATCGAAAGCCTGGCTCACATCTCCCTCAGCTAATCATAACTGGGGAACAGAAGTCATTCAGCCATGCAATTCGAACTTTTAACACGTGAGCCGAGCGTACTCCTCGACTAACAACTTGTGCCCATTAACTTCTGAGCTGATGAGGATCGGGTGGGATTAAGAGCTCTTTAATCCAGGAGAACTGACTGTCTGTACAAATAAACACACACAAGAACAAGCAGCAACACAGCAGCGTTCGGTCACACACATGCACACAGTGACCACACACACCTAAATCACTAAACACACACTGGACTGAGCGGTCTGTTTGCACAGTGAAACCTGTCCTGTGAGCCAACACTGGCTATGGGCAGAGAGCGCGCTTCATGTTAGGCTCTCTTATCTGTCCGTGTCAGACTTTAGCTCTGTGGGCAGTACACAATGAAACTGTCGGCCTTGACCAGGCCACCGAAACGCACATAAACACATCACACTTCCTATACTGTCACTAAAGGACGGGGACCTGGAGGGGACCGTGGACTCAGAAAGCACCCAAGGGACTGAATCTGTCATGTGCATTGCATATTTCTACACCTGAAATAGGCTGACTGCACCGACAAGACACTGCTGCTTAGGCTATTTTATGAATCAAGCACAACTTTCCAAACTTGTCTAGTCACTAAGGTTTGGTAACATTCACTTTTGAACCGAGACCAGTACCCAACGATGCCTTTATTCTCTACTTGCAGATTCAGTTGCTTGAAAGGAGGAAGTTGTTTAAAATTGTTTTAAAAATATCCTGACCTCTGAGCAACGGTGAATATGGAGATACAAAAGTCACAACGAGACCTGTGAAAACGGGCCGACGTGTCAGCTAACAAGGTGCTTTGTCATAGGAGCCAAATCCCTCTGAGGGTGTCATGATATGAAAGCAGCCAGTCTGACTCTAGTGTGTGTGAGAATGTGTGCGTACATTAGACTGTGTGCAAGTTGTAGCCGGCAGCAGAGTGAAGTGTTTGAAAACAAGACAACTGAGTGAGGGGGGGGGATATTGCTTCGTCCCTGACTCCCGCTCTCTCCGAACACACTGGTGATTTATTTAGGTCATATCATTTTTGGGCTCGCTGCAGTGCCAGTGGCAGGCTGCATGCTTCGAGTTTGCAGAGTGAGGAGGAGCACCATAAGGAAAACTGATTTGTCTGCTCTTGAGTGCAGCAAATTAAAGCGTTTGTTTCTGATGGAGCACGCATTTTGAATAAATGTCAATAAACATAAACAGCATTCACACTGCAAGCATGTATTGCTCAGATCTGATTATTGTGTTAGGTAGTTTACGTCGTCATTTAAATGGTACTAATATGATTCTATTGTTTACTGGTCAGACTACGAAGCCGATCTACATTGCGCAAAAAAAATAACACAAACAAAACAAAGACATGCAGCACGCTGGTTGTTCAGAAGCAAACATGGAGGCCACTGAAATCTAGTTTACGGTTTCATTTATTACATGACGTGCAATGAAAGCCAGCAAATTTGTGAGTCGATGATAACAAGGAAGAAGGAGGGCCAAATTTATAATAATGGCTTTTTGTGGCGCAACAGCTGCTACTTCTATACGGATGTGTGTGTGTGTGTGTGTGTGTGTGTGTGTGTGTGTGTGTGTGTGTGGATACGGAGTCTGAGCCAGGAGTGGCAGGATTGTGATATGAATCGCTTCGCAGAAACATTTCACCCAAAGCAGCATGCTTGTGTTAATAGAGTGGCTCAGACCAGTGCAGAATTGTAATAACTGTCAAACCAGAGTGACGAAAAAGTTGCATAAATTCCATTATGCAGACTGTTCAGACTGACGTCACACTGATTTAGGACCTTAAAGGAGAATTGAGGACATTCGGTGTGACTTGTGCTGTTCACACTGTCACACAACCAAAAAAAAAAAAAACCCCAGATCTGAGCCAATTTTGACACGAGTGTGAACATAAACTGAGCCAGTGATTTCAAACAGATCTTCTAAATGTAAAAACAGTGAGTTTATGACACTGGAGAGTGATGTATGTGTACGTATTATAAAACAGTCATACCTATTTCATACAGCCGGGATGAGTTTGAAACATCAGTGTTGTGGCATTGCCAAACACGTTTGCCAATGTGACAAGCACACATTTGCCTCAAACAACTACCAGATGGTTAGTTATAGTGCTACAAAGACTGAATGTTTCTTTCTCTTCAATCAGTCTGTGCTAGAAGTCAATGAAATAAAAAAAACGTGAACAGCAAATCCTCGCATTTAAGAGGCTGGAGCACAGAAAACGTTTGACCTTTTTTTTACCGGATGGTTTCAAGCTGCACTAATCAATGACTCCATGTAAACAATGGATCAAATGACTGCTGAATTGTGAGAGTGGTGACTTGTCGTGACAAACCCACACAGAATCGTTGGCTCTGCAGTTCTCCTCCGCTCTACAAAGAGTCACTTTAAGCCGACTGTTTTGGTCTTTCATGAGTCTCGCACCCCCATGTCGGCCCAACCAAACCCACCTTCTAAATCACTTAGCACTTAAACCACTGCCAGCTCACAACCCACACACCTTCTCTCTACAGCAGCGTCTAAGAGAGACAAATAAGGAGAAAGCAGGAGAGAAACCGCATGAACTCAAGTGTGGGAAAGAAAGCGTACATTTCAAATATGAATGACATGTAACCTTTGCAGGAATGTGATGATAGTTGTGTTGCCAAAATGTAACATGCTTGGAATGAGGACAATGAGAAAATCTGAATCCCTTAACAAAATGGATACGTGTGTGTGTCTGTGTGTGTGTGTGTGTGTGTGTGTGTGTGTGGAGTTGGCAGGAAGGTTAGCAGAGACCGGGGTGAGGTCAGAGAGACTGGGCCAGAGGGAGCAGAGGAGCGCTGAGTGGGTGGAGGTCATGTGAGGAGGGTTTAGGTTTGGGATTTGGTCATGAGCTGGGGGAAGAAAAGAAAAAAAGAGGCGAGGAGGGAGGAAAGGTGAGAGACAAAGATGGAGTGAGGTGGAATGAAATGAGGGTTACAGAAGGGAAAAGTCGAGATAAGTTGCGAGAGGGACAGAGGGAAGTCAGATCATTAGGATGAGAAAGGGGTTAAGATAAGGAGAGAGAGCAGAGCAGAGACGTTTGGTGGGGGGGGTTGGTGGTAAAAAACAAACAAACATTTGAACAGTTTGCCTTAGGTTTGTTTTTATTCCAGGATAATTAAAATACACTTCCTCACAGCAACAGCATTTCTTCAAAAGTACTTAAAAAAAAAAAAAAATGGATTCAAACTTTTCTGTAACTTCATGACCTCAAGGATTTAAAGTTACCTGCAGCAGAACAGAGAGCTATAGCTCCAACACTTCAAAGTTCATCTTCGTCGGAATTAACGGCAAGAGTACAAAGAAACTGACGGGTGTTATTTCTCCTTTTAGGTGAGGCATAAAAACACAGCTAAATATAAATAGGTACTTTTGAAATGTGCTTTTTTGTACATCTGCAAAGTCAAGAAAAAAACACACCTATTTTGGCACTTGAATTTACGGATTGACCATATAAAATAAACTAGATATGAAGGGTACGTTTCACTTAAAGGAACAGTTCACCAAAAAAGGAAAATGCTGCAATGCTGTTTGGCTGTCAAGCTCCAGAAATGTTTTCTAGACTAAGAAACTTCACCCGACTTCCCATTAACATAGCGCTGAGTAGATAGTGGCTGAATTTTTAGTTTTGCGTTGACTATTCCTTTAAAGCCAAAGGTCACATGACAGTATTCATGATCACAGATCACAAATAGAATTTTATTCCCTGACAGCACTGAATCATGTCCGTCAGAAGGCCCAGCTTTTAGAGCATCAAAAATAATGAAATCCTTTACCTTACTTTTTTTTTTTAAACTACAGAAGGAGTGAATGGCGAATGGGAAGGCAGAGAGTGGGATTAGGAGAGGGAAGGGGGGACTGGAGGGAAAAGGGTGGGGAGGTGAAGGAAAGGAGGATCTGAACGCTGCTGGAGCTGTCACAGCTCATACAGTCTGGTGCCGTGAAGATCTCTGGCTGTTCTCCTGCCAGCACTAATGAGGATGATTACACAAGGACCATTTATGCGCAGACACAACAGTGAACAACAAAAAGCATAGAACTCTCACGTGCAACTCAGCTGACAATTCAGGACGTACACAGGAAGCAATGGCGGTGAGCAATGGGACACACAAGTCAGAAGAGAAAACTTAAAAGAGAGAGAGAGGAGAAATAACAGGATACTTCTTCCCTCAGTCGCTGCTGTGCTGCTGCTTGGGAAGGGAGGGAGAGGAGTCCTGCTGCTGGCTGTAGATGTAACAGCACTTGAATAATCTCTCCAGGAATGGAAAACTGATTAATCCTTGCAGAGGGATCCTAGGGATGAGTATAGTGGTTGGATTTCACAGAAGGGATGGGGAAGGAAGGAGAGCCTGGGAGAGTGAGTGAACGCAAGACCGAGAAGAAGAGAGAGAAAAAGAATTGGCAGCAATTCAAGACACTGTCAAGACCCCACAAATGTGCCAGGCGTTACTCTTCATCCCTTTTTTTTTTTTTTACACCGCTCTGTCGTCTGTGCTGACACTGAGTTTATAGTTTGGTGTTCTACAGACGGAGTTTACGGTTTGGAGAGCGACAATGAAAAAGGATAGACTAAATCAAAAAGGCATCCATCCATAATGCAAAGCATGCCTTGCCCACCTATCTGCTGAGCCTGATTATCAGGAAGGCATCAGACTTGAGGTGACGGTACCCCTGTTCTGCTCCCAAACCACAGTGTGAAGAGAGAATTTGAAAAATGCTGTCACTGTGATAATCCAATTTTCCCGGGCCCCATTTTGGAGCTTGGCGTACATAGATAAGAGGAGGAGTGGATAAAATATGAGAAAATCTATAGATGAAAGTGTGCAGAGCACAAAAAAAGAAAGTCAAGCTAGACGTGTATGGGAAAAAGGTTGAGAGGACCAGGACGAGCTGGACAAGGGGTCAAAGGTCAGGGTAATCTGCTTTGTGGCCTACTGGTTGAGGAGTTTATGATAGTGATATAGCCGACAAAACTCCGCACAACAAATGCGATGAAACTGTCAACGACTGGAGTCGCAAAATTCACAACAGACATGCAACGTTATTGCTCGGGGCGGCAATTGATTTAATGACACTGACAATGGATGTTCAAGTAAAAGAAAGCAAAGTGAGATGAGGCATCCTGTTGATACCCTGCATTAAAGCTAATCACGCTAACCATTAATGTGATATTCTAGGTCACATGCATCAGTACAGAATTAATTACTATATCCGTGTTTTGCCACAGAGGGGTGGGTAGTTTGACCTAAATGTACTCCATTCATTAAATACGTTCAGTAGTGGCATACTGTCTAGACTCGAGAACAAACTTATGGAACAACCAAAATTAAAGACGGTTTATGAAGAAGTTTGTTTTTCCTCAAGAGAGCCACATTTGGCCCAGATGCTCCATCTGGACCCTGCATGGCACATTGCTGATGTGAGGGATCCGTTTATAGTGATTGCGATGGACAATTATCAAAACCACAGAAAAACTGACAAATAAGCTTTCTGGAAATCCAATGATGCTGGTAGTGTGGTTTTAATTAAATTCCAACATTTAACGGTTAAAAGCAATACTATAATTTGAGTAAGGCCGGGAACTGTTCACTTTTGGACCGATACCAATAGCTGGAATTTGGTTCGAGCACCAAAGAGTACCTTTTTTCAGTAAGTTACTCTCTTAGTCATGACAAAAATAGAGTTTAATTTGTAAAAACAATGTCAACATATATGTTCCAATGACCTGGGAGCAGCTGGAGAAACTGCTTTTACTCTGCACACATTACTCAACCTGGATGACTGGAGTAAAATGAAGAAACTGGTGGAATATCAGCAGAGCATATCAAGGTCAACAATACAGCATTGTATTGCCATAGTCTGCCTCATACAAAGAGGAGGAGGAAACTACCACAGCGCTTACATACTGTATTATTTCCTTGTCAAAGTATGAAATTCACATAATATTTGTTCTTGTCTCTAAAACTCTCACACCGTTTTAGTGTAATAAATAGCATTTATTTAAATAGCAATTCACAATTCTTTTTTTTTTCCCCATGGCAAAAACCAGATTTTTAATGCAGTTGTAATGACAGGATCACTCCTGCCTTCATCAGGGCCGGTTACGATGAGTGACTTCAAAAGGCTGAACATAAAATGAAAACCCAGCAGTAGTTACAGTGTGCCCAAAGTGGTGGTAAACAGGTCTAACTCGTAGCCAGCTGATCAAAACATGCCACTCTCTGCTTCAGTTGTTTGTGTACTTTACACAATCACTGTCTCCACAATAATCAGAATCATTTGATTTGCCAGGTACAGCGTGTCTCTGCACACCCGTGATAAAAAAAAAGAGGCATCCAGATCCGAGAGAAGTGTAAAACAAATGACGATCAGGAGACTATAAAAACACAACCTGCGATTTAACCTGTGATTTGCTGCAGCTCGCAACGATGAACGCCAGCCAAATGTAGAAAGCATTACTCGCACGGGGAGCAAGCTGAACAAATAATATGCTGTGACGTGTCAGCAGGGAAAAGAGATCCTGAAAGGCATTTATTTCAGGAGGTTTTGAGCTCTTTCAGAGACAAAACAAGAGCAAGAGAGACAACAGCGAAGTACAAATGGGAGGCTGACGGGAAGGAAATGGTGGGAAGAGTGAGTGCTGGCTACTGTTTCGCATGGTTCACTCGTTCCCTGCCTGCCACTGAATCATTTCAGGGTCCTTCAATCTGTTCTCTGCCCCCAGCAAAGCACGATGACCTCTGTTTCCTGAGCACTCATGACTGACTGGTGTTAGAGTCGAGACACAGACAGAAAACAGGGACCAGACGGCTGCTGGGATATTGCCTCGCTTTTCCCTACAATCAGTCTATCTGTGTGTGTGTGTGTGTGTGTGCATGCACATCAGTATCTGTCTGGCTTTTTGTGTATGTGTGTGTGTGTGTGTGTCTATGTGTGTGAGAGCGGCCAGTCGAGGTATTAAGGGGGGCCCGGCCCAACAGTGAGTCAACCAGCCAGGCGGACATTGAACACAGAGAGCCACATTTCACTTTGGGCAACAGCTGAGGCCACGTTTAAATGAGCGGGGCAGTACCCTGGTACCAGGGAGTGGCAAATCACTGTCAGTGTATCGTGTCCTCTCAGGCATTCCCGGCTCCTGGTTCACACCAAAAGGCAACACAAGGAACCAAGAAGGGCATACTTAAGATCTACATCCTGCAAAACAGCATTTCTGTGGCTGTTTTTCTAAAAAATTCTTGCCAGAGGAAATGGTACGCCAAATGAAGCACTTTCACGTAAATGAACAGAGCTGTTAAACACACCACAGAAAGCGGCTGCTGAAAAGGACTGTCCTCCTAGGAGGGGTTTGATGTGGTGGTCTGAGTACCCCGACTCCATCAATCCTGGTCCCCTTTATGGTGGGCTGCTGCTGAGAACACAATAGGTGCCCGCTAATGTGACAGCCATGGGAAGGTTTTTATAAAGTGGCTACTAGTTTATACCCTGGCTGACCTAAAACAGTCATATGTCCCTTTCTTTAAAATGTAAGCGCTCTCATCCGTATTTATTTGGGGGGGGGGGGGGGGGGGGGGGGGGGGGGGGAGACACGACATCAGACTTCTGCAAACTGCGGGACTGAAACTTCACCTCCTCACAGGCGATCCCTCAGAATGAACCACAGTGAAGTGACCTCTCCTGGGAAACTTTGCGTAAACCTTGGAGCGAAAAAGCTACTCATGGAGACCGTGTTTACTTTTCCCCTTGACATCCTTTCATCACACACACACACACACACAGCGGCAGAAGCGTACGCACTCAAATAAACCCAAACCTGCCATACATCAAAAAAGAAAAACACAATAAACACAAAGTCTAAAAACACAATGAAAACACAACTCTCGCACACACTAATAAGCGACTGCAGACGCCTACAGCGCCTGAAGGCCCCGGAGTCCGGCTCCATTATTAAGCTTTGTCGATTCGGAGAGAAGCTAAGTGCCATTAGAGGAGCTGCAGCCAGGTGGAGAAATCAGGCCAAAATACAACCCACTGTATTCTTCCCTCCACGCATTGCAGTGACCTGAGGAAACAGTCAATGTTACATATTCACCCGGTCTCAGCAGAGTGCTGTTAATACATGATCTATTAATCCTACTTATGGCTTGCTCACAACAAAAAAGGCAGCATTAGCACATTTAAGAGGAAGAATGCTGATCTAAGATTGCAGTTTATATCCCTGGGCTAGGTCTATACTCGTAAGAAACAGCAAAGTAATCCAGTAGAACATTCGCTGATCAAAAACTGATGGCTGCCCATTCAATGTTCAGTATTCCCACTGCGAGTTTGTGAACTTGGCGCACGTGGATAAGAGAGTCGGCGGAGGCTTTCGCAATCTTCGGTTAAAGTTCCTGTGATAAACATTCACTTTACAACCAGCTAGAGAAAATGTCAAACCGGAACCCTGATATGGTCAGGACCTGATATGGTCCTGATATGAGAATTTGACTACAAACTGCAAAATAGCCTGGGCTGTGTGGAATCATGCAGACAACACAGACACACTGTGTCAAGTTTAACAGGTCTGGTTGTCCCAGCGTGATAACAAGCAGGGCAGAGACATGCAAACAGACATGCACCAGAGTGCAGTTTCTTTCTTCAGAGCAGCTGACTCAGAAGAGAAAATCAAATATCCAAGAGGATGTTATCAGTAGTTGTGCAATGTGTTTAAGGTAGTCAGTGGCACATGTCATGCACACGTTATTGTGGGCCTCAGCAATTACCAACCAAAGATCGCACAGTAAAATATTCCGGTCTTCCTCTACAGCAGCACCATCATTTCTGATTGATTACATCGGGGAAAGAGGCAGTCGTTAGCTGGTCTTTTGAAACAGTCATTACTGCTGACATACACACACACTGCTACCATTAGCTGCTACCATTAGCTGCTACCATTAGCTGCCCATAAATGTAAATATGCACTCAATTTAACCGCCAATCCAGAGTACGATTTAATCCTCAAGGAAGTGATCAGAACCGCGAATAGTACAGAAAAAAAAAAGAAGCACTGTAAGCAAAAACCTTATGAAGTACCTAAAAGGACTGAGTGAAACCATTACTTTGAATACCACAATAAGAAAAGAAATAACCACTCGTTCCTCTTTTAAGCAATTTTGACCACTTCTAGTGAGGATAAGCATGGGGCTAAATGGTTAAACACTTTTCTGTTTGGTGATAAGTCAGAGGCCCCTGTTTGCCCCAATATGCTTATCCTCCTCCCTACAGTCATCTCATTCATCTCCCTTCCCTTCAGTTAAGGCGAACCAGAAGAGATATCTGCCCTACAGCTGCCAAACAGCAGTGCCTCTCTAAAGAACCTATGATTATAGGGCACCGGCTTGGAGTAATGAAATTGGCCTGAGAGCCGCAGGCAAATCCTCAGTTAATATCAACGTTCATCGAATGAAATGTGGTGATTGTCGCGTGATCACAACTTCACAAACAAAGGGAGTCAATTTAGAGTTGAAGCAAATGTAAGTAGAAGTAAAAATTATGCCAATTAACTTGCTCCCCAAAGGTGTTTTAATCAAGGAGGAATTAAAATGCATAGGGATAATATTTCTATCCTATGGATGGTGGTGATTCACAAAGGGAAACTTTAAATCGGGCTGTCACTGGTGGTTAACAGACCCTTTACAATATGCTTTTATGTGGTGGATATCCTGGCAACTGTTTTTTTTCATTATCAGAATTGCCGAGGCTGTATGCTAATATGAAAACAGAGCTGAGATAATATGTGGATGCCAGATGCAAAAGGAGGACAAAAAATATATATATATACAGTACCAGTCAATAGTTTGGACACAGTTACCCATCCACTTGAATGGGAAACTGTGTCCAAATTTTTATAAATAAAAATAAATAATCACAATCTGTAGTCCAATGTTGAACAATCAGAATTTCAGCTGTGGTCAAAAAGAGAAGAAAAGGTTCAGTAAAATGATTTTAATGCATGTTACTATCTTGACTTCTTCCCTGGAGTCTTTGTGCTTTCTCATCCCACAGGTTACATGGACTGTGATTGGATCAACTGGTGGGATCCTGGTTGACACGCACTGACATCATCATCATCATTATTATTATTATGATCATCATCATCATGATCAGTGTTGTTATTGTAGTAGTTGTAGTAATAATAAATAATACAAATACCCCCTCACTCTCTTTCCCAATTTCCCGTCACATCTTCAGCTGTCCTATACAAATAAAGGCCAAACGCCCCCAAAAAATACATTTTCGGGTAAACATTTGCTAATTCCAACATCTTGAACGTCAGGATTTACTGCTTTCCTTTGTAATTCAAGATCGTGAGTTAAGAGTCTTTGGGTTTTAGACTGTTGGTTGGAAAAAAGAATCAATTGGAAAACGTCCCATTGGCAATTGTGGTGACCTTTTTTTTTCTTTTTTTTTTTACATTTTAGGGATTGCATGATTAATCCTAAAATAATTGACAGATTAATCAGTTAAAAAAATAATCCTTAGTCGATGCCCTACAACACACACAAATGGCAGAAAGTTGCAGGCATAGAAGCAGAGACAGAGCCTCTTTCACACAGCCTGTTCAAAGCAAGACTGTTGCGCCTTTATTATGCCTCACTGTTTTGTATAAAGGTTACGAAAAGAGAATGGGGGATTGTTGAGGTTTTGGCTCTAATTTAACAGTGCAAAATTGCTGAATCAGCATCTATAAAAGGAGCAAGACAGTGAGGCAATAGGAATAAATGAGGATGTGGCGTTCTGATGACATATTAGTTGTGTGACCCACAACCAGAAGATATAAAAAGCAGCTAATAGCAGTTCACGGCTAGCTAATAGAGGATGGGATGAGATAAGGAGCCATAAAGCACAGATGTTTAAGTATTATTTTTGTCACGTTATATCACTGTTTACAAAACATCGCACCAGACGCCAATGCTGCTGTGTTATACATCACACCTCTGCTGCTTGTGGAATGGCATCATGCTAGAGCGGTGTTAGTTTGCTCAGTGTAAATAAACAGATGCGACTTAGAGAAGGGTATTTGATGTGGCGCTATCGCGTGATCTCTTTGTAAAAACAGGGCAAGAGACACACGAAGTGCGAGGTGTGAAAAGAGTGAAAAGGATCTGGAAGAAGGTGAAGGAAATAGTGACAGAGACAAAGAGCAGGAGATAAGTGACAAGGAAGAGAGAAAGAACAGATTCCATGGAGGTGCACTAGTAGAAGAATGAATGTTGTACACTACCACGCCATGGTTCCAGCTGCTGAGTCAATGCACTGTCAATAATACGGTTTTTCATCAAATACCATTGGTCAGTGTCTGTGTGTCAGTAGCAATATTTGTCCAGCAGCAGGCATGATGGGAGGACAGAGTGGAAAAGGAACTTCCTGCTGACAGAGCAGACATGGAATGGCTACACTGGCCCTCTGACAAGGCCAAGACGCGCACACACAAACACACAAACACACGCACACAGACACACAAACACACACATACACACACACATACACACACAAACAGACACACAAACACACACACACAGAGACACACAGTTATTCGAGTCTAGAAAGTACTTCACATTCAACTTCAAGTGGTGAGAGGAAAGAGACCAAGACAGTGGGAGGTGTAAAGAGTGCTAGAATATTATACTTAAGTACAAGTACTAAGAGAAATTTTACTCGAGTCCAAATAAAAGTACTTTAGTAAAAGTGTGCTATAGATTAAAAGAAGATGTAAATCAGTTCAAATGCTCTGAGTAAATGTTACTGCAATCACTGCAACTTCTGCAGCGTGTGAATAGAACTCATTATAAATACACATCAATCTCCCTCTGTTTAACCTCACTACGATGGGCCAGAAAAGAGAACAAAAGAACAAGACGATCAAACACATAACCACGGATGACTAAAATGATCAATGGACACCACAGCAGGAGCAAAAAAACAAAACAACATACAGTAATGCAACTACTGCCACTGTGGTGCAGAGAGCTGCAGCTTTACACACTTAGCATGCACACACAACTCTGCGTTACTAGGCAACGCAGAGGATGTGCTCACCTGTCAATGTCATCAGCATCGATACGTGAGGCCTGTGCACCATGAAGCCTTCAATCTGCTCTTGATTCGACGTCTTTGCTTGGCCTTAAGCCATAATTATATAGTCTGTAAATTTGAGTTGTTTACTGTTTTTACGGGCATATTGATTTTCATTTCATTCATTTCATTTCATTTTATGTTGGGAGATGAAAAAAAAAAGAAAAAAAAAAGTACCAGTACACAAACTACTCTTGTACTGACTTCAGGAATGAGCCAACCAGCCTGGTATTGTGAGCACAATATAGAGCATAGTATTTAGTGCAGCTAATGAGCTGATCATTCATTTTAAGAATTCTTTCATTTTACCTGTGCTCAGCTTTTGGTGTCCTGGTTGGGGTATTTGTCCGACCGAAGATGCCTGCAGAACACTAAGTTATGCAGCAGACTAAGCATAACTACCTGTGCTACCTGGCTATTTACCCAGCAGGTTTATGGTGCGGGTCAGGCAAGGATAGAAGAGAACTTGGTGGAAAATGACACTGAGGAGGTCCACAGCAGCTTAAAATATATGAATATGTAAGCGTATTTTAGTGAAACCATTGGGTATATAAGATGTGTGTATTTTAACTTCATAGACTATGCTATAAATTACTCTGTAGTGTGTTAAACAAGCCCGGAAAGCACCTATGAATGAGTGAAACTGAGTGGAGTGTGAACTAGGGATGTCAGTAAGAATGAGATTACATAATGTTTACGTCAAGTCTCACTCCAAACCTAACCTCATGGAGGCTGATGCTTATGTAAGCAATGGTCTCTAAATAGCAAGCAACAAATTTCCATGGTGTAGTTTTATTTCAAGGCCAGGAATGATTCAATCATCATGGAAGACGCCTTCTTTTTCCAAGCAGAGCTCACAATAGAAGGCTGTAATATGAAAAGAAAAAAATTTTTAGGACTTGAACAAGTTTAAATGAGCAGGAATTGTAAGTCTTATTTAGGCATGCTTGGTGCATTACAGGTTTTAATTCCAACCAACGACTGGAGCAAATGATGTCACTGAACACCACGCCTTCAAGTGGAGAACGCACAGTCAATGAGTAAAGGGTTCTGACGAACTGAAACCCTGCACTGCAACTGGCTAAGGTGTAGGTGTCTTGCTCAAAGAAGCTTTGCCAAGTCACATGACTGTTGGACGTACCGTGTCTCCTGGGCTCAAAGTGGTGACTTTACCATAGGAGTGGATTCCGACAAAACGTCTTGGAGTTCTACTTATAATTCCACGTCCACACACTTAAATTATTGCGCAGGAATATGAGTTTTGAAAGGGCAGGGAAAGGACAGCTCTGCACCCTCATCCCATATGAGAAAAGCAGGTATAATAAAGAAGACAGACATCGAGCGCCTGGGAAGACAGACGAACAGAGCATCAGAGGATGGAAAAATACCAGGGCTCTACAATCAGCTGGGCACTTTGATCAGCCAGAGCCCAGGCACCAATTACTGTGGGATAATCAGCAGCCCTCAGAGGCCTGACGAGCAGCAGGCTCTGTAGGCACAACGGGTCACTGACCAGCAGGCAAAGGCCCAGTCAACACGGCTCACAGAGCCAGAAGCCGACCGTGCCCCTCGCTGAAATGCTGCATGAAGGCGGCCAAACGGACAAGCAGCACAGTGAAGTAATTGTTCCCCTCCTGTCGACTCAGCACAGAGGCACTCTCACAAGCTCGACATCCCTCTCCGCAGACCGCTCGGTGGTGGAGGAATGGTGCAGTGGTGGGCAGTGTGTGTGAACCTGCTATTACACATGCCTTATGTTTTTTTTCCAGACTCTTTCCTTCTCCCTGCAATGAAACATGCGCAGCATACGCGGAAACAAACGTGCACACGCATGCTGCTCGCACACCTGTCACTGTGATTCTGTGGGAAAACAAAAAGCTGCAGCACTTCCTGCACAGTGATGCAACACACAGAAAACACGTTCCACACCGCGCGCCTCTCCACTGACAACCCTTCCCTTACCACGGGAAAAGGCTGAACTACCTGTTCCTGACTTCACGTTATCTGAGAGAGACATCTGAGACACAAGTTCAAGGTTGTTGTTTTTTATCTCACCTTTTACTCACCATCAGTCGTGTGTGACACAGAAGCAAACTAGGAGCTTGATTTATAAACAAGAAGCCTCTCCACTTGAGGCAGAACATGATATTCAGCTCATTAATAATTGATGTCGTTCTTGTGCTGTGGAGCATTAGTCATCGATTAGGCTAGGCTACAATGTAGGCTGCCGTGCTGCTGCTCCTTCCACTGTCAACATTACAGTGAACCAGAACAGTTCATAGACCGCTGCAACAACCTCTTTTACTCACTGCTGCAATAATAAAATAACTCAACTACACCAAATACTCCAGTTGTCTTTCCACTGTGTGTTTTGCTTACTCTTACTGTACACTGTTTTAACAGACAACACAGTAGCCAGTGGACTGTGGATCAGAGACACTGCAGTTACACAACAACCGGTGCTGGTCCAAGTCGACACATGTTGGCCAAAAGGAGCTTTTCCTGAAACCTCGAGTCAGCAGAGATTCTCAAAGCAGTGAACCCTGGGGAAGCAAGAGGTGTTACACAGGGAGGACGGAGCTTCTTCATGAGGCCATTTTGCTTAAAGAAAGATTTCGTTTACACTTTTCTAAGTTATGCAAATTCTAAACTATGATAGAAGAAAATAGAAACATGCAAAAAATATCTGACCAGTCACCTTCGGTGGAAGTTTTTCATAGTTCTAATGTTGCTATGTCACGATCGCAACAATTAACGCAAATTCAACCAATCCCCTGAAATTCTGCACGACCTTGCAATTTTGTCCAATCATCATAGTCTGCCGTGGGTTTCACCAATCATAGCAGTCTCACACGTTGAGCCATACTTGTACGTCACCAAACTCCCTTCCTTGTCTCTGGTCATGAAGATGTAGACATGAATGTCTCATATTTAGCAACAAAAGTTACAACTAAGACCGTGCGAGGCTATTCCCTTATGTTCTACATGAAAGCAGTGGTGGGACACAAACGAGAGTCATCGATTGACACTTTTATGCCGCAAAACACGCCTGGAGAATGGCTGAAATGTGTCAACAACAGACAAAAAAAACAAAAACAAAAAAAAAATCACCATGACAGAGGCTGTTGCATCCAGATCTGTTGCAAGCACTGAAAGAATCAACGTGAGTTGGTTTTAAATGGGCGTGGTTAGTGATAACGTCAGTGTAGTATCAAGTGATTGTAGCGTGCTGGCTTGTTTGCACGACAAACTGTGCGTGTGTGCGTGATTAAGACAACGGTTTAGGGATAAAAGGTCTCAGATAAAATGTTAACACGTTTAAGTGTGAAATCTATATTCAATATAGCAACTGTATATGTAATGAAATCAAAGATCAGGGGCGTGTGTGTGTGAGAGAGACCTCAATGAGTGAGGCAGGCCTGTCTCCTCTACTTTGCTCTGTGTGACTGCATGTGAAGCGAGAGCAGAGCAAAGTCGAGTCGAGTCATTGATCAGGACAGCGGGGGGAAAAAAGGGAACCTCATGCTCTGCTGATACTGAAACTAGTGCACATATAAATTATGTTTATTCCATACATTAAAAATGTTGTGCCTTTATTTTTGGGGGGGCGGGAGGTCGCGTTGTGGCAGGCCGCCCCTCCAAATGAATGGTAGGGGAAACACTGAAGCCACTTTACTTCTTTAGACAATTCATAGACAATTAGGGGCGTTCAAGCACACACAGGGAGAGACAATAACAAAAGAAAGACTATAAGCTCTTTGCATGCATCAAGTGAAACGATTATTAAAGACTCTGGTGCATATATTACACTGCAAACTGAGTGTTCAAGCTTAGGCAGTAGTTGCTTGAGGATGAGCTTGAAAGATGATTCCTACCTATCTGCTTGTTTCTTTGTACAGACACTCATCTATCATGCTGTCTGTGCTTTTGTGTATACGGTATATGTGCATCTGAATCATTAATAAATATTTTCATGTTTTGCAAGAAAGTGATTTTTTTTTCTTTCTGTCTTTTTGACATGAGAAACATACTAACCATTTTATCGGATCACATTGTTCTCTCCACTGTATCACCCGCCAACCAATATGGTGGTTACCAGGGAACCGGTGCCAAGGCAACATTGATACACGTCAAGGGTGACGACAGTAGGCGGGGCTAAAGAAGGCCAGGACTCGACAACAGATTACACGTGCAGACTGTCTGCTCAGCCAAGTAAACAGATAAGGTGTAAAATGTGTGATGGAATGGTATCAGCGTTACCCACGCTATGGACAGGGAGTCATTACACATAAACACAAGCACATGTCAGTCATGAGACGGGGAGTTATTACACCGACCACACAATGAGATCTTCACATGCATACAGAGGAGCTAAAAGGTACCGACATTGTTTCACTCTCACATGTGTTACCCATATCATACAGCTTTAAAACACAACGAAATGCAGCTGTAGTTCAGGCTTTGTATGTGTTTTGGTAAATTGTGTCTTAACATTTAACAAGCATTTGATCATCTAAAGAAAAGGTGGGCAAACTGACGATTTTACATCTAAATCTAATTTGAAGGTGTCGACAATCTGTTTTTCAGGTGAATCGTAATGATTGTGGTATTTCTTAGGGATGGGAAGTCAACGTAGTTAACATATTCAAGAACTTGCATTTAATTATTACTGCATATATGCATATAATTATAAGAATGACATCCACCATGAACACGCATGCAAAAATGCAGGTAGGGGTTCGAATTGGCTTCACATCTTAAAAACACCACTGTCAGAAGTAATAGCTACCTTGTCGGCATTTAGCAGATCAGCCCTCAATTTCACAACGCTTTCCTCGCACGTTTTCTCCACCCATAGCCACAGTGTGTCATTTGTACACCAGCTCAACACCTGGTATCAGCCAGCCTGTAGATGTCTTCTTCTTCCACAAAGCTTAACCGGACCATATCTAAAGTTACTATTTTTGTATTGAGTTAGCCAATCTTCTGTAGTACATACTAACACTGATAAAAAAAAATAGGATTATGGGTTGTGATTAAACAGACCGTGACATTAGTTTTTTTTGACAGATCGACCACCCTTAATCTTAAGTAACAAACCTGTATGAGATTGGTGGTAAATATAATATTGGATAGCCTGAGAAGTCAGAAGGAGGGACCTAGAATAAGGATGGGTGAGAACCCCACTCACCAGCCAAATTCCTGAAATCCAACAGTGAAACCTCTGCCAAGCAGGTTATACAATGAAATGACAAGCAGAAGAGAGAGAGAAGAATAACTTGATTACTTAATATTGCAGCAACTTTAATATATACAAAACATTTTAATGACTTGGATCAATCCCATTGTTTTGTTTTATAAATAGACCTCAGACCTAAGACAAAAGGCTTCTCTGCTCTGGCCGGCGCTGGTGAAAAATTCCCACCCAGTGAGATACGACGCCGATCACTCCTTGATGGGTCAGTAGTAATTAAACCAGAGATCAGGGGGCTGAATAAAGCATGAGCTGTTCCAGCCCAGGGAGCTCAGGTATCACTCTATATAGGTGCCCGGAGAGACAAAGGGAGCCCCTGAGTCCCTTAGCATATCCAGGGAGGAGCGATACCACCGCAAACCTGTAAAGCAACTCCTTGCATACAGTGACGCTCCCCCAACCCTCCCAGCCCTAATCCACAGTTTAAACAGAGAGGGCAAAATGAGGAACTCCATGCCCCTTAGACCAAATGAAGCCAAAGATTTTGTCCCAAATGGGGACTCTTGAAAAACCTGCGTTGAAAGCAGTAAAACACTAAACTAAACCCAGCCAACCACTGTTGTTTTTCCTTTTTACAATGAGCGCAGATTGAGCCAAACACTGCAACTACGAAACAGCCTAAATATAGCATTGCAATATGTGCATGCGCAATGGGACGATGATGTCAAGGAGGGCAATATCTCAAACACATCAATCTACAACTTTTTGTTCTAGAATGATCGAGTTTTTCAAAACAGAACATTTTAAGTCATCTGGTTAAAATTCCATTGTAATGTCAGTTTCTTCTAATATCGAATTGGTGGTTGCTAATATTGTGACTTGCAAAAGGAAACAAAAGAGAAAAGAAAACAAACTTTTTGATTTCCTCCAAAGGAAATGCAGCCCACGATTATTTACAGTAGTGAGTGTGATTACATGAGACGTCTTTGTGGGGCTGGCTGGGGAAGATTTGCTGTACTTTATAATGTTGAGTGCCATGCAACAAATGTAAACATGCTGTCCAGAACCTTGACCTGATTGCTGTTTGTGTTTGTGTGTGTGTGCGCATTTAAACATAGTCAAAGATGCTCTGAAGTATTTGTATTGTGTATATCTGGGTTTGTGTGCAACCTGCTCCAGGCACAGATCCTCTTAAGTGAGAACTGATTCATGTGAAAAGGTCATGACCAACAACAATTTCCCTCTGTGGTGGAGGATAACACTGCTTACCAACAAACACATCAAATATACAAGTTCAATGCAACTGCGGTTCCACACAAGCTATTTTAGGCTACTCATTTTGAAATGGGGTCAGCTGCACACTTGAGATCCGGATTCTAAAACCTCCCCCCTGGTTAAATCATCTCCGAGTGTCTCTGTTGGATCAAGTCCCAATCAGCTCAGACTATGGAGCTCTGTGTGTAGATCTAACAAGTGCAGACAGTATGCACCTTTACCAGTGATGGAAAAAGGCACCAATTGCTACACGGACCTGGATGTGAATGATGATAACATGAACATATGTCAGAGGAAACATTGCAAAAACATTTACTTTGGTACATTTTTGTACATAATTCATCATGAGTGGCAATTCCAATTCCAAGGACATTGTAAGTAAAAAATCTCCAGGGTGCAAGCAGCTCTTTTATTGAGCAGTGTTTTCTGACTTATCATCCCCAAAGCTAAGAGTTTTTGGCAGAGGAGATTCAAAACAAATCTCATGGTTGTTCCTGTAACTTTTCCACATTCTTGTCATAATCTCTGAAAGTCATGGATTACATTCTCAATCCTCGAGATTGAGCATCGACGATGCCCCTCTAACTTGGTCGAGAATTGCATTTGCAGGCGTCGCTGTGTACCTGAGTTTACATGTCCCAATGCTCGCCTTCCCACACATATCAAACTGATTAAACAAACACTTGAGTGTTTTATTAAGTCGCTCCAAATATACTTGGTGTGCCCACACTTGCAGTGAGCTGTGATGTTGAGAAAAAAAGCAAAGGTCATGGGTGATGAGAAAAGACGGGTCATTCAATGACTCACATTAAAACCGAGCCAAAGAAAAAGTCAGTTATCACTGGACTGAGAGCTAAGCCGACACTCACTCTACTTTCACCATCAGCGGCTCAAAGCTTGAATATCTCTCTGCTATCAGGGGACAAACGTGAAGCCCTTTGATTGCTTTGTTATCGATCTGAAGTTTTATCTGCCCATGTTGCATCACCACTCAACACGTACAGCTCACTGGCAAGAAAAAGGCCTCCTCCTTCAGAGTAGAACAGAACAGCTGAGTGTAATGCTGGTGTCTTCCGCAGAGAGAATCACAAAGCTGAGGACCCACTCTCACATTCTCCTCCCCTCTCAAACAGCTGACAGACTTGCACAGTGGGTTTTGTGGCAAATGGCCAATATTGCCTCCCTCATCAGTTGAGATGAAGTAAATCATGAGTTACTTTAGGAATTTGGGGGAGAGAACTCTCAAATCATCTTTCCATATGGTTAGAGCCCCCGCTTGTACATTCACCATAAATACTGCAGGACATTAGAGCTGAAGTAAGTAGTCATTAACTGATTAGTGGATCAAAAAAAAGCAACTATTGATAACTGAGGCCTAAAAATATTGTGTTTCATCCGCAACTAAAAGCTGTTCAAGTTACTGTAATAGAATACTAAAGAAACAAGAAAATGTTTTTATTTGAGAGGCCAAAATTAGAGAATTTTGAAATTTTCTCTTACAAAATGACTGAA
Source organism: Chaunax sp. Z400 (assembly GCA_037577475.1). Taxonomy (NCBI): domain Eukaryota; kingdom Metazoa; phylum Chordata; class Actinopteri; order Lophiiformes; family Chaunacidae; genus Chaunax; species Chaunax sp. Z400. The sequence continues at coordinate 7,323,991 of CM075194.1, read as the reverse complement.
AACAATTAATCGTTCTTCAAAATAGTTGCCGATTGATTTCAGTTTTAACAACTAATCAAATAATTGACCTGTCATTGACACTCTAGCTGAGAATCACAAATGGATCTGGAGCTGATGTTTATCATATATGGTAAACTGAATGGTTTAGGACTACAGGTAGGATAAAACAGGCAAGTCACATTTAGGCTCTGTGATAATGTAACAGGCATTTGTCACTATTTTCTGATATTTGCTAGACAACACAGGTAATTGGTAATTGATGATAAAAAAAACATAAAAGTAAAATCAGTTGTATAAACATGAAACTAGATTTTGACAACACTCTCTTCACAGTGAGAAGCACGGTGACATGTACCAAAGTTTTACATTCTTTATGCTGACAACTAGACAGGCCAAATTAAACAGCTCAGCTGAATTATTCATATCACATGCCTCCTCATCACCTCATTAAAAAAACAGCAATGACTCAACAATTCTGGCTAACATAAGTATGAAAATGTGGTTCCTTTCAACAGACGAGATGCTGTTGTGGCTATCATACAATTAGTCACGGAGCTATCCTTATAAAGTCTGCATGTGGAGGGTAACCTGACCACTGATGTTTATCTGATCAGGGATGACGGACCAGAATGGACATCCGTGATCGTTCCAAGAAGTAAACTACACCATATTATTACCAAATAAGAGAATCTAGGACACATTATCACACTTCACAAAAATTCAGTGCTAAGACTATGAGTCACGGTGCAAATCAACCTGTCTGTGGCCGAGTGCTGAACGTCTAGGCTGCCTTTCAAAACATATGCTTCCACAAACATACGCACAAATGTTTACACAAACTAACGCTGCACTGCTGCCAGCCCACATTAGTTACTATGAAAATACATAAGAAAATTACGCTTATCAGAGTTACATATGAAAATTGTATGTAAAATGATGTGCTAGGTGATACTTATTCCATCAATTTAGTCCAATTGGGGTTGGTCATTTTACTGAGCAACGTTCATCTCTTAAAGTTGACCAAGTGGGTAAATTGGGTATCGTTAGCTACTCGACTAACGTTAGCTAGCTAATCTCTTAATTTAGCTCATTCGTTATGTCAGAGAAAGGCTTTTTCCAGAACTCATGATGATGGTAGACAGCCTCACAGCTTAAATTTAGTTCAGTCTGTCACTAGCCAGGTTAGCAATGCGAGCTAACCTCAATGCTATAAGTCTACGGGGAGTTCAGAGGCGTTGAGCTAAGCTAGTGCTGCATAGCTTGATGAGCTAACAAGCATTTACCAGGTAGGGTGGTTGAAATCCACATTTTTAACTTACCTCTGATCACCGCTGAGATCCAGAAGATGCCCCGTTAAAGCCGTCACCTGTGTATCACGAACCGTGCAGTGCCAAAATAATTCAAATTCCACAGAAAGTGTTGGGGGAGAAGCTCGCAGTCCAATCGCTTCAGACACTGCTGCTGAATGGCTGCTACGCGGATACTCAACCAAACCTCGTCCTTAGCAACGGACCGCCTACGCGACACCTCATTGGCCAGCGGGTGCAGATTGCAGGTGATCGATAGACCACAGAGCGACCTGGCTCAAGCTGGACTTTCACTGGGTTTTTTAGAGCAGCAACCTGGACCAGTGATGGAATATCACCAAGTACTTTACTCAAGTACTGCAGTAAAGTAGGTTGCACTTTTGAGGTACTTCTAGATAAGATGAGTATTTTAATTTTATAATATTTTATACATTCTACACTTATTTTATAGCTTCAGGCTACTTATTAATTAACCTACTTATATTATATTATATTATATTACATTACATTTACCTTTATTTGATTAGTGTCATAGAAATACGTCCAGTCGTTTCCGGTAATCCTGCTGTCAAATAAACAAACAAACTAGAATGGCACTCACTAGAGGGCATACCTGCGCCTTATTAGGAAAAATATTGAAAAATGGCCTATCACACAATGTTAAAGAAAGTGGGAAACATTTCTTGGATCGGCCCCTTTACCTGGATGACTTCCAAAATTTGATGGATTCTTTCCTGGCCGTGCAACATCATTTCACCAAGTTTCCTGGAAATCCGTCCTGTAGTTTTTGTGTAATACTGCTGACAATCAAAGAAAGTGGCACTCAGTAGAGCGGATACATCCACCAAGGCCAAACTATGCTACATGACGGTTTAGCTTGCCTGATCCATCCCCCACCCCTCCACAAAGTTAAATTGAAATCAGCACAGTAGTTTTTGCATAAACAGACTACCTCTGAATATTTCTGCTACTGTAGAATTATCACTCCAAAGCAAAGATCAGCTACTAGATTGGACTCTTACTGACAAATAATTCAAATTATTTCAATTGATTGTTCCCTGACCTATTGAAAGGGTGCTCCTTAAAAAAAACATATCAAGTTGTGTTTGGCCTTTCTATCTCAGCTCCCTTGCTCATTTGAAAGAAGATGCCTTACCGTTAAAGTGTATAATAAGTCTCCATGAAGGGTATTCAGCTCAACTAGATCTTAATGCATAAGTATTAAATCAAATAATATGATATAAAAATACTCAAATTTAAATCTTGCTTCAATATTATATACATTTAAAAAAAATCATTATTACTGCTGCATTAATGTGTACTGTAAGTAGTACTTTTGTATTAGGTGGAGGTGGAACAAATCTAACTACACACACATTAGCTTGTCACGTAAACTGAGGACCAATACTTTCATCTGAAATGTAATGAAGTAGAGGTCTGTTTTCCAGCTTGGACTATGCTTGGCTCCACCCTTTTACCCCTAATGATGAAACCTTGGCCCCTTTAAAAGGCCAGAAGTTTATCAGCATTAAGTTGCATTCCTCACATAGTTATGAAACCCTCTAAGCTGCAGTGTGACATGTTCTGAGGTCTGGAAGGTTGCAAAACCAAAAAAGAAAAAAAAAAACTTTGCTTAACAAAAAGTTGTCAAGCCTGTTAAAGCTGATTATTGTCATGCCAAAGCAAAGCACTCTTGCACCTTGCACAATCTGTGAATATACAGCACATCTCTCTCTTAAACACAGACACACACGTTTTATGGTCGCTCTTCTTTTATTCATAAATATCTTAGACCTCTTAAACGTCTTCTTAATAACTAGTGCAACAATCACCCATCCACCAAAAGTCTTAAAACATACCTGGTGAGCCTCTCATACATCCATGGTGATGTTCTGCCCCTTTGTGGTCACTATTTGTAACTTCATCAATGTGGATCTCTTGGTGTCCCCATGTAGTTTTTTCCCCTTCCAATTAATGTGCTTAATGAAATCTTATTCCTTTTTAGCCCAATCTGCTTTTGTTCCTTTAGAAATATTTTTTCATTACATGTTTTAACATTTCATTGATGAGAGAAGATATTTTATGAGAGTAAAGGTACCAAAGGCAGCAGTGTGGAAATACTCTATCACAATTAAAAGTCCTGCATTTTTTACTTGAGTAGAAGAACAAAAATATTAAGCAACAAAATATAGGCCTACTTAAAAAGTACCGATAGAATCAAGGGACGGATTCAGGAGTTTTCCCAATATCTTTGGACCGTTATTGCCAATTACACATGAACTGCCTGATGGATTACCATGAAACTGGGTGGAAGGGTGGGGCATGTATCAAGGAAGAAACCATAAAATTTTGTAGTGGATCCAGATAAAAGGGCAGATCCAGTCATTGTTGTCACTTCCTTATAATTGCGAGATACATGTTAGTTTAGGTTGGTAATCAAAACTTACACTAGGGTTTAATTTAATTGGAAGAAACTGTTGGGCCTTGGTGGAGGAATGTGCTCTACTGAAAGCTCCTTTGTATATTAAAATCACATGGAAGACAGCACAACCAGACCAACCAGAACAATAATTTCTTTGTTACCACATTTTATTTTCCAAACAACATATAGAGTACTTTACACAAAAACCAAGCCATTATCTGTTTCAAATATTTACATAAAACTTTATAGAGAGACAGAAAGAAACATTCTTTGGGTCTGACCATGCAAAACAATAAATAATGTTCCTGACAGTGATTGCATGGTGCTTTCAAGACTGCTATCCAGCAATAAAAAAAGCTCAGATTTTAGTTGGCTATACATAAAGCTGACCTGGTCCACATAGTCGTCAGACACGCCTAAACCAAAGACTAGGCAGCAGGACATGCAGTGACTCAGAGTAGGTCAGGTGTACCTCAACACATTTGCTACAGTCCAGTATGTATTCATTTGTTTTGAGGCCCACAATTCCAAATTTAAGCAAATTCTTGACCAGGATAGATACAGAAATTAAAAAAGTGAGATGTGCAACAGTTTTCAGTGAAAAGCTTAAGATTACATAGAAGAACTGCAGGATCCTCGAGGGACGAAGCACTGTACACAAAAGACCTCAACGAGGCCCAAAAATGTTTTCAGTGACGCTCTTGTCACCAAGACACAATGAGCAGGAGCGTGAAGTTGACATCACAGAAGTACAGTCCTCACTCCTTTCATCCCTCAGCAAGGCGACAGACAGGTGTGCAGATGTGAGTCCTTCTGCAGGCCGGCTCTAGAATCTGCCCTCCCTCTCCCTCCTCCAAATTCGCTATGGCTCAGGTGATAATTTGTGGCTCCCAGGATTGGCTGGCCATCTGGGGGTGACACTGCGTGATGACCAGAGGGCCCGTCGGGGTCTGACTGTCCAGGCAGAGGCTGCTGACCACGTGCTGCAGAGCCGTGCGTTTAGGCTTCCACTTCTGCAGAGAAACAGAAAGAGATGGAATTCATCCCTGTCAGTTAGTTTTATGGAAAGCATAGATGTCTTTGCCCGTTGTCTGGTTTGTGTTATTCCCTGCTCATAAATGATTTGTATCTGTGCAGGAGGTTCTTGTTAGATGGGAATAATGGACTGAGTAAGACCTGGATAAGGGTAATCACATGAATGAATGACTGGCTGAAGTCACAGTGGAAAAATCATAGTAAAGCCAGATGCAGCAGCCTGTCATCCTACAAGAGAGGAAGCTGTTTGTTTTAGCTCATAAAATGAGTACTACTCAGGTACTGTAGGGTGAATAGACAGTGAAGTACAACATTTGCTATGGGCCTACTTGTGCTTCACCGTTTCATTTCATGCTTCTCCATGAATGAAAGACTTTCATCTAGACTGGCTCTATTTGGAAAGCAGAATGATTTTGGCCTATAAAAATAAAATTGACCTGACATTTCTTTTTATTGATTTGTCAACATATCCACTGATACAACATATTTGTAAGAAGCTAATACAAGGCCAATATATTGACCTGGTTGTCAGTATATATGTATGAGAATATTTCTTTTGTATTATTATAATATCTTATTCAAAAGTTGTGTCTTAATTTGCAAACAAACAAGGAAATAAATAAATAAAATACAATAAATACTTGTAAAAGAGTGTTTTTACTACTGCATTTGATTAGGTACAACTAGGCAGAGTCTAATTCACAGCTGTGAAATAAATCCACTCATCATGAAGGTCAATTCAATATGTTCAGTTTTTGTTAAAACTCTTAAGAAAGGTGTTGATTCAAGTTTATGACCATTTTGGTTGTATGTATATATATATGAATGAAATATGACTAAAAACAAAGTCTGCATAAGATGACCTTATATGATATGTAGCTTGTTATGGTGTAATAAAGTCTCCCGAAGCACCTCGGTCCAAAATTGTGCCACCAGATGAGAACTTGGGATTTTTGCAAACCTCATTATTTACCTCCTATCTGGACTTTGTGTCAAACAGAATTGTCATAGATCTCGTCTAGCGATGCGTGTACATACGTTCGAGCTTGTGCATCCTCCTCAGACAGGGTGCGTGCTAATAATTTTAGCTTAGAGGCTACAGTCAAGATTTCAGTTTAAAAAGGGTGTAAATAATGTGTTTTCAAGTCAATTTGGGATCTCAAGGCTTCTCGAGTCTTTGATTACGCCCTACGAAGTGTTAGGAGTTATTTTATGTTTGATTTTTGTTGTTTGTTTTCACTTTTTAAAACAAGTCCCCATGTTCTTCAGAGGTTTAGGAAAATGCTGCAGCACTGTTTGGCTGTGTAGCTCCAGAAGTAGTTTGAGAACTGTGAGTAGATAATGGCTGAATTTTCATTTTTGAGTGAACTGTTTCTTTAACAGTGATGAAATAAAATGTTCACAATTGTTCTGTGATGTTTTTCTATAAGCAAGGAAAAGCCTCTGTTATATCGGTGATGGATGACAGATGGATGGTTAGAAAAATATTAAATTCTGAACAACAAATTTACTTTGCGGGATTTTTGAAGGCAGATGTAGGCGTTAATTTATTTGTGATGAAGAAGCTGATAACTTTTTTGAGCCAGTGGTCTGTGTCTTGATATATGGGTAATTCATGAAAAAGTATTTCCAAGTATTTTGATAGATTTATTTCAATTGGACAAGTTTCTAAAGAAGCATTACGTCAGCAAAAGTCAAACTCATGACAGGATTAAAGTAAAAGCTGTGTCATTGCAGTGACAGATTTATTGAAAAATGAATAACTGCCCAGGATCAGACTTACAGTATGTCCATAACTTGGACTGCTCTTTTGTTCTTTTAAAAAAAAAAGTGATACTTTTACTTGTTTCTCCAAGACTTTATCACTTAACTTCTCTTTCATTTAGCGAGCAAAATCAAAATCACAAAAGGACTTTATCCCTTTCTAGGGGATTAAACACTCAGGACAAAGAGACCAAATGTCTCCCACAGCCAGGACCATTTGCTTGTTGATGGGCAGGCACCCAAAGAACTCTCAAAGGATTGAAAGAGAGAAGAGATGACCTGGCAATGGTCCTGCACACTCATACACATGGTTTGAGTTAATAAATCCCCTTTCAATAAATCAACCATGAACCATATGGGACTCTGGAGACCTGGGAAGGAACAGGGTCGGGACTGAAGTTATGGTGGTGCTTGTTCTGCATCTATAAAAATCAACTGTTCCTCCTTTGGCATCATTGCAAAAAGGCTGTTAGATCGTCTGAGCCTCCTGGCGTCATCAGCAGGCAGGCTGCTGAGCATCTGTCGTGGAACCAGCTTTTATCTCCAAATGTCATAACCATTTGGAAAAACTAACAATACTGTTAAAGCGACTGAGTGCGAGATTAAAGAAAATCCCTGTTTCTTTTGTTAACCCTTGGTTAACGCGATAACTTCTTAATGAAAGAAATCAAGTTCTTTACATGGATTAATGTGGTATAAAAAGTGTTGAAAGTGTCGCAAATGTTCAGTAATGCTAACGTGTGAAGAGCTGACACCATTTCTTCTCACCTGTTTTGGCTCTTTGGAGTTGCAGAGCTCCATCTTGACCTTTGACCCTGCTGTGAAGGCTGAAATGGCCAGGCAGTGGTCCTGCTGCCTGATCAGTGGCTCTATTAATTCCCATCTCTGAAAAATATTTTACAAAACTCAATGAAACATTTGAAAAGATTTTTAATAACACATTCCTTGCCGCCTCTATGCACTCAATTCATTGCATTAATTGTTAACCTGCCCTTAATCCATCAAGTCAAATTCCTGTGCATTGTCATATTTCCTGGCATTAAGTGTCTGAACCACAGTCTCCCCCTACTGGCAGAGTCCTGACCTGCGACTGCGGCCTGTTGGCACCGATGCCCCTGCACTCTGCCAAGACAAGGGAGTCTGTCCCATGGGTCTCCAGACACAAACCGCCTTGTTTCAGCACACTGTACACCGCTTCCTTCTCTGGGACCCTGAGGGAAGCAGCGACAGAGAGGGCAGAAGCCAAAGAAAGGTCTTATTGCAATAATAAACAACAGATGGATTGAATCGACTGGCTGCCCCATCGAGTGATTGAATAGCACCACAAGTAAAGCGCCCCTATTACAACACATACTTATAAAAATATACAATTACAATTCATGAGACCACAGTTGTCTGGAGGCATGACATCGATCTGATGCAGCCAGAGAGGCGGGGGTTGAGCTTTGAGAAGCTGGTGGGATACATACTGATAACCCACGCAGAGGTTCCCACATTAATCAGATATATTTAGATCATTGGTTCTGAACTAGGAGGTCATGACTCCCCAAAGAGTTGCAAGATAATTTTGTGTCTTTTTCCATCTCTTTTTCCTTCTTTTGACGTGAGAGGAAGGCTGAAAATCATTTCTTGGCCTCCTGAAATCATCAAAAGAAACACAAAAAAAGTATTTAAAGTATTTTCCATTTTTTTGTTTTTTAATTGTGTGTTTGGAAGGAAAATTAACAATTTTATAATGGCCACAGTTCAGCCATAAAATGGTTAATGGAAGGTACTTATGAAGCACCTTTCTAGTCTGAACCAAAGCCGCCAAAAAAGTCATCCACAAACTCTTAGATAACCTGCAAACATTCCATATACCTCAACCCAAAAACACTTCACCATTCTGGCACTTGAAGGATGTCTTTAAATTGCTGCAGTGGGAAAATTTCTCTGTGCTCAATCTGAGTTTAAGACATGCACATATAGTTTATCCACCAATCGCTGTTCAATATGCAGCTTACACAAGTGTGCTGAAGTCTACAGTGCACATACCCTAAGAATGGATTTTATAATGTAGTATAAACATGATTCCAAAAGGTTGAGATGTTGTGTCAAAGGTAAATCAAAACAGAATGTGATAATTTGCTTATCCCTTTTAATCTATATTCATTTGAAAATAACACAAATATATTTAATGTTCTCTCTTCTAATCATCTTAATTGATTTTTGTAAATATTTGCTTATTCTGAATTTGATGCCAGAAACATGTTTCAAACAAGTTAGAATAAGGACAACAGAAGGAAAAGCTTTGGAATGCTAAAAAACAACTTTTTTTTTCTTTTTTATAAAGAGTCCCAATGTTTTTGGCATTAGGGTTGTACAAGACATCTTGCATAATCATAGATGCTGGATTTTCCAGCGAGATAAAGGACTATATGTGGATAATTTAACTTTTTGATAAGACAAATCCAGAGTATTTTTATTGTATCCTAAATTATCTGTGCATACGACAAGCCTTGTCAGATGGCGTGAATTAACCTGACTGACAGTGACAGCAGCTCAGTGCGAGTGTCGTACCTCAGCTCAGGATAGACGTTCTCCATATACCAACGGAAAGGTTTGCAGTTCAGCTTCCGCCGTAGCGTCAAACGGTCTGCAATGCTGCAAAAAGAAAATAGATGAGGACAAAATCAAAAAGGGAAGGACGGAGATAGCAGCGGAGAATGTGAGACAAGGTAGCAATCATTTTTCAAGTATAAATGCTAATCAGTCACTGGTTCCAGTTTCCCATAAGTGAGAATTTGCTTGTTACCCATGTCTGTTTGTTGCTTTCTACATTTGCTGGTTGTTTTGTTTGTTTGTCAGCGGGATCATACAAAAATGACTGGACAGATTTTCATGAAACTTGCTGGAAAGATGGTGCATGAGGCAGGAAAGAACCCTTTACATTTTGGTGTGGATCTGGCTATTGAGGGACAAATCAATTTTTTCTATCTTTCATTAATATTTTTCAGCGTTTTTCCCAAATACGTAGATCTAGTATTAAACGTTTTTTTTAAACTATGTCTTGATATGTTATATGCATAATCAGTAGAGCATGCACCTCCGCCAAAGCTGAACAATCCTACACCTCTGTTGAGTGAATTCATGAGTCATGTCCCACCCCATCAAAAAGGTTTGTGGAAATCTATTCAGCAGTTTTTTGCTTAATCAGAGATAATGTAGATCCTGCTGACAAACCAACAGACCAAACAACCTACAAACAACAAACAAACAAACAGACACAAACAAAAATAATCTCCTTGGTGGGTATAGCAATTCATCGATTGATCAGAAACTTAATCTGTAATGAAAATCATTAGTTGCAGTTGCGTATACAATAAAAATTGAGATGAGACAAAATCACTGAATCTCAGACATGTATAAACCCAAACTATATCTGAGCAGCTGTGTGTTACTGTTAGACGAGAGAGGAGGGAGACAGTTAGTGGACAGACCTGCCAAAGGCCTTGCCCTGGGCCGACGGCCTCGCAGAGTAGTAGTACTGTTTATACTCGTCCATCCACACCTCAGCGGCCCGCCGAGTGTTCCTGCATGGACACAGATACAACATGTACTGTAAGTGATGATGATATGCTGGCATTCATACAGGAGACTGTAATGACAGCAGAGAGTAATCTCCATCAAGAGTTTCATCTTAAAATATATGTATATCTGCAAGTGAAGAAAAATGGGCAGATGGGACAGTTTGGTTTGGTTCATTCCATTATGATTGGTTTAAAGTATTTACAGCTGTTTTTCCTAGCTTACGTTTTTACATGCACAGCTTACTGTGGTAAATTTAGTCTATGTTCACTAATCCAGGGTTTCCAGTCTTTTGCACCATTTTTATTACATATATTGTTGGGGATCAGCTAAAAAACCAAAACACTATTTCCCTGAGTTTCACTGAGGTTATTTGGTGAATTAAAAATAAAACCACAAATAGAGCTCTAAGAAATAGACACAGATTTCGCGATGACAGACTTGTTGCCTTGCACACTAACAATCAACTACAGTAAAAAATCTGAATATTGTTTTTGGTGTCTGAAAAATACAGCTCAACGTATTAAGTTGTATAAATATTATTACTGCTATACTGCTTTAGTCCATCAAGAGAAAGTCTTTGTCATCCCGGACACTAAGAGCAACACTTTAAAGATAACAATTGAGCAGTTTAATATGAAAATATGCTTAAATGTTTAATATGACATGATGTTTGGGTGAAGGTTTGGCTCCTGAGTGTAAAAAATCTGTTGCTTGGTGATGAACTCAACTTCACACTGAACTGTAAACGGCCTGAATCATTTAACCACTTTACAGCTCCCTAAAATATTAATGTAGTTTTCACTTTGACTGTTGTGTGACGCAGCAGACAAGGATGCCAGGTTTTCTTTCAGAACCAACCCACTCACTTGATATAGGTGAGAGCATTGCCTTCTGGGAAGTCGTATGGATGTCGTTTCCTGAACACGTGACCAACGCGGCTGCAGGGAAGGATCTCCAGGCTTCCTCCGCACATCCACACCCGGAAAGAGAGCTCTGCAGGAGGACAGACGCAGAGGGTCAAGTATGTAGTCTATAAATGACACCGTCTGATCTGCATCATCACTACGTCGGCCTGGACATGTTCACCTGCTACGTTTCTTAAATTGGGACGCAGGCACCAGCCTAAAAGATATGGTTATTAGTGAGGGACTGAGTAGCATTAAGTCATGCCCAGTGCTGACGTTTCCCCATTGATCCCTGCGCTTTAATAATCAATTGACGCCTGCCACCTGTTTTCTGTTATGTCACCAGGTATCAAACTTGAGGCTCTTATTTACTTATACTTTGCTATTATTGTCATTAATAAAGGGATACATTTCATTTAAAAGTCATGATGCTAACACATAAAGGGAATTACCATTACTGCATTTGTGAAAATTAGCATCACAACCATGATAATATTACTTTTAATGAGCGATGCATGACATGTGTGCTCATACATGTACACTCTGTTGGGTGAATTTTTTATTTTTGAGTTCCTTTAACAGCTTGAAATTCAATCTAATTATTTCCGATTTTGTGCTATGATAAAACGTCTCATCTGTACAAAAAAAAAAGTCGATTAAGCAGATCAGAGAAGGTTGCAGCTGCTGTGACGTGACTTTAAACATGTGCAGGTGATAAATGTTAGAGATCATAAAACCGATGGAAAACAGAAGCTATCGATTTGCAGATGCTGTGAAGAGGAAAGTGATTCCATTTGCCATTTCCAGGTCCATTGGCCACAGTGACAGCTTATAACCACAAATTCTCAGTGAATGGTCAGAAAGTTATTTTCAATTCACGTGTCGGAAAACTGAAATAAAGGCTGCCATCTCTGGTTATTAGACAAAAACAATGATTTACCAGGTGCTAGTGGATCATGTTTCCTTTATGTCAGGTCTCAGATCAGATTTTACACATTCCTAATCAGTTCCATTCAAAGATTAAATCAAAAGTCAAACAAACTAAAATCCCCAAGATTGAACAAATTCAGCCACTGCTTGGTAGAAGCATTATGTGCCTATAGTACAACATATTTGTATGACACTATTTGATGTACACTCATATACAATAAGTAGTCCAGGGTTTTGAAAAGGCAGTTCTCAAGTTCAACTTCATACTAGAAGGATGTAAGTTTTAAAGGCTCTATTAAGTGCTGTGTAGAGAAGAGTAGGAGAGAAAACAGACCCTCCATTCAGCAAGAGCCATGAGAGAGATTACAAAGTTAAAACATTGCAAATAAAAATCACTCTGACAAAACAATTTACTATCAAGGAATTCACATTATAAACACTACCACTGACCCCTGTAATAAACTGACCACATTTTCATACATTCATAATACGCGGCCCTGGCATTTACAAGGATTTGACCTCATCTTTTATGCAGCAGATGTGTATAAGCTGTATTTCAGCAGTATGGAAGCTGCTGTAGTGGATAATTTAATGCTCCGTTGCCTTGCATTTTCCAAGGACACAGTTTGAGAGAGCTGCTGCTGGACCTCTGCAGCATCCACCTCCTGTTGTCCAGAGCCAGCCACACACAACGAGACTAAACATATTAAATAAAGACTTTAATTTATATTTTTCATTGTTATTTATGTGCTGCGTTTCAGGACAGTGATGTCATTGGAAACAACAAATAAACCCAGGAGTCAGCAGGAAGTGTGAGCCATATTTTCTTCATTGTGGGTTTAGAGACAGCTACATATGAGGATTTGGTTTAATATTTTTGCCTGAACCTTCCCAGCGGGGCAGAGTTAAGCTCGGTTGTGTGAACAGTGAACTCACCAAAGTTCTCGCCTCCCCAAATGTCCATGTGGGTATCATACTGCCCCAGGTGGTTGAACCAGCTCTTGTCCATGACAAAAATCCCACCAGCGATAACAGGAGTCCTGCAGAGGAGGGGGCAAAGCAGACATTTACATTTTTTACAATCAATATACATCTTACTGGTATTTTAGCGTATTTAAAGTCAAAACAGCTTATAATATTTCATGCATACATAATGTACGTTGATGTTTTTTTAGGTGGGGAATCACCACTATGGCACTATGGATCCTTGCACCATAAAGGAGGAGGAAAAGGGGTGATGAGGAGCATTGTAGACACACCTGATTGGCTGTGTGGGGTCGCTCCTTGCCATTTTCTGCTCGATGGGAATCTGTTCCCATTTGAAGTGGAGACTCCAGTCAAACCCTGGAGAAAAAGCCAGATAAAAAGCCCAGCAGGAAAAATTACAATCTCTTTGTCTCGACCGCCAAGAAGAGTAGTATCCCTCTGAGCTGTGGAAGGAAACTGCTTTATGTTCACTTCTGGACTGACTATTCAATTTCTATCATGGGGTTTGAACCGATCCAGCAGAGATTACGGTGTCATACAGAGGGTTTTGTGTTACAGCTATTACTGTGAAGCATTTGCGTGTTGTGTTCTGACCTCCTCTCAAGTCAGCCGAGGCAGCCAAGTATGCAAAGTTGTCCAGGCTGATGACGTCAATGATGGGGCTGACCACTCGCGTATGGTCCTGCACAGGAGGAGAAGACAGACCGATTTATTATCAGTGAGACCGCCCTGAAATATGATTAAACATGTCATATTTGGAATCGTTTAACTGCACTGCACTGACGTGAGTCACAACATGTTTAATACACTATAGTTCATTAAATCTAAGTGATACAGGGTGATGTGGTGGAAAGATTGTTAACATCCATGATAGCAGATCAGCCACAGTAATTATATTTATGTTAACCAGATCAGTTAATATGTTTCTGAATAATTAGCATAGGAATTTAAGGCTACTTTTAATGACAGATTAATTGCAGATTAGGGATTTTATGTTTCACGCTGATGTTCTGCAAGGGGACAGGACTATTGATGATCATTTTGCATGCATGGACTAAACGACCAAATCTATATTTCAGATGTATTGTTTTCTTTTTCTTTGAAAGTCTGTCTGATCTCTAGAAGACAACAATACTCAACATTCTGTCATCTTAGCACCATGTAGTCCACATGGCTTTACTGTCTGTACTGCTGTCTATGATATCAGTCTGTCATTATAATGGAAATGATGTAATGACGTTGTACATATTCTAAGTATGTAGCAAAACATTAATTTATTAAATGACATATTTTGTCTGGATCTAGTCTGGCTCTTGCAGCTACCCCAAAATTTAAGATCCCCTCTCCTTCCAAATCCCACTTTAACGCCTGGTTAGCACCAAATTTTAAGTTGAGGCTTTGCTCTGATGTAACGATGATCAAATATCAGACTGTGCTCTGGGGGCAATGACGTAGTCGCTCATGTGTTTTAAGACAGATTTAGAATTTAAAACATCACTTTTTGAACTTTGTAGTGCTGTTAAAGTTTGAAATCTTTTTTTGTTACATTGTGAGGAACATAAGCTCCACTGAATGTGTCAAATCTCCCCTTTTAACCCCAGATCATTATGAATTCACGCCAAATAAACTCGGCACATAAACTACCTGCTAAACCTCCTCCTGCTGTTCTCCACAGCGGAGAACTGTTGATGGCTGATGGTGTGTGTGTGTGTGTGTGTTCGTTTCTGTGCTCACACTCCTGTTTGCTCAGAGGGCATATACAGTATGTGTGTGCATTTGTGCAGTCAAACAGCTTAACATCGGGACAATCCAAATGACTTTTCCCAATTAGAGCCATCCCTCTCTTTGCTCAGAGACTGAACCCTCTGTGAACTCTGTGTTCATTGCATTAAAGAGCGAGTGTGAAACACCACTCTGCCGGAGAGCACTTTGGGAAGCGATGCTCTCAACAGCCTTAAGTAACAGACATTTACTGGGCTTTTAATGAGCCGCTGTGCTCTGATAATGCATGAAGGGGCTGCACTTCCAAAATGGATGTCACCGATGATCTCTCAATATTTCTGCCCTCTTTTGTTCTCTCTTATTACGGAGTGCTGTGATTTTCACACATACATATGGCTGCTTGCAAGAAAGGAATTTTAAGCTCATTAACCTGCATTTCAACTGTGTGTCAATTTGTGAAAAAGTGTTAACAGTCCATAAGTGGAAAATGTGCTTTCTGCCCTCAATGCCCTCTGAATTCAAACATGGAGATCTCAATTTATTTGCTTCGAAGCTCAGTAATGTCAAATCAGTCTCTGAGTAAGAGGAAAATAGTCAGACACCTGTTATTCTGCCTTGAATCATGACATTGGTACAGTTTTGAGATATTTGTACTAAATTTGGGAATTTTTGATGTTTTCCTACTTGGTGAAATATTGTACTTTTATATCGTAGGCTATATGCCCCTGAAATGTAGTGGAAATCTAACTATTTTAAGAATTTAACTGTATTTTGGCAATAAAAGAAAAGCTCAAAAATACAATGAACTACCTTAGATATAACTATTAAACATTACATAAAGTAGCTGAATTGGAGTGACACTGCCTGCCACTGTTGAGGTTAAGGAAACTAAGAGTTAGTGGATCTTGGTGCTGCATTTGACACAGTTGCCCACAACATATTACTGGACAGATTGTAAAACTGGTGGGACTTTCTGGCACTGAAATAAATAGTCTAGCATATAGACTGGAAAAGAGGGTTAAACAGCTAGCTTGACTCTGTCAAGAACCTCTGAAGCTCAATAAGAAACACATTACATCTTGATTTTTTTTTTCATTTGCTCAAAAAACAAAGAGAAAAATCACAATTTGTGGCAATAAATAGTCCAACA
Organism: Chaunax sp. Z400; assembly: GCA_037577475.1. Taxonomy (NCBI): domain Eukaryota; kingdom Metazoa; phylum Chordata; class Actinopteri; order Lophiiformes; family Chaunacidae; genus Chaunax; species Chaunax sp. Z400. The sequence goes on along the minus strand of CM075194.1, from coordinate 7,308,199 downwards.
CATAAACATTTATTAAACTCCAAATCTAAAATTTTGCACTTCAGTTTTTTTTTTAAACAGGCTTGACAAGATTCCCAGATGTATGCTGAGCAAAGTGAACTGGTTGTTGGCTCCGGCAGCATATTTAGCATATTTAGCACACAGATATGAGAGTGACATCAATCCTCTCATGTAACCTTCTCGTCTTCTTGCCTTTTGGTAAGAAAATGAACAAACACCTTCACCCCGATGTCAAACTATTCCTTTAATTAAATGTCATGTCTAGCCTTTGGAGCTGCTACAAAGCAGTGAGGGAAAAGGAGAAAAGTAAGTAAGAGCTAAATGTAAATATAGAGTCTTCTGAATAAATGCTAATAAAATATAGTGACAAGAGGCAACTGAGACAGATGTAGTGCTTTTTTAAAACCAAGGAGTGGGTGAAGAAATGAGGCTCACCGGGTGCAGATCAGTGGGAGCCCATATGAGAGGAGGAGTTATTACTGAGAAAAATATTAAAATCAGTACGACAACAGCGGGAGGGAGGAGACAACCTGTTACTCATTAATGAGTGATGAAGCTCTTTTTTTACCTGACACTCATGTCTCAGTCAGTACATCTCTGCAGGTGCTTAAGAGTCTATAAATCAGATATTAACATGCTGTGCACGCTTAGATTATATATAGGGCTCAGAGCCAGAATGCCCTTGAAGGTTCATATGAAAATACCAAAATGAGCATAAAATCCCCCTTAGAATGAAGAGTGGCTGGTTTTGCGTTTTATCCTGAATTGCAAAACATTCTTGTGTGGATGTGATGATGCGTCCCTGGTGGGCTGCGTAATTAAATTTGCAGGATGCAGTAAATGTGGAGACTCTTCCTGTTGCATTAAAAAGGACTGATCAGTAAAGAGAACCAGCTTGCAGCCCGAAGCGAGAGCAAACAGTCTCACCATGCACACCACAAACCACTGCTGCAACACAAAACACGACGCACAGTACAGTACAACACTCGAGAGTCAAGTGGAAAATGGATTGGCAGGGAAAACGGAGCCAAACTCTTTCCAGTAGTGGCAAAGTGGCATCTGTTATAGCATGATTTAAATCTTAGCTGAACAAATTGAGTGTTAATTTAACTATATGTAATGCCAACATATTACATCACAGCCAATAAAACCGAGTCTGAAAAGCAGCAAAATCCCCTAAAGACTTACATCATAAGGGCAAAAAAAAATAAATGTTCCACCTCCAGATGTAAGTGTCAGTGTGTGTGTGTGTGTGTGTGTGTGTGTGTGTGTGTGTGTGTGTGTGTGTGTGTGTGTGTGTGTGTGTGTGTGAGCTCTAATTAGAGGGTGTGAATGACAGCAGACTGTGAGCCGGTGGGTCCGTACCTCCTTAACTCTCTGGATCATTGGCTGCAGCCAATCTGTGTTGACCTCACAGTGGCTGTCCAAGAAGGTCAAGATGGAGGAGGAGGCCGTGTTGGCTCCTCGCACACGTGATCGGATCAGACCTGGGGGAAGCACAGGGAAGAAAAGAAACCAGTCAAACATCTACAGTTTGAGTACAGTAGATGCTGTTTCAGCTAAAACACATTATGAGTCTCTCACTTTTTGGCCCAATTTGAGAAAACCTTTTCTCTATTCAAAATTGGTTGTACATTTATATGTAGGGCAGTTTTGGTGATAACTCCCAATCCACAAAGTTTGGTCATACTTGTCTGATTTTTGTGAGTAGTCTTCGGTCTGAAACAGAGTTTGTAGAAATACCCACACTGCCTTCGTCTGACTAATCCCAAATGATGACTCCCGCTCGAATAAAGAGGCATGGAAATTGGGGAGAAAATGACATCTGCAACAATGCCATGGCTGGGCCAACATGACCGCGATCGTGTCATTGGCTGGAGGTGAGGCAGTCCATCAGACAAGTCGCCAGGGCGGTGAATGCTCACCATTCCTCAATAGTGTGTCTACGCCAGCGTTAGGTAGCCAGAGGAACAACGACAGAATGCCAGCGCCGTGGTCTACCATGCGTAACAACCCAGAATCAGGACTGACATATCCACCTGCTGCACAGGTTACGACCACGACGACAGCAGAGGTGATTGGCAATCATGACAGGCCTGAACACTGATTATTGATTTTGTCAAATGTTGAATATTTGAGCCACATGAGAAAATTATGGTGCTTCTGTTTTTGGTGTTGTTATTGTTACTGATCAAATTAAGATAACGACACAGCTCCCTATTAACTATCACTCCCTATTAACTCCGTCGTACCAAAATCGACTGCAATTCAACTAGAGGGCGCTAACGAAGGAGTCCTAAATGAATGGGAGTGAATGGAGCTAAACGGGCCTTTACTCCATAGAGCCCCATTCTTTTTTGGACTACCTCACGAGCGCCCCTTACATTACATTACACTGTGAACAATAGTACAATATCATCTGTGGCTCTGTAGGGGCTGTGTTGTATAAGTGACAGAGAAACCCAGGCCCGTTTTATCTTAAACCAAGATGATTATTCACTATTTGATCTCTTCTCTTATCTTAAGTCAGTACATTATTTCCACTGCCTTCCTTTTCATTGTGTTCCAAAGTTGTTGTAGTATCATGGTTTGTTCGGGTCTGCGGAAAATTACTCTTTATCAAATCTTTAATCAACAATCTCTTTTGTCTCTTTATGACACCGCAGAGAAAAAAAACAAAACAATCTGGTGAAAAACACAAACAGATGCTACCCGACAGACCTTGGACTTGGATAGGCATCACAGAATTCAACAAAACAGCAACCAGATGCAACAAAAGCAGGAGGGTACTCACAGCAAGTCAGTCGTGTTAAAATAAGATTTCTGATAACACAAGAGTGAAGAGTGCTTATGCGGGTGTTATACCAAATACTGTGACCCGACAGATTCTGTGAGCATTGAGGTAATGGTTTTGTAAATGTAGAAGAATCATAGATTTATTTAGATGATATTCCTGAATGATAGACTAGAATTATTTCCACGCTGTTGTCACTTTAGCAAACTTATATTATTTAATTCCCTTTTCTCTCCTGATTGAATGTAAATAAACACATATCATGCATCTAATTAAGCTCTCACTCACATCCAAACGTGAATTGTCTGAAATAAACTCCACCAGGGGTATCTGTCTCTACAGAGAGTTTGTCCCTGCTTTATTGTTGAACATCATAAAAGTGAAAGAAGCGGTTGATCTTCGATTACAAGTGATTCACAGCATATTAATAAGGGTTGTTTTTTAAATAGATTAAAACTCCTCTGCTGTCAAACTCCATTTGAACTGCATTCATGAAGTCTTCACAGGTCACATTTTCTCTGTTTCATGGAAAATGGAAGCTATGTTTTCAGTTTTTTAATCAGTGTCAATTTTCCTTTTAGGCTCCAAACCATTTGAAACTCATCAAATAAGTGTTTTTTTTTCCAATTCAGGGATATTTAATTACGTTTGACTTTAGGTGCAAAAGTTTAAACAGAATAAATAGCCTTTTGAAATGAAATTGTTTAATTGGATTAGTCTGAAGTGGATAACAGAATGTGTTTTTGCCCTATCAACCACTTTAAATTACCGGGGAAGAACACGTTAATTTGGAGCTGAGAGCAAAATCTATTTTTAAGAAGACAAGTTAGGGACAGATTCGCTGCAGGCAGGGGATGAATGGCAATGAAGGTGTGTTTTCCCATCAGCGGTGTAATCCCATCGATTTGCATTTAACACAGTGTGGAGGAGGATGATGAGGTCTTTCTTCTGCAGCAGCCACGGTTAATTAATGCATCTCATCAAAGAGTTTTGTCAAAGATCATTAAAATATAACAAACCTTATCAAATTATCAAATTTCACTTTTTAAGCTGGTAGAAAAAAAAGCAGCACCGGAGGTCTTTCAGATGATTGTTTCCACCTAATTTTAAATTGATGCTTGATGAGGAGGATTAATTACAGCATCAGCAGGGGTGAAAGATTGTTTGTGCTACATAGAAATGTGAGTCATAGGAAAGGTGTGATTATAGGATATCAATCTTTTTAAACTTGCAGAGAGATGTGCTTTGTAACAAAGTAGTCCTGTCTAAAACTACAAATACATACAGACATACAGACATACAACATACAGACATACAACCAAATGGGTTAGGGGTTAAAACAACCTAATATGACCAAAAATGAAAAACAAAATCCAGTTCAAATATTAACTGGTGGTCTATTCCACCAGAGTAACTGTGTGAACATTCAGTTCTCTTGAGCTTAATGACTTGAGGCAGTAGTTTGCTGCACATTAAAGGAGAGAAATCCACTGATGCCTCTAGGCATGAAACCATAAGAGAGCTGTGTGAAGTAGGAATTAAATCTTAAAATCCACATCAACAGACACTGTTCTCTTTTGTGTCTTAATAGACACTAATTATTGTACATTTCTTTTACTTTTTATGACCTATTTGTACGTAACAAAAGAACATTTTGACTAAGCTGATGGTTTATCCTGTGACATGGATTTGGAGACTATTTTAAAGTAAACCTGAGGATGCCAATCAGACCCTGCTGGTCTAAATCCAACATGATTGTGTTTTGTCAGCATGTGGCTCAAAAGCCCATACCAAGACTTCCGTCTGCAGTGAGAGCAGAACAGTAAGCAGCAAGCTGAGTACGAAGGATTGTTGTTAGAATATCAAACAAATCAGAAACACTGGTTCTCTTTCATTTTTGTTGTTTGGCTCAACTGTGTTGTTTGGTGGTTGGAGGATTTAATCTAATTCAGGGATTGATTTAATTCAACTCATGAACCCGTAGGACGAAAACAATACTTTCATGTTTTTCTTTTCTTTTTTTCACTTTGTGGTTCTAATATTGGGATGAAATAGAAAGAATGACGCATACTTGTATCATAACATGTCGAATAATTGATAAAAAATACATGCCAGCCACTGTTTGGATTGTATCTTTGTTTAGTTTTTCTAGTTTAGCATCTGTCCATTCATTTATGAGACTTTGGTTCTTATGTGTTGAATGAGTACAGAATATACTGTACAGTCTGAACTTTTTTTGATAATTGAGTTTACATCATTTCTCAAGCAAATAATGCAAGAAATGTTAATTTCCTGCCTGAAGTGTTTTTTCTTTATTCAATTGAAAATGTATATGATCGTGTTTTTAATCCGACTGTAGAACCTTGTTGGACCTTCAAGTCTCGTTTATTTATAGAAGATACTAACTAGTTATTCCTTAATGCTGGACTGGTAAAAAAACAAAAAAAAAACAGTGCCTTCGAGCTCAGTCTCATTTCCATTAAGCCAATCCTCCTCCCCCGTCCCTCCAAACTCACCCTCTCTCCTGCCGTTCCTCAGGCAACGCACTTTGGGGATCTGAGAGAGCAGCTGGCAGTCCTCAGCTGAAAGAGAGCAGAGGAGATGTGATGTTGTGGTGGAAGCAGAACACACACTGAGAAAAAATGTACCTCCTCATCGCCTCGTCTCACACTCTGCCACTCACAAACCCACAAACACACCACACTGACACATACTGTTGTTACACCCTCAGTAAAGCCTAGTTTTGCCACAGTGAAATATGACCCTAAATGCATCACATTCAAGCATAAATAATCAGAAACACATAAACACAAATGTGCAAACAAAAGACCTCATTGCACTGGATAATTCAGCTTCCATAAACACATCCAGTGAGCAGCCCATTCCCATCATACACTCCCTCTCAATCGCCGGTGCAGACCTTTAGTTGATGCATATGGATGGACATCATTACAAACAACACAGGTACACACATGCAGACACACTGTATCCTTGAGAGGATTAGCATTAGCAGTGGAGAGTGAGCGTGATCTTGCTGAGGGATTGTAGGTGGATCGAGCAGACCCCTTCCTCGCCAGCGACACAACCTTATGCTGACAGAGACAAGCATGACAAGTTGTAATCCTCCTTGATTAAGTTTGTTGTGCGTACAAACCTGTTTGTTTGCATTGATGCTGTCGAATCACAGGCGACGTGTGTGTGATTAGTGTTAGTGTATTAATAATCTGTATTAGTGATGCAGTGTTGCTCATAAGTAGGGGACAGCTGGTGTGTGTGTGTGTGTGTGTGTGTGTGTGTGTGTGTGTGTGTGTGTGTGTGTGTGTGTGTGTGTGTGTGTGTGTGTGTGTGTGTGTGTGTGTGTGTGTGTGTGTGTGTGTGTGTGTGGAATGAGGAGGAAGGGGCTCTAACCGCTCGGGGAAGAACAGCAGAAAGCCAAAGGTCACACCCACTGAGCAGATGTTGTATTCTTTCAGCCAGATTGTGTGCGAGTGCATGCATAAAACACTTACAGGCACACAACTGCATACTGCGGATGGAAAGCTCCGTCTGCACACTGCATTCATTTCCGGATACGTTTTTGATGTTGAGCCTAACTGAGGCCTTACTGTACTGTGACCCAATACATATTTCCCACTCCAAATTTATACTTTAATCTTCCAGATCCGTGATCCAACACATCAGGAGTTGTCCATGCCTGGGTATTTTTTATTTTGATTGGCCTTATTATTATTATTCATGATATTGGCAACATGTTAAAAAAGACATGATGAGAAGGCAAACTGAAACCCGGTTAGTAATAGCTCTGCTCTGTATCCTTGTCGTGACACGGCCGGAGTCACACGCAGTTGTCTCGACTCGCAGTAAAGATCACTGTCCTTGATTGAGGACGTGGCCCTCACGATTCTAAGGCAAGCCTTAATGGGATTACACTCAGACAGGATGATCCCTCCTCCTGCTGCTGACAGACATCCTCCTCCACCTCCTCCAGACGTCTGCATGCCGGGTCACATCTACTGACCAGTGAGCTCAGCCTGTCAGTGTCTTACCTGTTTGTTCGTCCCTGACTTAAATATATTTATCTATTTAACTATTGATCAATGCATTTGGTTTTCCATGCACGCGTATAGTTTTAGTGTCAGGCAACTGCAAACACTGACGTCTACGTTGGAGACGAAAGACAGAGAGAACAAAGAAATGTATGAAGACACGTCTAAGAGGGAACAGAGGAAGCGTTTCAAGCAGACTGGAGGGGACATATGTATGGTGGTTAGAGGAAGCAAATTACAGGGATAGAGAGAGTAAGGCAGAGATAGGTCCATTAACGGCTTTGCCTCAATGTGTCAGATATGCAGTTTCTGGCCTGAACTTGGCTCCACCAAGATGATGCCTACCACCATCCCAGAATGAACCTCCTGAGGCAGTTACTCCACCACAAGCTGAAGGAGAAGATGTTCATCTCTACCCAGTGGACCAACTAATGCAGGCACACAACCCAACTGCACCACCACTTTCATATGCTCCAGCAGACATGCTCTCACCTCCTCATGCTCGTCATAACACCAAAATACGGCGTAGCACCATCAGAAGGAGAGGCACTTTCAACTGCCCATGATCGAGGTGGCAAGTGGTGACGGAAACACCCTGCTGGTCTAGAGACCATGGACACTGGCAGAGACGAAAGACCCACTGTCACTCCTCCCTTAAGTCCCAGATGGAGGTGCAGAGTACTGTAGAGAGCTGATGACCTTCTGCCAGCAATTCAAGCCAACCGCTACTGAGATTCGTCACATGCTAATGATCGACATGGGCAACGACTGGAGCAGAGTAGCAGAGACACGACAATGTCATCCAGACTGGGAGGACAATGACAACGTTCCTTATCAACAAGCCAGTAATGGACTGTGTCAAAGAATCAGCAGCTTTTCTCAATGAGAATAGACAGTCTGCAAACAGAAAGATTTCTGCTTCTGACTATCTGGTCTGACTGACTGACTGAAGTCCACAAGACCAACTGGGAAGCACGACTGAGAGACTGCTTCGTCATCAGTGAGTTTGTTAAAAGCACCTGCGTCACGTGGGATTGTAGCAGAGTCTCAACTGCTGAACAACACACCAACCAGGCTGAAAAGGTCCTGAATGACAAGAAAAGCTAACAGTTGACATCACACCTGAAGATGGCGCTACAGATGGTGTTTGAAGGCCGAATGAATGATGGACATGTACAAGGCCTTGGCAGGGGTAGAGGAGGAGGATGTAGAGATGGCTGCTTCATCTGTGATGAACACGCACACGATCTGGCCGAATGAATGATGGACATGTACAAGGCCTTGGCAGGGAAAGAGGAGGATGTAGAGATGGCTGCTTCATCTGTGATGATCGTGACCATTGGACCAAAGAACAAAAACAACCAGAAAGCCGACTGACTAGTGGTGGATTTGGGGAAAGGAACGGATCTTGCTAATGACGACACGGTGATGAACCTGAGTGAAGAGCCGACACATGTACAGATTCCTTAAGACCTTTTTAGGACAACCCATCTGGCCCAAACCTATACTGTATATCCAGTACCTGACTGGTTACCAGCTGGGAACCAGTGATTCTGCCTGATCCATTAAAATTCATTGTTCATCTACTTGCTCAAAACAAAAAGGCGTTTTTCCTACATTTTACATTAACATCTTTTCGTATTTGGTGCTTTCATTTTATGATTGCGTGTTTTCTAGAATACAACGGTCCAAATGTGGTGGAAAAATACTGTGAGCCGTGTGCTTCCAACCTGATAGCAAACAGCTGCTTCATTCCCCACACATATTTCCTGGAAACACCCAGATAACAGGATCTTCAGCACATCGTTGTGTAACAGCCTCACACTTACACGGCCAATGTCGTTTTTAAATACAGAATGAAAAAGCTTCTCTTTGCTGTGCTGTGGAGATAAAGCTCTGTATTCCAGCCCATTCATAAATGCTGAATTAAACCTTACAGAAAGACAAGTCTTGGTTGGACTGTATGTTCTTCATTTACAGATTTACACCAGACTATTTTTGCCTTGATAGTTTATTGAAAATTAAAAAAAAAACTCCTGAGAAAAAGAACTGTTTGTTTGAATATGAATAAATAATCTGAAAATGTGGGGGACAGAAAATTCTACATAAAATATATTGATTCAGGATCAGAGCCCTTTCGCCCCAACGTCACACAGACCACTGCAGCCAACACAGCAGAGGCCCTCAGCAGCATTTCTATATGTTATCGCTTCATTTATTCTGTTTACATTACATTATTATCAAAATTAAGCACTTCTTCCATAACTTTATACATTAATGTACACAGCCAGAGACAAATCATCATCCTCCTCCTCTAAACTTTTTTTTTCTGCTCCTCCACAGCAGCTATTAACATTTCCCAAACCATGTTCAAACAAAATCAAACATGAACCACAAATAGTAGCCTTTGCCATTCTCTAATATATAATATATATTAATACTATTAAGTTGAAGAGGTAATGTTGTAATGTAGAGCAGCTGGAACATGGACGTGGTCTGTACTCAATCATAGTTTATATAAGCCTGATTGAGTGTGTGCAGCATATCGCAGGGAGTTCAACACAGGGCTGGACTTCCCTTGAACCACCCCCTCACATGCATCTTATTCCCTCATCAGTGTCTGATCATTTACACCAGCCCTTTGCCTTCGCTAATTGCCGGTTTGTGCATTGCGTCTTTGCTCTCTAGTGTTTGGATCTGTATTCTGTTGGTCTGTTGTACTAAAGACCTGCTGCTTCTCTGTTTTGGACTTTGATTTACATTTCATTTTTGGACTGGATTCCCTTTTGGACTCAGCTACCGCATTAAAAGCCATGCCATCTGCATTTGGATCCATCGCCTGCTACCTTACAGTCATCATTTGTGACAATATTTCCTTCATCAGAGCGATATCTGAGATGTGACGTACAGATGTTTAGTTTTAGCAGTGATTTTTAAGTTGTTCGAAACTCAGATACAACCCTGCTTAAGGCAAACTAGGCAGAAATGTTTGAGAAGTACTTTGTGTGTAAAGAAAATAACTCACAAAATAACTTGACATCATGTAGTGATTTGGGATTTTAGAGAAGACCTGCCTTTAAACTGCAGCTGAAAGTTGAGTTTTATTTAACATTACTGAATAAAGACTTTAGAAAGAAGCTTTAGAAAGTGGCAACACAGGGAGGCCACAGAAAAGAGCCGGAGGAAACAGAATAGCTGGCTAATGGGAGGCTTATTAGTTTAGACTGAGTGCAAACTAAAAACCACAAACCGGAACCGAGGGCGTCTGTAACGGTTTCACATGCTAATTGATCCTTAAAATCCTCAAATCCAAAACAGGGAGGAAGTGAAAGTCTTTGTTGAAGAGGAGAAATAGTTATGAGATGTTTCCACGCTGACCCCATGGTATGTGATGAGAGGCTGCGGCAGAGGGAGGCGAACGCGGCAGTGATAAAACACTACTGTTTGGATGTCTGGCCAGCTCTGACACCTCTGAGTGTGAGTACACAGCCAATGTAGGTCACGGTGCTTTTCCCACGGACAGAAGACACATGTGGTAATTACAGAAAGTGCCGTGGACAGTGTAATGCATAAGGCGTGTAATTCTTCTGCCTAATGCCGACAAAGGGGAATAATTACTAAAATGTGTTTCGCCTCCAATTCCACAGCTACATGAAAATATAGCCTGCATTTCGTGGTGCTATTCGGATTATTTTCTGAACGTAAAGGTCAGATATACCTAAATCTGTTCTCATAAAACTAATCGGTTCATGGTAGCAGCTTCTGCTACTTCTGTTGTGTTGTTTTATGTATTTTGTCAGTCGCATCAGTTATATTTAAATTGGGCGAATCCTCAGGATGCTCTCACCTCTGATCCAGTGTCGGATTTTCTATGATATCAGACATCACTGTGACACACCTTCAAAGCCACTCCTGTCTCTTGACATTATCCGCCACCTACGCTTTCCTATTATTTGTCTTTCTCAAGTGCTGGAGCATTCCTTTGACATTTCCCTCACACATATTCACAGCAGAATGCAGAATGAAAAGAGCTGGCTCCCTGGGCCACAGACAGGAATTTAGAAACACAGAAGCAATAGCTCCAAAAAAAAAATTATTAATTTATTACATTTCTGTTTGTGTCTCCCTACATGATGGTCCACAGCCTGTTTCAAAGCTTTCTCCAAACTGCCAGGATTATACATAATTCTGGTGGACACACTCTAAATTAAATACATTTTGTCTAATTATGTATAGTAATAATGAGCAAACAAATATCTGGATCAAGTCTTCTGTTTGGTCACAAAGGCAGCAGAACACCTCATAGCGACTTCTGGATGGGGGTGTGAGCAAACAGACTTACTCTCCCTGCAAGATTTGAATAGCAAAACCAGAGCAGAAGACGGACGAATGCCCAGGAAGTTCTGCAATGATCCATGAGCGAGAGAGAATCTGATTGGATGGGTAGGGGAGAGACATGTGCGGAGATCTGTGACACCTGATGAGGAGTCTTCATCTGAGAATGAGGAGCAGACATCCCTCCCTATAACTGAATGAAGTGTCTACATGCAGTGTGTGGAGAGAAAGACTGTGAAAGTCTACAGTGTCTGTGCTGATTGTGAAAAGCGTGTGTGTCTGAGAGAGGGCAAGCACTCTGTTGTGTTATTCCCAGTTCAGAAAATAGTTTAAAACATGCTGAGATCCAAAATGTATTTTTGACTGTGATGCCAAGAGTTGGTCCGCTCCCTCGCCTTCCAAAGCAGCAGGCATTGCACCCGATCCCATTGCCTGTCAGTCCATGTGGTGGGCCCACAGGGTGGTAGCTCTGTGAAGTTATCCGGGCTGTGCCCAGCCGAGCCTCATGGTTAAAGGCCCGGCCACCAGACAATCACTGATGAGGATTTTCATCAGAGAAGTGATGAAGCTCTAACAGCTATAAAGGCCGATATGAGGAAATGCACTGGACGCTTGAACAGGGCTGCAGAGTGCACTTCATCTGTGGAGGGTACAGTCAACAATCTGCAGATGAAGGTTCATGTTACTTGCGTCCAAAAGAGATGACCTACAGTGCAGAAGAAGGTATAACAGCTAAAGCATAGCAGCCATACCAGAAAGGAAAGAGGGGACAAACTGCTGTGTCTTATTGAAAACATGCCCTCCCCTGCAGCGAGAGAGCTCACCGCATCTCCGGCCATAAACCTAAATTCGCCACAGACCTTAAATGTGAAGTTTCTCTACTAGAGAAATGTAGGAAGGGTCCTGAGGGCAGCGAGATTAAAAGGAAAGTAATGTACAAGGACAATGTTATCAGATTGCACCAAGACCGGTTGGCAGAAGTCTACGAGCAACAAAGGGGCTTTGATGGCGTACCGCAAAAACTGTGAGAGAAAGGCATCGCCAAGTATCGGATTCTGTTTCCAGCTGGACTCCTCCTGAGTCATAAAGAGGCCACCTACACCTTAGAGCAGCAGTCAACAGCTACAACTCTGATTCAGAAAGAGTTAGGACGCTGTGTAAAACAAATATAGGATGTGAGTAGTTATAAATACTTTTAAACACATTGTCGATTGAAAACAGCACAAAGGCAACATATTTGATGTAAATGATTTTGTAGAAACTTGTTAACTGCACATTTTCACTTGAAAAAGGGTGACAATTAGGAAGGTCCATCTTGTAATTATTGAGTTATCACATACTTTGCTATTTTCATTCCCTGTTTTGGGCTTATCCATCTTTATTATTTCCACCAAAAAGGTTACGTTTACACCTGCGTCAGTTGGATTTTTTGGCTGGATTATGCAAAAACTACCACACAGATTTCCAAGAAATGTGGTGCCAGAATGGGGCATGTGCCAAGGAAGAATGAAGGAATTTTAGTGCACCTCAGGCTGAAGTTATGGATTCAGGATCTTCAGTGAGATAGGGCATTTATTGACATTTTCCCTAATTATGCAAAGAAATGGAGCAATGTCAGGCATTCAAATCCTGCTGCACTGCCGAATATATTCAATTGTCACCAAACACACCCTCCCAATTTTCTATTTAAGCTGCAAAAGTTTCCCCTCTCTCCCTCTGCCTGTTGATACCTCTGCTGGCATGCATACATATTATTGCCTGCTCTTTCAGCCCCACCACCACCCCAGTATCCACCTGTAGCCTCCAGTGAAGGGGGTTTGCTCATCACTCCCTACTATCTCTATGTAAACATGTCAGTGGGAAGTGATGAGATTGGAGCCTAGTCACCAAAACTCCAACTATGTTCTGCTGCTGTAATAAAAATTTCAAAATCGTGTCTGACTGAACTAGTGAACCAATTTCCACAAAACTTTTTGGAGGGGTGGGGCATCGTGAGGCAAAAAAACAGAAAAACAAAAAAACACTGACACTAAAAAAGGTCATCCAACCAGGCTTTTTCTGCATTTGATGGTCCTTAAATTCCACAGGATCAAGTGACTCCTAATATGGACCATTTTAAAAATGTCAGAGTAAAATCACTGGAACAGATGGTCAACATCCCAGCCTAGATTTTTCTCATTCTTCACCCATATAGCCTGCCGTATTTGATGCATCGGGAGGCTTACAAGTTAAGAAAATACACTGCATTTAGAAATCTAACAAGATAAGAACTTTCTGCTGTGAGGTGATTTTTATGAATAGTAAAATTGTGCCTGTAAAGGTGCTATATGTATTCATAAAATCTTGATTCATTGGTGAGTAATAATAGATAAGTACATTTTCTGAATTTATTGATATTCTTTGGCAGGCTGGATGTGACCTGTGGCTCACCAGCTCCCTGTTCTAATGTCATATAAAGTGGCAGTGAATGTCTTATATTTAACCTTTAGCATAGCGTTCACCATCAATAACAAGGCAGAAACTCACGGTCAGAGCTGAAGTCGTCTATCAGGATGATCTCATGAATCAGAGACGGAGGACTTCGCATCAGGACACTGAGAGGGAGAGAAAGGGAAATTGATATAAGGAAACATAAGTCATTGTTCCTGTCTATTCAGGCCGCCCGTGTCTGACCTCATTACCTTTTGATAGTGCGTAGAAGAGTGGAGCGAGCCTCATTGTGGAAAGTGATGATGATGCTTGTGGAGGGAAGGTCTGCGTCATAATTCAGGGAAGCACACCTGCAGAAAAAATAATTCATCACACAGTGAGAGCAGGTTTAACTCCTCTGCAGGGGTTTAGGCACATATGCAGAGATCGCAGTCCACCCGCGGCGGCCGTGGGTTCGATTCCCACTCACGGCCCTTTGCTGCATTCTACTCTAATAAAGGCAAAAAACTGCCCCCCCCCCAAAAAACAAAGAAAAACAAATCCTTTCTCTGCAGAAATCACACATCACACATACTGTACTGGACAGCTGTGATTTGCACTGGTGCCCTGTGGGGTTAGCCTAAGCATTGTTGCTGTGGTGACATGGAAACATCCAGTTGCCAGGCAACAATAGTACATGTTTCTGACCCTCTGCTTTAATCTGGTACCTGTTGCTGTGAGTTTTAAGCCCAGTTCTGAAGACATGAAGATGAAATAACACACCAGCAACTCCAGCAAACCAATTTGCTCATACTATGAAATAAAGTTGATGATTATCGTAACATGTACGTGTTCTTGTCCACAGTATTGATTATTATAATTTATTATGTGTTTTCAAAAAAATCAAAATCAGACATAATATTCTGTGATATTACAGTAAGTGTTTGTTCAACCCAAGAAAGCCATTTGTTTTCTATTGTTGTTATGGTCTTACATATGTTGTGATACTGTAAAACTCCGGCACAGAGGGTATGTTATCAGCAGCATCTGTTTGTTTGTTTGTCGGTCTGTTAGCAGGATAACAGAAAAACTACATGACAGACTTTGATGACACTTGGAGGGAGGGTGGGCCATGTGGCAGGGAAGAGCCCACTACATTTTCACTTTCTTAATAATTGCAATATTTTTTTTTCCACCATTTTCTTCTATTATGTATAAACCCCCTGACGGATTGTGATTAAACTTGGTGGAAGCGTTGGGCATGTGTCAAGGAAGAAAGCGTCAAATTTTGGAGTGGATCCAGATAAAGAGGTGGATTCAGGAATGTTTTTCCAATTTGAAAATTGCAAGATAGAGCTTTTTTGACCATTTTTGGCAATTTCGCATGAACTGCTGGACAGATTACGATGGGCATCTGCCAATGAAAAGAATTTAAAATTGTGGAGTGAATCCAAATAAAGGGGCAAATCCCTTTTTTCATTTGTTTGTTTGTTTATGCTATGATTTTTGGTGGGGATCTTATTCTGGTGTATGTAAGATGTGTATTAATAGATTGTTACCATAAAAGAGCATGTACACTCAGCATATCAGCACAGCCTGTATAAATAGAGGTTAAATTAAGAAAATAAATGCTATCAGACTACCGCCTCTACGTAGAGGTAAGGAGGACATCTTTGAATGTCAACACTGTTTTTTAATCACATTCTTTTGATCATTTTAGTTACTTTTTTAATGTTACATGTGCAGCTCCAGACTGAGCTGAGGCCTTAACCCTGCTCACCTGTAGTGTCGGGTGTCTCTGATGGCTCGCTCGCTGCCCAGCCGGTCGCTCTCCTGCAGGTTGAAGGCGTGCTCTCTGTACGGGTCGTCCCCCGGCTTCAGCTGCTTACTGGCCAGGTAGGCTTTCTCATCGAAGCCTCCCAGCAGCTGGGTCTGCTGCTCAGTCCGCTGGGGCTGGGTCACCTGCAGAGGACACAACCAGGTGTGTTTTTATATCCACGTCAGCCAGAAAAACAAGGATGAATGTTAAAGTAACGGAAATAAATAATGACAAATACGGATTAATTTTTTTCAGATCTTTTCAGATCACCCACTGAAAAGGTTGAACACCTGATGAAAGAATGAATACAGCCCCCTAAGAACTGTGTGCTGGTTTGGTGATAATTTGTAGCAGAGCTGTTTCACATTTGTCCATCATTTGCGTCTACATCCATTACTTAAAGTCATCAGAATATACACTTAAATTGGGCGCCCATGGGCAAAAACATAACTCTGCACCTAAGAATGTCTGGAAAGTGTAAAATCCACGGGCAACAGGTCCTCCGCTGCAATCCTGCTCATCTGAGAATTAAAACTTGTTATTCTATCGCTCTCACTTTTAAGCCAAATGATTATAACGTGAATGAGATTTTCATATTCAGGTCACAGAGTCAGTACTAACATGGCAAACAGGGATAGGAGCACATTAGATCAGAGTACACAGTGTATAAATCCTCAGTAATTAATGGGATTCCTCCACAAGGAGCTTTAACACTCCTGAGTGGGAGGTTTGTAAACAGCCAATGAATACATAAAAACTGATGAGAGTATCAGAGTCAACATGATGCTGATGGATTTAGAAGAAGCTCCTGATGGATTTAGAAGAAGCTCCTGCAGGTTCAAATGAGACTGACCTCATTTTTATTCTCTCTAGAGGAGCAGCATGAACGTTTGGATGATTCACACACAGATTACGTCAGTGCACAGTGGAAATTAATGTTGAAATAACTGCGCTACATTTAAAGACTAAAACCCTAAAAAACCTACTGTGCACTATCTGAACAGCAGCAAACAGCAGACAGACATTGTTAGCATCTAGCAGGTGAGCATAGTAGAGCATTTAGGGATGAACAGGTCAGGATTTGGTGGAGACCAAAAGCAGAGATAACTACAATGGCGCTCAGTAGCACCCATACCTCCGCCTAGGCCACACAATCCTACATTAGCTGGCCACTCCTCCACTTCGCTTCAGTTTTTTGCATTATTATGAATTTGGATACGCCTCTTTATCCGGATCCACACCTAAATTTAATGGGTTCCTTCCCGGCCCACGCCCCTTCCTTCCACTAAGTTTTGTGGAAATATGTCCAGTAGTTTTTGCGTAATCCTGCTAGTAAACCAAATGACAAACAAATAGATAGGTGAAAACATATCCTCCTTTATATGATTCCTTAGGACTTTCAGAACATATTGAGGACACAAAATCTGTTCAGTTTGATTGGTCAAAATGACTGAAAAATAATAATATTCTCTAGCAACTATAAATGTAAATTTTCTGATAATATAATTTGGAACATTTAGGTTGCTGCACTATAATCCAACTGAAAACTGGATTCTGATGAGGAAGACGGTCAACCTCACTGCTTACCTCAGTGCATCTCCACTTATGTACAATAGAGAATTACAATCTGCTGTCTGCTCATGGAACAAACATGGAAGACAATGTAACCTCCTTGGCAGAGGTAATTTTATCTAGATAGATGTACAATGACTTCCTCCTCTGCAGGCTAAAGATGGTTCATTATAATGTTTAATCAGACACATTTCATTTCACAAGCATTTTACTGTCTGCACAGGCTTTCAAGTTTAACAAGTATGGAGATAATATCCTATGAGGCAGCACAACACCATTAGCTCCACCACATGTAGCCTGTATGGTGTGACAGGAAGACAGATGTACAAGGATCCGAGCAGATGAACAGAAGAACTCTTCAAACACTCATTCAATTAAAACCTTACAGACATCGAACCACAAGGTGGAAATAAGTCTGCTCAAGCAAAGATGCACAATTCTGATTAATCATTAAGCCACGCTCTTAATCAGTCCTTCCATGAACTTGACAAGAGGCAAGAGGAGGGTGTGTTTGATCAGCATTACTCTCATCATCATAAACAGTAAAAAAAACAACTAAACACCATAACTTCAATTTCATCTGAAATGAGTGGTTCACGTCGCAAAATATCATCATGACTAAATATTAAAAGCAACAAAAGAGATGACAGTCAGAAGATAATAAGACAAAAGTACCAGAAGGTACTCTGAGGCTCGATCCACTGAATTAAATATGAAGCTCGTTTGGGAGATAAACACGTCTGCTGGTGCTTTCAAGCCAAGTTATGCGACTCAACAAATCACATACAACTCAAATCTGCCTGATTGGTCAGAGAAGAAGGCCAGCTGTCTGACAGACATCCCACTGAGGATATGCAGAGTATCATGTCATGATGATATGGGTTTGAGTTACAGTTGAGTTATAGCAATCGGTTTCCCCTAAAAACGTAAAGGCAAATGTTTTCGCTGGTGTCAAAAACTACTTGATGGAATTTCCTGAAAATTGGTTGTAAGGTTGGGCTCTTTATTTGACCATGCGAGATAGTTGTTTTGCTTTTATTTTTATTTATTTATATATTTTGTTCATTTTTATTTGATTATTTATTCTATTTTATTTATTTTTTATTTTTTATTAATTTTGGATAAAGAGGCAGAGTCAGGAGTTATTTGTTTGATGTCGTTTAAATGTCATTTAACGGTAACTGAGACGCTTTAATTAAAAATTGCATGACATGCACTGTACAGTATACCTGCAAATTTTTTTACCTTCGCCAACAAGAATCCGTTATGTGACCACATGTTTGTTTATTTGTCTTTGTTTCTTTGTCCACAAGATATTTCGAAAAGTTGATTCATGAAATAATTCAGATTCCTGATCACTTTTTCCACTTTCTTCAAACATGTGAGATATAAATAAATAATTCTATATGTCTCCGGTCTTTGAAAAATGACCAGGAAAATTAAAATTTATTCTAAACTTTTGTTGTGGCTTAGTCTGGAAACTATTTCCTGGTTGCTCGTGTTTGAATGACGAAGGCGTTGACGGATGCACGTTTTCTACAAATGCTGCCTATATAGTGTTGAAAGGTGTTGTACAAATAAACTTGACTCTTGTTTGATTTGAGGAAAGGATCCTTCCAACACTTCCAACACTACTGTGTTATTTATAAAACTAATAAACATAAAGACTTGATACCAAATAAATATATTCGAAGATGAAAGTAATTTTTAAAAAATGGATTTAAGGGTTGACATGTTTGAGTACTAGAAATTTACCAACTGGTAAAGGTTTCATGGAAATATAATGGGATGGAAAATGTAATTAATCCTCTCTCAGAAAGATTGTTGACATTTAACCCAGTTATTTTGTGTCATGTCTGTAGGGTCACATGTCGAGATTAAAAATGCTGCTGAGTTAGTAGGAAGAGAAGTACTGAAAACTATAATGAATATCAAACAACAGATGAGTCGTGTAATGTTTACGGTAAAGACAAACTGATTAGCTCTGCGGATGTGTGTTCAGATGTTTCCAACATGTGCTCTGCTGATGGTGAGGCCGTGATGGCAGATGTGTAGATCAGAGGGAGACTGCTGATGACGGTGGATGTTACAGTAGATTAAGACTGACAACAGTGCCCAAACACTCTGTTACTGTAGAGGGATGAAAAGTAGCTGTTTGCACTCAGAGGAGGAAAGTGAAGCCAGTGCAGACAGATTTCACAGATGATGTCATTAGTGAATTAAATGCTGCTAATGAAGGGGCTGAGGGGAGAAGAAAGAGGGGACAGAAGAGAGGTGAGGGGGAGGAAAGAAGAAGGGAGAGAGGAAAGGTTATAAAAGAAAGAAAATGAGGGGAGGGGGGAAAGGAAAATAAAGAAAAGGTGGAAAGAATAGAAATAGGATGGATGGATGGATGGATGGATGGATGGATGGATGGAAAAAAGAAAGGAGGAAAAGAGAAGAAGGAAGGGAGAAAATGGAGAAGGACAGCGGGCTAAAAATTAAGACATTACAGAGGGAATGAAGAGATGAAGTATGACAGAGAACAGAAGGAAAAATTAAAGAAACAAATGAGAAGAGGAAGGACAGGCCGAGAAATGAAATAGAGGGGAAAAAAATAAAAATGAAAATGAGGAAGGGAAAAAGAAGGGGAAAGGATGAAAAAGAGGGACTGACTGAAGAAAGGACAGGAAAATAGATACAGACAGACAGAAATAAAGAAAGAATGTAGGGATAAAAGGGTGGAAAAGATGGAAAAAATAGAGAAGGACAGAGAGTAGACATAAAGGAGGGAATGAGGAGATGAATTATGACAGAGGACAGGAGGATGACATAAAGAAACAAAGGAGAGGAGGATGGACTGAGAGAAAAATGAAATATAAGTGATTATATGTTCAGCTGACAGCTGGTCACAGTGTTTCACTAGAGCAAAAAACACCGAAGGGAAACAATAAAACAAGCAACAACACAAACACTCGACAGCATCAGGTGTGACAGTTTGAATAAACACAGAAGCCTAAGGGAAGAAGGTTCCAGTGTCGGAGCCTCCCCTCAAAGGTAAACCATCATAAAGCAGATAGTAAAGGTGTCATGTGGGTCATCATGCTGGATCTATAGTCCACAGCGTTACAGCAGAGCTCTGGATCATTTTAGACGGTCCAGAAATGATTCAATGGTCAGAATAATGATTATCTCTGGATCAGGATGTGATACATCACCAGACCTTAGCAGTGCTGCATAATGACAGCAATATGTGGTGCAATGATTTATAGATGCAGAGTCAAATATAACAGTAGATTTCTAAGATTAGACAATGCAGCTGAGGAGAGAGAGATTCAATACCCTGAGCAGCGATAGAGGAATCTAAAGCTGAGATAACGACCTCATCTTATCTGTGTTTAACGGAACATAGTCGTCAGCCTTCCAGCCCCTAATGGCAGACAGACAACGCAATCACAAGAGAAAAATGATGAGAGGTGAAGAGGGGAAAAAAAGGGGAAAAAAAGGGGAAAAAAGGAAAAATAGAGAAGGACGAGGGTAAAAAGGAGATACACAGGAGGGAAGGAAGGTATAAAGCAAATGGAGGACAGAGGGATGAAAACAAAATCAAATTAACAAAGCAGAGGAGGATGGAAAGACAGGAGGACTGAATGAGAAGGGGAAATGATGAAAAAGAAAGAAAGAATGAAAGAAAGAAAAATGAGGAGGATGGATAAATAGTAAAATGGAATACTGGGTAAGGCAAAATAATGAAAATGAGGAAAGGACAAAAAAAAGGATGAGTAGAAGAAAGGTAAAATGAAATGAGGAAAAAGGGATGAATGGAGGAAAAAAGTAGGACAAAGGAGGGAAGAAAGGGCTGAAGCAAGATGGAGGATAGAATGATGAAATGAGGAGGAGGATGGACAGAAAATTAAATAACGGGTACAAGGGAAAATAATGAAAAAGACTGAAGGCACTGAAGAGGAAAGGAGGCAGGACAGGTAGGAAGAGAAAGAATTTGGAAAGACAGAAGAAAAAACATGGGCAGAGAGAAGGAAATCGGGAGCGAGGCAGACACCAGACAGAAAAAAAGAAAGAAAGAAAGAAAAAGAAAGAAAGAGAGAGCCCTGTGTGAGCCAGCCTCCTGTTGGACTGCTGGACTCTGAGGCGATCTGGCAGCCTGTGAGCTGCAGGTCAGATTACAGAACAAACTACAGAGAGAATCTCTCCCTGGTGACAAAGGTGAACGACCCCGCTGAGCAAATCAAAGATTACACAAAGAAAAACATGGATCCATCCCCGCTCTGAGTTTTCTGTCTGCAGTTCATAGCAGTTATATCAGAAACTAAAGAGATTATGTTTTCTCTCCCATCATTCTAAGTGCTTCCATATTTGTTTGCCTACATTTTCTGATCATCACCACATTGTTGGCCTGCGCTCACACACTGATGCAGACCTCTGCTTCCTTCGTTTTTATAGATTAAGGCAGGCCTGCAAACATAAATGTCACAACACCTCCACCATTTGGCATTTGCCCTTGAATTATTCAGCCTTGTGAACAGTGTTTTTAATGAATCTGCCGCTGCTGGAGTGAAACATCCTGTCATGTTGGCACACATCCTCGGCCACAGCTGAGACAATTTTATTAGTCTAGTAAATTCTGAAAGAGGTTCCAGTGATCTGCATTTCCTCAACAAATCCTAAATGTACAACTGGATGTACATATTTAATTGATTTGTCAGTTTGGTTATGGAGTCATAGCAGCAGTGTATTTTCAATTCATATTGTCGTAGAATTTTAACTCATTTCTGCATTCAGTGAATTACCAGCTCTTTTTACACAGAGATCCTGCCATAGCGCTGCTAGCAGCTGATTTCCTCTTGAGTTAGCTGCTAACTGCTACAAGCTGCTTTTGTTTGTGTTTAATTTAAGTTATTATTTTGGGGGCATTTTAGCCTTTAATTGACAGGGACAGCCGAAGTGTGTGTGTGTGTGTATGTGTGTGTGTGTGTGTGTTGGGGGGGCGTTAATGCAGCAAAGGGCTACAGGCGAAATCGAACCCACGCTGGCTGCTAAAGGAACAGGCTGTGTAAAAGAGGCTACAGACTTTTATCACACTTTAATGGATGCAAAGATTTTAATAAAGTTTATTCTAGAGCTGCAGCCATTATTAAATTAATCAATATTTGAGATTTGAGATTTGTGTGCCCTAGAGGCCTACTGCACTACAAAGGCAAAGTGCAGTATCTGCAATTTTGCAAAATTTTCTTTTAAGTACTGTACTGAGATATTGGGGGGTTTTAATTTTTTTTTTATACTTACACTAAATAATTTTTAAAAAACACACAAAAATCTGTTTTTTCCCCTCAGTTTTGCATTTATGCAGATACTGCACTTTGACTTTGTAAGGCAGCACCGTTTAGTTTAGTTTGTTAAATTATAACATTGTACATTTTGAGCGATTAATCAAGAAAATTATCAACAGATTGATCAATAATAAAGTTTATACTGAGGTTTAAACTATAACTCTGTTTCTGAAGTCAATTTACAGATTATTTCAATCAGACAAGAAAAAAATTAAAATATGAAGTCTGAAGTTTCCTGATGGAAGGATTTACAAGCTGGAAGAATTTCCTCATACTTAAAGTGCATCATAAAAAACGCTGCTAGACCAGATCTCCTAAACTGAGCTGGAGCGGATCCAGCAACACCAGCATGCACCGTTCACACAGTGTTGCAACGTGGAGATGTTACCGCAAGCCTGATGACCACCACACCTACGGTTCCAGCTCAACCAGCAACCAGAGGTTATTTTCACCGCTCCTGCTGTGCCAGACAGGCAACAACAGGCGAAAACAGACCTGACCTCACTGAAATAGGCCCGTAATGACAGCCTGGCGCGCAGAGAGCAGGGATCCCTCCTCTTGTTCTCTGTCAGAGCCGTTTTCACCTCACATGTGCAATCCAAGCATTATGGTTAACGAGGCGTTTGACGCACAGGACTTATGGAAAGCCTCTTACGTGTGTACTTGTGGAAGGCAGGGAGAACAACCATAAGCAGACTGCTGATTCTGCAGCATACAGACTTATGGTTTAGCCTGTGGCTGGAGACGTGTTAAAGCCACACAGCAACATATCCCGGTAGTGACACCCAGCTGTGCATCATCACCAACACCTCCACCACCATCTTCATCACCTCAGGTTATGCACATCAACATGCAGCACACACTCTCCTGCAGCTCTCCTTATCCCCCCCCTCCCACAGCCGCGCTCACTCACTATCAGCGGGATGGTCCTGTCGTCCCGGTGGATCTCCAGACGACCGGAGACCGTTTTCTGCCCGTGGCCCCTGCCGCGGGTCTGCGACGCCGACGACGAAGGCGACGATTGGGGCTTATTGTCCTGCCACAGGTAATAAAACGTCCCCAGGATCCACGCAACGGTCAAAATCGCGATGGCGTTGGCCCGTATCCTGCGCATGGTGAGCCCATATGGAGGGCTCCGGAGGAGAGCCCGGCTGGTTCAGGTCCGTCCTGCGCAGAAGGTGCAGCCTCTCCAGCCGGTGATGGGTTGAGTCGCGGCGTAAAGACAGATAGCCTCTGTCTCCCCTCGAACAGGCTCCTCTATCGGAGCGCTGCCTCTCTGCTGGGATTTGCGCACTGACAGAGCCACGGTCCTAGCGCCGGGTCATTTCACCCACCGACACGCAATCACACGCTCACACATCATCAACCCAGTGGTTCCACTGAGGGGAGGATGTGCAGTCTGAATCCAGCAGCTGAGGTCCTGATTTCAGCCACATACTGTAGGAGGGGAGATCAGGGGGGGGGGGGAGACAGCCGAAGGGAGGAGGCGATGAGAGATGTTGCACCACTTAATTCTATCCTCCGATGCACATGATTATCTTATGTTGAAGGACATTTGGTGTAAGAACATCACCTCTTTCCCTTTAAAACACAAAGGCCATCACTTTGTCTAAATTACCCTGTGTGATGTCTTCATTAAAAGCTTGGGGGCGAGTAATGAAGATTTATTCAAATTCAATTATTTCTAGAGCATCACAGCAAAACAGCATTGCAATATTCTCTTAACCAACCAAAGAAGATGGGGACTTGTTATAAAACACACAAAAAGAAACATAAAATGACTCCTCACAGCTCATAACGCATAATTTGAGTCTCCTGAAGCCCCGAGGTCCCAAATTAATTTGAAAATATGTTTTCTCACACTCTTTTTGAGATGGTATCTTCTCTGTTGCCTCTAAGTTAAATTAGTTAGCACAGACAACCAGCTTATGTTTTTCTTATTCTCATTTATTCAGTATTTTTTTTTTTTTTTTTTTACAATTTAAAACAAGTCCCCATCTTCTTCAGTTGTTTAGGAAAATGAAAATCTGCCAGAAATGTTTAGTGGACAAAGAAACTTCACCAGAAATGTTTAGTGGACAAATAAACTTCACACGACTATCATCTGCATGGCGGTGTGTTGATAATTATTTTTATTTTATTTTTTGGGTGGACTGCTCCTTTAAAAATTAGTCCAGTCAGTGCCTTAAAGATTTGAGTTCACTGAAGTTGAATAATTAGTTTAAGTTTGCTTTTATGTCGTATTTTTTGTAAAAAAAATAAAATAAAATAAAAGAATTCGGTTATCTGAACTGTTGGAAACATGTTTAGTAACCTTAGGAATACACAATAAGTCAACACTGTTCCTCATTGACAGATATTAGAAATAAATTTGATTTCCTTTTACATTTCTCAGTGTGAAGACGAGTCCGTCCTTCATTTCACATAAATATCTTTAACAGCTGCAGCTGCTCCTGTTGGAGCTCCTTTGTTTCAGCTTTGGCACAAAGACAATCGTTAATCTGTTCCCACTGAATTCTTTAAATTGTAAGTTTAAGTGGACCGTAGCGAATTCACTTCTAATCCTCTTCATGGTTTGCAATATTTTCATGATTGTGAATACAAACAACTGTGACTTCACTTAACATGTATGAAATAAACACAACAGGTTTGCATCATGTATGTTTTTTTCTTGCATGTGTCTTTAGAAACTTCATTTAATGCGTTAATTCATTCAAGTCATCATTTCAAATTGAAAGACTTCAAGTTAGAAAAACTAATATTCATATGTTTTGAAGTGATCTGCTCATAAAATAATTTAAAGAATATTTATTATTCTATTTAATATTTATTTATTATTTTATTAATATTTCAAAGAATTTTTAAAGAATTTAAAGAATAAATAAAGCTTAAATGTTCAAGTTAATGAGTAAAGATGAGTTGATTCCACTAAATTACTGTATGATTTTTACAGTGATATGAGAATTGATATATTTCGCTGTAAACATGTAGAAAAAAACAGCAAGGTTGCAATTAAAATATTCTATTATGAGTCTATAATTTATCTGCACCTTCACTGCAACATATATATCCTCACTATAGTGAAGACTCATTATTCTGCCTATGCATTTGAAATAAATTTTATACATTTGAATTAAGACCCTGCAGCTTACGCTCAGCAAATGAAGCAGTGCAGCTGAATTGATCACACAGATAAACGAGAAGCCTTTGCAGTCCTTGAACACCAGCGTCATGAATATGCAACTCCTCCTGAGACAAATCTGGATTTGCACAGATGACCTCTGCAACCATGACTTATTCAGCGTGTGAATAAATAAGAGGCGTAAGAAAAAAATGTCAGAATATGTTAGACTGAGAGGACCCCTCTCCAAACTGCCGCAGAGACCAACAAAGAAATCAGAGCAGCACAATAACATCCCAGAGGCCTTTGAGAGCTGAGGAGGCACATTTTTTTTCATCTTATTCCATCTCTGGTAGAAAAAAAACATCAAAACAGCCCAGTATGAGCTCATCCAACCCCACCCAAGAGTAAAATACTCTGCATACACTGAGGCATCCAAACAGCTGGGCTCACCAGCACAAACATCAGGAATTAGGAATGCTGAGCTTCCCCCTCATCAGACCGGTAAGTATTAAGAAATCTGATCCAGAGTCAGCTTGGAGAGGCAACACAAGGAAATCAATAAATGAAGGGGAAATCCACCTGCAGCTGACCGCTGTCATGGTATCCATCTATGATGCATTCAAGCTATTATTTTGTGATGGTAAATTTAAGTTTTTTCTTGACAACTTTTCATGTAAATTGCCTCCTATGCTCAAATCAAATGTTTTTTTTAAGCCTCTGCTTTAACCTGTGAGATGTTTGAAAGACATAAGCATTAAAGAAGTCTGCATGAAAAGAACAGTTCATCCACAAATTCAAATTTAGTCGTTACCTGCTCACAACAATGTCGATGGAAAGTCGGATGAAGTTTCTTAGTAGACAAACAAACATAAAATGATCCATTACGGTGTAATCCAAGTCTCCAGTAGCTCCGAGATCCCAAACTGGGTTGTGAAGATTTTATTCACATCCTTTTTATGCCCACTAGTGAGGATTGGATGTGATCACTCATGTCTATCTGTCTTTTTGTTCGTTTGCAACTTTGGCCAAGGAAGAGATTAAATCCTCTGATCCTTTGAATCCCAGATGTGGATTTTGGATAGACTGTACTTATATCACTGGATAGTGTTTTCACTTTTATCTTCGCTGTAAGATAGGCTTTAAAAAATAATAGTAAGAGGCCAATCAAAATAAAAAATACCCAGGTATGGACACCTCATGAAGGTCCACCACTATGCTCAACAGGATCCAGATCTGATCTCGGAGATTAAGATATGTATTTGTACGTGGAAAATATGTATTGGGGTCACAGTATAGTAAAGGAGAGGAGGAGAAATATGGCACTGGGACCAATATGTAGCTGAAATAATGCAGATTCAGAGTCATTCTAATGGATTTCATGTATCTGTGAAAGATAAGAAGGTCTGACCCGCTGTATGATGTTTTTGTTTAAATCCTTGGGGATAAAACTTTGCTATTTTACAATTTTCTCAGGTTTTGGTGGACGTGTGCTCCCTCTGAGTGCTTTCTACTTTAAGCTAAAATCTTCTCTGTAGCCTCTGAGATAAGATCATTAGTGCACATCTGGTCTGAGGAAGGCACACAAGCTCAAACGCTCACAAACTATGCAAACCTCAGTACTCGCATAAAAAATTAAACACTACTTTTGTCTATAAGGTGTGTACTTATTGAGCATGACCATTGGATTTTGTATCAAACAAATGTGTTTGATAAGAGCATTCTCTCTTCTTCAGTTAATTCAATGCAGGCAGAGGTCTTTCCAGTGTTTCTACCATCTCTCTGAAGCCTTGCACTTGGAGGTTAATTTAATTTTGTATGTAAACTGCTATCCCCTGTCTTCCATCCTGTCACGGAGAGACCCATCAGCCCATGCAATCTGCCCTGCATCCACCCTGTGTAGAAAGAGAGGGTCACCGAGGTCAGAGCCACATCTGGCTGGAGGCTGGGAGAGATTTGTCTTCATCCGTACGGACAGGGCTGCGCCTCTCGCGGCGCTGCTGTCACTGTTATCTTTGGGAAAGACAGTGACGCCCCGAAGCAGCGAGGAAAAGTCTGCGCATCCAGACAAGGGAAGGATAAAAGCACACGGCAGTCGTGGTGAGGTGTTGGTGCTGGCGGCTCTGTGGGGAATACTGCACACTCACAGCCTCCAGACCTGGCAACCTTAACTGGGTCGGTTATGTCAAGATTAGTGGGAGCAGAGAGGAAACGAGCAGTCAGTCAGTCAACCACACGTGTCAACAATCCCTCTCATGAGACTTGTGGAAAGACAAAGCCCAACATTCCCATGGCAGTGGTGAAAAAGGAAAAGATGGGATTTTTCCGAAGCTGAATATGTTGGGTGGGAACAGCTAAAAAGTTACAACTGTCTTAACTCAAGTTTAATAGAATATAGCATATTAATCACAGCAAACTGTAAAGTGAAGCATTATGTTATTTTGTTGAAGAAACTGACATATTAGAACAAATGAAGCTGTAGCTTAAGTTCAGTCAGGAAGACTAAACCTTTGCACACTCTGGCTATACTTTACGTATCATGCTAATCTGTAATTCACACCTCTCATGTCTTATTTTCCTGCTGTCACGGTCTGGGGCCGACAATTGAGCGACACACCTTCATTGTCAGCCTATCATGTTGCTGCTGCTTTTTTAAATATGACCCTCTCCATTCCTCTAGTTCTTTCATGCTGCTGTTTTGCGCACCCTCCAAGATTCACCAACGTCTTCATTCACCAGGTTCACCAGGGTCATCAGCCACCACCACCAGTGTCTGGACTCCAAGGGGGGGGATATATATCTTGCTGCTGCTGAGGACAAATGCCTTTCAGTCTCAATCTCCCTGAAGAGTCTAAGCGCCAAAGACTTTCTGACACCAAAGACTTTCTGACACCAAAGACTCTCTGACATGCTAATTATCACATATCATTTCATGTAATAAACATTTCATTTACTTCAATCACTAGCCTCTCCTGACTGATACATACTGGAAAGGGGTCCCCAAATTGTTAAAGAAAATGGAAAAAAAATATCATGGATCCAGCCCTTTATCTGGATCCACTTCAAAATTCAGTCCATCCCTCTTTGGCAAATGCCCAACACCATTAAGTTTCATGTTAATTTGTCAAGTAGTTTAGCGTAATTGATAAATAGTGGAAAAAAACCCCAAAAAAAAACTATCTTGCAAATGGAAATGAAAAAAAAAATCATGGCTCCGTCTTTATCTGGGTCCACTCCAAAATTTAAATGTTTCTTCCATGGCATATGTCCCACCCTTTCAAACATTTTCATGGTAATCCATCAAGTAGTTTATGTGGAATTGACAATAATGGTAAAAGGAAAAAAAAAAAGCCCTCTTTTGTAATATTACAGATAGTGGAAAAAATTCCTGAATCCTCCCCTTCAACTGGATCTACTCCAAGATTTAATGGGTTCTTCTGCGCCAGATGACCTTTTTGTCCTTAAGGAGGTCGAAGGAAGAGAGATGTAAGGTGTCAGATGTGGCTTTGTATCTCCCCAAGTTTGTGTGTCCTGTGTGTGTCCTGTGTGTGTCCTGTGTGTGTGTGTGTGTGTGTGTGTTTTCTGCAGTCACTCCCACAGACGATCAACAACCTTTTAGTTCTGCCGAAAATCACCACTGGCATTTCAAACAACCCTGCCAAAATGTTGAATCCAGAAAAAGCAAACAGACAGAATTCCCTGAATCCACACAAGATACACACACACACACACAAACACATACACACACAAATGTACTCGAAAAAGCCAAAAATAAAGACACAGAAATCTCAGCATGCCTGTTTGCATGCACACAATCCTGTAAGCCTCCATGGAATTCCTCTATGATGATAGTGGAAACTCAGCCAGTCGCCCCTCGGCTGTAAGCAGTGATCATCAAGCTCCGCAACATGCAAGTTCATTCTTGTGTGCGTGCTATTATGCAAACATGGAGTGTCAGAGGGCAGACACAAAGTAAGCAGGAACTCATCTTCTTCTTCTTCTGTCCTGCTGTAGAGGGAACCAGCGCAGGTTTCCCATGCTGCTTCACTGCAGACCAGAGGGTACCGTTAACAATAGGCAGCTTTATTGAGTCAACTCTGAATGACTTAAGTTGTTTTATGTTCCAGATTTAAAGACCCACTCCATCTTTTGGCGACGATGCACTCGCTGTTGGCTTGAGTGAGGCGACTTTAAAACTTTGTAGTTCCCTCTCTGACAGAGACTAACGGTGGATTTAATGAGGAGAAGTTCTCATTGCGAGAAAAAAGCCCTCAGAGAAGCTTCTCAAACCGCTCTTGAAACCAGCTGTCCATCTGCAGCTCAGGTTCCTGAAAACACACCCAGCTGTGGGGAAAGTCTTAAAAGGCAAAAGTTATTTCCTATGCCAAATGCCGACCATTAAATTGCACAGTATCTACCACATACTGGCGTGTTTTGAATCTTTTCAGTACAACAATTAATGCTAGAAATTAAATATTTACAGTTTGAGGCTTTGCAAGGCCTGCTTGTACTGTTGTGTATTCTACTTGGTCAAAACATGACCATGAATCCCGGCCTTTATGTCTCAAGTCAAGTCGTGTCTTAAAGGCACAGTTTACCATTTTTGGGAAATACACTTACTTTCTTTTCTGCAATAAATCAAGTGCGTCGAGCGTGTGCAGTATGTGCGGTATACTCCCGCTACATACACAGATAAATGTCTGTTTCTAATGAAGTATCCGCACATATGCGTCCATTCATGATCCCCAGAGGATGATTCCTATGTTTTCTGATGTTCCCAGATGACATTTCCTCTGATGCCATTGAGATATTTGCAGTTTTAAAAGAAACGTTTAAGCAGTTTATTGAGTGAAATCGATAGACGTTCATGGTCCCCATGTGATGAATTGGAATGTACAACCAAATACATGTAAATCTAATAATATAGCCAGCAGCATTGACTGTGCCTTAGGTTTAATGCTACTTAGAAAATGTTAGCAGGCTAACATGCTATACAAGTACGTTTAGTTTAAGCTGTTTTGTTGAGGCTTTTGTAGTTAAAACAAATTATATCGTTGTCTCTTACGATAGATTTGATCTCTGTGTGTTTTTTAATGTGATTATTGAGTCCGAGGAAGTTGATTCCAAATCTGAGATATTGCCTCCATGTTGTAGATTTTTGATACCACAGCTGTCCTGGAATAAACTCTGCAACATAAAATTGAATGAGAAAACTTGAATCACATTCCCACCATGTGATTTTTTCTTAGTGACGGTTCTCACGTTGAGTTACTACACCAGCCACTAACCCAAATGTCTTCTCAGTTAGTCATGTTGTAGGAGCAGCTTGAAGCCATTTCCACGTGATGTTTGAAGGAACAAAGCATCATCTGTGTTATGTCATATGCAAACAATACCAGACGGGTGGAGTAACAGATTCACAAGCAGGAAAGTAGACTAACATGTTACACACACAACCACAAACAAATATTTACCTGCGAAGGAGATCTAATTTTTGTCAGCGTTGGTTTGTTTGTCTATCAGCAAGATTAACCAAAGAGTTAAGAATGGATTTTGATTAAATATTTGTAGAGGAAGGGTCTGGAAGTTCAAAGTTGAGTTACCTTGGTGGAGGTTTGCTCTCTCTGAGTTCTGTTTAATTGCAAATAAAATGAAACCCTATATATATCTATATAAATGTAAACAGACAACCATCAGCAAACATACAGATCCCAAATTGGTTGGAAAATATATTATTTAGACGATTTTTAAGATGAAATCTTCACTGTAGCCTCAAAGCTTAATGTGTAATTTTAAATAAGCCTTTTTAATGAAAAACAAAATCATTTTAGAAAGATGCTTGGAAGTGATTTAAGAACTTGCTAACCTGAGGTTCTCTGCAGCAGCTCCAGAGTCTGGGGGCATTGACCCAGTGGGCCTTTATCACCAACCTAATGGTGTCAAACCTGAGGACCTAAGTTTACGACCTGAGTCATATAGCTTTAAAAGCTCAGTAAGGAAGCTCACAAGGAAGTTAATCACACACATATTGGTAGATGTTCTCCTCTGGACTCACCTGGTTCCACCTACCATCCTCATCACCCACAGCAGAGAGGAACCAGCAGCTGAGGCCACTTTGTTCATCAAGACACGGAGCTTCAAGTCCTGACAGCTCTTAGTGCTGAACCAGTGGGCCAGATGGCAGCAATCATGCTGTGTGTGAGAGTCAGCACAGTGTTACATGCATACGTCCTTATTTTGAAGGGAGAGTGACATCTTTTCCTTGTAG
The DNA here is from genome assembly GCA_037577475.1 of Chaunax sp. Z400. NCBI lineage: Eukaryota > Metazoa > Chordata > Actinopteri > Lophiiformes > Chaunacidae > Chaunax > Chaunax sp. Z400. The sequence continues at coordinate 7,276,508 of CM075194.1, read as the reverse complement.
TATTGGCTCGAAACTTTGAGTTAACATTGACTTCCGTTTCTGTTGCAGATCGGCCTGTTATTTTGAAGAGCTTTGCTTTTATTCACGTATCCATAATCATTTATTGTCTGGAGAATATCACATAAGCTATACATTCTAGCTTCACCAAACTTTACACAAATATTTAACATAATAAGTACTTGTGCCGTCTCATATTTTGAATTTTCAATAAATGCTATGTTGTGTGGTTTCCATGGAAAAGCTCGGTACACATACATGAACCATGATGAAGTAGTTGCGTCTCACTTCATAAACTACAGTGAATATGGATGAAAGGTGAGTTAAGATGACTCAACATCAACGATCGCACATGCCAATAGTTTAATGACCTTCTCCCTCCAGGTTTATGAACTGTCGGGTAGTTTTCGTGCAGTCCTGCAAACAACAAGCAGACACTGGTGAAAACATGACTTCTTTGGTGGAGGTCATTAATGGCAGTCTCTCAGCAGTATGACTCAATATCTGAAAATAATGAGAACTTTCTCAGTAAGTCACTATATTGAGAGGGTTTTGCCCTGTGGGACACATGATAGTCTTTAGGAAATTTAACGGCATTGTTAAATGTTTGTGTGTGGACCAGACGGGGGGAACCGACAGACTGGTGCGTTGCCTTTATGGAGCCAGGCCTCTAAAAACAAAAGAAAAGAAAGAAAAAAGAGAAAATCAATCATCCCATCAGCACCGCCATCATAACTGACTCAGCTTTTACTACTCAGAGAAGTCCTCCATAAAAACCGAGGTTTTTTTTTTTCTCTCTTTGCCAGCTTTACAGAGCTCAAAGCCAATGTGGGCTGGGTTAAACTGGTCAAACTCCTGCTGGCCTCACAGCTTCTAACTGGAACACCTTTTCCATTTGCACACTGGCGCGCAATTCCAAGACATTACAGCATGCCAGTGGGAACACACACACACACACACACACACACACACACACGCTTGTATGCACACCCTGAAAAAGAGATGAATGAATGAAGAAAAAAAAGATGAATTAGTAAGTGTTACACTCAGCCTCATGGACGCTGTTTTCTCAAAGTCACAGGGGACGTTGGTGTGATCACATTCTCCATATGTTGCAGTGATGCGTCTATCAGTCGAACATATTCTGCAGGTTTGAGCCGACTTGTCGAGCTCCCTCCTGTCTCCCTGCCCAGATGACGGAGTCATCAGGATACAGCCGAGGCCCTGATGGAGGAGGAAAGCTGTTGGCAGACTTCGCTGTGAGGGTGTGTGACTAAATGCGTTGCTGAGCAGTCGGGCTGTTGTGATATTGTTGCTCCAGCTGGCTCGGCTCAGAGTAGGAAGTCCATTAGCAGGACAAGTAACATGAATTCTCTGGTGCCTGAGCTCCAGAGATAATGGGTCAATCTGGGACAGGATTTCAAGATGAAATATGGGTGACGCTGACTGTCCATGAATAGATGAGTAGGGTAGAGACCACTCTTCTTCATTTATGGGAACAGGAGGAGGACGTGCTTTAAACCATACGTGCAGTTTAGAAAAGGAAAGCAGTGAGAGTTTATCTTTTAATAAGACCACAACCCCAAAATACAAAATAAAAAAATGAAGCGGCCACTGAATTGAGACACAGCTGCTTATTCACAGTTGAGAGATATTAAATCATATGCAAAGTCAAATTTATGACCATAATTGGATTTACATGAATCAATATTTCAAAATAAAAAGTAATGAATATTAAAGGTCCACTAGGGGCAGAATGGAACGTGGACACCGTAAAGGAGGGCGAGACGAGAACTTGCAACCTGCAACCACACAGCTTTATGCTAAATCCAACACACTGACCTGTAATGTAATAAATAAAAATACTAAATGACACATATTAGAGCTTATATCTCCATGAAGGCTGAACATCCCTCCTTATGTCCACAAAGTTTTATGGAAATCGGTTCTTTGTTTTGACCTAATGAGGGAAAATTTCTAGCAATGTTAAAGAAAGTAGAAAAATATTACTGATACGTCCCTTTATCTTAAACTGCACCACATTTGAATCGGTTCTTTGCTCCATCCTTCCGTCGAGTTTCGTGGAAAATCAGTCCAGTGGTTTTTGCGCAATCTTTCTGACAAACAACCAAACCAAAGGAAGAGGGTGAAAACATAACCTCCACGGCGAAGGTAATGATAGAAATATCAATAAATCATTTTAATTAAATAATATTTACTTAAACTTTATATATTTTGTTTTATTTTTTGTGTAGTATCTCATAATTTTTTTATGTCAGATTAAGAGTCTCATATTTTCCAACGTGTATCATTAATGGTATTAATAGGCTTCCGTACAATAGGGAACATTCTGATACAGGAATCACTGCTGCATCTGCTAAATTTAAACGTAAGCTAAAATAAGACGTTCACACCTACACAGTTAATACCAGCACCAAGTGTGAACGTGTGCCAGACAGGTTGGTACTGTATGACGCACACAAGTGGAAATTCTTGTTTATTACTGATTAAAGCCAGACAGAGTTGCACCGCGGTCAGAATCAAATAACATCATGAATGCTCCAGTATTTATACAGTATACAGTGGTACAAATGCTCCAAATAAAAACAAATACTCAGGAACAGTCTTAGCAGAGAATGTGTGCAAACCTCAGACTTCAGCTTAGTGGTTAAAAGACAAGCTTGAGTCCTGTAAGTCCAGAGTGTCACAGAGCAATGAACTGAAAGCAGTCTAAAAACATACATTCATTTATTTAATCCTAAATAAACCGGGGAGTCCTACGTCTTGAATTAACTCTCATACTAACAAAAAAACCAGATATATTCTATATCAAAATTATATTAAAATGCACAGATCAATCATTCCTTCCAAATCACTCACATTACTTCCGGTTCTGTAACATCATATTTCCTCCAGTTCAATAAATAGACAGGACGTCCATCCACTTTTAAAGTGCTGTACTTTTGAGATGTCAGAGTGAGACGATATAACTTTTGACAGAAATAAATAACACAATCTTCCTTTTACAAACAAAAAGTTCAATTCATAAGCAACAGTACTAAGACTACCTGACAGATTAACATTGAAGCTGGGTGGAATGGTCATAGATGAAATCATCAGATTACTTTCTGAGGGCTGAAAAATGACTGAAACTATTAATTATCAAATTATTAGATTAACTAATTGATTAAAGAACAAATCATTACAGCTTTACTGCTACAATTTTAAAGAAGCTGGGAAATTAAGGGGGAAATTCTGTGTTATTATTCTGAAACAGCCACTTGTTGGCCAAACTTGGCTGCTGTTCAAAAGTTATATCAACTCACTCGTATGTCTGGGGAAAAACAACACAAATACAAAGACGGATGACAAATAAAACAAAATGTTTGGTAGCAATCTTTCACACAATGTAAAGCCAGTAAAAGAGAAACAGTCATGAATAATGTTAGTCGGAGAAGCGCCTCAGATGTTTAAATCAAATAAAACAGCTCACTGTGGGACATTCTGCTTCGTCAGTACCAGCAGTTACATGCTAAGGAAAAAAAAAAAGAAGAGACATCTGAGCCCACTACAAATACAATCTTCAGAGTCCCCAAAGGCATTAGACAGCAGTCCTGCAGAGTGAATATAGCATATTGAGCAGTGTTTGAGGCTTACACAATGTTAGAGGAGCAGAGGGAGTCCATGAGAGGCAGGAGAGAGAAAAAAAAAAAGTCATCTTCTGGTGAACTCCTGACGCTCTTCTTTTGGGCTAGTGTCAATCGCACGCATTTTCTTCCGAGGCGACGTGTGGGGCAGTGAATTCCTTCTAGCGTTACAGTGACACATGCTTCAAAACTCAGAGTCCTTCTTTACCTTTATCCCTCCCCTCCTGCTGAGCGACCCCGGACTTTCCAACCTGTTACTTTGAGCACAGCCTTTGCTTTCAAAGAGAGAGGTCCTGTTCAGCTGTTAAGAGCAAGGCAACAACTGTGTCCAGGTTAAAAATGTCAGCATTTGTAGTTCTGCTTTAGATGCAAGCATCTGATTCCCCAGCCTGGCAGTTTCAAAAGTGTCCGAGCATTGAAATCCAGGGAGAGAGGGGGGGGGGGGCAGTCACTGTTACTGCTCCGTAGGACACACGGTACGGTCTTTGCAGCAGAAGTAATGCACCACCACGCCGTTTGGATACCGAGCAAACGCACTGAAAGAGAAGGAGAAGCAAATTGTGATGGGATTATTATCATTTCTCACCGCAGACAAACAAGCTTTTAATTAAAAAGAGAGAAGACAGTGAGATAAAAATAAAGGGTATGAAATCAACATCGGCTCAGGGGACATAAAATTGTGTTGATGTTAGTAAAAGCGTAACAGCAGACTCACAAACATCAGTTCCTTTATGCATAAGAGAGTTAATAAAATCAAATCAAAGAGTTATTTGACATGCATACGCTGAGACATACACTGAGACAGCGTTTACCTGTTTCCTATTTTCTTCTTACAGACTCTGCAGGTCTTCTCCTCTGTGATGACACATTTAACCTGCTGGTGGAAGATTCGCTCCTCCTGAACCTGAACACAGAGAACAGGCTCAGTGAGCAGAGACATCAGATTTAACACGCCTGTATGGTGGATTACAAAGTTATATTATAGATGTTAATTATAACATCTTTTGTCAATTTGAATAAAGACATTAAATAATGTAGACTGGGGAAGATATAGTGTATTCAGGAACATCATTGGTTCAGAGATGTTACTGTGTTTGTGTTTTGTAGTGGTTTTGAAAATTGGAGGACAAGGTAAGAATCTTAACCGACTGAAGTGACATTAGTGGCTACATTTACATGTTGTGAAACCTGACATTAGTGGTGCTCTTTACTCCGCTCAATGTTTGTTTGTTCGCTCGTTCAACGAGCTAAGGTGCAGGACAAGACGTGTGTTTGTAGGTTAGATAAGGAGGAGACTAGTCTTGTCTGTGATGAGTCACTGATGTCATCACAAATCACTAATGCAAAAGGTTTGACGCATGGAAACGGAGAAAATTAAAGAATCTGATATCTCAACAGGGAACAAGAGGATATGTGATTAGCAGAGCAGGTATTTATGCTGTGGCAGACAATTTATTTTAATCAAGTGAAGCAATCTGCCAAGGAAAAATCATTCTTCAATTGAACAGTTCTCCACTAATGGGACATGCAGCCTGTGAGCAGGGGCAGTAAATAGACACTGATATATAAATAATATATAACTACACCTTAAGGGGTCACAACAGGCTGGAACCCCTGCTTCTCTGATTTATGTAAATGCTACTCTCATCGGTTTCTGTTTACTCTAATGACTGTTTACCGCATCGCGTCCTTTAAAACCAACAATGGTACAAGGTTTCACACTGGTATGAGGGGAAAAAAATATTCTTAGATGTAGCGCGATTCTACTTTGAAAGATTATGTCTCAATGCAGAAAATATCAATATCTGGAAATGTAAAACTTAGAGCTAGTTAGCATGAGGCCCAGGACAGCAGATTAGCTCAGTGCCACAGTGTGGTGCTTCCCCGTGTTCCCCTCTACACCACCTGAAAACTGAGTATATATATATACAGTATATATGACATACAGCACATTTAGTGTAGCATAATACAGTAGGTAAAAAGATCAAAATGAACTGAATCTCTCTCAGATGAAGGGAAGATGTTGTAGCTGACCCTCCTGCTTATTTCACAACAGGAAAGCCTATAAGAGGACAGGGGCTCTGATAATCACCAATCAAACATGCTTCTTACTTTCTTTTTTTTTACTTTACACAAACATCATTTGCATCAGTGGCTACATTAAACATTACAACTGAAATTTGAATCAAATTTACATAAAAACAAATTCTGCGGGGACTCACCCGTAGGAACTCGGCCTGCAGAAGACTCTTCAGCACCTGGTTGCAGCGTTTCCACTGGGCCTTCTCCTCCAACACGCTCTCCAGGAAGACACGGATCTCTCGGATCTGGGTGTTGGCTGGGAGCAGATTGATGGCCTGGAAGAAACCAAAACATCAGCTTAAAACACCTTGGACCAGATATCATTATTTCTTTCAAATATTACAACTCTGTCACCATAAGAAACAACTAAAAGTTTAGTCATTTGGAGACTTTTCTGCTGAGACATTTACTGAAGAACAGAGCTGAGATTTAGTTTGTGTAAATTCAGCTTCCATTATTTTAAAAAAGAAAACGTCATTGACAGAGTTAAAAGATGAGCTTTAATAATTGGCAGTTTGTGTTAAATGTCAAATCGGATGCATTTAAGTTTCATTTATAAATGACATTATAAATGTGATCTATTTGTCAGACATGAATATGAAGATGCCAATAGCTTTGGAAACCTGCATCTCTCACTATTTTCAGACCTTTTCTTTACTAATGATACACTGATTATTGAACAAATTACATTATGAGACTAACTGATAGTCTTGTCTCGTCACCCTTATGCTCTCTTGGTGAGGCAGAGGCTGGGAGCGAAGCCGGGGGAAATGAATACAGAGTGCTACTAAAGTCAATGAGGGAGCTTAGGAAGAAGAATGGCACAGACACACAAGATGGAGAGCTCCTGCCTGTGGGATCTACACCTCAACATTTAGGTAAACCTGCAGAGCTCCCCTTGAGAGACTCCTAATTTGACAGGATGAACACAGAACATCATATTCACTTTGAGTTACAGATTAGACACAGTCTGTTAGGGTGCATTTTACAACGAGAATGTAACCCAGAACAGATAAACCTGCTCATTTTTTGGATTGAAATCATTTGCAGAGACACAGTGGAGGCGTTTGGCTGTTACTTTATGATAAGACATGGAAAGATTAATCTACTGAGCGACTGTTCTCTCCTCGACATGCACTGAAGAACAGCAAACCAAGTGTCTTTAGGAAGTGTTCTTCGAGGGATATCATTTCATTAGTAGACAGCAGTCGGTGAATTGTTACATGAAGGTTTCACGAGCAAACTAGGTCATGAGCTAGTTTTCAACTGGAACACTTCAGGGAGTCAAATCATCAAAGATTCACATAACAACCAGCTCTCAAAAGAGATCATCACCCCCTTTTTTTTTGTATTCCTTCTATCACAAAGGCAGCATTTTGATCAAAACCAGCCTTTCAATTCTCTCTGAATCTTTACACGAGTTGTGTTCGGTTCAGTCGCTGCTTTAATTTAAACCAAATGCCACATGACTAATCCTGTGCTTAGCCTGCGTCATCGCTAATCATGTTATTCTATCTCATTTTGATCCAGCCAAAACAAGCGACTCTTATCAGTTCCCTTTTCAATGCCACGTCTTGTCTGAATTGGCAATGGTGACTAAATTAGACTGACTGAGTTCAATTTTAACTATAATAAATAAAGCCCTGGGTTGAATTAGAAAATAGAAATTATGAGGAGTTTGTTATGTAGGAAAGTTGAGTTTAAGTGCGAGAGTTCATTCAGAAGTAGTGAATATAAACTTATTTGTGAGTATTGCCCTGCTGGGGTTTGTTCTGAAGTAACCCTGGTGATGATGGGAGAGCAGCTCTGTGCTTGTTTACCTTGGTGGTGTTGAGTTTGCTGTGGTGGAGCTCCAGGACATGCAGGGCCGCCTGCAGGTTGGCCTGGGGCTCCGACAGCTCCATCTTAATGGGCCCCAGACAGTGGACATCAGGAGGTGAGAGGTACATTCGCAGCAGAGACAAATAAACCTGAAGAGATGAAATACAGCTGTTGACACTTGGTTCGGTCCACCTTTTATGTGAGTCAGGAAAAGTAGACTTTATCACTTGAACAGCAAACAACTACAATATTTAGATGTAATATTTGGTGAATTACGAGAGAAAAATATTAAATAAAAAACAGAAAAAAAAAAAAAGAAAAAAAAAAAGAAAAAAAAGAAAAAACAGGCAAGAAATTTTCATAAAAATGTCCAAAGAACATAAAAGTTAAAGGAACCTTTGTGATTAAAACATTCTGAGTTTACATGCAGAAATAGTTTGAAAGTTGGTTACATACACTTAACCAAAGTGTAACCATTAATACAGATTTAAAAACAAGCTACTGTGTTATTTCCTGAACTTGTTTGTTGTCTGGAGAGCCAGGCTGGCTGTTTTCAGCATGACTATATAAAAAGATGGCGGACGCGTCTCCACCTCCTATCATACAAAAATCTGGCCAATTGTCCCGGATATGATCACCATCACCTCACGCTGGTGACATCATTTCAGTCTGATCAGCCAGTGGAGGCGCGGTATCGAGTTCCCGCCCACACACCTGCCTGATGCAATCGTGAGCAGGGCTCAGCTGTCAATCATGATGCCACACTCCCCTTTAATAGCTTCATACATCTAATTAAAACCGAACTTATCAGAATAATGACCAACTGAACGTACACCAGTGTGATGAAAAAAATGTCTAAGTTGACAGAAACCATCTTTGAGGAAAAAGTATTTGCTGAGAACCTTTTACTGCTAACTTGGAGGGGAGGGGTTTATGACCTATGAGGATGTTTGACTGCATATTTTGATGGATGACATGACAGAAGGTGAAGGCAGTGTGTCACAGTCTTTAAGCTAAGCTGGCTACTGGATTCATTTTAAAAGGGCATATATGGAAGTAGTGTTGGCCTTCTCATCAGTCTTTTGGTGAGAAAGCAAACATTTCTCAAGATGTTGAACATTATCTCTACAATAATGGGCTTAATGGGTGCAAATGGGGACCTTTTTTCATTCTGACCTTTACAGAATAATAATGAATAATTGGTTGCAGTCAAAAATTTTATAGCCATAAGAGACAATATCAGATCACTTTTCTGACATTTTTGTAGAACTGGCAAAGCTCCTGTCACTGAGTGCTTGAGGCATAAATAATCCATTATATTTGTGCAGCAATTTCTGCAGAGACAAAAGGCACTTAGCGGAGAGCAGCAGGGTATAGAAAATGATATAAGAGGCCATAAAGAAAAAGGTTAAAAAGCAACAAAATCTAAGAAGACAAGGTAAAAATAATTGCGTGAAAAATCAATAAATCAGGAACAAGACATATTAAAAGGAAACTACGTTAAAAGCTACTTACATCTTTATTCCCTTCGATTAAACTGTTGTAATGCCGGTGACAGTATCTGCAGAGCACACACAGAAGATCATGAGCAAAGATAAAACATCAAAGTTCTGCTTGTTTCCAGGATTTTGACTAATTGATTTGCTGCCTCGCAGAACAAACTTGTAATTAAATATCATTTCAGGTCAACGTTTTCACTATTTTAGACTCTTTTACAGTCAATTAATTTCTCATTATAAGTCAAATTAGCTGTTGAGAGTTTCACACAGATTTGACTGGAGGTTGGTGTTCATTTTCCACCCAGTTGTGCAGGATTCTGCGCTGTTTGCAGGAATACTCACTCTTCGGCCATGTGGATGTCTTTCAGGATGTGTACGTAGATGAAGAGCGCCTGCTCGTGTTTACCCATCCGACCCAGAAGCAGAGCTCGCTCCTCCAGGAGGCCTTGGGGATGGAAAACAAAAGGTGCATGTTTCACCCTTCAGCTCAAATAGAAAAAACTTTGCTAAACGTTTCCTCTATAGGTGAGAACGTAAGTGTATAATAGAAAACATACAATGCATGTCACATATTTCAAAATATAAAAATTTAACAGCCCATCTGCATGGAGGTGAGTAGATAATGACTGGATTTTCATTTTTGAGGGGAACTGTTCCTTTAAGCAAACAGAAGAGATGTCCACTGTGTAAACCCCGTCCTCACCATCAAATGGAAAGTTACTGATGAGTCTGGCTGGTTCATAGCTCGTAGAAATATCCAGGAAAGACAGCAGCTTGTTCCTGAACTCGCCCAGATCACCTTCCTCGTTCCCAGCAGCAACAGCGGGAACTCCTACGACAGCACACAGGTTTTAGTTATAGCATCTACTGCAGGTAGTCTAGCAGCAAAGACTGTTCAATTAATCGATTAGTTGACTGACAGAACATTAGTCTGCAACTATATTTGTAGTCAATTTTCAAACAAAATGCAGTGGCTGCACCTTCCCAGAAGTGAATATTTGCTGCTTTTCTTCATCTTTTGTGATGGAAAATTGAATTTCTTTGAAGTTTGAACTGCTGATCAGCAAAAGCAAGCGAAGGCATATTTCACAATTTCATGACATTTCATAGACATCCGATAATAATTAAGAACACGATTGACAGATATTCTAGTTTACAAGCCTAACACTACGTATAAGTACATCCAGTGTTTCAAAAGTAAATCATACATACAGCATTAGTAGTATATTATCCAAATAATCTCAGACAGCAATATGTTAAAATTACAGGCTGTGTACTGCAAGATGCTTCGTAACATCACATGAATTTATTCGTTTATTTCTCCAACAGATTCCAAGTTAATGAGCTGCAAATGTAGTGGTCTTGCCTGAGTGATTCATTTCAATACACGGTCCCTGGAGGATCATTAAAAGGCACAAAGGGAGAGGGATGGATGATCCTCATGATAAGTTCCAAAAAAGACTTCTTTTTTTTTTTGGGCCTGGCAATGAGATACAGCTATGAGTGGATGAGCAAGTGACGGCAAACTAAACCCATATGCAGTGGTGTAATCACATTAAAAAAAACCTGCAGTCAATTAGAAATTAAGTAGATTTTTCAAAAATAGTGGGTAAAAGACCATATTGAGTCCCGGTGTCCCGGTGTTATTTTAAGATTTCTTGACCAGTCAAATAAATTTGCAGCATGGACACTTTCACAAGTATTCAACCATTTCCCCCTCAAATTCTGTGTTTATTTCTTGTATTTTAGCTTCTCTCTTTTTTTTCCTTCTTTTTTTTTTACAGTGTAATAACCGAGTTAAAAAATATGCAGACAAAAAATATGCCCTTCTGCAAAGCAATGCCTCCACCTTGTGGCGGTTGCATCCAGAGCGCTTTTAGATCCTCTGAGGTTGCTGTAGTGAGTGTAATGTAATGTAACAGACTGAGTTAGGAATGTTTAAGTCTGCAGTTCCCACAGACCGCAGAAGAAATATGTCTGCAAGTATGAGCGCACGAGTTCTATATTAAGCATGTGACGAAAATCGCTTACGATTATTTCCACTAAAGTGTGGAAAAAGCATGTAAGCATGCCAATTAAGTCCTAGCATTGAGCTAATGAGTAATAGCTGATTATTAATACATGTGTGAAGTTAGGTAAAGATGAATAATAAATAATAACAATAAATACTACGCAAAAAAAATATAAGAAAATCATATGTGTGAGAGCTTGTGTTGTCCCTGGATGGTGATGAGGAAACACCAACAGTGGGCTGGACCAATCCTGTTTATCACTCATCTACTCAGTCAGTCACGAGACAACCAGATCATTGAAGAACCTAGTCCTTCCATTTCTTCTCATTTTCATTGTTTGTAATGTGGTAAAAGTGTGTTACTGTAATCCTTTGTGTGACTTTTAAGGGCCCACAGATACAGTGAAGTCATAGATATACTAAGTAGGATTCTCCTCAAGACAATGAATGTAGACTAATACAAAATAATCATTCTCAATTAACACTTGGCCCATTAGAAGTGTGTCTCCATTTGCAGAGACCCTCCTCTCAGCCTACGTATTTTCTTTTTTCTGAATATTGTGCTATGTTCGGGATTTTTCTGCACATTAACAATTCAGTAGAAAAGTCATCAAAAGCCAACTAACCAAATCCCGCATGGCATGCCTAACACTTTGAGGCTTTCTTTTGCTCATACCTTCTGGCAGCGAGTTGAGGTAATGTTTCATGAGGCTTTGAACCCTCTCCAGGTAGAGCTGGATCAGCACGTTGTGAAACTCTGGGCCCTTGTCGTCCCACACGTAAACGATGTGCTCCAAATATGGGATGGCGAGCTCCTTAAAGCCTTCCTTTAGGAAGTTCAGCACCTTGTGTCTGGGCAGCGTCTCCACCTCTGTCAGGTCCTCTGTGAAGATCTGGACGGCAAGAGTTTTTTTTTTTTTTTACATTCTTCATGATTGGCGGACATAGAATATAGTGTATTATACATTTACATTAAATCTTTTCTGATTTTAATACTGAATTCAAAAATATTCTTATGGACATTGAATAAAAACAAAAACGTTTTATACAACTCTCCGTGTCCCACCTTCAGGCCGTCCTCAGGACAGATCTTTAACACCCAGGGAGAAAACTCAAAGATGATTCCCAAATTCTCCACTCCTGTGTGGAGGATTACAATCGTTTAACTTCACCAAGGCAGTAGAAATGGAGACGCAGCACATGAGTAAGTTTATGAAAACCCCACGTCAAAGCCACACATGCAACACTTGATTACAACAATGACAGCAATAATAAAATGTGGCACAGAAAAGCTCTCCTTGAGTCAGCGCCAGACATGTGAAAGACAGCAGATACATTATGTAACAGAGCGCAGACAATATTGTATGTTACATCCAATATCCACAATAAATCAGAGTGAATGATTTCTCAGAGGCTTTGCCAAAACCACCAGAACAGATCAAACATATCGTGACAGCTTTAACACTCTAAGCTAAAACAGGCTCGACTGGGCCATCGATTCTTTACCAAGTCTTTGGAGGTACTGCACTGTTCGCTCGTGGCCCTTCAGTGGAGAGTTGGCCTTGGTGGACTGGTCCAGCAGCACCTGCAGAGCTGTGAGAGAGCAAACCCGGTGAGGGAAAGCAACAGGAGTCAAACAAGTAGGGTTTGGAAGTGATGCATATACACATAAACCACTTGTTTTTTCATTACTTACAGGCTCTTAATGTTATGTGTCTGACAACATGAGAAGATCCTACAGAGAAACACATGTGTGTGTGTGTGTGTGTATGTTTCTCCTTAGTTTCAGTTCAGTAGAAAATGATTTAGCTCATTTGATCAACACGCCTCTTTGTCAGGGATCAAAGTTGTGAATGGGACACATCTGCACAGAGGGATGATGTTCGTGAAGGTGGTGAACTAGTTGGATGTGTTTCTTCCTTAAGTGACACTTTGCGCCCACATTTCTTACAAACTGGGGAACCGACCTCGAGGACAAAACCTGGTTGGTTTTTCGGATATCCAAAGTAGTCCCACGTTACTGATTTTACTTTCTTTTCAGGGGAATAGAGATCAGTGATCTCTGTCTAGCTTCGCTCTGCCATTTCCTCTGCTGTGTGTGTGTGTGTCGGTATAAACAAATGTTCATACCAACTCATGGTATGATAACCATCAAATTTTATACCGTGAATCTGGTAACCACTGCGACCAAACAACCAAGAGCAAATGTGACTTTACTCTGAGTGATGAAAAGTAACAAACTGTCATCTACCCTAGTGTGCAATGCATTACATCACTCCTCTCTACAGGAATTGAATGTGACACATGTGGCGTTAACTGGTGGAAGGGAGCAGCTGGTTCCAATTGGCATGGAGAAAGAGAGGCAGATTGAGCAGCGTAATTACACAAGCATAAATTACAGCAGACAGATTAAAACCAGCCGCCGCGCTCGCAAGAGTCGCCCGCAATGTGTTGTGGAATACCACCAGAAACCAAACGACCGCTAAGGCCGCTCTGATCTGCTAGGATGATGAGGAAAACCTCCTCTGAGATAAACTGTGTGGCCTGACAGAGCTGATACAGCCTGTGCCCAGAATGCAGCTTTGCTACAAGCACAAGACTAATACCTGAATTAAGTAGCTACCAGTTACGTGCTTGTAAACATCATGGAACAATTCAGCAAACAATGGCTCTTTGTTTGAACTGGGAGTTAATGAGGAGGGGGCTGACTATGGCCAATGTAGTTCTGGCATCAAGCGATCCGTAATTTATGAACAAAACCCCCTAATATGACTTCCAATTTGAAAGTGAGGAGATGTTTTGTGTGTTATACCCTCATAGTGCCACGCTGAGGCCTGCAACACTGCAACCACACTCTGACAAATTAAACTCTGATAGTCATTATTCAGCTGATTGACTTTTCTAATTCACATCAGGTATTTTAAGTTATTTTCTAGACTGAATTGTCCTTTGAAAACTTGCACAACAGCAAGATTGAATTAATAAAAATAAATCCTGAGCCCGATCCAAAATGTGATCGCACACATTCGTACTGTTCTTCTCTACAACTAAGGATTTTGGTGCTCCGTGTCATCTACTGTCTTGCGTCGTACGCAGTGCTAGCCACATTTGGAGTGCAATCAGAACCCTTGCACTGCACAGGCGGAAATGGAGATATAACGGGCAACACTCTTCGCAAGAAGAAGGCTGATGGTGCGTCTTTAACACGTCAGCCTATCCCATTTACACCACTCAATGATCTTTTCCTTTGTTTCTTTTTCTTATGTTCTTGAGCTTTGATGGTAGTTCCAGTAAGAGTGAAATACAGTGATATGTAAATTAATTTGTTATATCTTAAACCTGCTTGTCAGAAATAAAAATAGTTGTCAAAAAGAAGAAGAAGAAAGTTTAATAAAATCCAGCTCAACCCGCAGTAATATCACTGACATGTCCACAGTCGTCAAATCTAAAGCTCAGCAACTCACACAACAACGATGCAGATGGATGAATAGCACTACAGGTGAGAGAGAAAATCTATATTTTTGATTTGGGGGTGAACGGCCCCTTTCAGATTCTTCAGAATTGAAGAATGAGTCCTACATAAAACATCATGATACTGTCATATCATCAGGTTTGTATGGCAGGTGGCTGACTCCTACCTTTCTCGTGTAGACCTTTCTTCTCGTAGAGAATAATGAGCTCGCTGTACTTGTGGGCCTTCTTCAGGACGTACTCGCTCTCCTCGATGTGGCAGTGGTTGTTTTCCAGGCGAAGGAGGGGGGACACCAGAGCCACGTTGGTCTGAATAGAGGGGGGGGGGAGATAAGAGCAGATTACAAACATCAACCACACATTACCAACTCGAATCTTATTGGATTTTAAAAGAGCAGGGCTTTTGACGCATAGATTGACTGGTAAATCGAAAGTTTTACTTTGTTATCCAGCCATCTACTTCTCCAAATCAATACCAGATCCATAGAAGTGAAAGTATAACATCAAAGTAAATCTTCCAATGAGTTGCCTACATGAAAACATATTTAGCTATGTGTCAGGTGAAGTTAACAGTCTGTCTTGCCACCAGTTTCAAGGAGTGTTTAGAATGACTCTTTTGTGATAACGTACCATGTTGATGAAGTGGACGGTGAAAACTGCCAAGTTCCTAAGAGCTGTCATAACTTTTATAAGTTATACACATTTGGATTAGATTTACTGACAACCACAGGTTGGTAGTTCATCAAAAATTATGATGAATCACGAAAGGCATTAAATCAACAGTTCATCCCAAAATCATTATCTCACCCCCACCCCCAAAGTTTCTTAGTCCACAAAACATTTCTGGAGCTTCACAGAAACACAGCATTGCAGTGTTCTTTTACACGACTGAAGAAGATAGGGACTTCTTTTAAAGTGTAACAAAGCAAACAAAAAAAACAAAGTGACATAAAATGACACACAGCTTGTGCAGTCAAGTCTCCAGAAGCTCGAGATCCCAAATTGATTTGTAAAGATGTCAATTATACACTTTAAATTATCGAAATCCAGTCAAATTGTTCAAATATGAAAATTTCTCCATTTGTTGAGTCACAAGATGCGCAAAGAAAGACGAGGCAGACAGTCTGGGCCTTACGTGCAGGTAGCATTTCAGCAGGGTGGTGTCAATGATCTGCAGGAGTTTTTTGCGGCTTTTAATCGTAGGCGTTCCCTCCATGAGCGGAGACGTCGAAGAGGGGTCAGAGTCATTCAGCTGTTTCACAAGATGGCTGCGTTTCTGTGATGATAAATGCATAAAAAGATGCTGATTATTTATTTTGTACCTCTTTTGATTCACACGAATCAGCTTGATTTTTCACCCTACATATGCTTTTATTATTATACAACCCTTGGGTTGCTGTCACGCACACACCTGGGTGAGGTAATCAATGAGAGCGAGATGAGCCTTCTCCAGCTCTGCCCCAGACAGAGTAGGCAGAGGGTTAGGATAGTGCAGCTGTTTGCGGTAGTCTGGCGGGAGCAGGTCAGGATACAGTCCAATCACATGGGTGGGGTCTGCAGACCACAGGAGGGGAAATGTACTTTATTCAACATATGATACTCAAGTAGCACAAATCTGACCATCTCATCAAAGCTGGAAACACTACGAGATACAGCATGTACTTTCAAGATGTCTCAGCAGGGTCCAGAATAACTTATGGGTTGATTTTGGATCAGGATCATTATCAGATTCCAGGAAACCAAAGTACAAATGTACAAAAGATAGTGAAGAAAATAAATCTTTAATGTGAATGAATGTTTAACAGCATTATAGTTGTCGTCGATGATATGTCTCGGGAGAACATTAATTGGAAGCTTTAGTTGTGGTCTGGTCTGGAAATAATTTCCTTATTGCTTGAGGTTTAAAGATAATAATGTTGGCAGAGGTCTTCATCTCTGAGAGCTTTCTAGTTTGAACAGCAGTATAACAAACAAAATGCTGGTTTCTAAAGTGTGTACTTTAGCTAAAAGACAAACAGGGCCATAAATGAAGAAGAAAAATGATTTTCCAGCAGCTTGGACTCCATCTACAATCTTCTATCTTTAACGGTGTTTGAGAAAACTTGTGGAGGACAAGTGCGATAAAGGGAGGCGAACCTTACCTGTGCCGAGTTTGGCAAACACCTGCATGGAGTCATCAAATCTCTTCTGGCAAAACAGGTTGAAGGCAAAGAGGTTCTGGATGTGATGTATCTGCTGCTTTTTATCGCCATCTGAATCATCCTTCATCTTCTGGTGGAAAACAGAAACAAAAGTCAGAAAATGCATCCAATCACACTACAGCAAAAATGCCTACAGTTATTAGAATGATAGCTTCCAAAAAGATTTCTTCTTGGAAA
This sequence comes from Chaunax sp. Z400, assembly GCA_037577475.1. NCBI lineage: Eukaryota > Metazoa > Chordata > Actinopteri > Lophiiformes > Chaunacidae > Chaunax > Chaunax sp. Z400. Next base: position 7,259,602 of record CM075194.1, on the reverse strand, counting down.
CGCCCCTGAAAAGACAGATGACCAGATATGCTGACTGTAAAGTAAAAAGCCGTGAGCATTTAGCTGATCGAGATAAGTGATTTTAAGTTCCCGTCCTCTGAGCTGCAGCACTAATTGAATCTTGGTGAATTTCATAACAAGGTTTAACAGTGAAGTGTTGCTCACCGCCAGCTGAAGAGCCAACTCAAACTGCTTGTCCTGAAGAAGCTGCCCGATCTGGCTGGATATCGACACGGGCACCAGGCGCCACACAAAGTGGTTGCTGGCCACATAAACAATATTTGGCCTGTGAAAGATAACAGGAGAAAACAAGATTAGAGAACAGGCTGGAATTTAAGTGAGTTTATTCTAAGGAAGAATTGATATCATCAGTATGATTATTGTGAGAAATAGAAACCAGGAGAAGTGATGAAAGCAACAAATCACTCATGATGTCCTTTTAGGGGTGTTATTTATAGGAACTAGAGTGGAAGCTATCCACAAAGCCGACATTTGTTATATATAACTTTAAGCCAACAGTCCGCATCATTTTACTGTTACCATGACAAAAAATATGTGATGTGCTCATTTTCTCGTAAAACATGGAAGACTTCTCATTTTAACAAGATCCTTTTCATGCAGCTCTAACAAAACAAGACAATTCATCATTATTCTTTCAATTTATTACACAATCCGAGGAAAAAAATGAATACAAATCTAATCAGACTTGGTAAGAATGAGGTATTCTACCTATAATTTGAAAGAATACTGTAAGTTTTACTGCAAAGATAATTTGCTAGAAAATTGCACAGAACAGCTTCACAGAGGCACGGCTCACCCTGCTGAGGTGATGAAGCGAGGCCTCTGCAGCTCCACGCTCTGCACCAGCAGCCTCGGCTCAAAGGTGCGGATCTCCACGAACCGGGGGAGGACAGCTATGATGTACGGAGGCTGGTGCTCTGAAACATTAGAAAAGAGAAGAGACGGTAAAATTTGGAAACATTTAAAGAAACTGCTATAAGCAGGTTTTTATGAGATAAAATATTACATATATTCTGCAAGCCATCGGATATCTGTGGACTTACAAACTGTATTTGTTGTTTAAGTTCATACTTACGTTTGACAAACGATTAATAACAACAATAATAATAATAATACAAACACAGGACAGGGGAAGACCGGAACTGAAACCTCTATCCAATGATGGAAAGGGGAAGAAGATTCATCTCAGATTATGTTCATGATATTTGAAATGCTGGCTATTTATGTGCATGTGACCTAAAAAAGGAAATGTCTGTCATATCTCCACAGCAGTTTGTCCTCTACTCTGACGTGGCAAAATTCTGAAATGTTTGTTAGTCATTGCGCTGCTTCCTCGTCTCGTCCTCTGAGGTTTTTTTTCCTTGCAAGTGCAGAAGGGTAAAATGATTCCTTATTATTACATAGTCTGATACTTTATAAAAGACAATGTCCTCGGCACAGATCAATAGATGGTTACTTTTGTGATGACATGAGATTTTTTTTCTAATAAGAAAAATGTTTATTGTGACAGCATGTGCTGCAAATATGCACACAGATCCCAGGTTGGCAGAGGGGGCATGTCGCCCAATACCTGAAAAATATAAAGTTGTCTCCCAAATAAATTATACACTCAAATCCTCTACACACAAACACATCATTATTGGAAGGTTTTGTTTTATGTCGCTCCGTTTATGTCCTACCATAAAACACCTGCTTTTATAAGGGTTTGGTTTAACAGGATGTCCACTCTAAAGACTGCCAGGAGCAGAAGGTATTTTATTGTTAATATTTCACATAAATTGAACAGACACACCTTCTATATTATATGAACATCATAACAGCATAAAGTACCATTGAAAGTGGGGCTAAAACCCACGTTTCCTATTTTTCTTACGCTTGCAGTAAAAGATTGTGAATGGCTATCAAATTAGAGACAACGGTTCCACTTTTCCACAGCAACGTAATTAGTTAAATTGTAATGAGTCCATAATAAAAATTAAAGCAAAGGAGAATTTAACGTCTACAAACTGGTTGCAGATAATGGTCCCACTTAAAGCATAATTACAGGTAGAATCACATAAATATCTATTATGAACACATTTTTATGGTATTAATTGTTGTGCCTGTTTCTTACCCATTGCTATAGGGATGTCTGTCCAGTTCAGGGCACACTTCTGGGTGCAAACACCCTCCTCATTTAACACTACAGTTAGGTCATCCTGACCGACAGCCACCTTCCCATCAGCCAGTGGGGCAACCAGAGGCTCCAACTGTTTCCCGGTGGGGAAGAGCTCCTTGATGGAGCCACGGCCATCCATCTGGTTTACATGAGAGATAGTATGAGTGAGGGCCTATTAAGAACATTTTAAACTTTACCTGTAAGGTAAATTATGAAATGGTTTGAACAAACAATAAAACAACATTAAAGAAAAGGTCGAACAAGAAGATCGAACGATAAAGAACAGCTGATCGTTTTTTGTTGTTGGTGACGCCAATGACTCGTGCAAAAAGGTATCAATGAGAACATGCCAGCTGTTTCGGAGGACAGATTAAATTCACGTTAGAGCTAGATAAAGGTCACTGTAATTATGAATGTGAACCGTCAAGATAGCCAAATCTGATCTTAGCAAAAAATTGGAATTGAACAATGAGGCATGTAATGTGAAAGAAGCTTTAAAGATTTGAATCAATTTTAACAGCAATGAATCCAAAGTAACTAAAGCCTCTCTTTTACAGCCTTCTTGTAAGTCTAAAAGGGATGAGATTTTCATATTCAAAAGGCAGACTACGGGTGGATTATCACTTTAAGATGTAGGCAGCTGCAGATAAGTAAAACTGAGAGCAAGAAAAGCGTTTTCCTTTCGTGCAGGACGTACCCGAATGAGGTAATAGTCTCGTTTGAAACCAACACATATGGAGTTTTCACACCAAGCCATGGACTTTGGAATATCTGGAGCACCAAAGTCCCCCTGACAGATAAAAAGAAAACATTAAGATGTCTAAACGAGTCCTGGATCATAGTGCAGTGAGTCAAATCTCAAATATACTTCATTTTACCTGCAGTTCATGGAACTCTCTATCCTTCCAGTAATAAAGCTGGAGCTTCTTTTTCACCGCGACACACATTCTCAACCTTTCCTCTCCTGAGCTGGTTTGCTGAGGAAAGAAAAAAAAAAAAAAAAAAAAAAAATATATATATATATATATATATATATATATACACACATATATATATATATATAATTCATGACTTCAAATTAGGAAACATGAGTATAACACAGAAATGTTAAAAAGGGGGGAAAAAATGGTTCAATTCCAGCCAGCAACCTTTGTTGCATGTCATTCCCTTCTTTCTCCCCATTTCATGTTTGCATCTTCATCTTTTAGTATCAAATAAAGGCAATAACGTCCAAAATATTACTAATAATAATAAAGTATTATTAAAGCATTAATAAAAATCTTCACTATACAGTAATAGACTACCTGTTAACCCTTTAAAGAACAATTCAGCCAAAAGTGAAAATTCAGTCATTATCTACTAACCCCCATGCAATCCCTGCATAGACTCACAAAAAAAGAAACTGCAATGTTAAATCAGTCACTTGTTGCTACAACTTCAGCAGAGCTTTCTCTGTTGTGTTTTACACAACTTCCAGGTCGCAGGTAAACACTGAGGTATGCAGAGATCACAAGTTTTCTTTTATCACATCTATTGCTACATGTATACACATTTGAGCTCGTGCACCTTCATCAGACAGGTTTTAGCTTAAAGAGTGCAGTGACAATTCAGCTTCAAAAGGGTGTAAAATGGTGTCTTGTTCAAATTCGTTGGGGATCTTGAGGTTTCTGGAGACTTGGATTACACTGCAGGTGCTGTATGGAGCCATTTTATATTTGTATTGGTTGTTTTATTTGAACAGTTTAAAATAAGTCCCCATCTTCTTCAGATATTTGGGATGAATGTAGCAATGCTGTTAGGCTGTGACGCTCTAGAAATGTTTTGTGAATTGAGAAACTTCACACGGCTTTCCATCCATTTCCATTTTGGGGTGAACTGTTCCTTTAAGTCTCTTTTATTTTCTTACCACATTTGAAGTAATTCCAAAAATGAAAAGGCTAAAAGCCAACGGTGAGCTCCAGCGAACAGTGAGCAGTGAACTAGCAGTAAACTATGCTGGACATGAGTTAAATTGGTCAAGCCATGCAGAAACTCTGGTAATGATGCACTCAAAGCCTAATTTGATGAAATTGAATAAATCAGTTCACTCAAAGCTCCCTGGACATAAAACAGCTTCCCAAGACACTGACTATCTGCCTTTTTACTTAACCAGCCCACTAACTTAGAGCAGCATGTTTGCAGACTGAAGTGAAAAGTGTTCTCATGAAAAGGATTTAGAATTGAAAGAAATCAATTTGGGTATAGCGCCTTAAAATCCTAAACAGAACCACAAGGGCATCATAACTGACCTGTAGGTCACAGGCAAAGAGCGTGGCTCCTTTAGCTTTGGACAGCACAGTGATCTGCTGGAAGGTGAGGAGGTCATGGACGTGGATATTGTTCTCTGCAGGTGAAACACATTAGATACCCTTTAACTGATATGAGAATGAAGATCAATGCTCTGTTTTGTGTCAAAACAGAAGAAGACTGCAGTTTCATGGCTAATATATAGGTTAAACAATACACATATGAAATCTAACCAACATGAACTTTCAAATCTATGTAAGGGAGACAAACTTACCTAGAAGACTGACAAGGATTTTGTACTGTGAGACAACATAAAGCTGTAGGAGTAAAAACAACAAAAAAAGAGGTAGTAACCAAAGTTAATCAAACATGAAGTAGGCATTGATGTGGAAGTTACCAGTGCATGACACCTGGGCTGGGAACACAATCGGGCTCAGTTGTTTAACCTGCTTTGTCTGGGGCACCTGCTATCATCTGTAAGCATGCAAAGTCTTAACTACACTGTTCATATTCCAAACTGGCATATGGATGGTCTTGAGATGCATGGAATTCCCAGACTCATCACAAGAGAGGGAGTGTAAAGCGAGCATGTTTACAATCACATTCCAATTATTAATAACAGGGTAATACTGTTATTAGGTAGTCCTAACATTGATTTATGCAGAAATTAGTCTGTCGCCATCCTGAATCTCAACCTGCAGTCTTATATACCTGCTGAATCTTCTTTGAGAAGTTCTTATTGGATTTTTCCAGTGTCACCTCAAACCGGTTGGTGCCTAAGGGAAAAGAAGACATAAAAAATGACTCCAACTTTCATTTGAAGCAGACAACACAAAGTTGAGAATGTCTGCAAGGAATCAATAGCTTCACACATCCCCTTGGCTCTTCCTACCGGTATCCTTCTTTATTCTATAGAGGAGAAGATGCCCTGGCTTTGTTCCCACAAGCAGCCAGTCCTCTGTGAGAAGAAAGAACTCAGAATCAGGGTCTGACAATTCAAAGTATAGTGTCAATCATGTCAGTCATGCATGCTATCAAACATAAACATTGTCAGTCAAACCCTGAGCAGTCATCTGCTTGCAGGAAGATCATTCATGACGCAATTTATCACTAATGGACAAACTGAGACTGCAGTTTATTAAACGCCCATAGGGACAGCTTCTTGGTCAAAGAATTAAAGACTAGCAAGTGGAAGAGATAGTGTCAACAACTTACCCCATGCCGCAAGGCAGTCAATCTGAAGAGGAAGTTTTTCTAAAATAGGCACTGGTTCATACGCGTCATGCATCTTGAAGCAATATTGTTGATTTAATCACAAGCCGTTCTCATAGATCAATCCAACCAAGAGTTAATTCCTGTCCAACAACAGCTGACTGAGTGGCCGCTGATAATTCTGTCAGGGTGGTACGACTTTATATGTCGCCATTAAACGACTGAGCAGTTCAGTGTCTCGCCTGGTTTAGAGGAAATGATCGGGTAACACCTGGTAACGTAGTCTTCTGTGGTGCTATGCAGTTTGGTTTGTTAGCCAGCTATCTCTCCAACCAAAACAACAGCTCATCGCTAGCTTGCTAGCTTGAAGTTAGCAAGCAAAGGCTACAGCTCATTGACATTGTTCCCCTTTTGCTCTATGTCAACCGAAACCCGAACAATCGCAGTCAATTAGTTTGTCGATAAAGAGAAACACAACCTTTACGTAACTTGAAACAAGTGCTGAACACTGTATTGGCCGTAGCGGTTAGTTTGCGTTAGCCAGGTTTGCTCTATTTTACTTCCTCAGTTGTGTTGACGGCTGCGCGAGGGACTGAGGTTTGACAGGCACGTGACTGAAGTCAGCGCCCTCGCTTACTCACGAGGAACGCATTAAAGGTGCAGTGACTACATTTGTAGTCATACCTAAACAGTTCCTTGCGATTCTCGCGAGACTTTAAAAACTCACATGACGAAAATAAAGTTTAAAAAACAGCTTTTGAGGTGTATAATAAGGATAAAAGCTATTGCACATCCTGTGACATTCATATTAAAATACTAGAGTTTTACAGCCATGTACGGAGGATGTAACAAGAGTCATTGGTTGTCTAAAAAAGACTGACATAGTGTTTTGTAGTGTAAATTTTGAAGTAGTTCCATTATGTGGGGTCAAACAAAATATCTACACATCAAGTTGTTAATATTTTATTACACTTCTGCTTTTATTTTTTAATTAATTTTAAGTAAGCAGCTCAGAATATTTTTATTTTACTGTAAAATCTAAAAATCCCTGGTTGGATGTCATTCTTTTCATCTCTGTTGTTTATCATTACCACATTTGTTTCATTATCTATTTTTTTTTTTTTTTTTGCACAGCATTTCCAAGCATTGAAAAAGAATTGTAAAAGTAATAAAATTGGTTCCTTTTGTAAAAGATACAATATGCTTAGCATGAGGCATGCTAAATATTTACATATAGATTTGTTCTAAATGCACACACAAACTTACACTGTAATTATGTTTCAATACAAATTTTATTAGCAGAACATAGGCAATAAGCCATACAATATCATCAGCTTCACATTACAATGCAGACTCACATCAATAGATTGGGCTTTAGTGTCTCTCTACAATAAAATATCCTCAAGACTTGGACAAATATTTTTTTTAAAACAAAAAAAAATAAATTAAGGACTTTAGGCCACCCACACATACTGCAGTAGATTGCAAAAGGACGGAAAGATTAATTCTACCAGATAAGGCAAGATTATTTTGCAATGTGAATGGGATAGGCTCAAAGTAATCTGTAATTGACGTGAAGTGAATTTTCATGTGGTATTTTTCACTACCCTGTGCTACAGAATTTGGGTTAGGACCTCTACAAGACTGAAATTAGTCATAGTGAAACAGACTAGATAGATTCTGTGACTCAGTAGCTAAAAAAAGGTTTTTAATTAGGTGATAACATGAAGCTGACCTAAATCACAGCTGAATGTGAAAAGCTTTTTATAGAGATGTAAGTAAACATCCCTAATTTTAAAATCATGACTACTTATGCTTGTAAATAGGTATAGATGTTTTTATAACATTAACTCAACACAATGAGCAGTCTTTAATTTGTCCGTAATGGACTTAAAATTACCAATAATAGTCACATTTTCACTGGGTTGAACTGTTCTGTGTAAAGATCACATCTGAGGGAAGTGATCCGGTTCTAACGCTTGTGCATACAAAATTTCATAACACTGTGTTTATGACTTTAAAATGGTTTCATCACTACGAGGGTCATTACATTCTCCCATTCTAGAAAAGGGTGTTCTACTTTACACAAGGATCCCCAAATACACAGATGTAGTATGTTTTACCCTGACAAATGTGATATGTTTCAAGTATTCACTGATGCAGCCGTGTTCACTATTATTTGTATATTTAGGATTACTCAATTAGCCAGACAACAAAGTGTTAGTTATGTGTTAACAATAAGACATACATGTATAATTTGTGTGTTCAGCTACAAGAAATGAGCTCACAGGTACGGTAAAAGCATCAAAACATTCTTTAGTTATCTGGCTAAATGGTTAATTATACATACAGCTAGCGTTTGCACATTTCAATAATATTACAAATGCTGAAAACAGCATTTTTTCTTTTTTTACATTTATAAGTGTCCATTGGATGTGTTGGATGTATTAGCATAATAACTTTTCAGCATGTGCTTTCCCCTCCATTCATATACTCATCTGATCTGTTGGCTTAGAAATCCACCAAACATCGTGATTTGTACTTGAAGAGATTTGAAAGCAAGCCTTTGAACAATCAGGGGCCACTTCTGCAATTTGAAGCAGGTGGGGGATCTTATGTCAAATGTTTTTATCTTGCACTCAAGGAAACCAAATGCCAGCTTAAATATTGTATCAGCCTAAAACCACAGTGCAGGATTTTAATAAATATTCTACTTTCCACAAGGACACTGTATAAAATGCCCCGTTCCTACTTGATATTGGCCACGTAGTGTCATTAAAGGAACGACTTTGAAAAAAGCTAAATATTCATAGAAGTGCTCTGCTGTGTGATTAGTTCAGTTTCACCTCCTCCAAGAGAATCGATCTTGTCATCAACGGTCAACCAAACTTTGGGTCACACATTACTGCCTTAATATAAACACACTATTCATGCTTCTGTGAGCTTATTTTAGTGTTACAAAATTCCTTTGAAATAAAACTAAAAATGTAAAGTGTCTGGAGAGAAAAGTTGGCTTTGCCCACATTTTTTTGGTAATCAGCTCACTCAGAAAGCGTTCTTCGCTGCCTCGAGTGAAACTGTTTTCTTTTAGATTCTAACATTATCTTCTGGCATCTACTTCTATTCCATTTTGGATCGTTCCATCTTGGTTTTCAGAATTTCCTTGAAAAAGAGAACACAGGTCAACGCATGAGCAGTAATGTGATCGAGGAATGATAGCACAGTAACCAGAAGCATTTTAAATAGAAATCATGGGACCAGCAGGGGGAAAGTCAAAGGGCTCTTTACCTCCTCCTCATCTAGCATTACAGGGAGAGCTCTGTGGAGAGAGGAAAGAATCAGGAGGGAGGAGGTGAATGCACTCACACAGTCCAGGCCTGGATCAAATAACATTTTAGGACACTCTCTACAGCTTGTGTGTGTTGCTGTTTGAGTATTAACAGTAGTTTACTGTATATTTGTGGTCAGAGCTATGCTTAATCAGAAACTGTAAGCTACATTAATACACATGCATTAGCTAAGACGAAATGGACGCATCACAACACATTACTATTGCACAGGAATAGTTCAAACGAAGAAAAAAGAAAAATCAATACATCTATCTACTATTCACAATGCAGATGGAAAGTCAGGTGAAGTTTCTAAGTCCACAAAACATTTCTGGAGCTTCACAGCAACACAGTGCATTGCATTGTTCTGGACAACTGAATAAGGAGGAAACCTGTTTTAAAATGTAAAAAAACAGCCGAAACAAACACAAAAGGTCTCCATATAGCTCGTGCAGTGTCATACAAGTCTCCGGAAACCCAGAAATTCTACATTTATTTGAAAAGACCTACCAATCTTAACAAGACAAGGTATTTAAAAGTAGCTTCCACTGATCGCTACTTGAAAATTGACTCGAGTATTTTTATGATACTCGATTATTAAACTTTTTCACTTCTTTTACTCTATTAAGATTTTAAATGAATGAAAAGTACTTTCATTTGAGTACTTAAACATTGTGTCATTGGTACTATTACTTAAGTAAAAGGTACAAGTACATCTTCCACCACTTGTGAGCTCAATGTTGAAAATTTTAAATCAACTGTACGTACACATCAGCTACAGTTGTAGGAATGTTCTCCTCAACCCATTTTAGGTCTTCATCCTGGTAAAAGCAGAGATTAGAAATACGCAATTAATAAATTATGTGTGAAAAAAACCGATAAATGGAAAAAAAGATGCTGACAGAAGACATTCAACCCACCTCTTTACTCAACAGCTTCTGGGAGCCATTAGAATCAGGCTTTGAGCCTCTCATTTTCATTCCTCCTAAATAAAAAATAAAAAAGCCAATTAAAATCACACAGAAGTTTCTTGTACAATAATATGATAATGACACAACAGGGTTACTTCCATTTATACTATTATATGATTATCAGCTTAAGATTTCTAAATGAATCTGTGTGAACAGAGATTTAGATGATGGACTCAGTGACACTGGGTTTCACAACACAAGGGCTTCTTTATAGGATCCGAGGTCAGATTAGTTGCAGATGAGAGCGTCTATCACAGAGTTCCTAAACACAGAGAAGCTTTGCAGATGCAACACAAATCTACTGGAGGTCACAGCTGGCATTAGCACAGATGTCGATCAGAACCAAAACAGTATAATAACATAAAATACTAAATAAAAAAGACCTGGCAGAGAAACTTTTAAGCAAGTTTTCCAGACATTTCTGCAGTTGCTTCACAATAAAAACCTTCTTAAGGAATGAACGGATTCTGCCCATGGAAACATTAGATGGCCTTTAATTTGGAATGGATACAGGAAGTGCTCAGTTTGTATTAATAGCATATTTTACTAATATGAACAGCTCAAGTGGGAGCGAATCAAAACAAAGCTTTGTACTGAACTATTGTAGCATGTACCACACCATTAGCCAGCATAACCTGCACCATCTCATTACTGATGAGAGTTTGCACTTGTGAGGATGTGAGACAGAGGAGTATCAGCATCCCTGTGTGCACAACTGTCAACTCTAGTATATCACAACAAGCAGAAGGGAGCGCAGTCCTGGGACACTGAGCTAATCGGCTATCACTGAGCTCCTGCTAACTAGCTGGGTGCTGCTATCTCTCTCCACCTACTGACAGAAGCAGGCTCAGTAAGTTTGAATAAAATTAAACTGGTTTAAACTCATACATTGGACTGGAAAAACATAAACCAACCCAGTCCTAGCGGATCCTGCAGTCTCAGAAGACAGTACCAGTTAGCAGGCTGAACAGTGTTTGCACACTTGCCTGCTATTGGATCAGATTTACATGTTGACAGATTGTATCTACCGAACAATTCTTAAGAAGCATTATTCCGGTTGTCAGAACATTTAAACTGTACTAAGCTGTAGCACATCTATTTGCATTCTTAACACTGTCTGATAAAGGTTTCCTCAGTAATAAGCAATTATTGGATAACCACCTGTCTGGTCTCACAATTCAAAGCAGTAGATAGAATAGGTCTCACCAAAAGCCTCATTCAGCATGGGCTCCTTGGCCTCGTCCTCATCATCATCTTCATCAATCAAAGGAGAGTGAGAAAACCTGACAGAAAACAGAATCAAAAATGAAACCATTGGAAACCTAAAATGATAGAAACAGTTAGGCGACCCAGGGATCATTCCAGGCCCCAGACCGACTCTGACCTCTGGCTGTTAGCAGAGGGCCGCAGTAGCACCATGATCACCAGCAGAATGGTGGAGAATAGGAGACGCCAGAAGGCATCGTCTACCCACAAGTCCCTCCAGCCCTGTGGAAAAGATAATAGGAGGAGGGAGTGAACACAGAAGGATGTTATCAGGCTCACTTTTCATCTCTACATAAACAAGAAACAGAGAAATCAAGCAGATAATCCATCAACAACAGAAAACAAGCTGACCCTCTGGCAGTCTACCAGCTTGATGACTTTGGTGGTCCAGATGATGAATATGATGGAAGCTGTGGACACAAAGTAAACAACAGGCTCACTTTGATCTCTGTAATCAATATGCAAATCATAAAGAGCACATAAACCCTCCCCTCAGTGGACCCCAAATTAGAAAAGATCATCCCAGTCAAAGAATAGGCAATATAATATATGAAGCAGCTGGTTAGCTTAGCTTTGCATAAGACTGGAAACAGGTGGCAACATCTACCCTGGTTCAGTCCTAAGGTAACAAAATCGGTCAACCAGAGCCTCTATTGTCTGCAGACTAAGGTTTTATTTCTGTTATTTCGTATTTGTTGAATCAGCACAGAAAATCAGAGACTGAAATTAGGCTGGGAGATAGGACTTCAATCAATATCATGATCATTCAAAACTTTTACCTCTTACCTCTACAGTACCTACGATTAATGAACGTTAATTATTTCATCTTTGCCTGCAACATAATCTAAATTATTCTCTTTGGGGGACCACAGATTGAAAGCCACTCCTTTATGGTGTGACTACCTTATGATGGCAGTCTGATAGAACAGTGTGTACTCGGGCTCCCAGCTCAATCCAATCAGGTTAGAGGAGTAGCATTGCATATCCTTGCCTTCTCAAATGTAAATACTTCTGGATCAAAAAAAAACCCCGATGCCTTCAAAACACTGGGCCACCAAGCAATGTGTGACATCATGGTGTGTTTACGATTGGGCAGAACCCCAGATGGTGTGTTTTTTGTCCACATATTCTTCTTCCCTGTCAAAATCTGGTTCATATATTACCCATAATGCCACTTAAGTGTTGATCAGAGATTCAGGCGTGTTAGGCTAGTACCGGCTAACGTAGCCTTGAGCCTCAGATAGAGATTTTCAAACCAATGCTACCTCAATATCTGATTTTCTGCAGCTCCTTCTACAGACACAAAAGGTTTTATACAACCTTTGCACTTATATGTCCCCATGTCCCACTGATAATAATGAAGCAGTTGCTTTTAAGTTAAGGGTCAGCTCTGAGAGATGGTCCATCTCAGTCGCTACTCACCGACAACAGAGAAGATGAGGGTGTTGGTGAAGTGCTGATACAGAGACAGTTTTACGATATTTCTGCGGAGCTTCAGGAGACGAGTGGTTTGAGACAGACTGATGAAAATGTGAATGTTAATTAAGGAGAACACACTGTACGCACATTCAAACAACCATAATTAAAAAAAAAAAAATCACATCTGCAATGTCTCTGAAAATGCAAATAGTGATCAGCCCTGAGCAGCTGGTTTGGCTGGTTGGGTAAAGGATATCCACCACATGACACAGGAGTCAATAAGGGAAAGGCTGAGATTAGCCACCAGGGCAACCGTCCCATAGAAACCCTGGGAAAAGAGGACAAAAGTCAGAGTCAGAAGACGACCTAAAATTAGCCTAGAGTGCAGCAGAGAGCAAACAGAGATAGTGTGTGTGTGTGTCTTTTTTTATACAAAAGATAAGCTTAAGATCTGTGAACATTGTGGTCTCCCACCTCTGGAGCTGCCTCCTGACAAAAACCCATCAGCTCATCAAACTGCACCTCCTCTCTCCGTTCTTCTTACTCTTATCTCGTGTTTGTTTGTGTATCTGTGTGTTTTGTGACTGTTTGAACTTGCTGCAGCGTCTTTGGCTGCTTCTCAATATTTCTCTTTGATCAAGTTTGTCATTCCTTATTATCATCACTTGTCTGCCTCTAAGAAACTGAAACCCTGCATAACCTTCTCCTCCACTGTGTCCTCTACTCAAATCAAATTCATTTATACAGACTACCTTGAAAGCTGTGCTAGGCAAAGAGTGTTATGTAAAAATACCCAATCAGTATCCATCAGCTTGTGGAGGCTGCAAAAAAAATAATGTCCTACTTGCACTAGTTGAAATGCAGCGGTTTCATTATATTTGCTGGGATGAAATTCACTGCAGCCACAGAAAATTATGAATTGGGGCTGGAGAGTGAAATAAAAACAGAAGCTGGAGAGGCTTTATAGTTCAATCATTTAGCATGTTTAGGGTTGGTCGCTGGGTGGTTTGGTGGATTATCATTTAAAGTTATTACATTCTATAATACTGTATAGTAGCTGACATTCTTCGTGGTACAGTCAGCGATTTGCATCCAGGATTTGACTTTTCTTTATAAACACACAGGGTTTTCACATGAAACGATGCAGCATGAAAATCCAACATTACCACTTTTAATTTGATGTCAGTGAGTTCAGCCTCACACCTTACTGCCCTGTTCACTCTGAGGTACACAGAAGTACCATTTCCTACTGTTTCTGTTTCACAATGAAAGCATCTCACCGACAGAGGATTTCTGACAATGAGAGAATGAGAGAAAATCAATACGTCTAAATAGCAAATCTTTATTATTTGTTGGTTTTTATGCTGCCTAAAGAACCTGATAAGTGGAGTTAAACAAATAAGATGGTTCAATAGTTTTGCCTTTAGTTTTACCCTTTATGTATTTAAGTGAACGGCACAAAACTGTCACTTTAAACACTGCAGGCCCAAATAAATATCGAGGATGAAATGTGTTGGTGTGTTGAAAAAGTGAGAGGCTGGTAGAGTTTATTAAGAGCGAATACTTACACCTGTCACTCTCAGCACACCTTCCACAGAGCAGAAGAGCAGGTAGAGAAGGCCAACAGCTACCAGTCTGTGCACAGTGGTACCCAACCTGGGCCTAAACAAGAGAGGGGGATTCAAAGAGGTGTATTAGCAGCAAGTCCTCCACTGTTCATGTTAGAGGAGAAATATAAGGTCAGTTTAAAATGAGTAAACTTACCTAACTATGCCATAGCCTAGACTGACGATGAGGACCAGGATTCTGGCAAGAGATCTTTTGAGTGCAGAGAGCAGCTCAGCAAAAATGACAGCACCTTGAACTGTGAAGATGCACAAAACGACGTTTATAACAAGCTGCAGATTAAAGAAATAGAAACAGCATTTCACAGGTAAGCGTCTAAGATGAACTGACCGTAGTCTCCTTTGTAGCGGATGCTCTGGTATTCTGAGTAAAACACAGCTTTTTCCAGCATGCCAAGGATGATGACGGCACCGATCCAGAACTGGATCCGCAACAGATCCCTCCAATAGCAGGCACACCAGAAGAGCCAGAGGGCCCCGAACAGCACATACACAATGCACATGATCATGAAGAACTGAGAGGGACAGGAGAAAAGACAAGGGTTCAGCTTTCATTGACATTACACCGAGGCTGGGCTCTCACTCCTATAGACCAAGACCAACGCCGTCCTAATCAGGTTACACACGGAAACTTTAGGCAGTAATGAGTTTGAAGATACTTTCTTGAATTTGGTAACAGGAGAAAAAACAACAACAACTGCCTAAGCTTGTTATTTACGAAGCTTTCAATCACATACGCTGAGCTTCAGAAAAACAGGTCATTTGGATCTTTGTATATTTTTTTGTTACATATTCTTTGGAGCCTATTTAAATGATCTATAGCATAGGGCCTAAAGTGTATGGCACAAGTGTGTCCAATTTAAATGGTGCATGATCTGGGTACAAAATAAGGCACAAGGGCAACAGGGTTGCATTTAGTCTGTTACTTAATGACAGGTGTGTTTTGTAACATGAATTTAACCATTCAGAGCGTCCTCTCTCATTCCCCTTAAAAGCCAGGTAGTCCCAACAGAGGCCATGTTTTGACTCATGTCTGTTGGTTGGTTGGTTGGTTTGTCAGCAGGATTATGTAAAAAACTACAGAACAGATGTCCACAGAACATAAGAAGGGTAGAAGGATGGGACATGGGCTGGGAGAGAACCAATTAAATTTAGGTGCGGATCAGGAGAACATAAACCCTAGGGCACTGGTAGAGGTAGTGAAATGTTCATGAGAGTAAGAGTCTCTCAATCTAAGAAATAATTAATCAGGTGGGTGGAAGATGGATAAAAATGTAGGTCCGCATTGCTAATCTGAACAATGTCAGAGCTGATCCGTGCCTCACTAGTGTGTAACAAGCTGAGTTTATGTTGCATTCTGTTTAAATAGCAGGAAAAACATTGCACTGTTGACTTTGGACCAAGTTTTTGTTGCTCTATAGAGGAATCTCTGTCTGCTCCCTTAAGACAAAAAGGTGCCAAAAATGTGCCTGATCACACTTCATTTTGAGACCAACGATCCCGTGGACGCACAGAGGGGAACAAGTTCATAACAAGGACGTGAAAACAACAACTGTGCTGGTCGGACGCTGTGGCCACATTGCACTGCAGGGACTTTAGAGGCCTTCATATGTTTCAATTTGAAAACTTTTATGGCGAAAAGTCTGTTTGCTCCAGACTGTACGGTCAGTTTGTTTATGATTTAATCTTAAACATACTATTTGTGTTTAAGGCATTTTTGAAAACTTTAAAAAGCCTAACTTTATACAATCTATAGAACGTACCATCATCAGGGGCCAGTCTGCTGGAGAAGAGTAATCATGTGGTCCCTTCATCTCAACTTTCACTGACAAAAGAAAGAAAACACATCAGCTGACACTTCTTAACTTTTTATTACTACTTCCTCTCCAATTTATAAAACATTTAGAGATTCTAAAGCTCCTGAAGTGAAAATGGTGCCATCTCTCACTTGTGAAAGCAAAACTGAGCTGCTCTGCCCCGATGTCGTCATCCTCAACTCCACGAAACAAAGGCTGCACCTTCACTATGAACAGATAGGGACTGTCCTCCCACGCGCTGGCCACTGCACTGATATCCTACAAAAAAGATGATTGTGAACAGTGAATCATTAACGTTGTGCTGCTTTCTTAATTATAGTTTTTACACACACCCACTGAAAGGCATAAAGAAAGGCCCAGACCAAAAGTATGTGCAATAACGTCACACGGAACAGACAGTTCCCCCTGTTGATGGTTTGACAGCATAGTAAGGAGTCCCTAAAAGGTCATGATTGGATATTTTTCCCTGTCTGAACTGCTCCTTTATTCTCCCACAAAAAACATGACAGTACTTTGCATTAACTTTGAGTTACTTAGCAATAAGAGGCTTGAGTGAAAACAACACCAACTGGTGACTCATACTCATACAGAAGAGCTCATGTTAACTGCAGTGGAAGAATCTCATCGAACTAGTTTTCTACACTGTTATGACCATCTACTAATTTGACAATAATTGACTTTTATTGCCACAAGACGGCTAGAGCTGTGTCAGCCGCTGCTGTGATAATGGCCGTAGCCTTGACGTTAACATCTGAGTGTTATGAACAATGCAGTTTTTAAAAGGTGTAACTATGCAGGGGTGAAACCTCTGGCGTGCAGCGTGACAACTCATCTACTGTACGTCGTAGAAACACTGGCTTTTCAATGCTTTCTCAGGTAACATTAGAAGGAGCCCCGCCTAATCTGTGGATATGCAGGCATTGTGGACAAGTGACTATTTTCCTACACGTCTATGAAGGTATCGGAGGAGTGGCAGCTGCTCTCACATGCTTTGCCCTCCTTGTGTATTACTTGGACTTCACCCAGCCAACAGCCACACCCTTGTGCTTTGTTTGACTTTTCTTTTGTTTTCTTACTTTACAATACCTCGTAATGCTCACACACCCAACGTTTACATCACTGATATTACTGGCTAACACCCTCCACATTTACAATGACTTTACAAGACATTTGTCAGGAGGGAAGAGTACAGCAGTCACAGCTCCAAGTAAACCCTTTGTGAGGGAAGACGAACCTCTGAAAATGGCTCCAGGGCTGGTTGAGTCACACTGGAGCCCAGAAGTACCTGATAGGACGACTGGTGGTAATAGGACATTCACAAACTACTGGTTTGGGCTCTAATAGTGGCCGATGGGAGAGAAGCCACTGACTTAGAGCATTAATAATGGCTCAAGAGTAAATTTTGCTTCCACTAGGATTTTTTTTTCCCCAGTGGAGGCTCTATTTCTTTGCCAATTTATTTTTCATCTGCAATGGTCACAGTCTTCCTCAAGCCATCATAATGTTGAGCACAAGCATGTTTTTAAGGAGGTTAAAATTCTGATAACGTGAGTGGTTTGAAGGGTCCGCAAGCCCCGGAGCTGGATCCCTCTCACTCCGCTTCCTTAGCCATAATGCACGGTATCATTCTAACAACCGCAGCTGCAGCCGTAGCCTGAGGAATAACCGTGTCCAACGCCACAGCCGTAGGTCAACCCACTGCCAGACAGAGCGGCCGCTGCCGGCGGACGTGTCGCCCACGACTGGGACTCAGCCGTTTGAAAGGAGGGATGAAAAAATAAAGGCACTGAGAGGGAATGCAAATGTAGTTCATAAAAATAACTGTCAGCGTGACCTTTCAGGATGTAGTCGGACATGATTTCATTAAGAGACATTCGCATTAAATGTAGTATAAATGTCTTACCGGCTTGTCAGGCCAAATCTGGCTCTGATTCGATGGGTCACTCTAAACAGAACAGAGAATAAACAGTCAACACAAACAAAATCATGGACCAATTCTACATACGGGTATTATGATCAATATGATCAAACAATCCATGATCAGTGACTCACCTTTGGACTAGTGAGGGGCTGATATGGGCTGAACTCTGAATAATACACCTAGGTGAGAGGTTAGAGTAAAGAAATCTTTATTAAGTTTATTAATGACAGCTACTCCAATAAAGACTGAGGTTAAAACTATGTATAGAGTGGTGATTACTCGTTTGCCTTGATTACAAACCTTTGGTAAGAAGAGGGACGAGCAGTTGTCGAAGTACATGTAGCCCTGACTGTAGAAGCCTCTCCAGCCGTCTCTCAACATGTGGTCCATACCAAACATGTTCATCGCTTTGTTGTCCTACAGAGGACAGTGCAGGGAAATCAGTTACACTATTAAATCTACTTACTGCAATAATGACAAGCATACTGTGCTTGTACAGCATATTTAAGATCACATGACGGTCAAGACATTCAGGGGACACATCTAACTTTGATATTCATCTTGCATATGTGTGTATATTTATTCTACTGTAAATATCTAAGACACACTTTGCATACTGAGCATTAAAAACTTACAAGGGACAGTACATATTTTTACCACTTTATACTTAATATAGACTGTAGTGAATGCACCCAGTAATTGGGTTCTTAGAAGAAAAGTAACAACAACAACAAAACACTGCAAGATAAAATTTAAAAATCAATAATTAGTTAGCTGCTCCGTCTGATTTTAAGGAAGTGTTTGGGCCTGGCAAAGAAAGACACATTTGAGTCAAAGCTGTCCAGATCAGGCCACAGGTCACTTCGATATATCCTCTCTTTTTGGATCCCCTAGTCTAAGACCGACAGCTGCAAAGTGAAATACATTATAGACAAAGCTGACACACTTCCAGACAAAGAGCCAGACAAAGAGCCAGCGCTGGCACAAAGGAGGAAGCTAAGATTAATGCCAAAAAACACACCAGCTGCTCTGACTGACAGATTATTAATGCTCAATGTGAAGCCGCTGCTGAAAAGTCCTCAGGTGAACTTTCAAAGAGTGGCAAAAAAGTTAATGATGTCGTTAATTTATTTTAAAAAAAAAAATCCTCAAAGCAAGTTAAAAAAAAAAAAATCAGTTTGCTTTAGAGCGCTATTCATTTTTCAAAACCCAGTTTACACTTCCTGTGTGCGACATTAAAAGTGAGACGTCAGCAGACAAAAGTAAATACTCACTGGAGTGTTAAAGACCTCATTGTAACAGACAGAGGAGCGCAGGTACCAGCTGATGTTGAAGGCCAGGTTTTTATCACATGACCCAGTGTCACCCTGGACTGCAGAGAGATAATGAAAAAAAAACAACCAGTCACTCAAAGGCTGAAGCAGAAATGTTCCTCACTTCACGGTGAACGATGTGGCAAACTGCTGTTTCCTAGAAAGAAGAAACAGTCTTTGATACTGAGGGATGGACAACAAAACGTGATGTTTACTATAATCAGATGCAATAGTTTGTATTTTCTCCTATCAAACTCAACTGATCCGAGTAAAGCAAAGTCATCACGGTGACATCGCCACAGACTGTGCTACACCCATGGGTGCAATGATACAACAATCGTGTTCGGTGATTAGTCAACTAATTGACTAAAACGTTTATAACACAGATGGTACCATGTATCGATTGTGATCAATTTGGACTGGTTTTGAGCGTTTTCTTACTTTAAGACAAGTCTAACTTGAAACCTGACGTTTAAACTGAAGGGAAATTAGTTATTAGGAACAAACTAAAACCAGCTTGAGGTTTATTTTCACTGGGTCAAAACTACAACATTATGATTCCCAATCAGTCCCCAGGAACTGCATGAACTTTAAGAGGAAAGTGAGACAAGACGACATCTCATTTTCCTTTGGGACTCGTGTGTTGCTGGGACAGGTTCCCGAATGGATTTTCCTGACAAACAACTTGCCTGGCAGTATGTTAATGAATCATATAACATAGAGTAAATATTCCACCTATAAGACAAATTGAACATTGTATCTCAATATTTATATCTAAGTGGATGCGGATGCACTAAGTACCCTGTGGGAAAGGCACCATAATTGCTGGCATAAATTATATGCTATGCCAAACCTGTTTGAGGAAGCAATTAAACATTACGAAGCAGTCAGTCTACTTACACTTCATGAAGATGGTGGTGTTGGCATAAAGTGTCTTTCGAAAGACAGCGTCCTGTGTCTGAAAACACAAAGGAGTCAAATTGATATTTAACAAACAAATCTAGCCAATGAGAATACATTTAAAAAGGTTCAGTGTGTAGGATATGAAATATATTACTCATAATTATGTCTTCAGCAGAGTTTGATCACCTGAAATAATCACTGTGTTGTTGCTAAACTTAAGAGTGAGCCTTTTACACAGCATCTATGGAGACAGAGTCCTCCATGGCTCGAGAGAAGCCCAGAAAGGACAAACCTAAATGTTGGCTATGAAGGGGGCTTTTCATGTTTTTCGTGGCCACAGTAGGAGAGGGTTGAACCCTGCAGCCTCACTGCTAGATGCCACCAAATTACAACTCACTGGCCCTTGATCTGCTTGAAGTCATTTCAGGCCACATAACATGTTATCAAGGATCCAGTTAGGAAGAGGAGCAAAAGATAATACCAAGAAAATACAACAACAATATTGTATTTTGTGAAATGAATTATGAACACATAACATTCTCACTAAAAAAAAAATGAATCTATTGTTGTGGTTCAACACCAGATACAGATGACAGCTGTAAGAAATGCGAGTCGTAAAGTGTCGTTACTGTCGATACCCTGAGACATTTTTGATCGTATAATAATGTCATAATGTCAGACTTATAATAATATAATGTCGACATCAGAACTGTCAAAGTACAGTGTGTCTAAAAACCTGCCTGAATGGAGAGTTGCTATGGGGTGCTAGCTAGCCGAGCTAACAGCTGCTATGGAACATTTAGCACGACAGGCTATGTCATGACGGTAAAAATACACGTTGTCGGTGTAACACTGACCGAGTTGATATCCACCGTCCATACGGAAACCTCTGCCGCTGTCCCGACACGACAAACTAACGTAAAAAGAAGCAAACATAACCGATACGTCTGTGCATCTGGCATCTTCATCAAGACAACTACTACAGGTCAGAGCATCCCCCTCCAAGTCCGGAATGCTCCTTGTATTTTACACTGTCGCCGCTAGACGGCAGCAGAACACCCAAAGCAGGAAGGTTGATGCTCCTAATGTCATCCAAGCTAAGACATAGCCTACATAGCTAATAATAGTATCTAATTAAAGAAGTTTATTTTGAAAATTCAATCCGGAAGTGTGGTCAGTGGTTGTCAGTGTGTTGGTAATCATGTCAAATGACCACATGTCCACGTGAAAACCACATGTATAGCACATTATGGAGGCATTCAAAGTGTATAATAGTTTATGCTTTACCCTCAAATACACAAAAAGCTTTATGCACTATAGCTACAGTCATAAATCATTATAGATGCGCCTTTGAAGCAAGCAAGTTCAAGTGTCTTATGGATGCTCTTGGCAAGTATTATGGTCTTACAATACATTATATACTCACCTTAACACACCTGTCGTAAGGACTCATAGTATGCTATATTAGCCCCTGCTGTATCATATTGTACTGTATGTGTCATGTAAAATACATATTGATGCATTTATAATAATGCATGATTCATCATAACATTTTATTGTTGGTGGTAAGACATAACTTTAATTGTTTTTCATGTTCAGTGAAATGAATCATTTGCGTTAACTGCGTTCATTTTAACTCTGTCTAGCTTTTGTAATAGAAAAATAAAAGAACAAAAGGAAGAAATGAATGGTTTATTTGTCATAAAACTTAGTCATAAATAGTATGAAAGACAATGTAACTTATTGTTTTTACTCTTAACTACATATTTCTATTAAAATACAGTTACAAAGGCAATAGATTAGAACAAATTTTCCCTTGCACAGACTATTATTGTATTATCATCCCCAACCACGAATGAAGAGAGGAGGGGGGTTATAAGAATGGGTTCCAACCATCTGTCTGTCACGTTTCATTTTCAGAGCAGATCTCAATCTATTCAATATTTTTCAACACAACTTTAGACACACAACAGCGGCCTGCTGAAGTGGTGCCTTTGAATTTTGGCTCATTCCCTGAATGGGATTTGCCATAACTCAAACACTTCAATATTTTTTTTTACAAAACCATATGTACATATCTTCCATGCACTGGAGAGATGTTTTGGGAATTTCAAGCATTTTCTTTTCTTTTTTGAATTTTGAAAACTTAACCTTTTCTCAGATATGCAATCAACATGAATTACAATTAGCAGGAACAAAGACAAATAAATAACATCTTTCTAATTGTCTTCGTTCAATGAAATGCACCCATGGCGGGGGATCGTGAGAATTTCATGCTTGTTTTTTTTGTGCCTTAGAACTGGTTTTCAGGCTCACTTCCAATCAACTGATGCTTGGGGAACCAGCATGGCCACAAGACAATAAATAAATTAAGGAGAAATAAGTTTGAAATGTAAAAAGAAAAAGCCCAAGAAAACGGATCAAGATACACTCATTTGCATTCTCTGAAATTTTGCAGGAGGCTTTTCTATTTGTCATATGACTGATATGTGCAAATATTCTGTATTTCTTGACAACAGTTTTTTTACATTGTCATCCCACAGATTGTGAAGTGTTTTGTGTGTTTCCACCAGTACGTAGACACCTCTAAATCGTCATGTCGGATGGCTCTCTCAGACACGTTGCTCTGCATACAGATGCACCAACGTTTGGCGATAATCAGTGCTGTGATTGAATTTGTACTTGTCCAATCAGAGCTAAAAATGAATGATACTTCTCTTGATAGCATTAGCCTGCTCTAGTAATGCTGAGACTGCTCAATGCTGAGCTCCATTGAGAAGAGGTTTAAAGGGGTTGAATGCCTTCTGCTGAGGCAGGGCATCTACCAACCACTCTTTACATGCCCTCTGCCACGGCCCGATGGCCTTTGTGTCACCAAACAATGATGGCACCGTAGCACCACAGCCAGGGAGAGATCATTGTCCAGTTCAGCCAATAGCAGAGCAACAATTACTGTACGCATGTGTGTGTGTGTGTAATGCAAAGGTGAATGTATGTGGAGTAAATGTCTCTTTCACAACGAGCATCTGCTCTGTGACGAATGGGAGGGGGACGTCACTCCAAAAAAGAGCCAATCACACATAAGTTGTTTGGATTTATGCCAGGGTTTCTAGGCTTGTAAGGCTTTAGTATAAGTGTCAAAAGCCAGTTTTTTTAAAACAAGTCAGCTGAGACGAGATGCCTTATACACCGTCTGGCTTTTTCTGTGACCGGCTGATCCGGGAACGAGAGAGGAGAGATGGGGAAGGGTCTCTGAACAAGCCCCTCCGCTTCAACAACCAGGACTTCAACGTCCTGAGAAAGGAGTTTCTTCAGAGGAAGACCCTGTTCGAGGATGACTCCTTCCCAGCCACTGTGGAGTCTTTGGGCTTCAAGGAGCTCGGACACAAGTCCAACAAGGTCAAGAACATCGTCTGGAAGAGGCCCAAGGTAGGAGAGGGGTTGCCACATAGAGAGGCATGCAAAGTTAAATAAAGAGCGGATGAATCACACGTGTAGGAGGGGTTATTTTTGATACCCAGCAACATCAAACCTGCCTGGAAAACCAACTGCTGCAGTGGGATTTTACCTGAAAATGGAATCAAAATAGCAGTCCTACACGGATTTATTGGAATTAAGTTGCTGCAGAAACTCAAAGTGTCATTAGGGCCTTGATTCCAATTTTTTTGGCTCAGCAGTTCTAAGGCAATAGTTATTTTAATATTTATCTATCTACATACAACTGCAGCAGGTCGGTATTTGCCAAATATGTCTGAATCTTTGTAGCAGATGACACCTCAAATTCTCAGATCAACAGAATCGGATGCATAGTTGATATGAGATTAATTATTGCCTCTTTTGTGGTGAAGTTAACACTTTTGTTTAATTGTTGTCGACAGGAAATCTGTGAGAACCCTCAGTTCATTGTTGGAGGAGCCAGTCGGACAGACATCTGCCAGGGGGATCTTGGTAAATCATGCCCTAAAACACATCAGTGTCAGCTGACAGTGACGTGTGTCATTCAGAATGATAGAAGGGATTTAATTTTTTTTAAATTTTAAATGTTGAATTACATTACAATTAACCAATATCGACCTCTTAACGCTTACATCCCCTGATGAGTATAACAGCAAGAACAACACGTTTGTGGAATGACAAAAAGAAGAAGAAATGTACTTTTAAACAGCGTCCTGTCACAAATGCGGTGTGTTTCAAGGTATTGGTGAAACTCGATGACTGAAGCAAAAATATACAAGACAAGTTGGGAAAAGTAGTTAGGAGGCTATACAACACCGTTTGGAACTACTCAGTATATTCAGCATTCAGTCACAGTCTGTATTCAAGCGGTTTGAGCGCTAACAGTACAGCAAATATCTCATCGATCCCCTGAACATGGCCTCTCTCTGCCTGCAGCAGCCTCCCCATATTGTGCTTATTGTTTTGGAAGGGAATCCAACCAGCAGCATTTCTCATTGTTGTTCAGTTCAGACTGCATATAAAGGGGAACACAGGGACAAAGGTGCTGGCAACCATCCCCACGTTGAAAAACTTACATTGTTTTCCAGGTCTGTCACACACACACCTGGACAATCACAAAACAGAAGCATCAGCACTCGGCAGCGGTCTTTCCCTCCAGCGACACAGCAGAAGAAGAAATTTATTCTATTTAAGAGTCAAACTTTGCTTACAACACAACTGCAACATATTGCAAACAAGGGTAAAATATGAATGAATCCTTATTATCCCAGCTACAAGTTGGTGGTAGTTGCAGGTTTAGAGCCCTAATTGTTACCATACAGCATAGAAAAAATACCCTCTATTT
The DNA here is from genome assembly GCA_037577475.1 of Chaunax sp. Z400. Lineage (NCBI taxonomy): Eukaryota > Metazoa > Chordata > Actinopteri > Lophiiformes > Chaunacidae > Chaunax > Chaunax sp. Z400. The sequence goes on along the minus strand of CM075194.1, from coordinate 7,234,560 downwards.
TATTATTATTTTATTTATTATTCAAATCTGGTGGATCCTGATTTTTATGAGCATCTGCACCAAATTGCACACACTCATAGCTACCAACCCCCTAAATAATCCAGATTTTTTTCCCCATCAAGATCTGTGCTTTAGTCCTTGAGAAATGTAAAGAAAAAAAAACAATTTCACAATGTTAAAGAAAGAAAAAAATCCTGGATGCACCCCTTTTATCCAGACCTGCAACTAAATTTAAAGTGGTCCATCCTGGGCCAAGAACCATCCTCCCACCAAGTTTAATGAAATCTGTACTATAATCCTGCTGACAAACCAACAAACAAACAGACACAGGTCAAAACAAAACATTTTTGCTAGAGGTAATGAGTTATGAGCCCAAGAGTGTCATACTGTATTCGACTGTCATGAAAAATGCTCTCCTGCAGTGGAAGACATTAAATTTGTAGGAGAATAAAATGATGTTCTGTGTTCAGGTGACTGCTGGTTGCTGGCCGCCATCGCCTGTCTCACCTTGAACGAGAAGCTTCTGTACCGTGTTGTTCCCCAGGAGCAAAGCTTCTCCGAGGGCTATGGAGGCATCTTCCACTTCCAGGTCAGAGACATCTCATTTCTCATTTCTGTCCTTCCTTTAGCATTTTATCCTCCTCAAAATCAGTTCACTAGTGGATGTGTCATTTTCACACACAAAAAAAAGTTTGTTGAAGTTGAAGGAATTTCAATGGCTTCTCATCCTTTTAAACACTTGATCTCTTCAGTTCTGGCGTTACGGCGACTGGGTTGATGTTGTCATTGACGACCGCATCCCAACCTTCAACAACCAGCTGGTCTTCACTAAGTCTGCTGAGAGGAACGAGTTCTGGAGCGCCCTGCTGGAGAAGGCCTACGCTAAGTGAGTGCTGAACTATTGGAGGATAGTCATTTTCTGGCATAGTTTAGGCATGTTGTGGCTGGGTTTTCTTTGCAGCTGCGTATAGTATATTAGCAGTTTATTTTACGTTTTTGTGCCCAAAGTTTGTGGGTTACAGTTTTGTGTCACCAGTCTCATATAGTCAAATAGATTTATCTTGATTTAGATCATAAAATCCCTTATTCACACTTTCAGGGCTTTTCCAAAACCATCCTCCTTTTGGACCTCTGAGAATACCATTTGTTAATAATAGTAATAAATGAAAATCACTTTGATGAACTGGTGACTTGTCCAGGTTGTACCCCACCTCCCGCCCCAAGTAGATGGACATAGAATAAAATAGAAATGATAACCAGGGAAGTGTCTCAGATAAGTTAAAAATCAAGACCAAGATGAGAGCCACAAAATAAAAAATATAGGTTGATGCATGTCTAAATGAATCAATTGAAAATCTTTATATGATATCGTCCCTATCCAGGCTGCATGGCTCCTACGAGGCCCTGAAGGGTGGAAACACCACCGAGGCCATGGAGGATTTCACCGGTGGGGTCACTGAGTTCTACGAGATGAAGGAAGCTCCTAAAGAGCTCTATAAGATCATGAAGAAAGCTCTGGAGAGAGGCTCCCTCATGGGCTGCTCTATTGATGTGAGTCAGACATTTTTGTATCACATAAGATGAGGACCACAGTACGTATAACTCCAGGCCTTTTCTGCTCTCATCTAACTGAAAAGCTTTTATCTCTCTGACCATGTTCTAAATGTGTTTATTTGTGTATCTGCAGTCTCTGGTTCCTGCTCGCTTTGAGACCCGTACGGTGACGGGACTGGTGAAGGGTCACGCCTACTCTGTGACGGCAGTGGAGGAGGTAAAGCCAACACAGAGGAATAAACAATGTTATGTGCAGAGCTGCATAGCAAATAAGAACACAGAGCCTGTTCAGACCTGTTATTGACATCATGAGTCTCCATATGCATAACAAGTGGCATCTCACTTCTTATGCAAATAAACGCCTAGAGCGCTTGAACAAACAGACACAATGCTTTTTCACACAAACAAAGAAATGACTAAATGAGTCAAATTTGCAGAATTTATAAGAAGGCCCAAACTTTTTCGTACATTTTTCGTGCGCAGTGACTTTTCTTATTGGTGACAAAGAAGTAGCCTATATTGGTTATTGTTTATGGTGTTTGTAAAACTTGTTATGATGTTTTTTCTTGCATAAATTTAGTGCATATTGCAAAAATCAGTTGAAAGACTACGTTCAAACAGCTGATAAATGCTTGCAGGTAAGACACACTTTACAAGAGGGTGCAAATGATTACAAATTTGCTGTAGCAAACTATTAAAATTCTCCTCTCAAAATTGAGTGTTCTTTTTTTTTTTAAGGATTTTGGGGTTATTGTGGTCTCTAGTTGAGTGGTGAAATCAGTTGACACAGACAGTGTGTTCACAAGCATCTGGCACTTACCTTGGCAGGTAAAGGAGCTCAAACACAATTTGCATCAGAGTGAATCAATTGGAAATCAGGCGGTGTGTAATCCATTATGCCTGTTATTGCTGTCGCTTCCTGTTTGACTGAGGATGTTCACCAGCCCCTTTTACACAGCCTCTTAAAGGTGGGACTGCACCTCACAGTTCTGTATAATAAACACGAAGGTGGATGGTTGTTGGACGCCATTGAGCCGGCTGCAGAGGTAACAGCACCGAAACTGACGTATGTATAAAAGGAGCAAGCCGGTGAGGCGGTAGGACAGGATGGCTGTGTGACTTTTTTTTAATCACGTATGTGTGGACCCCACAGCTGGGAGACTTAAAAAGAAGCTAGCAGCAGTTAGCAGCTAATTCAAAGAAAACCGAAAATGTCTTCAAATTAGGGAGACAGCAGGAGATCCAGGAGTCAATGAAGAGATCAACCAGTGTCAAACAGGAACTGTAGTGCATTTACATCCATACCTACAGCTGTCCACTAGTGATGTTGACTCAGGGAGGATACTAACACCAGGTCTGAACGGGGCCTCGGTTTCAGTGCCTGTGTTTGTTCAATAATGCTACATTTAATGCTGCAAAACAGCAAATTGCGTAAACCCATTTTAAATGTGAGCAACGTGTTTTCCTACAGTGCAAGCCGTCCCAGCTCAAGGACGCTAAAGTTCGTCTGGTGCGTCTCAGGAACCCGTGGGGTCAAGTGGAATGGAACGGTCCCTGGAGTGACAAGTGAGGCGTTTTAAATCATCTATAATCAAGATTAAATCTCTTATTTTCAGCCTTACTTTTCTGTTAAACAGAGGTAGAATTTGATGGTTTCTTTATTACAACATCGGTTAAACATTTGGAGGATTTCAGTATTTGTCACCTTCTCTCCGACAGCTCTAAGGAGTGGGCCACGCTCTCTAAGACTGAAAAAGAGAAGCTGCAGCACCAGAGTGCTGAGGATGGAGAGTTCTGGTAAATCTCATATTTTTACTGCATTTTTTTAAAATCAGATTTGTTGATAGACCATATTTATACTACAGCCATTTTCCTCTGACATCATGCTCAGTGTGGGATTTTATATAATGTTGTATAAATGCGGGGAATCTGACACATTGTTTCCGTTTCACCACTTCTCCATTAATAAGCAACTGAAAACATAATGATATGATTAACTTTTTCCATTTTAACAAAGTTAGAAATATCCTTTTAATCTATGAGGAATGAGAGAGGCAAGTAGAGATATTAGAGATTTTAGCCACATGTCCCGACCTCTTCTAGGATGTCATTTGAGGACTTCAAGAAGAACTACACAAAGATCGAGATCTGCAACCTCACCCCCGACGCCCTGGAGGACGACAAGATCCACAAGTGGACGGTTTCTGTGAACGAAGGCCGCTGGGTGAGAGGCTGCTCTGCAGGGGGCTGCAGGAACTACCCAGGTACCTCAGTTTACTCCTCCCTCACAAGTTATTAATGACCAGAAGAGCTTGATCACTCAGTGGGTCGGTCGGTTTTCCCATGTGTGGGATTCGACTTGGAATTTTGGTGCATAAACACAAACATGAGAGAAAGTAAAGAACACAGGTGATGCAAAATCAAGAATTATAAATAAATATATGATACTCATTTAAAAATAAATAAAAAACACTTTAGATATATCTGTTTTTCTCTGCATTGATAAAAGATAGACTTATTTTATGAAGGTACTGCCAATGAGCAGAGAATCAAGACACCATTCTTTCATAGAAGTCTGAAAAGGCAGAATTATGCTTCTCTCTGTCCATGAAAAATGAACTTAATTACATTAAAACCTGAATGTCTCCTTTTTAAATTGCATTTGTTCTTTATATCATCATGTACTGATAAACACAAAACGTAAGTACCAACAGTCTAATTTCAAAAGTCCAAATATTACCCCTGCAGACACGTTCTGGACCAACCCTCAGTACCGCCTGCGTCTGCTGGAGGAGGACGACGATCCCGAGGACAACGAAGTGGGCTGCACCTTCGTGGTGGCTCTGATGCAGAAGAACAGGCGGAAAGAGCGCAAGATGGGAGCCAACCTCTTCACCATCGGATTCGCCATTTATGAGGTGTCGTGTTCTTGTTCTTCATCAAGACATTTTATTATCAATGTCTTCACTTATAGATATTTTTCTATTAATCAGCCAGGACATTAACATTAAGAAATGTACCTCATATAACCTGAAGTAAAGTAAAGTATTCACATAGTTTGTTAATGGGTCCCAGGTTTTGTGGACTCTCTTAGTGGAGCCGTTGAAGGTGTATCTAATATTCTCCAGCATTTTCATCACATCTTTGATGATGAAAATGAAAAAATGAAGATGAAATATTAATGATCCATTAATAACCTTGGAGATTTTGCTCAGAATATAAAAGTGTTTTTTGTTGCATCAGGACAGTTTAAATATTGTCATTTTGTGTAAATAATAGCGTTTTCTTTGCGGGATCTTCCATCATTCTGCTGTACCAAGTTATGTTGATATATTTAGTTTAAATTTGCATTTCTTTTAGCTCTGATGCACAATTGCAAAAGCATTAGTAGCCTTTAAACCTGTAGAAAAATGAGCTTTTTAATTCTGCATCATTCAATGACACAAACACTGATGTTGCTTCTGTCTCTCTACAGGTGCCAAAGGAGGTAAGGATGGTGTCAAAGAAACTCACAGTGGAGCACAAGTTTTGCAAGTTAATCACACTGTTTGATTCTATAGTCGTGTTTCTAATCTATCATCACCCATGGGTGCCACATCTCTTATACTTTTTTTTTTTTTACATACACACATTTTTACCATGTTGAAAATGTCTATCCACCCTGCACTCATCCATCCATCAAGTTTTGTGGAAATTCATCCTGTATTTTTTTGCATAACAAACAAACCCAGTGGAGCCAGTAGAAATTTCAATTGCATGATCATCTGGATGGAATAATCATTTCTCATGTGAATACAGTCAGATGAAAGTATGAAACCGCCTGTCAAAAGGCACCACAATACAGGAAATGCCCTCCCATGTCATCACTTAACTCAAACCCATGAGGAAATCTTCTATTTTTTATGTATATAAGTGTTAAAGCTCTTTCCATTCAACATTTCCTACTTGTGCCATTGCAATCCCCCCCTCTCCTCCAGATGCATGGGAACAAGCAGCACATGCAGAAGGACTTCTTCCTGTTCAACTCCTCCAAAGCTCGCTGCAAGTCCTACATCAACCTGCGCGAGGTGACCCAGCGTTTCCGCCTGAGCCCCGGAGAATACGTCATCGTTCCCTCCACGTACGAGCCGCACCAGGAGGGAGAGTTCATCCTGCGAGTGTTCTCTGAAAAGAGGAACACCTCAGAGTGAGTGGGTGAGGGTGATCTGGGTGGTCTGCAGAGGGTGAGCTGGGTAAGAGGAGGGTGTGTAGTTTTACTCCTGTTAGGATAATATAGTTACAGTTCGATTTAGATGCTTTTTTTAGTCCACTGATGTTGATTCTGTTGCTCCTAGTAGGGCTGGGTAGTAAAATAAAACTTATACATATGTTTTAAACACTTAAAAATTGCACTTTACATTGACATTAAGAGGTTATTTTGAGCAATTTTCTTCAGGACATAAACCAAAAGTGATTTTATTTGAATAACTGAATTGTGATTTCCACCTCACAAAGCCGTGCAACACTGGTTTGGACTGCAAATGACAATAATCTAAAATAATCAAAAATTTATTTTGTCAAATAATCCACTCGCCTTTAAGGTAAAGAAATATTACTGCATTCATGCGGTGCTGGAATAATTAGAAAAATTAGTTCTTAAATTAGAAAATTTTCCTGAACGCCAAACTTGGAAAATTTTATATGATATGCCAACTTTGACACCATAAATGTAGGAAAATGATTATCAAATTTATTCACTTATACATTTTTTGCACACATAATATGGTATTAGGTTGTAACTGTTAAATGCTGTCCATGTAGATTATTTAGAAAAGTTATTTATTTGCCTCAACCGCTGATAACAAGTCAAGTAAAGCAATATTGTATAGGTTTTAGTGAATGCACTGCTGCAGCACTAAGTCCGGTACTAAATCCCTTTGAACAACAGTATAAAGCTTATATTGATTGATTACTCAGCTATCAACATGTCATTTAAAGAATGAGCAATAACATGCAGCACATTTTATTTGTAATGTCCATGTTGCTCCCACGTTACATCTTAAAAAGCTCATGAATGCAACGACTTCCCAACTCAGGAAATCTGAGGAGCATGTGTCCAAAACAAATTCCCAGTCCAATGTGACATCTTCAAACATCTTTTGAACCCAAATAATAATAAATTCATCAGGTTTGAACCACACTGCTTTTTTCCCTCTATAATTAAAATTCTGCTGTACCTGATGACTCAAAACGAGTGTTGCGAGTCAGGTGTGAGGCAGAAATCACAACTTCTTTTGCACAACAAAGCTGTCTGTCTATTTTACAGACTTTTCTTTAACATTACCCAGCTCTACTTGTTAATATTTAAAGTGGCAGCGGCAGGATTGATTTAGCCTAGAAAGTTTATTGGTGATCGGTGTGGGTGGGTGGGGTTGTGTCTGTTAATGAGGGTGGGGTTTGGTGCTTGGCGGGTGGGACACAAACCTCCAAGAACAATTTTAACGGCGATTTGATTTGTAGAACTGGAAGAAAACGGCCCCAGTTCGAAGCTGTTATGGAATCTTTTTTAGGACAAGCGACTTCAGATTTGGCCGTGCACCGGTAAACTTTCAAAAAAAAAAAAAATCCAATACTGCATTGCTCAAGCTTCAACAAACATCCACCCTCTCACCCCCGCCTGCTGCCCTGGAGGACCGGACAGCATGCAGAGCCCCGCCTGCACTCTGATGGACCGGGACTGAAGCAGGCTGTGGGATGGATGTGCCCAGCAAACAGCTCACTGTGATGGGCTTTAGCTTTAACATGGGTCATTTATTGTAAAAAAAAAAAAATTAATAGCTTAACCTTCTTGAATACCAGGAGGTTGTGTGTTCTAAAACAAATCAAGACAAGAAGCAACAGGTGGTTCTAAACTAACACATTTTATTCACAGCTTTATTAAGCAATCATTTTGTCCAAAGTGAGTATGGGACTAAAAAACCTCATTGAACTGTTTAATGTCTGATGAGAATAACATGACTGTAGTAAACAGTAAACTCTAGTCTCTAGACTCTAGTAAACAGATGAGTGCACAGGCTTGTGGTCCACACGAGATGTTGTTGTCACCATGGTGACTCCTGTTTGTTCGTCTTCACCCAGGGAGATAGAGAACAGGATCGAGGCTGACCATCCGGTGGTAAGTGTCCATTTGGTTTGCTTTACTGTTGCAGAAGTAGGATTTAACCAAACAATGATGATTAAGTCATTAAATCTAATTCATCCCTACTTTGATTGATTGGTGGTTGAAGTTTCTTGGCTCACAGAATATTTCTGGAGCTTCTCAACAAAACAGCGTTGTAGCATTCTCCTAAACAAATGAAGAAGATGGGGACTTGTTTAAAATGTAAAAAAAAAATAAAAGAAATAATCAAACACAAATAGAAAATAACTTATAGAGACTTGGAAATTAACTACCTAAAACAAGCAAAATGACTTCATAGAGCTTGTATGAATAATCCAAGTCTCTATAAGTTATTTTCTATTTGTGTTTGATTATTTCTTTTATTTTATTTTTTTTTTACATTTTAAACAAGTCCCCATCTTCTTCAGTTGTTTAGGAGAATGCTGTAACTGTGTTTTGCTGTGAAGCTCCAGAAATGTTTGCAGAGTAAGAAACTTAACCTGACTTTCCATGAGCATGAAGGCGAGGACATAATGACTGAAGTGAGATTTTTGGTTGAATTGCTCCTTTAAGGCTTTCTCAACAGTTCTCAAAGAGACTTCTTCTTCTTTTCTTCTTAATTTGAAGTGACTGAATTAGAGCTTCATGATGGCAAAACTCTTCTGTTTATAGTTCATTCAAAAAGCACACAGTTCTTCATTTGAATTTTTTTAAAAAATTCGAAACTATTGATGCATTAAAACAAGTATTACATCTTTTGAATATGTTCACTGTACATCAGTGACCCTATAACAGAATCCTCAGCACATGAAGGCAGTTATGTTCTATATGTGAAGTATTTCACAGGACAGATCTCCACATTTTTTTCCTTTCATA